>JASDDO010000012.1:518980976-519621532 GCA_030015575.1 Agapanthus africanus | reverse complement strand
TCACCTGGGCTTCCGCGAGAGAGGTCAGTGCACTAAGTATTCTTTCCATGCGATCCTGAGAACTTGAGTCCGAGGAGTGGTCGTTCGGGGACGTCATATCGCTGGAAGATTCTAAAGGATAAGATTAGATTCAAAGATGAAAATCAAGAATAGTGAAGTAAAAATAATGTAATACAGTGTAGTTAATGTTATCCCTTGTTACTAAACACGGCTCTGATACCAACAAAACCATGTCACGTCCCGCTTCCCAAAATATGGAAAACGAGGATGACTAGGCCAGCCATGCTCCTACGGTCAAGGAATCATCCCGCCGTAGTCACACTCCGGCTTCTAGCATTACATGGTAATCAGTAAACAAAGCGCAGCAGTAAAGGAAACACATCACTAAAATATTACATCAAATTTCATTGTTCATAATTTACAAATAAATAAGAAAAGCTACTAACCAAGTTCAATTACACGATTTCTTTTAGGGAAAGCAGAAAAGAAAGAAAAGGTACTCCAGACTAGATCTCCGCCAGCTCGAAAGGTAAATCCGACTCCTGCGCTGGTGCTTCCACGAGGTCTGAGCATGCATACTCAGGTCGTCAGAGCGACGTAATAGCAATGTTATAATAATGATGTGAAACAGGTAAATAAGGTAATAACAGTGAAAGTAAAAATGCGGGTAATCACTAAGTCACTAAATGATGCAAAATATGATCTGTGTCCCTATCGGTCTCTAAGTCATGTTTGAAATCGTATAGTGGAAAGGAGGATCATGTTTAACAGGAGTCTCGTACATACCCGGGACAACGGCCCACACGCCCGGGACATAACCCTATCAGCCGGATCGCTAGATCCTACCTAATATATATATCACTACTCGAATGATCATCCTCTAAAACACGATCCCGCTAAATACGATACTCTTTCCACTTTCCCCCCAGGTTTACACTATTGATGATTATGATTTAGTCGTGTGCAAGTATACCAATAGCACGGTTTTGTCACTGTTCACTGTATCAATTACTGTCACGAATCATTCACTTTCCATTGGTGTACTTGACACTCCTAAACCAATATCATTCACGCACGATAATGTAATGTCCACTGAATAATAACGCGCACTAACCCTATATATATGGCAATTGGGTAAGGTATGTGTATTTATGCCGTTAACAAGTCATGTATATTATGAACCAATATGCACATCATTAACTTACAAAAATTGCAGTAATTCATACGTTCAGAATTCAGCGAAATGATACAAATATGATAACAAGTACACTCTGTCAGAAGTTCATCAAAATTTGTTTCAGTTCAATCGGGTTTCTGGTATTCAAGTTACAGCCGTTTCAATTTAAGTGCTCGCTGCAGGAATTTCAGTTTCTGAACTGAACGTCCGTTTCATGGCAAAAATTTCACCCAGTTGAGCTCAGAATTTAGCGACGCTACAGTTGAATGAAATCTAGGGTTTTCAATAGGGTTTTCAACTCAACATACGGATTCTCAATCACGTCTGTACGTCAAAATTTATGTACTGTTCAACACTAGTATGTCAATTCTGTTTCTGTTTGGGACTGCTAGACGTCCTGATCTTTTAAATTGCAGTTTAAATAACAAACGACGATATAACGGGGTGAAATCACTTGTGTTATGTAGCTAACCGATTTATATTCAATAAAATGCAGGGTTCCGCAACATACGAGTTCAGGAAATAAGGTAGTGAATATTACGGAACAGAAAACAATAACCAGAGTTGCTCTGGACTGCAGTCCTGAGCCGCTCTCCGAACCAATTCTTGTCATAATTACAGTATAGAAACCATTAAAAACTTGTATAGGGTTACAGGTCGTCGAGTCGGCTTCGATTTGAGCCCTCGAACGCATCATTTCAATATGTACACAATTTATGGTGATTTTAACAATTTTTAGATGCGGGAAATTCCCAGTTTTTACGGGTGTATTTGAGGGTGTTCGTTTTAGTCATTAACAGTCATATTTTCCAGTGAAATTTCTACACAAGGTTCACTACCAGACGGGCCAAAATATGCAATCGAGTTCCGTCAAATTAAATGAAGGTTTTCATTGGGATCTTGTATCGAACAGTTGTGTCACATAAGTTATCATGAATTGTAAACTTGGAATTAATACGATTTCAGTTTGTAACGGATTTAATCTAGCATGTAGCAAGTAGGGTACTTGTCTGGAGACGTTTTGGTGATGCACGACAGTGGCAACGGCACGAACGCACGACAAACGGTGCGGTTTGGATTCACGGCCTCGGCTCGCGTTTCGGGTTCGTCGTCGGAGTTGTCCGGGGAACGACTCGTGGTCACTGGAAGCGGAGGGGGTGCTCTGTGGATCTCTGTAAGTGCGCTGGGGTCGACGATGGTCGGCGGTGTCGCTCCGGCGAAGTGTACAGTGGGTGTCGGAGCTGTGGGTTTTAGAAGGAGAGAGAGAGAGATGGTGGGGCTCGGGTTTTGTAACAACTCTAATTTTCTTATACACTTTTTCCTATACAAAATATTTTTCAAAATATTTTTAAAGTCCACAAAGGGGTATTTTAGCCTGAGCACAAGATTTAGGTAATTATTTTTGTTTTTAATTACAAGCTACAAGAATGA
Organism: Agapanthus africanus; assembly: GCA_030015575.1. Classification (NCBI taxonomy): domain Eukaryota; kingdom Viridiplantae; phylum Streptophyta; class Magnoliopsida; order Asparagales; family Amaryllidaceae; genus Agapanthus; species Agapanthus africanus. The sequence goes on along the minus strand of JASDDO010000012.1, from coordinate 519,618,924 downwards.
AATAACTCCATTTTTAGTGTACAAGAAATCACTTTAAAATTTAATGTATACTTGGAGTATTTACTCTTGCTGCTATCCTTTTAAGTAATTAAATAACACAATAATTACAAGAAGAAACTTGTAGCTCATTGGTAATACCTTGCACTGCTGAACCAAGCCACCAGAGTTCGAATCCCATATCCCACATTATTTTTATATTATTTTGTTTTAATTTTTTAGGAAGTCAATGGTCAAATAGCCATAACTCTCAAATTAATACTGTATATAAAAAATAAAGTACACCAAAATTCCCCCCAAGTGAAACCCTACCGAACGAGCCCCGACTCGGCCCCAACTTGGCCAAGTCGGCCGGCGGTTCGGCCGAATCGGCCGGCGCCGCCGGCCGAGTCGTCAACACGGAAATTTTCCGTGTTGACTTGGTCTTTACCCCTGTATACTCCATTTTCTCTGAATAGTTACCAAATTCCCATTAAACCTCTTTTACTCCCAAATTTAATGATATTTTAATGAATTTTTATATTTTTAAATATTTTTTAATCAAAATCCTAACCCTAGCCTAGCCCTATATAAACACCCCTACCCTATACCATTTCACCCTACAAACCTAAGTCCACTCTCTCAAATTCTCAAGAGAACTCGGTACGAGCGAAAGGCGAAGCGCTGCCGAAATCGACGGCGAATTCCGGCGATCGTGCTAGGACTCCTCAAGACGATTCGACGCCCGGCAAACCCTCTACCTCCCCCTCACTCTCTAACGTGTCCAAAACCCATAAGTCCCACTCTTTCTATCTTCCTTTTCTTTGAAAGAAAATACGACTTTATGAAACCCGACAGAAATCGAAACAAACCGATTTCCGATTCGTTTTTTTCTACAAAATTCCACTTGTCACCTAATCCATAATACCTAGACATATCCATGATGACTATTAATCACATAAAAACCAATTTAAACAAATTTTCTCACATGAAATGATAGCTTTTTTGTAAAATCGTATTCTTTTCACAAAAATACCATAAAGTTTATTTTTCTTGTTCTAATTAATTCCCTCATTCCTAAACATGATCATCTTGATAAATAAACTTGTAGAAATCAATTTGAATGAATTTTCACATATGAAATGATAACGTTTTCAAATACCGTATTCTTGCGCTTAAATACCTTCATGTTTAATATATCATGTTTAACCCCTAAACATCATAATACCTTAAAATAAGTCACGAGGTAATGACCTACCTCCACACACACGCAAATATAACCTTAATTGATATCGTTAAAATTTAGAATACGAAAATACATGACTTTTCGCTAAAATACCATATTCTTTATAAACCTTTTCTAAAAGCTTTAAGTTGAACACAATTCTAAAACAAAATCTTCTAAAATGAAAGTACGATTTATCATGGACATCGATCGTTTATCTAAACTGACTTTGTGGTGTCTAGGCAAGTGTGTCAAGGCTAGTGATTTTTAATTAGGCCCACTATTGTGGTTCCTTCCCACTTACCTGGCCGCAATTGGCGGTGAAGAGACGATTTGAGGCTTCTAATGACTTATCGTTTAGACCTTAGAAATAGGCTAGTTGGCTTAGGAAACCCGAGAAACTAAAATACGGAAATTACATCCTTTTACAAATAAATACCTTATACTTATGAAACCGTTTTTTCTAAATGAATAGTATTTATTAAACCTAAGCAAAGCGCCACTAAAACCCACCTTTGGGGAACCCGTTAGGGATAGTACGGTTCATCGTGCACCCGCGGGCTAGTAGTGCGAGATTCAGACCTCCGCAAGGAGCATTCGGTCTCGAAAGGTTTATAATACGACATTTAAGAAAAATGAGATTTTGGAAAATAAAAATATTTATATAAAATTATTCTTGTATTAATATATATATAATTATCATTTAAACAACTATTTATTTATAATATAAAGTTTCCACTTTTCCAAAATAAAATTACAAGATTAAAGTTACATTAAAATACCATGAATTTCAAATAAATCAATTAATACTTTTATTAGGATATATTCACTAGAATAACACAAATAAAATTTACACTCATTATAACAATAAAGACGAATAATAAATACTTGGGGTGTATCTTGAAAACTATACAATAGTACTTTTACATAAAAAAAACCCCTCAAGCTTTATAAATCACAATAAGGCCCCTAACAAGTACAGAACTTCAAATTACCTTTCTTTTAGTCTGACTCGGGTTAGAGTCTGACTAATTCTGACTTGAATATGATTCAAGTCAATATATATATTCTTTAATATTCCAACTCAAAATGAACACAGGAATCCCAGAATCCAGATAACAATCTATATCACTTGACTGAACCGAACCATGGATATATTCCTTTTACATGTTTTCCCAGTATTCCATTTACATGACTCTACGGTTATAACCGTTTCCTGATATCATGGTTTCGGTCAGTCAGTCAGTCAATCATGCAATCAATACAATTTTACAAGATAACAATACAAACAAGACATCGCGGGGTTTAAGAGGTAGATTGGTACGGAAGGTGTTAAAGGTGGCACGAGACGGTAAGATTAAGACACCTAATATGAATCCAATTGCCGTTGTTCCGGGTTGTATAACGGAGCCTTGTACTTCCATTTGCCCTGGTCTCTAGCATACTGAGACCCCTCTCGTATACACTGGCATCCTTCTGTACCAAGCTACAACAATAGCGTTAACACCATACTACAATAATATAACAATATAAAAGCCACCATCTCCCTCTCTCTCTTACTCTCTGTCTATTCTATTTCTCCCCTTATCTTTGGGACTTACCGAGCAATCTGTTTGCTGACGACATTCTGTTTCTTTCTTCTTTGAATGTCGTCAAGTGCGTTGGACCAAGCTGAGATCGAGCCCACCGGTGAAGACTTGGAGCCGTTACACGAAGACCCCGAGCTCTAGATATTGTACCTTGTTGTCACGCCCCGCTTTCCAGTGTACGGCGAAGTGGACGCGACGAGGTCCGCTACGTATGTACTCAGAAGTACATACGCTAAGCGTAGCTAAGCAATATAAAATATTACACAAGAGACAAGAGTATAAAAAGAACAGCAGCTTTTATTTATTAACATTCTTTGTACAATACATGAAAGGAAATACAACTGAAATAAAAGATGCCTAACCAGTGGCATAACAGGAAATGAAAAGTACAGAAAGGAAAAGTGTACAATGAAACTACAGTGCAGGGTCTTCAGTAAACTGCTCCAAGTCTTCTTGTGATGGCTCAATCTCTGCCGGGTCTAAATCACCTGACGACATTCAAAGAAGAGAGAAACAGAATGTCGTCAGCGAACAGGTCGCTCGGTAAGTCCCAAAGATAAGAGAGGAATAGACAGAGAGTAAGAGAGGAAGAGTGTAGCTTTTAATGTTGTATTATAATATTGTAATGTTGTATTAACGCTGTTGTTTGTAGCCCGGTACAGAAGATGCCAGTGTATACGAGGGGAGTCCCACTTACACCGGGGACTTTGGTAACCTGTAGTACAAGGCTCCGTCGATAATACCACGGAACAACGGCATGGATGTAATTACGTCTTAAGTGACCACCTCGTGCCACCTTTAACATATTCCGTACCAGTCTACCCCTTAAACCCCGCGATGTCTTGTTTGTATTGTTATCTTGTAAAATTGTGTTGATTGTATGAGTGATTAACTGACTGACCGAAACCATGATATCAGGAAACGGCTATAACCAAAGAGTCATGTAAATGGAATACTGGGAATCATGTAAAAGGAATATCCATGGTTCGGTTCAGTCAAGTTATATAGATTGTTAACTGGATTCTGGGATTCATGTATTCATCTTGAGTTGAAATATAAAGAATATAGATTGACTTGAATTATATTCAAGTCAGAAATAGTCAGACTCTAACCCGAGTCAGACTAGAGAAGATAATTTGAAGTTCTTCATTTGTTAGGGGCCTTATTGTAATTTATAAAAACTTGAGGGGGTTTATTGTAAAAAGTAATATTGTATAGTTTGTAAAATACACCTCAAGTATTTGTTATTCGTCTTTATATACATACAACAATTTAATGATCAAGATAAATATGTATACATGTTCGAATAATATGAAATGAGTCAAGTATATTATACGAGTAACTACCATAAACAATGCTGTAAAGAAATATTATGTACGACTAATTAATCAAGTTGAACGAATGCGAAATATAAACAGAAATATGTCTCTAAATGTTTTGCATGCGTGAGTTCCAGTTTTACCTAAATATGACTACCGGTTTGAGAGATATATATGTTTTCGTATCGTCGCGCAAAACAGATCAGAATCTATTCGGCACCGTCACATATTTTTAAAACGCAGTTTGAGTTAATTTGTATCAGATTTCAGGTTACGAAAATTATTAGAAAATTGTAGGTATTTTGATGTACTTATCGAAAACACCAAGATTCACATGATTTGGATTTCTAAATCTCTAGTTATGATCATTTTAATGTCAGTGTTTAAAACAGAAATTCAGATTTCTGAACAGCAACTATATATTCTATTGCAAAGCCTATATCAGGTTGTTTCATGCATTCCTAAGTAATATAATATACAGAAAATTATAGTTCTATCAATGGTGCATCTACACATCTAAATTTTGTCACAAACGGACATCGGGTGTTCGAGTTATGTCCACTTTAAAAACAGTGTGCGAATCGGAACAGATTCTGTCCAGATCCGTCACTTAATATTGTAATGCAGTTTTCTTTATCTTAGATAGGTTTTCGGTAAAACTATAGAACTAAGAAAATCTAGATCATTCGATGTAGATATCAAAAACATCTGAGTTTGCTCAATTTGGATACCGGTATACCAAGTTATATGTCCTAGAAGTTGACCGATAACTGCAGTTTTCTGTTTTACGATCAGTGAATAAATACGATGTAATTCACAAACCGTTATGCGGATCGATCTAAAATTTTTACAGCATGTATAAAATAATATAATCTATCATATTTAAATTCCATGAAATTTTCAGAAGTAAAAATTAATGTCTAAAAATTATTTTAAACCTAAATGTATTGATGTGTATACTAAAATCGGCAAAAAGATTAACTAGTATTTTTTATGCAAGCTTTATCCTTTCTTTTAATAACCAAACCGATTCCATGAGATATCGTAGATATATTATGGATTGAAATCTATGTTCTCACAACTTGTAATAAACATTCATAATCATGAAGAAAGAATTAAAAATACTTTAATTTGAACAAGAGATAATAAGATATTATTAAACCATATAGAATCATATATATCTAAACTTATGTATATGTATATGTATATGTTTATGTGTATCTTCTCTTATGGATTATGATATGAAAAGAATAAGGGGTTCACGATGCATGACAAGAGGAAAAAAAAAGAGATGGGGGGAAAGGAGAGAGAAGGGACTTACATGCACAAGCCGGTATTGTCACCGGGCTTGTCTATCCGCCGATAGCCTCGCGTTACTAGCGAGACCTTCTTGAAGACTTCTTCTTGTTCTTCTTCTTGGATTCTAGGTGAAGAGGAAGAAGTGAGAGATAGAAAAATATGAGGAAGGAAAAGATGGAGGACAATTAAGATGGTGTAATGGTGAATTATGTATAATAATATATGCATTTAACATAAGAATTAAAAGAGAAATGAAAGGTCACCATTCATTTTGGAAATGAAAGGTCTCATTTGTAGGTTATGAGAAGAATAAAAAAAATGATAAAAAATAATTGCAAGAATGGGGATTTGAACATGCGACTTATGGAATAATAATGCAAGGACCTAACCAATGAGCTATAAGGTTGTTCATGCATATATTTAATTAGAATTAAATATATGATGTTGCTTAAAAAGAAAATGGGCTTTTTAGATGGGCTATGGAGAATAAGAATAATGGATTTGGGTTAAATATTTATGAAAGGAAAAAATAAGAATGAGAAGTTAAAAACTTAAATATAAGAAAAAGAAATTGTACCTAGAAAAAAAAATACATAATAGATTGAGAAATAAAATAATAATAAATTTAATAGAAAGAGGAAAATACCAAGTACAAATAAATACGGTATATTTTTGAAGAGGGATAATACAAATGTATAAAGATTTTGGGGTCATTACACTTGTTCTTTTCCGTATTTTCATTTCCTGTTATGCCACTGTTTAGGCATCTTTATTTCAGTTGTATTTTCCTTTCCATGTATTGTACAAAGGATGTTATTAATAAAAGTTGATGTTCTTTTTATACTCTTGTCTCTTGTGTATTTACTTTATATTGCTTAGTTACGCTTAGCGTATGTACTTCTAAGTATATACGTAGCGGGCCTCGTCGCGTCCCCTTCGCCGTACACTGGGAAGCGGGACGTGACAGGTTTGGAGTAATGATGATGATGCTGAGGATGTAGAGGGTCGACGAGGTGTTTCAGATGCAGTTGGGGCTCGTCGGCGTAGGGTGCAGGCGGTGGCTGTGGTCGGGTGCGAGTGGGTTGGGAGTGCAGGGGGTTCTGCGGTGGCGGTTGAAGATGGTGGAGTAGTGTGGGGGCTATGTTGGTGGAGAGGAGTGAGTCAGGGAGGATGAATGAGGGGGTCGCAGGAGGTTCGTCGTCGTCGTCGGAAGGAGTTGAGCGGGGTGAGCGATCTCGAGACAGTGGGTTTTCTGGAGAGTGAGAGGGAGTGAGGAGTAAGGGGAGGCGAGGGTTTGAGGTTGAGGGACTCGGGGGAGTTGTGGTCGAGGTCGCGGGTCGTGGGGCAACGGCACGGCAACGTGGCCGCGTGGGTCGGCGCAAAATGTGAGCGGGTAAAAGTTTACGTTGGGGGAAGAGGGAGGTTAAAGAGCAGGTCGGGTCGGATGAAGCGGGCACGGGTAGGGGATGTGGGCTTCACGGACGCTGGGCGGGGAAAAGGGATTTTATTATAGGTTTAAAGTTTTCTTGGGCTGGGCCGGGAAAATTAATTTGTTTATATATATATTTTCGTTTTGGGCTGGGGAAATTAAGTATTTAATGTTTAATTCATCTTTTAATTTTTTTTTATTTGCTTGGGTTGGCTTAGGTTTTAAGGTTTCAGGAAAAATTTAAATACTGAAAAACCTAACAACGGTTTCAGACAAAAAATTTACGAGGAAGGAGGGAACATCGGGGAACTAGAAAAATAGAAGGAAAAAAAAATTTTATTGATGGAAACGGGGATTTACATAATTACCCGAGAATACGCACCGACGATATCTTCAAATAAAAGTTTACCCCGGGTGACCGGTCAGACCACTCTCGACCCGACCCATGAATGGGTCGAGACGAGAGCGGATGGATAATGATGATGCTCGATACCGGTGATCCTCCAGATCATAACACGTGCCAGATGACGTGTCCAGGAGCTTACAAGAAAAGATCAAGAACGGTATGTTGGAAGCATACCCCGGGCCTCCGACCCGAGGATGTTCCCAACTTTCGGTGGCCTTCCAGACCACTCCTGTGCCCGCCTTACAAACAACCGTCGGCTCGCCTCCGAGCCTTCCCATATGCTGAGTTCCCTCAGCCCCTCAGCCCGCCTCCGAGCTATCACAGAACCAAGCTCGCTCGGTCTCCCGCTAGTTCCCGAGCCTAGCTTCCTTGGTCTCATCGACTGACCCACAGCACTGATCACAGACGTCTCCGCCACGGCTCCGCGAATCTCGCCAGACGCGAGATATCCGCCGCTCATGATCCCGCGTTCCACGCCGTCGCGATCCCCCATTAACGAGCATATCTCGCCATTAATGGGATATCCCGGTTTTCACGCGGGCATAACGCTAGGGGCGTAACGACCGACGTGAATCTCGCGCCCGCCAGCCCATGGCTGCCACTATATAAACCCCTCTCTCAGACGACTCAGAAAAGTCATTTTTACCCTAATAGGTCGTTACTCTGTCCATTTAGCCCGTCTAACTTGATCTTTGGAGGGTCCTCGGTGGCACAACCACCCCGGGACTTTCTTGCAGGTATCTCGGTCTCAACCACTTCAATTCCATTGAAATCCACACGCTTCAGGAGTCAAACTCCAACTCAATCTCAGTCGCCCGTCTCCACTCGCTGCAGATCAACGGAAGGTAACATCTGAAGGAGATCCAGAGATCCATCAAGAAGCACGCATGTATTTTTAGCGTGCAGGTTAGAGTTCTTCGCGATTCATGTCTAACAGATTTTTTTACTAATTAATCATAACTCCTATAAAATTTTCTAAAATTTCAAATGTTTGTCGGATTTAGTGAATTTTTCAAAACGTGTCTGATTTAGATTGGGGCAATCAACAAGTGCCTTAGTATTTATCTACAATTTACTTAACCACGGAAAACTCTATGTAAGAGACAAAACAAAACTCACAAGATTCCGAATCCTTCTGGGACCCATGAATAATATTTTCGGATACGACCGTTCAGGAATCTAAAATTTAGTAGGCAGTTATAATCACGTAAAATTAAAACAATAGTTTAGGGGATCTGGAGGCCCTGTTATTCCCTGATATTAAGATCAACGGTTTAGAATTTTTTTACTTTAAAATCAACGGTCACGATCGGCTGACAAACAGTGTAAAACAGAAAGGCTTTTATATTGGTGTTTTTTACGTGCAAAGTGTGCGGTCAGGATGCACTGGAGAAAGGGTTTCAAATCCTGCTTTAGGTTGGGTTGACAGCAACAGGTTGGACTTGGGCTAATTAAGGATGGGGCCATGACAATGAGGTCAGATGATAATGACTGCAGCTACAAATTAATTATTATAATATAGGACCTGACCTTGTTTCTCTTGAAATATGCAACTTGATCATAAAATATAGGGTATTTTACTTGTTACCCTCTCATAACATACTAAATTACTTTCTTCCTCCAAAAACAAACTTTTGTATTTATCTTTTACCCCCAAATTAATATTATACACCATTTTACACCCCCTCCTCCCATCCCTTTTATGATTTCCGTCAACTTTTAAAGACATAATATCAGGTTTTACTTTCAAATATCCCAATCGCTCTTTTTCTTTGGAAATACCCAATTTCTTTCTCAAATCGAAATTAGGTTTTAGGTTACTACTATACCTTTCTCAAAATCGACCAAAAACCAGGAGGATCTTCAACTTCCTTCTCTAAGTTGAATACTTTTGTACTGTTACTTGTTGTGTTTGGGTAAATGGTAAATCTAAATTTTATGGAGAAAAATTAAATTTAAAGTTAACGGGGTTTTTTTCTGACGGAAATCATAAAGGAGGTAAAATGATATAACTTATTAGTTTTACGAAGATAAAGAGCAAATACCAAATTTTGGAGAGTTAGAAAGTAATTTGCTAGGTTTCACGACAAGTAAAATATCCTCAAAATACAGACAACTCTGTGACATTGATTTATTCCCTTTGTTGACAAAGATGTGCCTTAAACAAACCTCATTGTGAAGCAAGTTGGAGGAAAAAATATCTGACGTCCTTTTTCTGGGGTCGAAACTTCAGCGTTTTATTTCTAATCGTTGTTTATATATGTGTATCCGATATGATTTGAACTTAGTTTCTTTCGCTCCCATGTTAAAGTCATAATGTCCATTCAGCACATTTTAAAAATAGCCTTTGAATATTCAAAAGGCGTAACTAATCGTTTAGAATCTATTTAACGACACGGTCAGTTGCCGTATGCAGATGTTTCCAAACTTTTACTTCTCATGAGAACGTGCTTCATGGCATGTCTAATTTAATGAGAAATTGAAAAAATAATAGTGTATCAGATGCAAAGAGATGAGTGTTGATTTCTCCGCTCTTTGAAGCTACAACGCTGCTTTTTCGAATTTCCTTTTGACAGAGGGAATATCAAAAATTCTATTAAAAAAGAAACAAGAATGTTAAATGGTGATAACTTTCATGGGCTCTACATCTCACTTGCTGAGGTCCAAATTAAAGTCCTTTTCAAAATTATTGATATCTTTTTTGGATTCCATAGCTTGCTATTTTTTCTGAATGGACTATATTTCAATCTGCTTTTTGAAGAATAGAAAACTTCAATTTTTAGAGTGGCAATTGGGTCACAGCCCTCTGTTTGGAGTGATCCGATCCAGAGCTACTAAAAGTCGGTCGGATTCGGATATGGATACAGAATGGATATAAAGATTATCATATCCGTATCCGATAATTATAAGTGGATTGGAGTACGAATACGTCCTATTAGTGGATGTGAATACAAATATGGATGGTTTTTAGAGATGATACGGATATGGATAGTTATAAGAATTGAAATTCGCAATATGTATTGGATGAAATTCGGTTATGGATGAGGAGCCAGCTTGGATTATTTGTTATTAAAGAAGCATAACAAGTGTCATGCATATGTCCGATGTAGGGAAAGCGATTATGAGGGACCTGGATAACTTGTGACCAATCCAAATTGAGACCCGATGCACTACTCGACTCTGGTATTATATCAGGCTAACGTGAGATATGGTGGGTACGCTTTTTTGTATCCCAGAACGAGGAGATAGGGCATGCAAGAGCCATAGGTCCCGTCTTATTCATCTTTGACGCCCGATGCCAAGAGGTGCAAACAAGGGAAAGTTGTATGTGGTCGGATCTAATGTGTAGAGACACTCGGCAACGGAAATGAGAAGATCCGAAGGAAGACTGTCCAGTCTCGATCGCCGGGAGAGGAGGCCATGGACGGCTAAAACTAGAGTATTTATTCTGTTTATTGTTGGTGGAGGGTGGTGTGGTTTGAATTTTGAGTCTTGGTGTGAGACTTGAAGGTTCGAAATGGGCCATGCATTTGAAACCCAATAGGAACGATCAACAAACTAGGGCACAAGACCCTAGGAGCACTAGACATGCTTTGTTGTGAAATGGCTTCAAAGAGTTTGGAAGCCGAAAACTTCAACATCCACGAGGGATAAATTGAGATGGCTCCATATAAAGACAATAATTTTCATTCCTGGTGACAATCCGAATTCGTAGTTGCATCAAAAGTCAGTGATGCGGATATGACAACACCTTATATACGTTTCGTTTTATGTATCCGACTTTTGTCTTTAGGTGGGGCGAGCCAAGCTTATGCTTTCCTTGTGTTTCTATATCCAAATTCTAAATAAGTATTTTCGATTTTTCTATATGCTTGCAAATATTTTAGCAATTATTTCAGCTTTCAATATTCTCCTAACCATTGCATACGGAAAATCACGAAACTTTTAAAAATCTCGACTTTTTTTTGGTTTTCAATATTTTGCAGCACACCAGAATCACAAAACATACAAAAATCCTAATTTTTTTGTTTTCAAAAATTTTCAACAATTTACACGCCAGGACACGATTATGACAAAATTTTAAAAATCTAAAAATTTCTGTTTTATTTTATCGAACATTTTGATTGTTATAACAATGAAAATCATTAAATTTTCAAAAATAAGATAGTTTTTGGTTTTTGGTTTTAAATTTTTCTCATAAGCACATGAAAAAATCATTCAATTTTCAAAAATATCATAATTTTCATTGTTTTCTAATATTATGCATGCACATACCAAAATCAATAAATTTTCAAAAATCTCTCATTTTTCTATTTTCTTCGTGTTTATTATATTTTGCATAGTATGCACATGACAATCGCAAAATTTATAACAATTCCTAAATTATTTATTTGCTTCAAATTTATGATATTTTGCTTGCTGCCATATGAAAGTTGCATAATTATCAAAAATCTCAAAATTTTTGTTTATTTTGGTTTTTATTAAAAAACGTTAAATTTTCAAAAAATCTAAAAAGATTTAATTTTCTTCGATTTTTCAATAATTGAATGATAGCACACCGAATTTTTTGTGCTCTACGTTGTTTCAATATTCTAAATGAAACCGCACGTGAAAGTCACGGCGATTTTAAAAATCCTAAATTTTTCTGTTTCTTTCAAGTTTTTTACAAGCAAACACCCGAAAGATCGTAAATTTTATAAACATTCAAAAAAAATAGTTTTCTTTAAACTTTCAATATTTTTCATGCTACATCACACTAAAATTAAAATGTAAAATTTCAAAAAATCACAATATTTTATGTTATATTCACTTTCAATATTTTGGTTTTTATAATACATGAAAATCTCTAAATTTTAACAATTTAATTTTTTTTGGGTTTTTATAATTTTTGAGTATATGAAATAGGTGAAATTTTCAGAAATCTAATTTTTTTTTATTACCTTCGCCTTTTTATTATTCGCTCTATATATAGTATACGAAAATTGCAATATTTTCAAAAATCCTAAATTTTTTTGTTTTCTTCTTCTCTTTCGTTATTTTGTGTGAAATTTATTAGCATACGAAAATCATGAGATTTCAAAAAACTTAAAATTTTATATTTTTTTCAGTTTTTAATATTTTTCTTGTTCATGCTTTGGGAAAATTTCCGGATATAGAAAAAACTATGTGAAGAAAAAGAAGAAAAGGTCGTCGATTGCTACTGAGAATATGACATAACAAATAAATTCTGTCGAGTGACTAAGTTTTCGGATGACTGTAAATCCGCTGCAACTTACGAGAATAAAAAAACCTTAAATTTTTTTAAATTTTTTGTTTTTTAAATTTCCAATATTTTGCGCGTTGCACTGCATAAAATCTCAATATTTTCTGTCTTATTTGTTTTTTCAATATTTTGTTTGTTATAAAATACAAAAATTATAAAACCTTCAAAAATCTCATATATTCTATGTTTTCTAAAGTTTTTCAATATTTCATTTGCTATTTGCACATCAAAATCGTGAAAATTTCCAAACTCTCAATATTTTCTGTTTTTTTTTTCTATTTTTCTGTATTATACATGTTATAACAAAAGAAAATCACAAAATTTTTAAAAATCTCAAAATTTTATGTTTTTCTCAATTTTCAATATTTTGCATGCTGCAGCACTCGAAAATCGTGAAATTTTCAATAATCTCAAACTTTATATTTGCTTCAAAAATTAAATATTTTACATGTTATAGTATATGAAAATTGCAAAATTTTCAAAAATATCAAAATTTCTTTTTTCTTTTGTTTTTCTATATTGTTTTCCTTCAAAATCAAATGAAAATCGTAAAATTTTCAGCTGTAAGCTTTTTTCTCGATTTTTCAATATTTACACGGTATAACACAAAAAAAAATCGTAAAATTTTTAAATATTTTTCCAGTAAAACGTAAAACTTAAGCAAGGAGAAAAAATAAAAAAAGATTTTAAAGAAGATGGCCGATTAGAGTTATTTCACCATATAAGTCTAGTTGTACTGGACAAAAAAGTGATAAATATTGAATATGGAGATAATATACAATTTCCTTGACCAAATGTAGTAAGAGAATAAAACAAAGGTTAGATAACAATATTTTTAAAATTTCCACCACCCAAAAAGTTTTAGGTTTACCCAAAAAGAATCTAAACTTTTTCAATATTTTTTCCCAAATGTAAGTAAAGAGAAAAAATAAAAAAAGATTTTAAAGAGAATGGCAGATTAGAGTTCTTTCACCATATATGCCTAGTTATACGGGATAAAAGAGTGATAAATATTGAATAGAAAGATAATATACAATTTCCTTGACCAAATATAGCAGAGAATGAAACAAAGGTTAGAGAACAATTTTTAAAATTTTTCCACTAAAATTTCCATGACCCGATATTGAGATTGCTACATTATTACTTTTTTGTTGAAATCAAATTCTTCGAGAATCGATCTTGCGCCCTCTTGCATGAGAGAAAATTGGTATCAATTGAACTTATCCCAGTAGGTTTAGATTTCTATATTATTATTGATAGAACTGATACGATGGGAGAGAAAGGATGGCTAAGGTTTAGGCTATAGTAACTATTTTCATATAACAAAAACATAAATCCATTTTAATAAAACAAATAACTAGCCCAAGAAAATTATAGATATTTATGGTCTTGGTATAATAGGGATACAATCATAAAATCCATATAAATTAATATATACACCCCTTCCAAAACACCATTTGCACAGACCAGTATAATGACTGCTATATTCATATCCGAGGATAATGGAGGCATATGAGGGAATTTTCTCCTGTGGCGTTGAAAAAATACATCCTCCATGATTTTTTCTGACGATCGGCACTCATCACCTCCGTCCCTATCATCTAAGATGTGGCACACCAATTTTCATTTGATTCCAAACCTTTTCACTGTTGATTTAGTGGGTGCAAAATCAACGTTTTATCGACAATAAAACTTTTTACATTGCTAATTCAACGGTGAAAAAATGGTAGATTCATATGAAATTTGGTGTATGCACATCTTAGATGATAAAGATGGAGACGACCATAATTATCCATAGATAGAAGGGGAAAATGGTACAACTCTGGAAATAGGAAAAACTCCGTGCACAAAAATATATAGTGAAAAACTCCATAAATCCAAAAAATTATAAGTTTAGCTATATGACAACTAATCACTTTTTACATTTTAATATTCTCATAGTACGCTTATCAACTTTTAGCAGATAACTGCTACATTTAACAGATAAGCTGTTATATTTAACAGGTAAAATGCTATATCTGATAAAAGTAGCAGTTATCTGCTAAGTGTAGCGGTTAACGTAATAAATGTAGCAGTTTACATACTAAATATGACAGTTATTTGTCAGAAGTTGATAAGGGTAATATAGGAATATTAAAAAATAAAAAGTGGTTAGCTATACTATAAGAACTTAAACCTATAACATTTTGGATTTATGGAGTTTTTCAGAATTTTTTTTTTGGCCTGGGAATTTTTTCTATTGCTTTTCAAGGTTAGAGAGTTGGACCCATTTTTCCCAAGATAGAATTAACAGAATAGTATATGTGTGTGTGGCACAATCAATAGTTTTCCATTAAAAAGATTCGTTCTTTAGATTTTTACCATCAAAGATGAGAAATCTCTCACTTTTTCAAAGAGGTTGAAACCAACACTAATAAAGGAAGTTCATTATAAATCGGGATATGCTCAGTTGGCACCAATTTCCTCTCCAGTTTGAGAGGTCGCAAGTTCGATCCCAGAAAAGGATCGATTTAAACAACACAAGAAAACAACACATAGGGAATTCACTCCTATTGCTTTTGCTTGCACCATTTGTGTTAGTCTAAAATATTAAAATATTAAAATATTAAAGTCGGGTTTATAAACACTTTACAAAATGTTTATTTAATACTCGAAGGAGAATCATGTCAAAAGTATTTGAACTATCTATGTTGTGGAATCTAAATACTTGAGAGATTCTTTTAATTATGTTTCGTGTTCCTTTATAAAAAAAAACTCATTTTATACTAGGTCTTTAAAATTACATTGATTTGTTTGAATAGTTTTAATTATAAACCTAAAATTAAAAAAAACAACCTTACAAAACGCCATCTTTGCTCAAATTAATGTAGTTGAATATGTTTATGTGTTCTCTTTTACATGTGGAATCTAAATTTTGAGAGATATTTTTTAATTATGTTTCATTTTCGTTTATAAAGAAATCATTTTATACTTGGTCTTTAAAATTACATTGATTTGTCAAATAATTTTAATCATGAACCTAAAATTTAAGGAAAAAAACAAAACTTCCCTGGAATTTGTGTTATTGAAGTTAATATAGCTGAATATGTTTACCGTTGAATTTGTTTTATTACAACAAGATATTATTTCCTTTATACAAGCTTTTCTTTTACAGTCTCTTTAATGTTGTTGTATAGAAATTCCAGCATACATATCGTGTATCTAGGAGTTAAATCTTTTTCCATCGTTTTAATTATTCATCTGTAAGATATTTTTAAATTTAATTAAACCTTTTCTTTATACTTTATTTCCTTATGTTACATTTATGCCGCTATCGTTCAATGTTTCGTCTTTAATCTTTTCCATCGTTTTCACTATTAATTTCCTTACTTTTGCATAGTCGGTATATTTCTTTTGTTATGTTTCTTTCTTCTTTTTTCATTTGCAAAGTAATATTAGCTTTATATAACATGAAGTAAACTACAACGGAAATGTTGATGCAAAATGGAAAAACAATTTGTGGTTTCCATGTGTTCTACCTTCTTAAAATGTAGCCATGATACGATTCGCAAAAGTATGTTCTGCCCTCGATCGCTAATGTATGCTGATTATTTATATCATCTATACTATATTATATCTATACTATATTATTTCTGTACATGGCTGGGAACTACTAATCACTCCTTGCATATTTCTGCTCAGGTTAGTGTGTTTGTAAGACTTATTGATGGAGGTTGTGATATCCTTCAGATGTTATCTTCCGCTGATCTGTAGCAAGCGTCGAAGGATGACTAAGATTGAGTTTGAGGGTTGCCTCTTGATGCGTGTGAATCTCAATAGGCTTTGATTTAGGAATGAAGTCGAGCCACCTGCAAAGAAGTCCCGGAGTGGTTGTACCACCGTGGACCCTTCGACGATCAAGTTAGTCGGGGTATTTTGGCAGAGTAACGGCCTATTGGGGTAAAATCCGTCTTACCTGAGTCATCTGAAAAGGGGTTTATATAGTAGCAGCCATGGGGATTCACGCCGGCCGTTACGCCCCTGAGAGTTACACCTGCGTGAAAGACGGGATCCTTCATTAATGACGAGATATGCTTGTTAATGGGGGAACGCGATGGCGTTGAACACAGGATCGTGGGCGGAGGATATCTCGCAACTAGCGAGATTCGCGGAGCCATGGCCGAGATGCCTGTGATCTGCGCAGTCGGTCGGTCAGTGATACCGAGAAAGCTAAGCTCGACGGGAGGCTCGAGAACGAGCAGGAGGCCGAGGGAGCTTGGTTCTGCGATAGCTCGGAGGCGAGCTAGGAGGGCTGAGGGAGCTCAGCATGCGGGAGGGCTCGGAGGCGAGCCAATGGTTGTTTGAAAGACGAGCATAGGAGAAGTTCGGGAGGCCATCGAAGGTCGGGAACATCCTCGGGACGAAGGCCCGGGATATGCTTCCAATGTACCCTTCTTGCTCTTCTCTCGTAAGCTTTGGGACACATCATCTGCCACGTGTCATGATCTGGGGAGTCCTCAGTACCGAGCATCATCATTAGCCCCCCACTCTCGGACCGACCTATTCATGGGTCAGGTCGAGAGTGGTCTGATCGGTCGCCTGGGTCAAGTTCTTATTTGAAGACCTCGTCGGTGTGGATTCCCGGGCAATTAGTCGTATTTTTTTTCCAATGACGTCAGTGGATCAGGGGAGAGATCTTGCATTAAAGAGGAAGCGCCGATACGGGCGTACATTTGCCGAAACGCTAGGCTACGTGTCCGGCGCTGGTTAGCCGACGTGACGGACCGCCGGTGTCCTTCGCGCTTGACGGGACGCGCCCAATGCGTGTGCGACAGGTGGAACGTTGACGGCCGTTGAATGTGAAGTGTTGTTTTGGCGGGAGACGATTGGTGCCGTAGGATGTGTTCACCGACTGCTATAAATAGAGATGGGATCCCCCCCAAGGTCTACACTTCGCCATAATTTCCCTCAGCCCTTCGTATATTAGCTCGGTGCTCTTCCCCTTAGATCGGATTTCTTGCGTTCTTTCCTCGGCAGACTCCTTCCTTTGCTCAGGTTAGATGTCTTCATCTGGGGAGTCCGTAGAAATAGTTCAGATAGAGTCTAGAGAGTCCTCTGCTGCTTCCTCTTCCGTTTCTTCCTCTTCCTCACCCGAGTCAGAACCCCCCGGGAAGTTAGGGTTAGCCATGCTCCCCGAGGACGTGCGGCGGGGACGGTCCCCAAAGCAGGTGTCAAGAGTGTTCGTGACGCGCCTTCCCTCCTAAGGCATGCGGACGAGCTCGCCACAATCTGGGCTGGCTTCCACATTCCCCCCCGGCTATTCGTTTCGCTTGGCCGGGGAGGGAGAGAGGGCAGATCAGGTACGGGGCAAGGAGATTGCACTGTATTTGAAGGCCTTTGGGGCCGGCATGCGTCTGCCCTTCTCTCCCGAAGTGAGTGCGGCGTTACGTTGCTTTCAATTAGCCCCGGGCCAGTTAGTGCCAAACTAGTGGAGGATTCTTCTCGGGTTCCTGGCCCGATTGAGACTGCAGGAGATCCCTTTCAGCCTGAACGTTCTCGTTTCCTCACTCTGCTACAAAAAATCATCCCGGCACTCGTAGGGACGGGCTTAGTTGGGTATATATTTCTTTTAGAAAACACAGAGGAGGGGCAGCCGGGTCGGGGGTCGTAGCAGTGCCTTCTTCCATTCACGAATGGAAGGAGAAGTTCTTATTCGTCGGGCCACCTGAGGGTGAGGATTGGCTTGTGCCCGTCCAGTGGCACAGGGCCGCCTTCCCTCGGGTGAGGCGGTCGAACGATCCCGATGCGGTGGCGGTTTCGGAGTGGGAGCCCGTCCAACAGGCCGATGTGTTGTTGTTCGAGCAGGCCCTCAGATGGGCCGGGCTCAGCCCCGCTCAGTTTGCGGGTAAGTTGGGAGTTTAGGCAACCCGTTTAGACTTGTATATTCTTCTATTTTTTTCTGGCATTGCTAACTCCTCCTTTGTATTTTCGCTTCTTTTTGCAGAGCCGATGGACCGATCAAAATTCCGGGCTGCCCTGGCCGAGAAGAAAGGGAAGAAGGCCGGAGGCGCCGGCCCGTCACGCCCTGCCGCGAGCCCGGTTCCGCCGGCAGCCGCTCCGGCCAGGCGCTCCAGCATAACCCAGGCCTCGGAGCCCTCCCGCATGAAGAGCCGCAAGCACTCTCGGGAACCAGAGCCCCGGGTTTTGGAGGTGGGAGGGGAGGAAGATGTTCCCTGCCCCCTCCTCAAGAGGCACTATAGGACGGTGTCCCGTTCTCCGGCTTCCCCGATTTTCGTGGATGAAGGGGATCTTCGCTTCGAGGTGCCCTCGGGGCTTTCCGTTGTCGACAGCCTGCTCTCGGAAATGGAAAGGTCGGCTGGGGGCAAAATCCCCTAGGGAACCCTCAGGGCCCAAATGGTGGCCATAGCTCAGGAGGCCGTACAGGTCAATGTCCGCCTCCCGCTCGGGTCTTTATTAAGTACTTTTTGTTCGCAGGATCGGGTGTCCCTTTTTTAACCCCTTCTTTGTTTTCCTCAGGTCCTCCAGCACTGCGCCCTCGTCGTCAACATGGAAGACGGGGAAATTGCCCCGGCAATGCAGATCGCCGGCGATTTTCCTCACGGGAGGAGGGCTTGAGCCGGGAGCTATGCAAGGCGAAGGAGAGGATCGCCGCCCTCGAAGACCGGGGTGGCTGCCGAGGATCGGGTGAACTCCAACTGTCGGGAGACCATCCGGATTATGATGGAGTCCAACAAGGCCGTTGAGGCCAAGTTGAAGGATGCCAGGGTGCTCGCCGCCACCCTAAAGAAGACGCGGGACACCCTCAAGAGGGAGAACGAGACGATGAAGGAAGCGATGAGGCGCTCCGACCTCCGGGCTGCGAAGGCGGTGGGGAACTACAGAACGTCGGATCAATTCTACGCCAACCTCGTCGAAGCCTCGGCCCTCGTCTGGCATGACGCCCTCGACGCCGTCAAGACACTGATGCCGGATTTTCCCGACGCTAAGCTCTGGCTCAAGTACCCCCTCGAGGGTGATGCGCAGGGGGATGCCGCCAGAAGCATCACCGGGGGGAGGCCCCTGGTAGGGATGGCGGGGAGAAGGCGGTTACCCCGGCTCCCAGCGCCGAAGCTCCCGTGATGGGCGCCGACCCTCAAGTAGCCACCCCAGCCCTCGATGTGGCCGCGGAGCACTTCGAGGTCCTTCTCGGCCCTGAGTCCTGAGTCTCCCTGCCCCTTTTTTTGTATATTTTTGTTTTCGTTCTAGGATTTTGTAGGCCTTCGGGCAATTTTGTAGGGCTGAGGAGCCCAGAATACCTTTGTAAAGACTCCTGAGTTGTGAATAAAAGCCCTTTTTTTAGAAATTCGTGTTGCAACCTTTTCATTTTGTGGAAATGTCTTATCCTGCTTGCCTGATGAGCGTTAGGTCAACGGCTGGTCCATTAGTTGGCGATCGCACGTCGAGTTAAACCCAGTCGTCTGTCACGTGTGCAAAGACCGGTGTAAGGTCGGCATCTTTATGGCTCCGAAGTCGAGGTGGCGATTGCTCGATGAAGATACATCGAGTTGGACTGGCGACCACCGCTTTTAAAATCGGTCAGCGTCGCCGAGGTTGAGGTTTGACCCTTAGCATAGATGGGCAAGGAGTCACCCACTAAGGATGAACCAAGCAGGGAAGCTGCTCAGTGGCCTCTAAACGAGGGTTTCGATCCTTAGCGTCGGTGGGTAGTGAACTACCAGCCATGGATGGTGTCACGCCTCGCTTCCCAGAGTACGCTAAGATAGGCACGTGACAGAGCCAACCATGCTACCTGTGGATAGGAAATATCCCTCCACAGTCACATTACGACTGTAGAGATATCAAGAACAATAATAAACTATCTAACACATGTCCATAGGCCAAAATAAACGAGTCAAGAATAAAATAATATGCAGAAGCAATAGATCCAATAAACAAAACACCTGGAAAGTAAAACTGGATACCAACTGGATCCTCATTGCTCGGCCTAACGGCGGAAGTACTCCTGATCAGCCTGCGAGAAAGGTAGAGGATCTGGGCCATGCAAAACCCAGACGTCAGTGCGTCATAATATCAAGCAATAATAAAATCAAGGAGTAGTAAGGCATGCAGGTACGAGTATGAACAGTAATAAAGGTATAACAGTAAAGTAAATAAGGACAGTGAAGGGTAAGGCTGTTCCCCTCCGAAGGACGGCACACAGGACCGTGAGGTCCTGACGCTGAGATTCGGGGCAGATACTATTTGGTTTTATCCGTCCACCTCTCCGAAGATGCCAAGTTGATTTATGGCACCGTGTATCGGAGGTTTAGACGGATGCGGCCGATGTAGTAGACTTCGTCAGATTCCCCCTCGCTTGAGGGGTTTTTGATTGTGGGGACGCTCTTCCCTGCAGGCGCAAGCCCCTGCAGTTAATTACGCTACCGCATCGCGGTAACAACTTTCTCCTTCTCCAGAATTTCACTTCATGTCGTGTGTGTTTGTTTTGTTTGTGGTTGCCCGTGGATTGTATACGGAGACTGAGTAATGCCGTCGCCCGTAGGACGTGGATTAGTCCAAATCCGTATTTACTTAGATTTGGGTTTGGTGTTTTTAGTTTAAGGATGCATTAGTCGCGTTGCGGCTAAAATCAACTTAAACGTTTGTTAAGGATAAGATAGTCCTGTTTGAGACTAAGATCAACTTAACATGATAATCCATTTAATATCTAGCCGTCAGGACTCGTCACCTCTCTGACGTCGTTGAAGAATTACAACGATAGGTGTCAGAGGAGTTCAGAGATGTACCCTTGAACCAAAATTGATTTGGAGTTTTATAGTCCATTTGAATGTTTAAGGATACGTTAGCCGTGTTTGGGGCTAAGATCAACTTAAACGGGACCGTTTAGATCCGGCAAAAGAGCATTTGGAGGCTCTATTGTTCCAGTTTAGGGACGTGGTGGTCCATGTTCCAGTTTAGGGACGTGGTGGTCCATCATTAGTTTAAGGGCGTTTCGGTCCATCGCCAGTTTAGGGACATGGTGGTCCATCGCCAGTTTAGGGACGTTTCGGTCCATCATTAGTTTAAGAACATTTCGGTCCATCATTAGTTTAAGGACATTTCGGTCCAACATTCCCATTTTGAGATGAATATTAGTTTAAGGACATTTCGGTCCATGAGTTTTGAGGACCCCGCAGTCCATATCGATGTGTGGTCGTCGGGATCAGTCACCTCTTTGACGTCGTTGAAGGATTACAACGACAGGTGTCAGAGGAGCTCGGAGATGTACCCTCGAACCGGATGTAAATTGATTTAAAGGAGCAATCTTGCTCAGTCAATTTAATTTGAGGACTTACGGCCATGATTGAGCTAAGTCCTGTTGAGCATATTCAACATTTTTCTTGATCTATGGCCTGTGCTAGGGCTTTGCCCATATTTAATAATGCACTGCATTTTATTCTGGCCTGCTAGGCCTCTTTGATTTGGGCTCCGTCCCTTTATTTATGATGCAGAGCATCTGTTTTGGTTTGGGCTCTCCCCCTTTTTAAAAATAATGCATTTCATTTTATTAGGCATGTTAGGCCTTCTTTAATTGGGCTTGGCCCTTTTGTAAACAATGCAGTGCATTTGTCTGGCGCTTTGCGCTAAGTAATGAGCGCAAGCTCACATGGTGATGACACGTGTCATGCTCTGGCGAGCGCAAGCGCAACAGCGCTATTCTAGTGCGCTGCGCTTGCGCTGCTGACACGTGGCGCTGTGGTGAATTGCGCCAGTTTTAGAGAGCAAGGCTCTGTTTCAAAAGCGCATAGCGCAAATGGTTCAAATGCTGACACGTGGCACTCTCTGGTGGCTTGTGCCAACCCAAGAGCGCAACAGTGCAGTTTTGCAAGTGCAAGGCACTATGATTTAAGAATCTTTTAGATTCAAGAACAGAAGTGCAAAGCACTGTTAAATTTCTTGATCTAATTTAGATAAAAAAAAATAAGTTTTTTCTTATCTTAAAGAACCAAACGTTCATGAAAAAGTGCAAAGCACTATTTTATTTTATTTATTCATTTATTTAGTTATGTTTAAAGATCAATGATCTTGTTTTTAGATCACTGATCTGTTCATAAGAGAATTTTCTCTTCTTTCAAAGGTTTTTACCTTCTGTTGTTCTTGAGGAGTTCTCGAGAGTTCTGTTCTTTTTTTTTTAGAAAGATGTTGATGCGTTTGAATTGAGGTCTGGGGTCCTTTTTATAGTGCCCATAAATTAGTTAAATTTGTTAAAGAGATGTTTCTCTAAGTGATTTGGGGAATTTTCCCCACCGTTGGATCTTTGATCCAAGGGCTTCTGTTTTACAGAAGAAAATCTTCTTGTTTTAATAAGAACAGAAAGATTTCTTTAAAATCTTAATTCTGTTTGGCGCAAATGCCCTAGCGCGTGACACGTGTCGCACAGCGCAGCGCAACTGCGCTAGCGCATCTGCGCTGACACGTGTCGCGCAGCGCAACTGCGCAGACACGTGTCGCGCAGCGCAGTGCTTGCGCAACTGAAGCGTTGTGCTTGCGCAACTGAAGCGTTGCTTCCTTTAATTTTGCTTAAAATAGAGGTTTGCTCTGATTGGGCGCGTCTTCTTGGGCGCTGCGCTGACGTATCAGCGCCTGACATGTGGCGCGTTGCGCCCGAAATTTGAAGCGTTGCTTCAAAATTTTGAATTTTGAATTTCAACATAGCTTTGCTCTGATTGGGCGAAACAAATGCCCCCCCACCGTTGCGCTCACGTGGCGCATACGTGAGTGCAGCGGTGGCAAACTCCTGATCGTTGGATCAATGGGTGAGCTCAAGGGGCGCAAGCGCCTTATAAATAGGACCTCTGGCCCTTAGAAAAAATCTCACCGTTTCAAGATTTTTATTTTCCAGAGCTTTGCTCTCACTCAAGAACTTTCAGAGCTTTGCTCATTTCTAAAGTCACAAACTTTAGGTAAAATTAATTAAACTTAATTTAACTTAATCTTAACCAAAGAGCTTTGCTCTCACAGATCTTTTGATCTAAAGAGATCCCCATTGGGGTTTCATAAACAGAGCTTTGCTCTCAAGAACTTATTGATCTGCAGAGATCTTGTTCATGGGTTCTACCCCATGGACAGAGCTTTGCTCTTTGAATCATCTGTAGATCTTTTAGATCTAAAAAAAATGAAGAAATTTTCATAAGTTTTTCATTTAATTCTTTTAGGTGTAAACATTTTCTGATGGACCTTTCCATTATTATCATAGAGTTATGCTCTTTTTAAGGAACCTTATTTCCCTGAGACCAGAGTTTGACAAGTGTCACTCTGTGACAGAGCTTTGTTCTGAAAGAGGTGATTTCCTCCTTGTCTCTAGGGATTCTTCCAATTTTTTTTTATTAATGGGAATGTTTTCCTGGGGACCAACTGACAATCTCATCCAATGATGAGGTTGTCTTATTAACTGACGTATTGTCATCCAGATTTTGTGGGTCCCCCTTTGGTCTCCTACCCACTGCACTGCTGTGTGGTGTAATTAATTAATTTTAATTTAATTAATGCATTTTCTTTTTTTTTAAATGCCAAGCGTTGGAATTACAACACTAATGGCTAAATTGTTCTTTTGCAGCGATCATGTCTCTAGACACTTCATTCCCGTTCGTCCGCTCGGAGGAGGGATTTCCCGAGGCGCCCTTGGACCGTGAAGTCCTGGCAATGATTAAGGAGTACGACCCGGAATACAAGAGTCTCATCTTTGGGAGTCGTGGTACAATCAGATCATCATGGGCCGACGGAGCTTCACATGCACGGTGCCGTCAGAACCCATAACGGCGATTCATTATGCCAGCCCACCCCCGGTGC
This sequence comes from Agapanthus africanus, assembly GCA_030015575.1. Taxonomy (NCBI): domain Eukaryota; kingdom Viridiplantae; phylum Streptophyta; class Magnoliopsida; order Asparagales; family Amaryllidaceae; genus Agapanthus; species Agapanthus africanus. Next base: position 519,594,592 of record JASDDO010000012.1, on the reverse strand, counting down.
AGTACGCCGTGGAGATGGTTGATTGGACATCGAAGGGCTTTCTACATCCCGCCATAGATGCGATTCCGGTTCAGCGTCCCATGGTTTTGGATATCCTGGGACGCCGCATCTGTCAAGGTGAGGCGCGACCTTGGGGGCAATCATATAATATCGGTTTGATCCCCCGCCACCCAATCGGCTATCTGCCGTGGACCCGGTATATCTTGTCGACGAAGAAGTCGCAGTTGATAAGATTAGGATTATATACCGCAGTCTACGTCTCCCTCTTCCAGTATCCCACGCTTCCCACCTGGTGGTTCAAGGCCTTCCTGGAGCAGTGGAACATTCCTACCCACACTTTCCACGCCATGGATCGGAAAGTGTCAATCTCTTTGGAAGAGTTTACGGAGGTATCCGGTCTACCGGTCATGGGGGAACATTATGAGGAGTTGCTCCCGACGGATGAGTACGTCTTTGGTGCTAAGCCGGTGATAAGGGGGCTCACGCCGGAGAACGCTGTTCAACACTAATTTCCAAGTCTGATCAAGGTGTTGAACATCTACGAGGCCCTTTTTGTTGAGCGTGGGAGCCGCGGAGTTAATTTTGAGGATTTCATTGCTCGGTTCCTTCACCCAAACGTCTTCTCGGCAGAAGCTGCCAAGTTTGCCACCCTTGAGGACCCTTTCGGTTTAGGTTTGGATAACCTGCCGGCGAAGGACATAGACCAAAAGGACTTTTTCCTTCCTAACTCCCCAACCATGTCTTTTGCAGAGGTCGCAGCCCCCGAGATGGACGAGGAGGCCTTCTTTTTAGGATTTCTTGGGCTTTGGCTGAGTTGGTTTGCGCTCCCAATGCACTCTCACCGCATGCGGCCCTCTGTTTTTTACCCGGCCCACCGAATGACTATCGGGGTAAAGGTGGCCGTTGGGATCGCCGGCTTGGCGCACTTATATCATGGTCTCAGCCGAGCAGCGGATGCTAACGAGCCTGGGGTGTGTTCCCACCAAAAATTTCTGCGCAGAAGAGTCCAAGGTATCAAATGGCAGCGATACGCTTAAGGAAATGCGAACCAATATCTTCCGGCCTATATTTTGATAAGTTACCGAAGGAGGAACTACTAAATTCTAATGGTATTGGAAGCATCTCGAAAAACCCTTCGATTTGATATATTATGGGCCTCATAATTCATCCTGGATCAAAAGTTATGAGGCATCGCGTGTCCACACGTGATGGACCTTTAAGAACCCGCTGGAGGAGCTAAAAGATATAATAAAAACTCAGAAAAGACCCCAATGGGGCATCACGTGACCATGGGTCACGTGCAGACACGTGATGGGCTTTTAAAGCCTCTAAAATAATGAATAGAATTTAATTCTAAAAGTCAGAAAATACCTCAACGAGGTATCACGTGCTTACACGTGACCAATGGTCACGTGTTGACACGTGATGGTTAAAACATCAACATAAACAAGCGGCTGTTAAAGGAACCAATTTGGGGGTCACGTGCTCACACGTGACCAAGGGTCACGTGCCAGCACGTGACTGGCTTCGAAAGCCTTACAGTTAATAGAATTAAATTCTAAAAGCTTCTAAATCTTTCCAAATGGAAAAGGATTATGGGGACCGTTGGATTAAAGATCCAAGGGTGATTAAATATCACCAATTTATGGAAAAATCTTGGACTTGGAAAGATTTCCCCCCTAAATCTAACCGAGATAATAAAGGGATATCTTTGGATTTAAAATCCAATGGTGAATAAAATTCACTTAACAATCTAAAGGCCCATATTAATGATAAATACAAATCAAATCTCTCAACATACAAATCAAATCTCTCAATGAGAGATTTGCTGAACAAATTGATTCTTTTCTTTCTCCTATAAATAGGAGCCAAGAAAAGAAGAGGGGATCTACTTTTTTGGAGAGAAAAACAAAGAGAGGAGAATTTAATTCTTAAGAGGGAAGAAAAGAAAGGAGAATTTAATTCTCAACAAAGAAAACCCTAGGTGAGAAAAGAAATGGAATCAAAACTTCAAACAGAGAATTTAATTCTCAAAATTCAAGAGTTTAACTCTTATACAAAAAAGAACTTAGTTCTTCTTCTGGTTGAAGATCTGCACAGAGCACATCTCCCCATAACTTGAGAATTTAATTCTCATCGGGTCGAGATCCTGCCATGCATATCCTAAACTTAGAAGGGGAATTGAGTTTTGAGAATTTAATTCTCCTAAAACAAAACTAGGGTTTAACCCTAATCAAGAATTTAATTCTTTTACATATCTGGGAATTTAATTCCTTTGAAAAGAAATCAGGGTTTCATCCTAAATAAGAATTTAATTCTTTCACGATAGGAATTTAGTTCCTCCAAAATCATAATTAGGATTTAACCCTACAGAGAATTCAATTCGTAAAAGATCTCTGTTCATGAAAAGAACTAGGGTCACGTGCCCCCACGTGACCCTTGAAAAGATCCCCTGCAAAGAACTTTGAAGCATCAGCTCACGTGCTCCTACTTGACTCCCAAAACGCAGAAAGAAAAAGCAAAGGAAATGAAAGCTTTGGGCACTCTCACGTGTTATCACGTGACCCCTCAGCAAACGCTTTAACAATTGGCGCACAGATCCCCATCACGTGCCAATACGTGATGCTTTAAAATAGAAACAAAAGTGTTTAACACTTATTCGCAGATTTGAGGATAAACCAAAAGGAGATCTGGCCCCACATTTAGGGCGCCCTCACGTGTCACCACGTGACCCCTAATGAGCATTCTAACAGACCAGAGCGGGGGCCTCCATCACGTGCTCACACGTGATGTCCGTCAGAATTAAAAGAGTTAAACACTGATCTGCAGAATAAAATAAGGGAAATCAGGGCGCTCTCACGTGTCCACACGTGACCCCTATCTCCTTAGTGTTTAACACTAATCTGAAGACTTTGTTCCCAGTGTTTAATACTGATTTGCTTTAGTGTTTAACACTAATTCGAAATCTCTGATTACCAGTGTTTAACACTGATTTGCTTTAGAGTTTAACACTAATTTGAAAGCCCTGTTACTAGTGTTTAACACTGGTTATGTTTTAGTGTTTAACTGTCACGCCCCGCTTCCCAGAGTACGCTAGATTGGGCACGTGACATAGCCAACCATGCTACCTGTGGGTAGGAAGTATCCATCCACAGTCACATTACGGCTGTAGAGATATCAAGAACAAGATAAAACTATCTAAAACATGTCCATAATCCAGAATAACATGAGTCAATAATAAATAAATGCGGAAGCAAATGATCCAATACAAATAACTGAAAAGTGTGTCCCATAATGCGGGCTCACATCAGGAAACAAATGCAGGAAATAAAACTAACTACTACTGAACTCACAGCTCAGCCTGCTGGCTGAAGTACTCCTGCTCGGACAGCAACAGCGGTACGGAATCTGGGCCATGCAAAACCCAGACGTCAGCGCGTCATGTCATCAAGTAATATAATATGAACAGTGTAACAGGCAATGCAAAATAAACATGAATAAAACGAGAGTAGCAATAATGTGAAACAAGCAGTGCAGGGTAGTGTGCAGTGGGTAACTAAACTGTTCTATCAGGTTTTCTATTCTAAAGTCTTTGAAATCAATTTGAGTAATCCTCCATGTAACTCAGAGGATATGTCCCGTTACCCCCCAGGACCACGGATCAGGAAATGTAAGAGTCACGAATGGCTCTGTCCCGTTACCCCCCGGGACCACGGATCAGGAAATGTAAGAGTCACGAATGGCTCTGTCCCATTACCCCCCAGGACCACGGATCAAGTAATACCCTTTTAAGTTACACTTTAGTTTACACTTTTGATTTCCCCATACCCCCAAGTTATATGTGTCAGGTCAGGTATTCAGTAATCAAGAACTAATGCCAACACAGGATCAGGTAACAGCAGGTTTTGTCTGGATAGACAACAGGAATGGTCCATGAGGACAACATGTCAGGTTTGTTGGCATTAGGCACGAGATCAGGTAACAGGTCAGGTCATGGTACATCAGGTCAAGTCAACAGTAACGGTACCATGTCTGGTGTAGTAGAAAGTGTAACAGGTCATGTCAGGAAGCACAAGATGCCATGTGGGTGCTCATAATCAAACTAACATAAGCATGTGTATAAATAAACAAGCATGAGTACTATCAGAACAACAAACTGGAACATGTAATATGATATGCAAATAGATATAATTTCAAGGATATGAATGCACAGTTATCGATTAGGGTTACATTTATAGTTCCAATATTAATTAGGATGCAATTTATTAAACATGGAGTGTTAATATCACATTATTATGTAGTAATGTGATCTATGGATGCAATTATATGTATCTTAAATGCGATGGATGCAAACGGGTATCCGAAAAGTTATAAAACTATAAAATGGTAATGTGGGATGTACGACTAAGCAATATGTGATATAAATATTGATATAATAATATTAATATGGATAGCATATTCAAAACGATTAATAACTATAAAAGTGGTATTGATTAACCACGCACAAGAAAGTTCCGTTCAGAAATTCAGCGTCATCTTGATTCGTAAAATAGCTTAAAAATAACAAACGTTCTCCAAAAGGGACGTGTCTTATACCAAAACAAAGATAATTCAATAAGGTTTTCATTTTTATAAGTATAAGCATCTCAGGTTATCCCTACAAAAAGTTATGAGCATTCGAAGTTGAAAGTTTGCTGCTAGAATTTCCCTGGACAGCAGTTTGGAGACATTTTCATTTGCATTTTACGTTATTTAAACAATTTATTTTGCAAGTAAATATTTCATAGAGTTATAGTATTCTGAGTTAGCTTCGTAACGAACTAAAGAACATATACTAATGATTTTTCTATGATTTATAATGAATTTTATAAGGTAAGGTGTACAGTAAATTTCAGATTTATCATATCCGATTTTTCAACGACGTTTCATGTGTAAACTATAATATTTTAAATATATAATATCATAAAATGCAGATTATAAACTAATTAAAGATAATAATAAGAAATATTACGACGATGTATATTTTAATTGATATGGATGCAGTATAATGTAATCTAGTATGTCACAAGATAAGTTTTCATGATCTAGATTTAATATGATTTAAACGGATGCAAACGGAACATCAAAACGTTATAAAATTAAACATGGGGCACTAGATTTAAACTATAGGTATGGTATTTATTTAAATAGGTATAAAATGAATTATATAGCATGTAGCAAGATTAACTTGCCTCGATGGGCCGCGAATCGGGAAAACGGAATGTTAACCGTCGGCGGGGAAAACTCGCGACGGGCACACGGTTCACGGAATGAACCCAAACGACGAACAAAGGAACCACACGGGTCGGGGTACCTCGCTGGAACATCGAGAAGCGTCACCGGCACGACAGAATTCCGGCAACAAAAGAACAGTTAAAAAAATGAGAAACGAGACATGAAGCAAGAAGAGAAAGAATGATAAAGAGAAGTACGAGAGAATATATGAGGGGGAGAGAGAGAAAAAAGTGGAGAGAGAGAGAATAGGGAGAGAGAGAAAGTGGGGCCCACGGGGTTAAAGGGGAGGTTGCGATTGGCTGAGAGAATAAATTGAGAAGGATATAAAAGATTGTAAAAATATTATATGGTTAACTTAAAGATTTAAAAGATAGGTAATGAACAGTAAGATATCAGGTTAGTTAGAAAAATATATGCGATGGTTTTAATAATATTAAAATTTGGGATTTTGGCGCCAAATAAAACATTTCCAAATCGCGCCCGGGTCGGGTCCAAAAATTTGAAATTGAAATAATAGGATTTTAAGCGGGTTCCAAATTTTAAAATTAAGTGTTTTATGATTAAAAAGCATACCCCAAAACGGACACACGTACTGCACGTAGCCATCCAAACTCGCCCGTTTCACTGAACGGGACGAGAACACAATGCACGGACGCTACCACGAGGCTAGGGGTGTCAAGTAGGCCAAGATGATTATTTTCAATTTTATTTTAGATGCCAAAATTTGTTATATGTAGAAATGATTTTGCCGGGTAAATTTTTATAGTAAGCAACAAACAAGCAAATTAAATGAAATGAGTACCACATTATGCTCAAACAGTAACTGAAAATAGTAGCATTGGGCTCGGGAGTTACATTATACCCAACTACAAGAATTTCGTCCTCGAAATTCCAAGAATACAAAGATAGATAACTACAAGAAAAGGTGAGGAAACTTCTGTCGGATTTCATCTTCTCGTTCCCAAGTGGACTCTCCACGCGAGCGATTACCCCAAGAAACAAGCACAAGGGGGATAACCTTGTTCTTAAGAACCTTTTCCCTTCGATCCACGATTTCAATCGGTCGCTCCTCAAAAGTCAAGTCTTCTCGTACTGTTAGCTCCGAATGATCCAAAACGTGTGTTTCATCTCGAACATACTTACGGAGTTGAGATACCTGAAACACATCGTGCACATTTGCCAAGGACTGCGGTAACGCCAAACAATACGCTACCTCACCAACACGCTCCACGATCTCAAGGGTCCAACGAATCGAGGACTAAGCTTTCCTCGACTTCCAAAACGAATCACCTCTCTAGTCGGTGATATCTTCAAGAATACCAAATCACCCACGGTGAACTCCAGAGGTCTTCTTGACGTATCTGCCCAACTTTTCTGTCGGTCCTGTGCTGCCTTCATATGATTTCTGATAGGGTTAACCTTCTCAACTGTCTGTACAACCAAATCTGGTCCCAATAATCTTCGTTCACCGACATCGTCCCAACAAACAGGTGAACGGCATTTACGACCATACAAAGCTTCAAATGGAGCCATCTGAATAGTTGCCTGAAAACTGTTGTTGTAAGACAACTCCACCAAAAGTAGATGATCCTCCCAAGACCCCCTTGAAGTCCAACCTGCATGTTCTCAACGTATCCTCAAGAGTTTGGATCATTCTCTCCGACTGACCAACAGTTTGAGGATGATAAGCTGTGCTAAACTTCAATCGAGTCCCCAAACTTTCCTGTAAACTCCTCCAGAAGTGTGATAAGAACCGAGTGTCTCGATCGGACACGATGCTCACCGGTACTCCATGCAATCTTACGATCTCCTGCATGTACCGCTCTGCCAATATCTCTATTGATTGACCAACCCGAAAAGGAATAAAGTGAGCTGTCTTGGTCAATCGGTCAACAATTACCCATACTGCATTGTTGCCTTTTGGACTCCGCGGTAAAGCCGTCACGAAATCTATGGTTATATGTTCCCACTTCCACTGAGGAATCGGAAGTGGTTGCAATAAACCAGCAACCCTTTGATGTTCAGCCTTAACTTGCTGACACACCAAGCACTTTGCCACAAAGCGAGCAATCTCCCGCTTCATGCCCTCCCACCAGAAATGCTGTCAAAAATCTCGGTATATCTTTGTGCCTCCTGGATGTACAGAATAAGCTGAACTGTGTGCCTCCTTCATAAGCTCTTCACGAACATCACCCTTTGGCACACACAAACGGCTACCATACCTCAACGAACCATCTTCGTGGATCAATAAATCTGTTCGTAGCCCGGCTTCAACCTGCTCTCGAAACTTTTGCAGTCTAGGATCCTGTGATTGAGCTGCTTTAATATTCTCAATCAAAGACAACTGTACTTGCAGCTGCATCAACTGTCCTGTAGAACGCGGTAGCACAACCTCCAAGTCAAATCTTCGAAAATCTGCGACGATCTCCTTCTGCGTAGTTAACACCTGAATTACTGGTAACCGACTAAGCGCATCCGGCACAACATTAACCTTCCTCGGATGGTACTTAAGATCAAGATCGTAGTCAACCATCAGCTCCAACCATCTACGCTGCCTCATGTTAAGCTCATTCTGTGTGAACATATACTTCAAGCTCTTATGATCTGTAAAAACTTCGACTCTTTCGCCCAAAAGGTAGTGTCTCCAAATCTTCAAAGCGAAAATCACAGCCGTAAGCTCCAAGTCATGAGTTGGATAATTCTTCTCATGGGTCTTCAACTGTCTCGATGCGTATGCTACAACCTTCCCATGCTGCATTAAAACACATCCCAATCCTTTCCCAGATGCGTCGCTGTGAATCACCAGTCCTCCGGAATTGTCTGGTACGGTCAGGATAGGGGCGGTTATCAACTTCTGCTTCAACGTCTCAAACGCCAACGCACATTTATCCGCCCATACAAAAGGTATCTCCTTGCGCGTAAGCTTGGTCAACGGTTCTGCCAAACGAGCGAAGTTCTCCACAAATCTCCTGTAGTATCCGGCTAATCCAAGGAAACTTCTTATCTCAGCTACATTCTTTGGAATAGGCCAATCTAGAACTGCTGCAATCTTTTCTGGATCGACGGCAATGCCATCGCCAGACACAACATGCCCCAAAAACCTTACTTCCTCCAGCCAAAACTCGCACTTACTCATCTTCGTATACAATTTCTCCTGTCTCAACGTCTGCAGTGCGATCTTCAAATGCTCAGCATGCTCTTCAAAACTCTTCGAGTAAACCAGAATATCGTCAATGAATACCACAATGAACTGATCCAAGAACGGTGAAAAGATTCGGTTCATCAAGTCCATGAATACTGCCGGCGCATTCGTTACTCCGAAGGGCATCACTAAGTACTCGTAATGTCCATACCGAGTTCGGAACGCCGTCTTGTAAATATCTTCTGTTTTCACTCGGGCCTGATGATATCCGGATCGCAAATCCAGCTTCGAGAATACCCTCGCGCCACTAAGCTGCTCAAAAAGTTCTCCAATGCGAGGGATCGGGTACTTGTTCTTAATAGTCACCCGTTTTAACTCTCGATAGTCGATGCACATCCTTCTTGTGCCATCCTTCTACTTTACTAGAAGAACTGGAGCTCCCCAATGCAAGTTACTGCTTCGAATCCAACCCTTTTCAAGCAATTCAGCAACCTATTTCTTTACTTCTTCCAACTCTACTGGCGCCATTGGAGAATACGCTTTAGATATTGACGCTGCACCAGGAATAAGATCAATTGGGAACTCCACGTCTCTCCTCGGCGGTAAACCCGATATATCTTCAAACACGTCCATAAAATCGCGAACAACAGCCGGCTCTTCACTATTATCAACTTCCATTGCTGCAAGAATATTGTTTGTCGGCCTAGCACTAAACTCGACTGGCCCGACAGAAAAACTCCCCTTCATCCCAGATAAACTCTGCTGCTCTCGGCTGCCGCAAGTACTTGTGAGAAAGTGATCAAACCCAGGGAGACAATCTGCCTCTGGATGTCCACGTCCAGTCTGCGCATGAACCTCCGTGCCCTGTCTGCATCGTTGGCAACTAAAGGTCCAGCAAAACTACTGAGTCTCGTCCATTCTGCTACATGCACATCTACGGGTGCTCCCTTTTGCTTTAGTCCGATGAACTTCTCTTCCATTTCCTCCCGTGCAGTCCGCGGGAAGAACTTCTTCAGGAAACTCTTAGAAAAATCCGCCCACTTGATCGGCTTGGGCAAGCGGGTCTCCTCAACAAGCCACCATTCTCGGGCGTAGTCCACTAGCTGAATGCGTACCACAACAACCTTTTTGTCATCAGGAATCTATGCCGCAAAAAGCAAGTTCTCTGTGTCAACTAGCCACTGCTCCACTGGCAACGGCTCCTTTAAACCAGTAAATGTAGACGGACCCAACCGCCTGAAATCTGCTACGGTCCCTACTCGGTCAACTGGTCTAGCTCCAACATTGTTCACAGACTGCTGAACGATCTGCAAACCTTCCCGAAACGAGTCCGCTTGCTGCTGGATCAGCTCGGTTTGTTTCTTTGATTCTCCAGCATTCCTCTTATCACTCCAAGCATGGCGGCTTCGTCCACACGCCTCTGGTATGTCTTCAATTTCTTACCGGCCATAATCCTGAACTCAAAATACCCAACATTAGCATGATGATAGATTTTGAATATAGATCAAGGCTAGAACTCCAAGATACTTAAATAGAGTACCGCATTGTAACTATGCCGCGGTATCATAGCCACAATTACTTAACTCCACCCAATTCGCCTAAGTCCTAGAGATAACAAGAAATCATGTTTTTCGAGTCGATATGCAAGGAAGTTTGCACATCGTAAAAGATATAATCAGGAAGAATGTGATTCAAGAATGGTAAACGGCAAGGTGGCAGGACATGTTTCCTAAACATGGGTATTCTGATTCGTGTATTGGGTACAATACCCAACTACAAAAGAATCAACCCAACTAACCTATGGCTCTGATACCAAAAGAACCATGTCACGCCCCGCTTCCCAGAGTACGCTAGATTGGGCACGTGACATAGCCAACCATGCTACCTGTGGGTAGGAAGTATCCATCCACAGTCACATTACGGCTGTAGAGATATCAAGAACAAGATAAAACTATCTAAAACATGTCCATAATCCAGAATAATATGAGTCAATAATAAATAAATGCGGAAGCAAATGATCCAATACAAATAACTGAAAAGTGTGTCCCATAATGCGGGCTCACATCAGGAAACAAATGCAGGAAATAAAACTAACTACTACTGAACTCACAGCTCAGCCTGCTGGCCGAAGTACTCCTGCTCGGACTGCAACAGCGGTACGGAATCTGGGCCATGCAAAACCCAGACGTCAGCGCGTCATGTCATCAAGTAATATAATATGAACAGTGTAACAGGCAATGCAAAATAAACATGAATAAAACGAGAGTAGCAATAATGTGAAACAAGCAGTGCAGGGTAGTGTGCAGTGGGTAACTAAACTGTTCTATCAGGTTTTCTATTCTAAAGTCTTTGAAATCAATTTGAGTAATCCTCCATGTAACTCAGAGGATATGTCCCGTTACCCCCCGGGACCACGGATCAGGAAATGTAAGAGTCACGAATGGCTCTGTCCCGTTACCCCCCGGGACCACGGATCAAGTAATACCCTTTTAAGTTACACTTTAGTTTACACTTTTGATTTCCCCATACCCCCAAGTTATATGTGTCAGGTCAGGTATTCAGTAATCAAGAACTAATACCAACACAGGATCAGGTAACAGCAGGTTTTGTCTGGATAGACAACAGGAATGGTCCATGTGGACAACATGTCAGGTTTGTTGGCATTAGGCACGAGATCAGGTAACAGGTCAGGTCATGGTACATCAGGTCAAGTCAACAGTAACGGTACCATGTCTGGTGTAGTAGAAAGTGTAACAGGTCATGTCAGGAAGCACAAGATGCCATGTGGGTGCTCATAATCAAACTAACATAAGCATGTGTATAAATAAACAAGCATGAGTACTATCAGAACAACAAATTGGAACATGTAATATGATATGCAAATAGATATAATTTCAAGGATATGAATGCACAGTTATCGATTAGGGTTACATTTATAGTTCCAATATTAATTAGGATGCAATTTATTAAACATGGAGTGTTAATATCACATTATTATGTAGTAATGTGATCTATGGATGCAATTATATGTATCTTAAATGCGATGGATGCAAACGGGTATCCGAAAAGTTATAAAACTATAAAATGGTAATGTGGGATGTACGACTAAGCAATATGTGATATAAATATTGATATAATAATATTAATATGGATAGCATATTCAAAGCGATTAATAACTATAAAAGTGGTATTGATTAACCACGCACAAGAAAGTTCCGTTCAGAAATTCAGCGTCACCCTGATTCGTAAAATAGCTTAAAAATAACAAATGTTCTCCAAAAGGGACGTGTCTTATACCAAAACAAAGATAATTCAATAAGGTTTTCAGTTTTATAAGTATAATCATCTCAGGTTATCCCTACAAAAAGTTATGAGCATTCGAAGTTGAAAGTTTGCTGCTGGAATTTCCCTGGACAGCAGTTTGGAGACATTTTCATTTGCATTTTACGTTATTTAAACAATTTATTTTGCAAGTAAATATTTTATAGAGTTATAGTATTCTGAGTTAGCTTCGTAACGAACTAAAGAACATATACTAATGATTTTTCTATGATTTATAATGAATTTTATAAGGTAAGGTGTACAATAAATTTCAGATTTATCATATCCGATTTTTCAACGACGTTTCATGTGTAAACTATAATATTTTAAATATATAATATCATAAAATGCAGATTATAAACTAATTAAAGATAATAATAAGAAATATTACGACGATGTATATTTTAATTGATATGGATGCAGTATAATGTAATCTAGTATGTCACAAGATAAGTTTTCATGATCTAGATTTAATATGATTTAAACGGATGCAAACGGAACATCGAAACGTTATAAAATTAAATATGGGGCACTAGATTTAAACTATAGGTATGGTATTTATTTAAATAGGTATAAAATGAATTATATAGCATGTAGCAAGATTAACTTGCCTCGATGGGCCGCGAATCGGGAAAACGGAACGTTAACCGTCGGCGGGGAAAACTCGCGACGGGCGCACGGTTCACGGAATGAACCCAAACGAAGAACAAAGGAACCACACGGGTCGGGGTACCTCGCTGGAACATCGAGAAGCTTCACCGGCACGACAGAATTCCGGCAACAAAAGAACAGTTAAAAAAATGAGAAACGAGACATGAAGCAAGAAGAGAAAGAATGAAAAAGAGAAGTACGAGAGAATATATGAGGGAGAGAGAGAGAAAAAAGTGGAGAGAGAGAGAATAGGGAGAGAGAGAAAGTGGGGCCTACGGGGTTAAAGGGGAGGTTGCGATTGGCTGAGAGAATAAATTGAGAAGGATATAAAAGATTGTAAAAATATTATATGGTTAACTTAAAGATTTAAAAGATAGGTAATGAACAGTAAGATATCAGGTTAGTTAGAAAAATATATGCGATGGTTTTAATAATATTAAAATTTGGGATTTTGGCGCCAAATAAAACATTTCCAAATCGCACCCGGGTCGGGTCCAAAAATTTGAAATTGAAATAATAGGATTTTAAGCGGGTTCCAAATTTTAAAATTAAGTGTTTTATGATTAAAAAGCATACCCCCAAAACGGACACACGTACTGCACGTAACCATCCAAACTCGCCCGTTTCACTGAACGGGACGAGAACACAATGCACGGACGCTACCACGAGGCTAGGGGTGTCAAGTAGGCCAAGATGATTATTTTCAATTTTATTTTAGATGCCAAAATTTGTTATATGTAGAAATGATTTTGCCGGGTAAATTTTTACAGTAAGCAACAAACAAGCAAGTTAAATGAAATGAGTACCACATTATGCTCAAACAGTAACTGAAAATATTAGCATTGGGCTCGGGTGTTACATTAACACTAACTTGCTAATCTTATTCCCAGTGTTCAACACTGTTGGTCTTTAGTGTTTAACACTAGCTTTAGCCCAATTGGCTAAGTTTCTAGAGGCAAAGTCTCTCCTTCAATGGACCAACAGAGGGCCAATATTTCAAACATAATTGGACTTAGCCCAAACTGGCCATAAGTCCTCAAATTATCTTGAAATGAGCACATCTGCTCTTTCAACCAACTCATTGGTTCAAGGGTACATCTCTGAACTCCTCTGATATTTGTCGTTGTAATCCTTCAACGTCTTCAGAGATGTGACGGGTCCCGACGACCACACATCAAGACGGACTGTGGGGTCCTTAAACCCACGGACTTATGCGTCCTTAAACTAAAATACGGACCGTGGGGTCCTTAAACCCATGGACTTATGCGTCCTTAAACTACCAACGGACCACTATGTCCCTAAACTGGAACATGGACCACTATGTCCTTAAACTGGAACAAGGACCCCCATGTCTCTAAACTGGCATTGGACCACTATGTCCCTAAACTGGAGATGGACCACTATGTCCCTAAACTGGAACAATAGAGCCCCCAAATGCTCTTTTATCGGATCTAAACGATCCCGTTTAAGTTGATCTTAGCCTCAAATATGGCTAACGTATCCTTAAACATTCAAGCAGACTTTAGTCCCAAATTGGACTATAAGATCCCCAATCAACTTTGGTTCAAGGGTACATCTCTGAACTCCTCTGACACCTGTCGTTGTAATTCTTCAACGACGTCAGAGAGGTGACGGGTCCCGACGACCATACATTAAACATGGACCACTATGTCCCTAAACTGGAACAATAGAGCCCAAACGCTCTTTTGTCGGATCTAAACGATCCCGTTAAGTTGATCTTAGTCTCAAATCAGACTAACGTATGCTTAACAAACGTTTAAGTTGATCTTAGCCTTAAAAATGGCTAACGTATCCTTAAACCAAAACCCCCAAAACCAAATCTAAGAAAATACGGATTTGGACTAATCCACGCCTTACGGGAGACGACATAACTTAGTCTCCGTATACAATCCACGGGCAACCAAACACAAAACAAACACCCACGACACGAAGTGACCAGCTAGAGAAGGAGAAAGTTGTTACCGCGATGCGGTAGCGTAATTAACTACAGGGGCTTGCGCCTGCAGGGAAGAGCGTCCCCACAATCAAAAACCCCTCAAGCGAGGGGGAATCTGACGAAGTCTGCTACATCGGTCGCATCCGTCTACACCTCCGATACACTGTGCCATAAATTAACTTGGCATCTTCGGAGAGGTGGACGGATAAAACCAAATAGCATCTGCCTCGAATCTCAAGCGAGACAGTCCATGTTTCGGCCTCCATTCGGAGGGGAACAGATTCTGGCACGCCCGGTGGGACCTTTTCCTCTTTCCACTCCACACGTCGTATGTCGTGTTCGCGAGCAAATCGCGGTTTGCTGTGGTTGCTTGTGGATTCAAAGTACTTAGATTTGGTGTCTTTCTCCATGCAGAAAAAAAACAGAAGATCGATAGCTTCTAACTGCACCGCCTGCAGCTGCAACTATCGCTCCGTCATTGCTGGAGGAGTGACTTATGGGCCTCGAGAGGCCTCCCTTTTCAAAATGCCGGTGGAGCGGGTGGCTCAAGCCACCACTGGACTATTTTTTGGGACCATGCTCCCACCAATAAGCTTCAACACCCTAATGACATTGCAAGAAGCTCCGAAGAAGTCGGTCTTCGATCGACTTACCACTGCTGCAACCCCTCTCAACGGGTCGCCCAACTCCACTGCTTCAGTTTTTTAATGGACTAGGTCAGAGCTCCAACAGGCCCATGAAGAAGCCTGAAATACCAGAAGGCGTTATCCCGAAGCAGATATCTTTCCCTACTCCAGTTTCAGGCGAAATCACCACGGTTGCTTCCCCTGCTCGGAAGTCCGCTTCTGACAGGTTGGCCGTCCCCGTTCAACGGACGTCGGTCTTTAAAAGGCTGGTACCAGCAGATTCTGACCAACACAGGGGGCATGAGGAGGTCACCCCTATAACTGAAACAACTCCATCAGCACGACATGCTCGACGTCGCCACTGGCGCCGAGTGAGGAAGGCCGGGGCCAATTCCCCCTCTGGATTTACTCCTCCAGCTCCAACGGTGGGGATCGATGCTGCTGTTCCAACCGGGAACAGCTTTGAATTGCTAAACACGGTGCGCAGAAATTATCCTACTGCAATGTTGAAACGAACTCCTTCACTTGTAGAGAATACTCCAGAGAAGAAGCTAGAGCAGCCTCCTCAACGGCTATCCTCTAAAATTTACAAAGTCTGACGACAGGTCCAAGAGTCGGTGATTGATAAAAACTATCTCCACCGACAGAAAAAGATGAAGGTGCGGCAGGAGAAGGATTACTCTATCAAGCCACAAGAAGCAAAAGCTACTTGGGTGCCCACTACAACGGCCCCCTCAACTCCAATCACTCAAAGGAAAAGGAGGCCGCAAAAAGCCCCTGTGAACATGGCGAAGCATAAAAGCGTTGAACACAAGCGCTCCAAGTCTGGGGGCATAGTGGTGCACACTGTTTATATGGCTGCCAGAAAGGAGGATAGCCATGCTTTTACGGGCCACCGACCGCTCACCAGATCCGTGACGAAAGCCCAGGAGCAACAACAAAAACTTCAGGAAATGATGACTGCAATGGCTCCACTCACTGGGCCAAAAGAAAGCTCTGAAACGTTCTCGGATGAGCGTCAAGAACAAGAAACTGACGCTGAGTTTCTTCGCCGGATATTGGAAAAGAAGGATAGAGAGGCTGCGGAACAAGCGGCCAGCAGAAAGAAAGTGGCCCTCCTCTTCCAAGATGTGGTAGGGATGATGTTACAGCCAGACCCTCCAGCTGAAGACCCTCCAATCATTGTTGAAGATGACGGAGGGGAGACATCTAATCCTCCGCCGGCTCTTTCAGCAGCCAAAGATGAAACCATTTCCAAGGCCGCGCTACACGATTATATAGCTCAACAGATCCGGGTTCATCAGGCGAATGAAGCGGTTGGGCAAATTGTTAGAACCGGACGACCGTATCCGAGCTGGTACGACCAAATCAGTTACCCGCCGGGATATACGATCCCTAAATTCCATGTATATAAAGGGACAGGGAATCCGCATCAGCATGTCGCTCAATTCAGGTCCTTATGCGGCAATACTGGAGGCGATGGCAAATTGTTGCTACGTCAATTCGTCGGCAGCTTAGCAGAAACATCCTTTGAATGGTATTCGGAGCTACCTAACGACTCTGTCAAAACATTTGCAGAGATGGAGCTGCTGTTTACACAAAGATTCGCGAGTACTAGTGAACGCACCCCGATAACAGCACTAATAAATGCCAGAATAAGGCCAGGCGAAACGTGGGTCCAATACGCAACACGATGGCGAAACCTATGGTCGAAATGTGAACAACGCATAGAAGAGGCACCTGCGGTAGGCATGTTTGTGGGCACTCTCGATCCGTAGGCGACCATTTCGCAATTCATGATGTTCTTCAGGCCGACCACCTTCCAGGCCTTGATCGACAAATTATCCTAAATGGACCAGATGGGCCGTGGACCGTCTCCTCCAAAACCAGATTCCTGAAATGAGAAAGGAAAAGAGAAAGCGATCGTCGTCGCCAATGCTCAGCAACAGTCGAACAACTCAAAGCCGATCATTCGCCAAAACAACGTGCGTCCACTCCCGTCCCTCGAAGAGAGGCTAGGACGTCCTTACTCGTTTCCTCAGAATAAAACGAGAAGACTGTTCGAGCTGGCAGTGCGCAATAGACTCATTAATCTGCCGAGTCCAAAGCGTCTGTCGCAGCCAGGCGATCTTAATAATCCCAATTATTGCCCTTACCACCAAACGGTAAGTCGCCCGATTGAGGATTGTTTCGTCTTTAAGGGATGGATCGAAGATCAGTACCTACAAGGCAAGTTCGCGCTGTCGGAAAACTGGAAGGTAAACCCACCACAGCCGCACTCTCCAAAGAAGACGGACACACCGGGGGCAACGTGCTCTTTTGTTGAGGAAGCTCCATGGGAGGTGGCTCTTTCGGCCAAGACCAAAAAGATGTTGAATGATCTTCAGACATGCCCGGCGATCAGATGGAAGAACCCGTTGGAACCTGAGATCATCGAGGGAATGCTGAAACCGCGCCCAACTCCAAACACGGGTGGTGATGGTCAGAGCGCTTACACCCAGCCGTCAAAGTCTTCGAAGAAGAAGAAGAAGACCGAAAAGCCCGTGCAGCCTGGTGACAAGCGCACGGACCTGCAAAAACAGATTGACGCGTTGGAAGAATATAATCAGAAGGCGCGGACCCCAGTCACACTCCGAGAATTTCTCAGCCACGTCCTCGAGGACGAAAATGATGGAGAAGACTCATCAGATGAATCTGAGGACTACGTAGCAAGTTGTCATGTGATCTCTCACTTATTGATAGATGATAAAGAGGCTCCTTGCATCGAGAAACCAGGGGCGGGTCCTGAACCAGAACTTCTGTGGTCATCAGACGAGATGATCGATGCCTTCCTGAACGAAGCCCGTCTTAAAAGCAAAGCTGATCGAGAGCGCGAGATGGCCATATTCGAGAAAGCCAAACGCCGGTGACTAGATGAATGGGTCGAAACACTCCCACCAGATTAAAGTACATCTGCCGCAAATGAAAGAAGGATCAAGATAAGGAAACGATTCGCCAAAGCCATATCGATAGGGATGAGACTGCCTTCTTTCAGAGAAAATTCTCGCGGTGGTATACATCTTGATGAAGCGGACGTACATCCTAACTTCTGCTTATATCATCAGAAGATCGCACATCCTACTGAGGACTGCAACTCCTTTAAGTGTTGGTGGCAAGGGTATGTCTCTCACAGGCAACACTTCAACAGGACAAAGCGTGAAGCTCGTAGACAGCAGAAAAATGCGACAGATGAGCGTAAAAGAATTGCCAGCAATTGTCATGGGGTTGATCCTGAGGGACCGCGGGTTCTCACATTCGGGAGCAATTCCGACCAAAAAGTAGCCCCTGGCCCTCTTTTCAAGGAGTCCATCTCTAAAACGAAAGAGTTGAGGAGTTACGAGAACATTCAGCCGTGCAATCGCACACTACCCGGAAAGAATCCCGGACCCGCAAATAAGGGATCGAACAAAAAGGATAAAGGGAAGGAAAAAACGGCCTTCTTCGCCAACGCTCAACAACAATCGAGTGGCCCTAGACCGGTTGTTCGCCAAAGCAACAAGCAGCAATCCCTCTATGAAAAGTTGAAACGTCCTTACTCATTTCCCCGGGATGAAACAAGGAGGCTGTTCGAACTAGCAGTGCGCGGCGGGCTTATCACTCTACCGGAGCCGAAACACCAGCCACAACTGAATGATGTCAATACTTCTAATTATTGCCCTTACCACCAAGTATTGGGCCATCCGATCGAAAACTGCTACGTCTTCAAAAACTGGGTTGAAGACCAACACCAACAGGGAAAGTTCGCACTGTCCGAAAACTGGAAGGTGGGCCCGCCACAACCACACGCTCCGAGAAAGATGGATATGCCGGGGGCATCATGCTCATTCATAGGGAAAGCCCTATAGACCGAAAAGTCAGTAAACTAGAGATTCGCCTCAAATACGGCGACGTTGGACCACTATGTCCTAAAACTGGCTATTGACCGAAAAGTCAGTAAACTAGAAATTCGCCTCAAATATGGTGACGCTAGACCGAAAAGTCAGTAAACTAGAGATTCGCCTCAAATACGGCGACGGCGGACCGAAACGTCCTTAAACTAATGATGGACCACTATGTCCTAAAACTGGCGTAGGACCGAAACGTCCTTAAACTAACGACGGACCGCAATGTCCTAAAACTTGCAAATGACCGAAACGTCGTTAAACTACTATCAACCCGCGGCATCCTCAGGCCGGCGTGGTAAAAACACGGTATGTCTACAAGCAAAATGGGCACGGATGAAAACCCAAAAGGGCTCCGTGAATAAAAACAGCAGGGCTACCGGCGAGTCTTGTGAAAACCCGAAAGGGCGCAACCTCGTTAAGAATACAAAAAAAGAAAGAATAAACAAAATCAAAAGAAAAAAAAGAAAACGGTATGCCTATAAGAAAAATGGGCACGGATGAAAACCCGAAAGGGCTCCGTGAGTAAAAACAGCAGGGCTACCGGCGAGTGTTTGTGAAAACCCGAAAGGGCGCAACCTCATTAAAAGACACTTACAAGGTCCTCTCGACCTTGTAAGGAGAAACCACCCGCGTGAGATCCTTACGACTCATAAGGGAGCAACACACTTAGGGATCCCCACGATTCCTAAGGAGAAATTACACTTGCGAGATCCTCACGACTCGTAAGGAGAATTCTCTTATGGGACCCTCACGGCTCATAAGATTTGAAAGTCTTAAGTTACAGAAACGTTAACCTGTTCTTAAGCAACCCCCACAACCTTCGATATTGCCCTACAAGCGGCTCATATTGACCCTTGTATACAAGCCGTGGGCACGAATAAATATTTCCCCGACAAAGTCCCATCCCTGACTAGGGATATGCTTGTACAAAAAACAACACTTGTAAGTCCTCTCGACTTATAAGGAGAAAACCCTTTTGTAAGATTCTTACGACTTACAAGAGAATATGCACTTAGGAATCCTCACGATTCCTAAGGAGAAAACACACCTACGAGATCCTCACGACTCGCAGGGAGAAATACCTTTGTGAGACCCTTACGGCTCATGAAGTCAAAAGCCTTAGTCGACAGAATCCTAACCCTGTCTACTAAGCCACCTTTGTTCAACATCGACAGAGGCAAATGATGATTCGTTCCTGGCAATATCCCAGTTGTAGCGATGCTGATGCCTAAATCAGTATCAAATTCCAAGTCCTTTCATGGCAAATGATGATTCGCTCCTGGCAATATTCCAGTCGTAGCGATGCTGATGCTAAGATTGGTATCAGATTCCAAGTTCCACACTCGCGATATAAAAAAAAATCAGCGAGCCAAAAATGCATATGAAATAGCCGAAATGATGGGGCAACTTGCAACGAAATTAGCAAGTAAAAATATATGCATATAAAAACAGCCGAAATGATTGGGCAACTCGCAATAAAAAAAGCAGCGAGTAAAAATGAAATAAATAGCTGAAATGATTGGGCACCGCGAAAAATAGCCGAAATGATTGGGCACCGCGAAAAATAGCCGAAATGATAGGGCAATCGTGACCTTCGCGATATAAAAGCTGAAATGATAGAGTATCGCGGGAAAAGAAATAAAATAAAAATAAAATTTATGCCCTACAGGTGATGTTACATCAACCCCTGTATACAATCCAGGGACGCAAACGAAAAAAGGATCATACTCCTCCTCCCCAGGTTTCATCAAAAGAAGAAGCCGAATCTCGATGGGCCACAAATAACCTAGAGATCGTCTCAACACTCGTCTCATTACAACGGACACAACTTCAAGCGAAGCAGAACAGCGGCAACTCTCGGTTCTATGGCTCGGCGATATACAGATCACCGAGAGTCAAATCTCCACTCCGTGAAATGCGGATATAATCAGCAAAATTCCTGGTCATGTGAAACGCGGATAACGTCACTCTTTGACCCCGTGGAAAACATCCAGAGCGGATCCTAGTCCTCGCAGAGCACGGCAGTGAACCCGCGCGAAGCATCCAGAGCGGAGCCTAGTCCTCGCCTAACGCGGCAGTGAACCCGTGTGAAGCATCTAGTGCAAAATTCCTGGTCACGTGGAACGCGGATAACGTCACACTTTGACCCCGTGGAAAACGTCCAGAGCGGATCCTGGTCCTCCCAGAGCACGGCAGTGAACCCGTGCGAAGCATCCAGAGCGGAGCCTAGTCCTCGCCTAATGCGGCAGTGAACCCGTGTGAAGCATCTAGTACAAAATTCCTGGTCACGTGGAACGCAGATAACGTCACTCTTTGACCCCGTGGAAAACGTCCAGAGCGGATCCTGGTCCTCGCAGAGCACGGCAGTGAACCTGTGTGAAGCATCCAGAGCGGAGCCTAGTCCTCGCCTAACGCGGCAGTGAACCCGTGTGAAGCATCTAGTGCAAAATTCCTGGTTACGTGGAACGCGGATAACGTCACTTTTTGACCCCGTGGAAAACGTCCAGAGCGGATCCTGGTCCTCGCAGAGCACGGCAGTGAACCCGTGTGAAGCATCCAGAGCGGAGCCTAGTCCTCGCCTAACGCGGCAGTGAACCCGTGTGAAGCATCTAGTGCAAAATTCCTGGTTACGTGGAATGCGGATAACGTCACTCTTTGACCCCGTGGAAAACGTCCAGAGCGGATCCTGGTCCTCGCAGAGCACGGCAGTGAACCCATGTGAAGCATCCAGAGCGGAGCCTAGTCCTCGCCTAACGCGGCAGTGAACCCATGTGAAGCATCTAGTGCAAAATTCCTGGTTACGTGGAACGTGGATAACGTCACTCTTTGGCCCCGTGGAAAACGTCCAGAGCGGATCCTGGTCCTCGCAGAGCATGGCAGTGAACCCGTGCGAAGCATCGAGAGCGGAGCCTAGTCCTCGCCTAACGCGGCAGTGAACCCGTGTGAAGCATCTAGAGCAAAATTCTTGGTCACGTGGAACGCGGATAACGTCACTCTTCGACCACGTGGGAAACGTCCAGAGCGGATCCTGGTCCTCGCATCAACATGGAGTGATCACCACCGCGACATTCGTCTTGATACAGAGGACGCAATGCCAGAAAACGAAGCGAAGGCCAAATTCCTAGCTTCAATGTCTTAACGGCAAGTCATATAAAGCCTGAAAGACAATCGAAGATCATCTCGCACCAAGGCGGAGTGGTCACCACCTCGACGTTCATCTCGATACACCAGACGCAACATCACCAAAAGGAGCCACGGCAAAATCCCGGGTTCCAAACCTCGACGGTTCACCAGCAATCTAGAGACAACCACGACATTCGTCTCGATACAGAGGACGCAATTCCAGCAAACGAAGCGAAGGCTAAATTCCTAGCTTCAGGGTCTTAACGGCAAGTCATATAAAACCGAAAAGACAATCGGAGATCATCTCGCACCAGTGTGGAGTGGTCACCACCTCGACGTTCGTCTCGATACAGCAGACGCAACATCACCAAATGGATCCACGGCAAAATTCCCAGTTCCAAGCCTCGGCGGTTCACCAACAACCTAGAGACAACCGTGGCATTCGTCTCGATACAGCAGACGCAATGCCAGCAAACGAAGCGAAGGCTAAATTCCTAGCTTCAAGGTCTTAACGGCAAGTCATATAAAGCCTGAAAGACCACCTGAGATCATCCCACATAGAGTGGTCACCACCTCGACGTTAGTCTCGATACAGCAGACGAGATGTCACCCCAGCGTTCTTCCTCCAGCAGGGTTCAGACGCGACAATCAAACAAAAGGAGCCACGGCAAAATCCCTAGTTCCAAAGCTCGACGGTTCACCAGCAACCTAGAGACAACCATGACATTCGTCTCGATACAGAGGACGCGATGCCAGCGAACGAAGCGAAGGCCAAATTCCTAGCTTCAACGACTTGACGGTAACTCATATAAAACTGAAAAGACAATCAGAGATCATCCCACATGGAGTGGTCACCACCACGACATTCGTCCCGATACAGCAGATGAGATGTCAACAACAACGTTCTTCCTCCAACAGGATTAGGACACACCAAGCAAACGAAGCGAAGGCCAAATTCCTAGCTTCAGGGTCTTAACGGCAAGTCATATAAAGCTTGAAAGACCACCGGAGATCATCCCACATGGAATGGTCACCACCTCGACGTTCGTCTCGATACAACAGACGAGATATCACCCCAGCGTTCTTCCCCCAGCAGGATTCGGACGCGCCAAAGAAAAATGAAGCAAAATGCCAAATGCCTAGCTCCAGGGTCTTGACGGCAAGTCATATAAAGCCTGAAAGACATTCGGAGATCATCTCGCACCAATGCGGAGTGGTCACCACCTCGACGTTCGTCTCGATACAGTAGACGCGATGTCACCCCAGCGTTCTTCCTCCAGCAGGGTTCAGACGCGACAATCAAACAAATGGAGCCACGGCAAAATTCCCAGTTCCAAGATTCGACGGTTCACCGACAACCTAGAGACAACCGCGACATTCCTTTCGATACAGCAGACGCAATGCCAGCAAACGAAGCGAAGGCCAAATTCCTAGCTTCAAGGTCTTAACGGCAAATCATATAAAGCCTGAAAGACCACCGGAGATCATCCCACATAGAGTGGTCACCACCTCGACGTTCGTCTCGATACAGCAGACGAGATGTCACCCCAGCGTTCTTCCTCCACCAGGGTTCAGACGCGATAATCAAACAAAAGGAGCCACGGCAAAATCCCTAGTTCCAAAGCTCGACGGTTCGCCAGCAACCTAGAGACAACCATGACATTCGTCTCGATATAGAGGACGCGATGCCAGCAAACGAAGCGAAGGCCAAATTCCTAGCTTCAACGTCTTGACGGTAACTCATATAAAACTGAAAAGACAATCAGAGATTATCCCATATGGAGTGGTCACCACCACGACATTCGTCCCGATACAGCAGACGAGATGTCAACAACAACGTTCTTCCTCCAACAGGATTAGGACACACCAAGCAAACGAAGCGAAGGCCAAATTCCTAGCTTTAGAGTCTGTCACGCCCCGCTTCCCAGAGTACGCAAGATTTGGGCACGTGACATAGCCAACCATGCTACCTGTGGGTAGGAAGTATCCATCCACAGTCACATTACGGTTGTAAGGATATCAAGAACAAGATAAAACTAATCTAATACATGTCCAAATCCATAATAACAAGAATCAATAAACAATAAGTGCGGAAGCTAATGATCCAATACAATGAATAAACAGTATGTCCCATAATGCGGGCTCACATCTGGAAATGAAATGACATAAATAAACTAAACTCTAAGGAACTCACAGTTCAGCCTGCTGGCTGAAGTACTCCTGCTCGGTCGACAACAAAGGTACGGAATCTGGGCCATGCAAAACCCAGACGTCAGCGCGTCATGATATCAAGTATACAGTATAAACATGGTAATAAACAATGCAAGCATGAACATGAATAAAGCAGCAATAAGAAGTAATAAACAGGGTAATGTGCAGTGGTGACTAAACTGTCCTATCAGGTTTTCTACTCTATAGTCTTTGAAACCAATTGATGAATCGTCGATGTAACTCAATAGTATCCCGTGCGTGCCCGGGACCACGGTCATGATCCTCGGGGCTGAATCCGAGACGTGCCGCTAAGCAGTAAAAGGTAGTAGGATGGACGAGTGATGTCAGCAACAACACTCCGGAGCTGGCCAAGCCCGTAAGACTGATCAGAACAATGTATCGAACTGTTGAGTTACAAGTCGGTTTCACCTTTGATTTCCCCATACCCCCAAACTATGTATGTCAGTCAGGTATTCAGTGGTCAAGGACTAATGCCAACACAAAGTCAAGTAAAGGTAGGTCTGTCTGGATCGACAGCAGGAATGGTTAGGTCTGTCGGCATTAGGCACGAGATCAGGAACAAGTAATGTCATGGTACAACAGGATGAGTCGGTATGTGTGTATATGTCAGGTGTAGCAGGGTCAGGTCAATATGTCGTGCAATCGGGTAAGTGCTCACAACAGGTATACAATCAATAATGAATAACAGCAGGAAACGGTAATTAACCACAATATTCCATATAACCACAGTGATGTTTATATTCTCTTATTAACAGGTTCAATCATCTTTAGGGTGCAAAAGCCACAAGGTAAAGCAATATTCATAGTTATAAATTAAGGACTACATGAAATTATACTAAATATGATAATTATCTCATGAATGGTCTAACAGTTTAAGCAGACATGACTCAGTCGTTTTATTTAGTTAAAGCATGGATTGATGTGGGTTAAGTAATTCCGAAGAACTGTTGTAACGATTCCACTATACAGATAACAGCAATAATGCGATACCAAATGCCATCGTTAAGTTACGGTATTAAATAGTGTGAATTAAATTGCGTGGCAAGACTAGATCTCGCATGCTAGCATGTTCAAGCAAGTATTCAGATACTTGCCTCGACGGTCTGCGAACTGGAACACGGATGCGATGTCGGCAGAAAACACGATATGAAAGCACGGTTCACGGATCGAGTCCCAACGGAGATCAACGAGATCACACGGACCAGGGGCTTCGCTGGAGTGTCGGGTTCGCCAAGACGGCACGGTCGGATTCCGGCACAAACAAAAGCAACAAAGTTAGCAACGCATCCAAAATACGGACCAGCAGGGGAAAAAACCAGCACCCTAGGAAGGATAAAGGGATACCTAGAGAAGAACCAGGGCAATACGATGGGTTCGACGGCGATGGGACGCCGGCGAGGCAGCGACGGCGATGCAGCAAGGCTGGGGCTTAAGGATTGCAGGAAAGGTGGTCGTGCTGAGCAGTGGGGAAAGGTAAGCCCTGGGTTCTGGTCGCAGTGGAGTGGAGGTGGTCGGAGGTGGTTCCGGTGACGTCGACGAGGGTCGACCGGGGCTTCTCCGGCGAACGGGAGATGGTGCAGGGTCGGCTCGGGTTTGCTGGTGGTCCAGCGAGGAGAGGAGGGAGGTGATGCCGAGGTCGCGCCGAGGAGGGTGAGAGGGAGTCGCGGGGGTCGACGACGACGATGGGTGGCGTCGACGGAGAGGTTTGCGATGGTGGAGGCGAGGTCTGCGTTGGGTGCAGGCGCGGGAGTCGTCGGGAAACGGGAGGAGGAAGGCGCCGCGGTCGAGGAGGCGTTGCCGGCGGCGACGGCGAGGTCGCGGTGGCGACGGTGGGCCGCGCGAGAAGCTAGGGTTAGGGTTTCGTGATGGGGAGGAAGATGGTTGAGGCGGCTGCATGCATGGTTCTGAATATATATGGAGGGAGAGAGAGAGAGAGATTGGAAAGAGAAAGAGGGGATTTGGATTCTGATGATGAGGGAGAGAGAGACAGAGAAAGATTAGGAGGCGGGGCCCACGAACTCAGCCTCGTGATTGGCCACAAGAAAATTTAAAAGGGATTTGCAGTTAAACTTGGGAAATATAAGCAGTTAAGGAAATATATATATTCGAAAATATTAGTTTGAGGTATTAAATTTAAATGGGCCATTTTGGCGCAAAATGAAACATTTCCAAATCGCGCCCGGGTTGCGCCCAAAGGTTCCAAATTCAAATTATAGGATTTTAAGCGGGTTCCAAATTTTGAAAAGAGGTGTTTAGTGATTAAAATGCATGCCCCCAAGTCGGACACTTGCACACGCGCGTAGTCGCCCAAACTGGCCCGTTTAGCCGAACGGAACGGAATCTCGACACGCGGACGCTATCACGCGACTAGTGGCGACGAGTAGGCCAACATGGACGTCTTAAATTTTATTTTAGGAGTTAAAATATGTTATGTGCCAAAATGACTTAACCGAGTAAAATTTAGCAATAAACACCAGAAAATCGGAAAAATTAGAATGAGCAAACCACAACCCTCAACTAGTAATATAAATAGTATTATTGGGCTCGGGTGTTACATCATACCCAACTACAAAAGAATTTCGTCTTCGAAATTCCAAGAGTACAAGATAGCTAACTACTGGAAAAGGTGAGGGAATTTCTGCCGGATCTCGTCTTCTCGCTCCCAAGTGGATTCTCCATGCGATCGATTACCCCAAGAAACTAGCACAAGAGGGATAACCTTGTTCTTAAGAACCTTTCCTCTTCGATCCTTGATTTCAACTGGTCGCTCCTCGAAAGTCAGATCCTCTTGCACAGTCAACTCCGAATGATCCAAGACATGAGTCTCATCACGAACATACCTCTGTAGTTGAGACACATGAAACACATCGTGAACTCCTACTAATGACGGTGATAACGCCAACCGGTACGATACCTCTCCAACACGCCCCAATATCTCGAAGGGTCCAACGAATCGGGGACTAAGCTTTCCCCGACTTCCAAAGCGAATCACCCCTATAGTCGGTGATATCTTCAGGAATACCAAATCACCCACGGCGAACTCTAAAGGTCTTCTTGACGTGTCGGCCCAACTCTTCTGTCTGTCTTGAGCTGCCCTCATATGCTTCCTGATTGTATTCACCTTCTCGACTGTCTGTACCACCAAATCTGGTTCTAGTAACCTTCGTTCACCAACATCATCCTAACAAACCGGCGAACGGCACTTACGACCATACAGTGCTTCAAACGGGCCATCTGAATTGTCGCTTGGAAGCTATTGTTGTACGAAAACTCCACCAGGTGTAGATGATCCTCTCAAGAACCTTTGAAGTCTAACCTGCAAGCCCTCAATCATATCTTCAAGGGTCTGGATCGTTCTCTCTGATTGTCCATCAGTCTGAGGATGATAAGCTGTGCTAAACTTCAACCGAGTCCCCAAACTTTCTTGTAAACTCCTCCAAAAGTGCGAAAAGAACCGAGTGTCCGATCGGACACGATGCTTACCGGTACTCCATGCAATCTGACAATCTCCTGCATGTACCGCTCTGCCAAAGTCTCTGTCGATTGACCAACCCGAAAAGGAATAAAGTGAACTGCCTTGGTCAACCGATCGACAATCACCCATACAGCATTGTTGCCCTTTGGACTCCGCGGTAAAGTCGTCACGAAATCCATGGTTATATGTTCCCACTTCCACTGAGGAATCGGAAGTGGTTGCAACAAACCAGCAACCCTTTGGTGTTCAGCCTTGACTTGCTGACACACCAAGCACTTAGCCACGAAGCGAGCAATTTCCCGTTTCATACCTTCCCACCAGAAATGCTGTCGAATATCTCGGTACATCTTTGTCCCTCCTGGATGTACAGAGTAAGCTGAACTGTGTGCCTCCTTCATAAGCTCCTCACGCACATCTCCTTTTGGCACACACACACACGGCTACCTTATCTCAACGAACCATCTTCATGGATCAGTAAATCGGTTCGTAGTCCGGCTCCAACCTGATCTCGAAACTTCTGCAGTCTAGGATCCTGCGATTTCGCCACTTTAATCTTCTCCACTAAGGACGATTGTACTTGCAACTGCATCAACTGTCCTGTAGCACAACCTCTAAGTCGAATCTCCGAAACTCCTCAATGATCTCTCTCTGTGCAGTCAATAACTGAATTGCTGGTAACCGACTTAGCGCATCTGGCACGACGTTAACTTTTCCCGGATGGTACTTAAGATCAAGGTCGTAGTCGGCCATCAGCTCCAACCATCTGCGTTGCCTCATGTTCAACTCCTTCTGAGTGAACACATATTTCAAACTCTTGTGATCCGTAAAGACTTCAACTCTCTCGCCCAAAAGGTAGTGTCTCCAAATCTTCAGGGCGAAGATCACGGCTGCAAGCTCTAAGTCATGAGTCGGATAGTTCTTCTCATGAGTCTTCAGCTGTCTCGTAAGCGACGACTTTCCCATTCTGCATCCAAACACATCCCAATCCTTTTCCAGATGCGTCGCTGTGAATCACCAGTCCTCCTGAATCATCCGGTACGGTTAGGATAGGGGCGGTTATCAACTTCTGCTTCAACGTCTCGAAGGCCAATGCACATCCATCTGTCCAAACAAACGGTACCTCCTTACGCGTAAGCTTGGTTAACGGCTCAGCTAAACGAGCGAAGTTCTCCACAAATCTTCTGTAGTATCCGGCTACTCCAAGGAACTTCTTATCTCAGCTACATTCCTTGGAATAGGCCAATCTCGAACTGCTGCAATCGTTTCGGGATCAACGGCGATTCCATCGCCCGACCCGACATGCCCCAGAAACTTCACTTCTTCCAGCCAGAATTCGCACTTACTCGTCTTCGCGAATAATTTCTCTTGTCTCAGCGTCGGCAGTGCGATCCTTCTTCTTCACTAAAAGAACTGGAACTCCCCACGGTGAGTTGCTGCTTCGAATCCATCCCTTCTCGAGTAATTCACCCACCTGTTTCTTAACTTCCTCCAATTCCACCGGTGCCATCGGATAAAAAAATTTTGATACTGGCGCTGCACCAGGAATAAGGTCAATCGCAAACTCCACTTCTCGCTTCGGCGGTAAGCCCGAATTATCTTCAAACACATCCATAAAGTCGCGGACAATTGCCGGCCCTTCATTACTCTCCACTACTATAGCCGCAAGAACATTGTTCGTCGGCCTAGCCCTAAACTCGACTGGCCCGACAGAACTGCTTCCCCCAATGAAAATAAACTCAGGGTGTCCGGGAATCTGGAAAATTACTTTCCTTGCCCCTACAATCAATGTGTGCGTGGAAAGTGCCAAGAAAATCCATTCCCAAGACAACCTCATAACTGCCCGGATCCATCACCAAGAAATCTGCAAAAGCTCCCGTCCGCAAACAACAACTGTACAATCTCTACCTTCCTTACTAGCTATGATTTTCCCATTCCCAGTGTGTATGTCCCAGAAACTAGACAGGGTCGTGTAGGTGATCGAGTGTGTAATTATAAATTTGGATGACATAAACAATGGGATGCTCCGAAATTAAGTAATGCCCAAGCGGGAAAACCATGAACGAGTAAATTACCTGAAACCACTTCTTCCGATGCCTTAGCTTCTTCAGTTGTCAACACGAACGCTCGAGCCTGCTGTGGTCCTTGAGTAAGCGGTTCCTGTCCTTGGAACGGTCCCTGCGGAGACTTCTGTGCATCATCCTTTGCGCGAGGCTTCGACGGACAAGCATCAACGGTGTGATCTGCCGCTCCACATCTAAAACAGAGTCCCAGCCTCAAACGACACTTCTTTCGCACATGTCCGGGTTTATGGCAGTATCTACAGATCACTCTCCCCTTCCGATCACCCATACGTGTTTCCTTCATTGGCGCCACGCTGCGCCTGTTCACTGGAATACTTCTACGTACGGACGTGGGGTCCAGTGCAAATGCTGGTTCCAGCTCGAGTTGTTCCTTTAGTTTCTCCAGCAATCCCCTTATCACTCTCTGCCTGGCGGCTAAGACCGCATGCCCTGGGTCCATCTCCAAATTCTGACCGGCCATATTCCTGGAAATCAAAGTACCCACATTAGCATGATGATAGTTTTCGAGTATAGATCAAGGCTAGAACTCCAAGATACTTAAATAGAGTGCTGCATTGTAGCTATGCCGCGGTATCATAGCCGCAATTACTTAACTCCACCCAAGTCGCCTAAGTCCTAGAGATAACAAGAAGTTAGGTTTTCAAGTTTGACAATGCAAAGTAAGTTTGCATGCCGACATGATCCGGAAGAATGATTCAAGGATGGTAAAACGGTCAAAGTGGCAGGACATGTTTCCTAATCACGGGTATTCTGATTCGTGTATCGGGTGCGATACCCAACTACAAAGAATCAACCCAATTAACCTATGGCTCTGATACCATAAAACCATGTCACGCCCCGCTTTCCAGAGTACGCAAGATTTGGGCACGTGACATAGCCAACCATGCTACCTGTGGGTAGGAAGTATCCATCCACAGTCACATTACGGTTGTAAGGATATCAAGAACAAGATAAAACTAATCTAATACATGTCCAAATCCATAATAACAAGAATCAATAAACAATAAGTGCGGAAGCTAATGATCCAATACAATGAATAAACAGTATGTCCCATAATGCGGGCTCACATCTGGAAATGAAATGACATAAATAAACTAAACTCTAAGGAACTCACAGTTCAGCCTGCTGGCTGAAGTACTCCTGCTCGGTCGACAACAAAGGTACGGAATCTGGGCCATGCAAAACCCAGACGTCAGCGCGTCATGATATCAAGTATACAGTATAAACATGGTAATAAACAATGCAAGCATGAACATGAATAAAGCAGCAATAAGAAGTAATAAACAGGGTAATGTGCAGTGGTGACTAAACTGTCCTATCAGGTTTTCTACTCTATAGTCTTTGAAACCAATTGATGAATCGTCGATGTAACTCAATAGTATCCCGTGCGTGCCCGGGACCACGGTCATGATCCTCGGGGCTGAATCCGAGACGTGCCGCTAAGCAGTAAAAGGTAGTAGGATGGACGAGTGATGTCAGCAACAACACTCCGGAGCTGGCCAAGCCCGTAAGACTGATCAGAACAATGTATCGAACTGTTGAGTTACAAGTCGGTTTCACCTTTGATTTCCCCATACCCCCAAACTATGTATGTCAGTCAGGTATTCAGTGGTCAAGGACTAATGCCAACACAAAGTCAAGTAAAGGTAGGTCTGTCTGGATCGACAGCAGGAATGGTTAGGTCTGTCGGCATTAGGCACGAGATCAGGAACAAGTAATGTCATGGTACAACAGGATGAGTCGGTATGTGTGTATATGTCAGGTGTAGCAGGGTCAGGTCAATATGTCGTGCAATCGGGTAAGTGTTCACAACAGGTATACAATCAATAATGAATAACAGCAGGAAACGGTAATTAACCACAATATTCCATATAACCACAGTGATGTTTATATTCTCTTATTAACAGGTTCAATCATCTTTAGGGTGCAAAAGCCACAAGGTAAAGCAATATTCATAGTTATAAATTAAGGACTACATGAAATTATACTAAATATGATAATTATCTCATGAATGGTCTAACAGTTTAAGCAGACATGACTCAGTCGTTTTATTTAGTTAAAGCATGGATTGATGTGGGTTAAGTAATTCCGAAGAACTGTTGTAACGATTCCACTATACAGATAACAGCAATAATGCGATACCAAATGCCATCGTTAAGTTACGGTATTAAATAGTGTGAATTAAATTGCGTGGCAAGACTAGATCTCGCACGCTAGCATGTTCAAGCAAGTATTCAGATACTTGCCTCGACGGTCTGCGAACTGGAACACGGATGCGATGTCGGCAGAAAACGCGATATGAAAGCACGGTTCACGGATCGAGTCCCAACGGAGATCAACGAGATCACACGGACCAGAGGCTTCGCTGGAGCGTCGGGTTCGCCAAGACGGCACGGTCGGATTCCGGCACAAACAAAAGCAACAAAGTTAGCAACGCATCCAAAATACGGACCAGCAGGGGAAAAAACCAGCACCCTAGGAAGGATAAAGGGATACCTAGAGAAGAACCAGGGCAATACGATGGGTTCGACGGCGATGGGACGCCGGCGAGGCAGCGACGGCGATGCAGCAAGGCTGGGGCTTAAGGATTGCAGGAAAGGTGGTCGTGCTGAGCAGTGGGGAAAGGTAAGCCCTGGGTTCTGGTCGCAGTGGAGTGGAGGTGGTCGGAGGTGGTTCCGGTGACGTCGACGAGGGTCGACCGGGGCTTCTCCGGCGAACGGGAGATGGTGCAGGGTCGGCTCGGGTTTGCTGGTGGTCCAGCGAGGAGAGGAGGGAGGTGATGCCGAGGTCGCGCCGAGGAGGGTGAGAGGGAGTCGCGGGGGTCGTCGACGACGATGGGTGGCGTCGTCGGCGAGGTCTGCGTTGGGTGCAGGCGCGGGAGTCGTCGGGAAACGGGAGGAGGAAGGCGCCGTGGTCGAGGAGGCGTTGCCGGCGGCGACGGCGAGGTCGCGGTGGCGACGGTGGGCCGCGCGAGAAGCTAGGGTTAGGGTTTCGTGATGGGGAGGAAGATGGTTGAGGCGGCTGCATGCATGGTTCTGAATATATATGGAGGGAGAGAGAGAGAGAGATTGGAGAGAGAAAGAGGGGATTTGGATTCTGATGATGAGGGAGAGAGAGACAGAGAAAGATTAGGAGGCGGGGCCCACGAACTCAGCCTCGTGATTGGCCACAAGAAAATTTAAAAGGGATTTGCAGTTAAACTTGGGAAATATAAGCAGTTAAGAAAATATATATATTCGAAAATATTAGTTTGAGGTATTAAATTTAAATGGGCCATTTTGGCGCAAAATGAAACATTTCCAAATCGCGCCCGGGTTGCGCCCAAAGGTTCCAAATTCAAATTATAGGATTTTAAGCGGGTTCCAAATTTTGAAAAGAGGTGTTTAGTGATTAAAATGCATGCCCCCAAGTCGGACACTTGCACACGCGCGTAGTCGCCCAAACTGGCCCGTTTAGCCGAACGGAACGGAATCTCGACACGCGGACGCTATCACGCGACTAGTGGCGACGAGTAGGCCAACATGGACGTCTTAAATTTTATTTTAGGAGTTAAAATTTGTTATGTGCCAAAATGACTTAACCAGGTAAAATTTAGCAATAAACACCAGAAATCGGAAAAATTAGAATGAGCAAACCAAAACCCTCAACTAGTAATATAAATAGTATTATTGGGCTCGGGTGTTACAGAGTCTTAACGGCAAGTCATATAAAGCCTGAAAGACCACCGGAGATCATCCCACATGGAGTGGTCACCATCTCGACGTTCGTCTCGATACAGCAGACGAGATATCACCCCAGCGTTCTTCCCCCAGCAGGATTCAGATGCGCCAAAGAAAAATGAAGCAAAAGGCCAAATGCCTAGCTCCAGGGTCTTGACGGCAAGTCATATAAAGCCTGAAAGACATTCGGAGATTATCTCGCACCAATGCGGAGTGGTCACCACCTCGACGTTCGTCTCGATACAGTAGACGCGATGTCACCCCAACGTTCTTCCTCCAGCAGGGTTCAGACGCGACAATCAAACGAATGGAGCCTCGGCAAAATTCCCAGTTCCAAGCCTCGACGGTTCACCGACAACCTAGAGACAACTGCGACATTCGTCTCGATACAGCAGACGCAATACCGGCAAACAAAGCGAAGGCCAAATTCCTAGCTTCAAGGTCTTAACGGCAAGTCATATAAAGCCTGAAAGACCACCGGAGATCATCCCACATGGAGTGGTCACCATCTCGACGTTCGTCTCGATACAGCAGACGAGATATCACCCCAGCGTTCTTCCCCCAGCAGGATTCGGACGCGCCAAAGAAAAATGAAGCAAAAGGCCAAATGCCTAGCTTCAGGGTCTTGACGGCAAGTCATATAAAGCCTGAAAGACATTCGGAGATCATCTCGCACCAGTGTGGAGTGGTCACCACCCCGACGTTCGTTTCGGTACAACAGACGGAACATCACCAAAAGGAGCCACGGCAAAATCCCTAGTTCCAAACCTCGACGGTTCACTAGCAACCTAGAGACAACCATGACATTCGTCTCGATATAGAGGACGCGATGCCAGCAAACGAAGCGAAGGCCAAATTCCTAGCTTCAAGGTCTTAACGGCAAGTCATATAAAGCCTGAAAGACCACCGGAGATCATCCCAGTGCGGAGTGGTCACCACCTCGACGTTCGTCTTGATACAGCAGACGCAATATCACCAAAAGGAGCCACGGCAAAATCCCTAATTCCAAACCTCGACGGTTCATCAACAACCTAGAGACAACCACGACATTCGTCTCGATACAGAGGACGCAATGCCAGCAAACGAAGCAAAGGCCAAATTCCTAGCTTCAGGGTCTTAACGGCAAGTCATATAAAGCCTGAAAGACTATCGGGGATCATCCCACACCAGCGCGGAGTGGTTATGACTCATCGGGGCTCTCCAAAATGAGCCTAACCTCAAGTAAAAAGCGGCATGGCAAATTCCTAACGCTTGCTCTTTCGACGGTTAAACTGCCAAGGAGGATTGCTTGAAGACGTCTTGTCCAGCCCCCGAAGGGATCAGAGACACGGCAGTCGCAGGGCTACTCGAACAGTATGATTGCCTATCGAGGAATATATCAGCTCATGCGACGGTACGACGGCCAAAACCCTAAGTACCACAGACCCTAACGGACTTCTGTCGTAAAGAGCAGAGGTTAACTGTGACGTTAGGATATTCTTGCGAGATCTGCTCGATTCGTCTCGACTCATGAGGAAATTGATGTCTTTGCGAGAACTGCTCGATTCGTCTCGACTCGTGAGGTAAAGCCTTAGGCAGCAGGGATTAAAAAAAACTTGTTTCCTAAGCACTGGGATCCTGCAAGTCGGCCTAAAATAGCCTCTTGCATACTATCCATGGGTCTCACTCTCCGAAGTCGAATCTCGACAAGGAGGGAAACAACCGCTTACGGGTCCTCTCGACTCGTAAGAGGGAAAAATTCTCTTATAAGATCCTTGCGACTGATAAGAGAAAACACACTTAGGAGTCCTCATGACCCCTAAGGAGAAAATACACCTACGAGATTCTCTCGATCCGTAGGGAGAAAAGTCTTTGTGAGACCCTCACGGCTCATAAAGTTGAAAAGTCTTAGGTGACAGATCCTAACCCTGTCTCCTAAGCCATCATTGCCCTACAAAGAGGTTAAGATGGACCATCTATGAGCCACACTCGCCAAAGCTACATGCCACTGAAATGGAAAAGCTACTCATGAGCATATAAACTACTTCACGCCAGAGTAAGATATAAAGAGATAGAAGGGTGCGGCTCATGGAGTTAAGGGTTTGGAACTATATCTCTTAAGAGTCGAGATTTGAGTCAATGATAAATGACGACGCTTGTGTCCGCTCGTTATCTTCTCAGATCAAGATTCTGAAAGTAATATACCAACCCGAAACTGGTCATATGCTATGCATTACTTTGCACTACTTCACCCACGTATATACTTACGTGGGCAAAGTAGTGGGGGGCATTTGTTCCCACCAAAAATTTCTGCGCAGAAGAGTCCAAGGTATCAAATGGCAGCGATACGCTTAAGGAAATGCGAACCAATATCTTCCGGCCTGTATTTTGATAAGTTCCCGAAGGAGGAACTATTAAATTCTGATGGTATTGGAAGCATCTCAAAAAACCCTTCGATTTGATATATTATGGGCCTCATAATTCATCCTGGATCAAAAGTTATGAGGCATCGCGTGTCCACACGTGATGGACCTTTAAGAACCCGTCGGAGGAGCTAAAAGATATAATAAAAACTCAGAAAAGACCCCACTGGGGCATCACGTGACCATGGGTCACGTGCAGACACGTGATGGGCTTTTAAAGCCTCTAAAATAATGAATAGAATTTAATTCTAAAAGTCAGAAAATACCTCAACGAGGTATCACGTGCTTACACGTGACCAATGGTCACGTGTTGACACGTGATGGTTAAAACAACAACATAAACAAGCGGCTGTTAAAGGAACCAATTTGGGGGTCACGTGCTCACACGTGACCAAGGGTCACGTGCCAGCACGTGACTGTTGTAACACCCGAGCCCAATAATACTAGTTATATTACTAGTTGAGGGTTGTATATTGCTCATTCCAATTTTCCTGATTTTTCTGATGTTTATTGCTAAATTTTAACCGGTTAAGTTATTTTGGCACATAACAAATTTTAACTCCTAAAATGAAATTTAAGATGTCCATGTTGGCCTACTCGTCGCCACTAGTCGCGTAGTAGCGTCCGCGTGTCGAGATTCCGTTCCGTTTGGCTAAACGGGCAAGTTTGGACGACTACGCGCGCGTGCAAGTGTCCGACTTGGGGGCATGCATTTTAATCACTAAACACCTCTTTTCAAAATTTGGAACCCGCTTAAAATCCTATAATTTGAATTTGGAACATTTGGGCGCAACCCGGGCGCGATTTGGAAATGTTTCATTTTGCGCCAAAAAGGCCCGTTTAATTAAATATCTAAAGCTAATATATATACGAATATATATACTTCCCACTGTTAAATCCTTCAACCCCCCCTCAAATCTCCTTTAAATCTCGCCTCCCAGCCAATCACGAGCTCCCAATTGAGCTCGTGGGCCCCACCTCCCTTTCCCTATCTCTCTCTCTCTCTTCCCTCAATCTCTCTCCCAATCTCTCTCTCTCTCCAATCTCTCTCTCTCTTTATTTATAAACCCATGCAGCCGCCCCTCACCCCTCCCCTTCGTCATGAGAAAACACCTCGAACCCTAACCCTAGCTTCTCGCAACCTCACCGCCGGTCCCCCGCGACCTCGCCGTCGCCGCCCTCGCCACCACGAGACTCACCGCACCCACTTACCACCTTCCTCCTCTCGTTCTCCCGCCGATCCCCGCACCTGCACCCAACCCGACGTCGCCTCCAACCCCGCAGACCTCGCCGTCGACGCGACCTTCCGTCGCCGACGACTCCCGCGACACCCTCTCACCCTCCTCGTCCCGACCTCGTCGTCGCTGCCCTCCTCCCCTCGCCGGACCACCAACCCGAGCCCCTAAACCCATCGTCTACCCTCCGCTGTTCGCCGGAGAACGCGCCGGCGATCATCTCCGTCGTCACCAGAGCCACCTTCGTCTCCCCCTCGACCACCAGAGCCGACCCCCTCCTCCACTCGTCGCACCCCCTCTCCGGCAAGCCCAGCGGCTGTTCCAGCCTTCGCAGCCACCGTCGCGGCCTCGCCGGCGTTCCAGCGCCGTCGAGCCCGCCGTGGTCGCCCCCTTGGTGTCTCCCAGTAAGCACCCTTCATCTTTCCTTTGTGTAAAACCTCCCCCCGCTGATCGCTTTGAGTTCCTTGTGTTGCTAACGTGTTGTCGCGTTTTGCCGGAATCCGACCGTGCCGTCTTGGCGAACCCGACGCTCCAGCGAAGCCCCCTGGTCCGTGTGATCCCGTTGTTCTCTGTTTGGACTCGATCCGTGGCCCGTGCTATCATATCGCGTTTTCTGCCGACATCGCATCCGTGTTACAGTTTGCAGACCGTCGAGGCAAGTATCTGAATACTTTCTCTAACATGCTAGTGTGCGAGATCTAGTCTTGCCACGCAATTGAACTCATACTATTTAATACCACAACTTAATGATGGCAATTGATATCATATTATTGCAGTTATCTTTATAATGGAATCGTTACAACGGTTCCTCGTAATTAATCAACCCACATCAACCCATATTTCAACTAAATAAAACGACTGAATCATATCTGCTTAAACTGTTAAACCATTCATGAGACAATTATTATATTTAGTATAATTTCATGTAGTTCCTTAATTTATAATTGTGGATATTGCTTTACCTTGTGGCTATTGCACCCTAAAGATGATTGAACCTGTTAATAAGAGAATACAAACATCACTGTGGTTATATGGAATATTGTGGTTAATTACTGTTTCCTGCTGCTGTTCATTATTGATTGTATACCTGTTGTGAGCACTTACCCGATTGCACGACATATTGGCCTGACCCTGCTACACCTGATATATACATACATACCGACTCATCCTGTTGTACCATGACATTACTTGTTTCCTGATCTCGTGCCTAATGCCGACAAACCTAACCATTCCTGCTGTCGATCCAGACAGACCTACTTTTACTTGACTTTGTGTTGGCATTAGTCCTTGACTACTGAATACCTGACCTGACATACATAGTTTGGGGGTATGGGGAAATCAAAGGTGAAACCGACTTGTAACTCAACAGTTCGATACATTGTTCTGATCAGTCTTACGGGCTTGGCCAGCTCCGGAGTGTTGATGCTGACATCACTCGTCCATCCTACTACCTTTTACTGCTTAGCGGCACGTCTCGGATTCAGCCCCGAGGGTTATGACCGTGGTCCCGGGCACGCACGGGATACTATTGAGTTACATCGACGATTCATCAATTGGTTTCAAAGACTATAGAGTAGAAACCTGATAGGACAGTTTAGTCACCCGTGCACTTTACCCTACTCTGTTATTGTACTGCTTTATTCATGTTCATACCCGCACTGCTTATTACCATGTTTATACTTTATACTTGATGTTATGACGCGCTGACGTCTGGGTTTTGCATGGCCCAGATTCCGTACCACAGTCGACGACCGAGCAGGAGTACTTCAGCCAGCAGGCTGAACTGTGAGTTCCTTAGGGTTTAGTTTATTTATTTCTTTTCATTTCCAGATGTGAGCCCGCATTATGGGACGTACTGTTTATTCATTGTATTGGATCATTAGCTTCCGCACTTATTGCTTATTGATTCTTGTTATTATGGATTTGGACATGTATTAGATTAGTTTATTATCTTGTTCTTGATATCCTTACAACCATAATGTGACTGTGGATGGATACTTCCTACCCACAGGTAGCATGGTTGGCTATGTCACGTGCCCAATCTTGCGTACTCTGGGAAGCGGGGCGTGACAACTGTCTTCGAAAGCCTTACAGTTAATAGAATTAAATTCTAAAAGCTTCCAAATCTTTCCAAATGGAAAAGGATTATGGGGACCGTTGGATTAAAGATCCAAGGGTGATTAAATATCACCAATTTATGGAAAAATCTTGGACTTGGAAAGATTTCCGCCCTAAATCTAACCGATATAACAAAGGGATATCTTTGGATTTAAAATCCAATGGTGAATAAAATTCACTTAACAATCTAAAGGCCCAGATTAATGATAAATATAAATCAAATCTCTCAATATACAAATCAAATCTCTCAATGAGAGATTTGCTGAACAAATTGATTCTTTTCTTTCTCCTATAAATAGGAGCCAAGAAAAGAAGAGGGGATCTACTTTTTTGGAGAGAAAAACAAAGAGAGGAGAATTTAATTCTCAAGAGGAAAGAAAAGAAAGGAGAATTTAATTCTCAACAAAGAAAACCCTAGGTGAGAAAAGAAAGGGAATCAAAACTTCAAACAGAGAATTTAATTCTTAAAATCCAAGAGTTTAACTCTTATACAAAAAAGAACTTAGTTCTTCTTCTGGTTGAAGATCTGCACAGAGCACATCTCTCCATAACTTGAGAATTTAATTCTCATCGGGTCGAGATCCTGCCATGCATATCCTAAACTTAGAAGGGGAATTGAGTTTTGAGAATTTAATTCTCCTAAAACAAAACTAGGGTTTAACCCTAATCAAGAATTTAATTCTTTTACATATCTGGGAATTTAATTCCTTTGAAAAGAAATTAGGGTTTCATCCTAAATAAGAATTTAATTCTTTCACGATAGGAATTTAATTCCTCCAAAATCATAATTAGGATTTAACCCTACAGAGAATTCAATTCTTAAAAGATCTCTGTTCATGAAAAGAACTAGGGTCACGTGCCCCCACGTGACCCTTGAAAAGATCCCCTGCAAAGAACTTTGAAGTATCACCTCACGTGCTCCCACGTGACTCCCAAAATGCAGAAAGAAAAAGCAAAGGAAATGAAAGCTTTGTGCGCTCTCACGTGTTATCACGTGACCCCTCAGCAAACGCTTTAACAATTGGCACACAGATCCCCATCACGTGCCAACACGTGATGCTCTAAAATAGAAACAAAAGTGTTTAACACTTATTCGCAGATTTGAGGATAAACCAAAAGGAGATCTGGCCCCACATTTAGGGCGCCCTCACGTGTCACCACGTGACCCCTAATGAGCATTCTAACAGACCAGAGCGGGGGCCTCCATCACGTGCTCATACGTGATGTCCGTCAGAATTAAAAGAGTTAAACACTGATCTGCAGAATAAAATAAGGGAAATCAGGGCGCTCTCACGTGTCCACACGTGACCCCTATCTCCTTAGTGTTTAACACTAATCTGAAGACTTTGTTCCCAGTGTTTAACACTGATTTGCTTTAGTGTTTAACACTAATTCAAAATCTCTAATTACCAGTGTTTAACACTGATTTGCTTTAGTGTTTAACACTAATTTGAAAGCCCTGTTGCTAGTGTTTAACACTGGTTATGTTTTAGTGTTTAACACTAACTGGCTAATCTTATTCCCAGTGTTCAACACTTTTGGTCTTTAGTGTTTAACACTAGCTTTAGCCCAATTGGCTAAGTTTCTAGAGGCAAAGTCTCTCCTTCAATGGACCAACAGAGGGCCAATATTTCAAACATAATTGGACTTAGCCCAAACTGGCCATAAGTCCTCAAATCATCTTGAACTGAGCACATCTGCTCTTTCAACCAACTCATTGGTTCAAGGGTACATCTCTGAACTCCTCTGATATTTGTCGTTGTAATCCTTCAACGTCTTCAGAGAGGTGACGGGTCCCGACGACCACACATCAAGACAGACTGTGGGGTCCTTAAACCCACGGACTTATGCGTCCTTAAACTAAAATACGGACTGTGGGGTCCTTAAACCCATGGACTTATGCGTCCTTAAACTACCAACGGACCACTATGTCCTTAAACTGGAACAAGGACCCCCATGTCTCTAAACTGGCATTGGACCACTATGTCCCTAAACTGGAGATGGACCACTATGTCCCTAAACTGGAACAATAGAGCCCCCAAATGCTCTTTTGTCGGATCTAAACGATCCCGTTTAAGTTGATCTTAGCCTCAAATATGGCTAACGTATCCTTAAACATTCAAACAGACTTTAGTCCCAAATTGGACTATAAGATCCCCAATCAACTTTGGTTCAAGGGTACATCTCTGAACTCCTCTAACACCTGTCGTTGTAATTCTTCAACGACGTCAGAGAGGTGACGGGTCCCGACGACCATACATTAAACATGGACCACTATGTCCCTAAACTGGAACAATAGAGCCCAAACGCTCTTTTGTCAGATCTAAACGATCCCGTTAAGTTGATCTTAGTCTCAAATCAGACTAACGTATGCTTAACAAACGTTTAAGTTGATCTTAGCCTCAAAAATGGCTAACGTATCCTTAAACCAAAACCCCCAAAACCAAATCTAAGAAAATACGGATTTAGACTAATCCACGCCCTACGGGAGACGACATAACTTAGTCTCCGTATACAATCCATGGGCAACCAAACACAAAACAAACACCCACGACACGAAGTGACCAGCTGGAGAAGGAGAAAGTTGTTACCGCGATGCGGTAGAGTAATTAACTACAGGGGCTTGCGCCTGCAGGAAAGAGCGTCCCCACAATCAAAAACCCCTCAAGCGAGGGGGAATCTGACGAAGTCTGCTACATCGGTCGCATCCGTCTACACCTCCGATACACGGTGCCATAAATTAACTTGGCATCTTCGGAGAGGTGGACGGATAAAACCAAATAGCATCTGCCTCGAATCTCAGGCGAGACAGTCCATGTCTCGGCCGCCATTCGGAGGGGAACAGGGTGCTGCACGTGGTCTTCCCGATGCACTACTTTATGTCGTGGCTCGAGCTACATACGGCGGGTGTCTTCGGCATGCATAAAAGGCCCTCGTTCTACGAAAGGTGCAGTTTTCCTCGCATTCTACAGTTGATCGGCGCATCAATTGTAAATCCATCGCCACGAAATGCCAGGGGTTTACTCCTTCGCTCCAACACCGTTGGAGCCGGTGTGTCTTTCATTGACAAGGTGTTGACTATTGGAAAAACGTCCACCACTGCAGTGCGGCCATTGCAAGACACTTTCAAGAATGGAGCTTCAGTTTTAACGGCCCGGGAGACCCTTCGCCTATATTCCATCAGACCGGGTTTGTGTTTAGGCAGGACGGGATAGCAATCTTCATGAGATATAACCCGGATCGTTTCGCCCAACAGCTGAGCTATAATCAAGGGGTACCGCTGGAGGCTTTTTTATCGGAACCTGCCGCGACTGAAGAAGGGATGGAGAGAGCGCTGCATCACTTCATGCGTCTAAACACGGGCTCTCACTTCTTTATCAGTGAGCCGGCTTGCGCCCCACGACTTCTTAAGGTATATACAGAATGGTACAGTCATTCGACGAGAGCGGTCATAAAGGAGGAAAGGCGGTTGCTGATCGACCGTAAGGGTGCACCTCCAGGTAGCGATCGCAACGCTTCTCTGGTGCCAAGGACCCCGGTAATCCCCCCTTTAAAAGATGCCAAAGCCGGACCCTCGCGTGCGCAGAGTCCTCCGCACGGATTGCCGCTCCCTGATATTGCGGATGCACCACCAACGCCCTGTACTCCAGTGGAGACAGTGGTTATAGCCTCACCGGAGTCTGGCGTTGGTGCGGACATCAGGACCCGCCGTCCCAAGGTGGCTGCTAAACGGAAGTCGATCCCACGTGCACCTCGGGTCGGAGGGCAGAAGAAAAAGAAGTCGCTCTTCGCTGCGGATGTCGTGTTCGGTCAGGAACCCCATGCTCCCTATGCCGAGGGCCTGATCGAATACGGGACCAACGAAGGATTAGTGATGCCGCCGCAGGACGATACAGACTTGGAGGCTGCCCTCGAAGCTTCAGCGTGGTTGGTGAGGCGTGACGCGTGGCTAGCTAAGCTTGCGCAATCAGGTAACTACTAGTCGCCTTTTCTTTATTGCAACATATCCTCTTCATTGCGTTTGACTAACGCTTTTCTTTCTTTTCTTTCAACAGGCATCACTGATGAAGAAGCCATTGCCGCTTCTCTGAAGACTTTCCAGGAGGAG
Source organism: Agapanthus africanus (assembly GCA_030015575.1). Taxonomy (NCBI): domain Eukaryota; kingdom Viridiplantae; phylum Streptophyta; class Magnoliopsida; order Asparagales; family Amaryllidaceae; genus Agapanthus; species Agapanthus africanus. The sequence goes on along the minus strand of JASDDO010000012.1, from coordinate 519,551,205 downwards.
GAACGTCTTAGAGCATCCATGGGCCTTAGTAAGTTTCGATTCATCAAATTTTCATTTCCCTTATGTTATGGTCGATCTAACCTTTCCCTTTTAATCACAGAAACCTCAATGCCGCTCCCTCCAAGTGACGCAGATGTTCTACCAGTTGCCGATGTTCCTGCTTCCTCAGGGTTACTGCAGGAGGTTCATCTTGAAGAGCTGATGAGAGACGCCTTAAAGGCTCTGGAGGCATCTCTGAACGAGGACGACGACGCCCTGAAGGAAGCGTCACATAGGTCCATCGCGACAGCCCGAGAGGAACGGAAGCGGTCGAGGCGCAAAGCAAAGGCACGGAGGGCTACCTTGGCTATGGGAGCGAGCCCCAGCACCGTCCCTCGTGCTGATACTCCTTCCCAAGAGGCCCCTGTCGCCCTCCTATCCACTGCTCGGAGACAAGTGGCGCGCGCAGCTCGGAGCGCAAATGATAAATCCACTTCAGGTAATATTTCTCCCAAGATTTTATTGTAAGAGTTATAACGCCATTGGTTCTTATATATTTTATCTTATAGGGCCAAGTCCGACCGAGGGGGAGGCGGAGACCGTTGAACCCAAGGAAGCAGAGGAGGCGATGATACTTGCCGAACTCGAGCTAACAGTGGGCAACGTTGGTGAGGCTTTGGAGTCTGAGGTGGAAGTTGAGGGGGCTGCAGCCGAGAAGGGCATTGATGCCGAACCTGAAGTGGTGGCAGATGAAATGATCATTATAACTGAGCCAAGGATGTTGGCGGACGAGGCGCTTGAGGCTGGTGACCTCATGGTGACGGTGGACGAGACAACCACGACTAATGAACCCGAGGGAGTAGTAGGTGAGGTGGCCATGACTCCCGAGGACGAGCCAACCGCTCCTTCTCTAGAATCTGGGAATGCTCCAGTTATAGCCCTCCCCGTCTATGGTTCTCCGCCGTCTCCAGGTCTTGCGAGCACAACAACGGTTCCCATTGAGTCGGGTGATGAGGCCACGGGCGGTGGCCTCATGTCGATGGAGGAGGGAGCCGCCTCCGTTTCGGCTGGCAGCTCACCAGGTAAATCCCAAGTTACTGTCCTCTTTATCTTACAATCCTTTCTGACAGGTTCATATTTGTTCGTAACGCAGGTGCAGCCAGTGCCGATGCCCCACTGCTCGAGGGAGCGCCTTCAACTACTGCCCTGGCGGTGGTCACCTCTCCGCCTTCTCTCATACCGTCAAAGATGTTGGAAGGTATGAGTTTGCAACTTATTAACCTCATTTTTCAGACGTATAATTTGTGTCCTAAAGTCATACTGTTATGTCTTTCAGGAGTGCTTTTTGACCATCTTTATCAGGTGTTGCTCCCACACTTCTCTTTCCCATCCGAACTCGCTTCTTCCTCTGGTGGCGTTGGTGAGTATGATTTCCTTTGATATCCTTCTTTTTTTTATTGACGGAATTACTTATAACCCTCTTTTTTTATCTCAGCTGCAGCGCTACAGATTGAAGGAGGGGATAAAAGATTGGCTGCGCCACCGGCCCTTCCGGCCTTGCCACCTGCCTCAGCTGGTATAGCGACTATCACATTAATAACTCCCTCCTTTTTTTTACTTCCTGAACTGTTATCTGATCACATCTTGTTTCTTTTCAGCGGTCGTTCCGGTCTCGGTGCCCTTCGAGTCTCGTATCATAATGCCGGTAGGTCCTTTCCTGAGATGTCCATCTTCGAAAGGCGCCGCGAACAGCTTGCGTATGTTGAGCGACTACATTGAAGATCTCGACGTTGAAACCCCTACTTCTGCTGCGGACTTCGCTACAGTGGTTAACCCGATGCTGGTGATACTCGTGAATTTCCATGACGAGGGCATCATCGCATCTTGGGTTAATCATTGTATGAAGATCGAGGCCTGTCTGCATCAGCTGGAGTTGATGCGTTTTGCCCCCGAGACTTTAGCCGCGAGCAATGAAAGAGCAGCATGGATCGAGGAAAGCGCCTCTTACGTCCACCACTTGGAACAAGAAGCAGCTTTAAGGCTAAGGGAATGCCAAGAGACCTCAAGCGAGACGGCCCATCTGCGTGCTGAGGTTGAAGCGAATGCTGCCCAAGTGAAGACTATCTTTGAGGGTCTCCTGGAGCGCATCTCCCATGGGCTACACTTGAAGCGAAAGCTTGATGTAGCTGAGCGCGATACCCCAGGTCGGGAAGCTGCTTATCAGGCCGTCAGGGAGCATCTTGCGTCTGTCTTGCAGCAACGGGCCCAAGTGGAGGCGGAGCTGGCGGCGGTAGCCGATCAGGAGAAAGCGGGGAAGGAATTGCGCGAACAATTGCTAGATCTATGCAAGATGCTTCCTTCTCAGTAATTCTCCTTGTATCGTTTGTACTTATAAATATATATATATATATATATATATATATATATATATATATATATATATATTTCATCCTTTAGCACAATGTATCCTGTACTCAATCAAGTTTATGAATAAAAGATGCACATTTTCTGTAATGTCTTGTGTCATTTCTCTGCCTTTTCTTTCTTTTATTATCAGCACGCCACCTGAGTAAATATGGTCAACAGATAATAGAGCACGCGTCTTGACTTTCTTAAGAAATAGCGATGGCTTAGGCCGCAGGTTCAGATCTGCTGCCTAAGACTTTTCAACTCCATGAGCCGTGAGGGTCTCTAGAGATTTTTCTCCCTACGGATCGAGAGGATCTCGTAGGTGGGTTTTTCTCCTTAGGAATCGTGAGGACTCCTAAGTGTGGTTTTCTCTTACAAGTCGTAAGGATCCTATAAGAGAATTTTTTCCTCTTACGAGTTGAGAGGACTCGTAAGCGGTTGTTTCCCTCCTTATCGAGATTCGACTTTGGAGAGTGAGACCCGTGAATAGTATGCAAGAGACCTTTTTGGATCAACTTGCAGGGTCCCATTGTTCAGGAAGCAAGTTTTTTAGTCCCTGTTGCCTGAGGCTTCATCTTGCAATTTGAGACGAATCGGGAATTTTCCCGCGGAGACACTGGTTTCTCTGCGAGCTGACGCGAATCAGGAGGCTCTCGTCAAGGAGTGTTTGTATCCGCGAGTCGAGGAGTTTGCTAGGGATTATTTGTTTCCCAAGCGCCAAGAATTATTTATTTCCTTGGGGTTTGAAACGAGTCGAGGATTTCCCACGGAGGCACTGGTGGCTCTGCGAGTCGACGCGGATCAGAAGGCTCTCGTCAAGGAGTGTTTGTATCCGTGAGTCGAGGACTTTGCTAGGGATTATTTATTTCCCAAGCACCAAGGATTATTTGTTTCCTTGGGGTTTGAAACGAGTCGAGAATTTCCCACGGAGGCACTGGTGGCTCTGCGAGTCGACGCGGATCAGGAGGCTCTCGTCAAGGAGTGTTTGTATTCGTGAGTCGAGGAATTTGCTAAGGATTATTTGTTTCCCTAGCGCCAAGGATTATTTGTTTCCTTGGGGTTTGAAACGAGTCGAGAATTTCCCTTGGAGGCACTGGTGGCTCTGTGAGTCGATGCGGATCAGGAGGCTCTCATCAAGGAGTGTTTGTATCCGTGAGTCGAGATATTTGCTAAGGATTATTTGTTTCCCTAGCGCCAAGGATTATTTGTTTCCTTGGGGTTTGAAACGAGTCAAGGATTCCCCACGGAGGCACTGGTGGCTCTGCGAGTCGACGCGAATCAGGAGGCTCTCGTCAAGGAGTGTTTGTATCCGTGAGTCGAGGAATTTGCTAAAGATTATGGCTTCTTCGGGGTTGGGATGAACCGTCGAAATTTGGCTTCGTTTTCTGGCGGAGCCTGTTGGGAAAGTATGATTCCCTCTTTGTTTGCGCCCTTGGATTGTATACAGGGATCGATGTGATCTTAACTGTAGGGCCTAAGTTTTATCATTTCTTTTTTTTTGTTTTATTTCCACGATGCTCTATCATTTCAGCTTTTATATCGCGAAGGTCGCGATTGCCCAATCATTTCGGCTATTTTTCGCGGTGCCCAATCATTTCGGCTGTTTATTTTGTTTTTATCCGCTGTTTTTTATTGCGAGTTGCCCCATCACTTCGGCTATTTTCCATGCATACATTTTCTTTACTTGCTGTTATTTATTGCAAGCTACCCCATCATTTCGGCTATTTCGTATGCATGTGCGACCTACCGGCTTTTCACCGTAAACCTGAAATTAGACACCGATTTCGGCATCAGCACCGCTACAACTGGGATATTACCAGGAGCGAATCATCATCTGCCTCTGTCGATGTCGATCAAAGGTGGCTTAGCGAACAGGGTTAAGGTCCTGTCGGCTAAGGCTTTTGACTTCATGAGCCGTAATGGTTTCACGAAGTTATTTCTCCCTACAAGTCGTGAGGATCTTGTAGGTGTATTTTCTCCTTAGGACTCGTGAGGATTCGTAAGTGTTCGTTTCCTCTGTAAGTCGTAAGGATCCTACAGGAGGGTTTTCTCCTCATAAATCGAGAGGATTTACAAGGGTTGTTTACCATGCGAACATATCCCCAGCCACGGATGAGACTTGGTTAGGAAAATGTTTATTCGCGCCCGTGGATTGTATACAAGGGTCAGTATTGAGCCACTTGTAGGGCAATATCGGAAGTTGTAGAGGTTGCTTAAGCACAGGTTTAGGTCTCTGTAACTTAAGACTTTCAACTCTTATGAGCCGTGAGGGTTCCATAAGAGAGTTCTCCTTACGAGTCGTGAGGATCTCGCAAGTGTATTTTCTCCTTAGGAATCGTGGGGATCCCTAAGTGTGTTGCTCCCTTGTGAGTCGTAAGGATCTCACGCGGGTGGTTTCTCCTTACAAGGTCGAGAGGACCCTATAAGTGTCTTTTAACGAGGTTGCACCTTTCGGGTTTTCACAAACACTCGCCGGTAGTCCTACTGTTTTTACTCACGGAGCCCTTTCGGGTTTTCATCCGTGCCCATTTTGCTTATGGACATACCGTTTTTTTTATTCTTTTTATTTTCTTTTTCTCTTTTTTTTTACGAGGTCGCGCCCTTTCGGGTTTTCACGAACACTCGCTGGTAGCCCTGCTGTTTTTACTCACGGAGTCCTTTCGAGTTTTCATCCGTGCCCATTTTGCTTATGGACATACCGTTTTTATTTATTATATTTTTTCTTTATTTTTTTTATTCATCTCGTCAGCCTAAGGATGCTGCGGTATTAGTTTAAAGACGTTTCGGTCTGCTATTAGTTTAAGGACATTTCAATCCGACTTTGAGAAGGCTGGCTACTGCTGATAGAGTTTGAGCTTAGGAAGATAGCGAGCGGACATAGTCGTCGTCATCTACCATTGACCTAGGCTGTGGCTCATTAAGCATAGTATATTTTTAGGAAGCGACCGTTTATCGGCCTGAAAGGCCTTTCACCGTGCATATCCATAAGCAGATAGGCCCCACCCTGGTAGACCTTATCTATAATGTACGGGCCTTCATAGTTTGGCCCGAATTTTCCCCGCTTGGCGCGATTGGGGATCATGGGCCTTTTGACCACTAGCACGAGTTCGCCTTGGCGGAATGTCCTCGGTCGGGTCAATCTTTCATATGAGCGTGTCATCTTTGCTTTATAAGCTTCCAGATTTTGTTACGCTATGAGCCGAGTTTCATCGAGGGCGTCAAGCTCCTCAAGCCGAAGGTGAGCATTTTCTTCGTCTGTCAGCTCGTAGTGGACTGCCACTCGTAGAGAGGGTAACTCTATCTCGAGGGGGAGTACTGCTTCCGTCCCAAATACCAATGCGCACGGTGTTGTGTTTGTGGCCGTTTTAAACGTAGTTCGATACGCCCAGAGAGCTTCTTGCAGCCTCTCGTGCTAGTCTCTCTTATTTCGGGACACCGTCTTTTTCATGATTTTCGTCAGGGTCTTGTTGAAGGCTTCAGCCAGACCATTAGCTCGCGGATTATAAACCGAGGAATATCTCCAGTCTATATTGTGCTGTTGCGCGAAGCGACCGATCTTGTGGCTTCTGTAAGCCGGCCCGTTATCGGAGATGATCCGTCGTGGAGTTCCAAACCGATATATGATGTGCGTCTTGAAGAAGTGGAGGATATTTTCCGTCTTCACTTCTCTTAACGGTACTGCTTCTGCCCATTTAGAGAAGTAGTCAGTCGTCGCCAGGATGAAACGATGTCCCCTAGACGATGCTGGTTCGATAGGGCCGAATATATCAGTCCCCCACATTTCGAATGGCCAGCTAGCCACCGTTGGATGTAGTGGGTTTGGATGCTGGTAGATGAAGGCCCCATGAATTTGGCATGAGTGGCATTGCTTCGCATATTCGAGGCAGTCCTGAATCATCGTGGGCCAGTAGTAGCCCATCCGTTTTATCTTCAACTTCATCTTTGGGCCCGCTTGGTGAGAACCGCAGAGTCCATCATGAACTTCTTGGACGACCCTTTTCGCTTCGTCAGGTCCTAAGCATCTCAACCACAGAGAATCAAATGACCTCTTGTACAGAGTATCATTGACGAAGGCGAAAGACAGAGCTCGTTTCATGAGCTGATGTCTTGTGGACGCTTTTTCAGGCATTCGGTGGGACTTGAAGTAATCTATGAAGACTTCTCTCCAATCCCCGGCATTTTCCCAACCTTTTACTTGCAGGGTCGTCCGCTCGCTCGCTCCCTTTTCTTCGGACGACTCCGGAGATATTTCTGCTGGGGCAAGCACTCGACGGCTTTGTACCACGATTCTAACGTCATCGAGGTTCTCGTCAGCCAGTTCTTTAGCAAGTTTGGCCAACGCGTCTGCTTTGCTGTTTTCCGCGCGCGGTATGTTCTCCAAAGTATAAGAGGGGATTTGGGTTAACAATTGTTGCACCTTTTCGCCGTACTTCACCAACTCCGGTTTGCACGTTTAGTAGTCGCCGTTTACTTGACTAACAACCAGCTGGGAGTCTCCGTATATGAGGAGGTTTTCAATTCCCATGTCGATGGCGATCTCGAGGCCTGCTATCAAAGCTTCATATTCGGCTTCATTGTTTGTCCTCGGCTCCGGCAGGGAGAAAGAAAAGCGCATTATCCCTCCTTGTGGAGTTACAAAGATGAGTCCTACCCCCGATTGATTATAGGGGTACTTTGTTTGCGCTTCTTCATGGAAGATGCTCCGTCGAAATAAAGCTCCCATCGGGTATTATCACTGTCGATCGCATCAAATGCATGTTCGTCTGGAAGATCGCAGTTTAAAGGAGAGTCGGCCGGTATCGGATGCTCGGCGAGGAAGTCGGCGATGGCCTGGCCTTTCACTGCCTTGAGAGGTTGATATATTATCGAGAACTCCATCAAGAGCAGGGCCCATCTAGCGAGTCGTCCCGTCAATATGGCATTCGACATCAAATACTTAAGAGGGTCTACCTTTGAAATGAGACGGACCTCATGCGCCAACGCATAGTGCCTGAGCTTTGTTATCGCAAAGATCAACGCCAGGCAATGTTTTTCAATGGGGGAGTAGTTGCTTTCTGCCCCCAGCAGGACTCGACTTAAGTAGTAGAGTGCTCTTTCCTTCCCTTGATCGTTCTCTTGTGCCCATAATGCACCTAAGGAACCTTCGAGGGCAGTTGTATAAAGAATGAGGGGTTTTCCCTTAACCGGTGCAGCCAACACTGGCGGGTTCTGCAGGTACTGTTTGATCTCGTCCAGTACGCTTTGGCATTTTTGATCCCAGAAGAACGGAGTTTCTTTCTTCATTAGGTGACTGTAAGGGCGACACTTGCCAGAGAGGTTGGCTATAAATCGCCTAATATATGCGAGCTTCCCTTGGAGAGACCGCGGCTGTTTGAGAGTCCTCGGCGGAGGCATTTTCATGATCGCCTTGATTTTAGATGGATCTATTTCGATACCTCGGTGTCGGACGATGAATCCCAGGAATTTGCCCGAGGAAACTCCGAATGCACACTTGAGCGGGTTCATTTTCAAGTTGTATTGCCGAAGGCGTTGAAATACGGTCTTCAGATGCTCGAGATGTTCCTCGTATGATTTGCTTTTAACCACGAGATCGTCGATATAGCATTCGACGATTTCGTGTATAAGGTCATCGAAGATCCTTGTCATGGCCCTTTGATAAGTGGCACCGGCATTCTTTAAACCGAAGGGCATCACCTTGTAGCAGAATATACCCAGAGGAGTTCTGAAAGCGGTATGCTTCTGATCTTCGGGATGCATCTTTATCTGGTTATACCCCGACGAGCCGTCCATGAAGGAGAAAACCTCGTGAGTGGACGTATTGTCTATCATAAGTTCGGTGACTGGCACTGGGAAATCGTCCTTCGGGCAAGCTTTATTAAGATCCCGGAAGTCTACGCATATGCGCACTGTCCCATTTTTCTTCATCACCGGGACGATGTTGGCGATCCATTCAGGGTATTGAACTTCCTGGATGAAGCCAGAGTCGATCAGCTTCTTGACCTCGGCAGTAATACTCATTTCAAGCTCGAGCCGCATTCTTCTCGGCGCCTGTTTGACTGGCTTGACGTCCGGGGATATTGCCAATTTGTGCACAACAATTTATGGATCTAGTCCCGGCATTTCGGAATAATTCCACGCGAAGCAATCTCTATGCTGTAGAAGCACATCCTTTAACGCAGCTACCCTTTCTTCAGATAGTAACTCGCTGATGAATGTCGGTCGTGGGTCATTTTCCGTTCCCAACTCAATTTTCTTAAGGTTATTTGCAGTGGTATGGATTCCGTCTTCCAGCTCTTTTGGCGCTGGTGGGAATTCTGAGATTATCTCGTCGCTGCTGTTTTCGAAGCACCAAGGAAGCTCATCTATGTCCTCGGGCTCTTCTTTTAATATTGTTATCACATGACAAGTACGAATTCGCTTCCAATCCCAATGTGGAACCGGTTCTTCTTTCGTGGCCTTGGGCTTGTGCTTCTGTGGCGGTGCTACCCTCCAGTTGTCGGACAGAGCGAACTTGCCAAGCTGATACTGATCTTCGACCCAATTCTTGAAGGTGAAGCAATCTTCAAGAGGATGCCCTATTACTCGATGGTAAGAGCAATAGTCCGGGTGTGAGACTTCGCCCGCTTATTCGGGGTGTTTAGACTCCGGCAATATAAGCATTTGATGTTTTAGAGCAAGATCAAGTATCTTCTTCGTCTTGTCCCGAGGAAACGAGTACGCTCGACCCATTTTCTTCATAAGGGATAGATCAATAACGCTCGACTCCCGTTTGCGTGGCTTCTTAGCCCTGCTTTGTTGTTGTTGAGCGTCTTTTTGGCCTTTCGACTTATTTCTTCTTTTGCGCCAAGCCTTCTTTATAACAGGTTGACAAGGAGCGGCATTTTCATCCTTTACGGCCTGTTGGAGAAGGCGTTGCGTCTTGGCTTTCTCGTAGATGACCATCTCGCGGTTGTGATCATCTCAGACTTTTTGACCAGCTTTCTTTATAAGTTTGTCCATTTGTTCCTCGAACGACGGACCGGGCTCCTTTGCATCTGGAACTTTCACTGGCTTAGGATTAGCGTCCTCCCATTGAGCATCCGCTTCTTCATCGAAGTCATACATGACGTAACAGCTGTGTAGTAACTCTCGTTTCTTTGACCGGATGTATCCAAGCCCTTTTGTTTACATTTTCTCGTTAGGCAGTTTGCGTTGAGTCCCGGGGACGTTCCAGACCCTGTCATAGAATTTGGCCTTTCTAACGGTCTGTTTGAAGGGTATTCCCTGGCGTTTCGGCATCTTTTTCAAACCTTCCGTATAATATCTGGGGAGACGGATAGGCTGAAGCCTCTCGAGCGTAATCCGCGCCATGCCAGATTTCTTTTTCTACCTTGGTTTCTTCAGAGCGGTAAAACAGAATTGCTTTCTCGCTCTCTCGCCTGGGAGGGATATAGAATGTCCGCAACTCTTCTACACTGTAGATATTAAGTGCATCCAGTTCTTTATGGTGTTTAAGCGGCACTATGGAGACTTGTAGACTTTGCTCTTCGTCAGCGGACGTTCGTATGGAAGATCGAGCAGAGAATACAACACGGACCTCATCCTCCGAATCACTACCAAAGACCAACGTAGGAGCGGACGGTCCTGGCTTGTTGTGTTGGGGCGGACCCGAATACACTATCTCCTCTTCCTCCTCGGTATCACTGCCGAAGACAGGGATGGTGGCATTAGCTTTATTCTCCGGCTTGTGACACCTTTCTGTGTCTTCGAAATCCGGTAAGAAGTATTTGGCGTCTTCATATTTGCGGACTTCGTTCACAGAGAATGGGTTCAGTTCTCCTATCACGGTATACTCGAAACCATCCTTAAAATACTTCATACACTGATGTTGTGTAGAAGGGATGATGTCGTATTCGTGTAACCATGGTCGGCCGAGTAAAGCGTTGTAGCATGTCTTGGCGTCTATGACGTGGAACTTAATGTCCGTGATGAGTAGCCCGAAGCGTAGCGTCAGTATCACAGATCCAAGAGTCTTTGACGATTGGGAGTCGAACCCAGAGATGGTGATCTTGTCCCGAGCAAGGTGTTGGACGCTCATGCAAATTTTCTTCAACACCCGCATGTTGAGTAGGTTAACAGACGACCCGTTATCGATCAAGATTTTGCTTATCTTTATATCATGGCAGTATCCCGAGACATAGAGAGGGCGATTGTGTTCGCACGTCCCAAGTAGAAGGTCTTCATTGCCAAAAGTAACATCGGCCGTGTGCACTTCCTCCAATTCATCCTTCGTCTTCTCCTCGGCCAGGCATGCTTGGAATTGTTCTGGGTCTTGGAGCGCCTTAATCAACGAATCTCTCGCCTCTCTTGATAGCAAAAGGGCGTCAAGAATGCTGAGCTGTGAGGGCAGCTTTCTCAGATGTGCTAAGACATTGTAATCCACCTTATTCTTCTTTGGCGGGTCTTTGGCAGCTAGCTCTTCCGCCACTTGGTCATCTAGGAAGATATCTTCAGAGACTTTTTCTTTCCCTTTATCTTTTCTGTTTGAGGGTCCGAGGTTCTTTTCAGGCAGCGTCCGATTCCGCAGCTGAATATTTTCGCAAACCATCGGCTCTTCTTCTTTTCCCGAATTGGACTCTTTAAAGAGAGGGGCAAGTTCCAGCTCCTCATCAGAATCGCTCCCGAACGTAGGAACTCTTGTCCCGCCAGTGTTAATCATGCGACAATTGTCGGTAGTTCTTTTAATCCCCTCGGTCGTATTTCTTTGCTCCCGACGAGTTTTACGCTTTTCCCGCTTGAAGCGTTGTCTATGAGCAACGTATCCTTGCCACCATTTATCGAAAGCTTTGCACTCTTGTGTGGGGTGCGAAACCTTCTGATGATATAAGCAATAGGAGGGGTGCATTTCTATTTCTCCAGTGATGTTTTCTTCAGAGGATGGTAGCTTCATGCCCATTGATATGGCCTTAGCAAACTTTTTCCTCATCTTGAATTGGCTTTTGTCGGTAGCGGAGGTGTTTAGCTCCAGCGGGATCGTCTCAGCTCTTTCATCAAGTCGCTGGCGCTTGGCCCTTTCAAATATAGCCGTCTCGCGTTCTCGATCAACTTTACTTTTCAACCGAGCTTTATTAAGGAATGCGTCAATTACTTCATCTGATGGCCCCAGAACTTTTGGTTCAGGATCTGCCCCCAGCTTTTCGGTGCAAGGAGTCTCCTCATCGTTTGTGATCGAATGGGAAATCATATGACAACTCGCCACATATTCTTCGGATTCATCCGATGAACTTCCTTCCTCATCTTCTTCTTGAAAGACGTGATTGAGGAACTCTTGGAGAGTAATGGGAGTCCGTGCCTTTTGGTTGTATTCCTCCAGCGCGTCAATTTGTTTTTGCAGGTCCGTGCGCTTGTCGCCAGGTTTCATGGGCTTCTTTGACTTCTTTTTCTTCTTCTTCGAGGATTTTGATGGCTGGTTGCGAGTGCTTGAGCCACTACCATCTGTCTTTGGAATTGGATGTGGCTTCAACATCCCCTCAACGACCTGCAGTTCTAACGGATTCTTCCACTTGATCGCTGGACATGTCTGAAGATCGTTTAGCATCCTCTTTGTCCTGGCTGATAATACAACCTCCCAAGGAGCTTCTTCAACGACGGAGCATGTTGCCCCCGGCGTATTCGTCCCCTTAGAGGTGTGGGGCTGCGGGGGATTCACCTTCCATTTGTCAGAAAACGCGAACTTGCCCTGTCGGTACTCGTTTTCAAGCCAATTCTTGAAAACGTAGCAATCTTCGATCAGATGGCCTAGTACTCGATGATAAGGACAGTAGTTGGGCTCGTTGACGTCACTTGGTTGCGACGGACGTTTTGGATCCGGCAGATTTATGAGTCTGTTGCGCAACGCCAGCTCGAATAACCTCCTCGTTTTATCGCGGGAAAAGGAATAAGGACGTCCCATCCTATCCTCCAGGGGTACGTACGGGCGCATATTATTTTGACGAGCAACCGGCTTCGAGTCGCTCGGTTGTTGTTGAGCATTAGCGACGACGATCGCTTTTCCCTTCCCTTTGTCATTTCGGGAGTCCGGCTTTGGAAGAGGAGGTTTATGGCCCATCTGATCCATCTGTGCTAGTTTGTCAATCAAGGCTTGGAAGGTAGTCGGCTTGAAAAACATCATAAACTGCGAGATGGTCGCTTGTGGATCGAGGGTTCCCACAAACATACCCACTGCGAGAGCTTCTTCAATGCGCTGCTCGCACTTTGACCATAAGTTCCGCCATCGTATAGCGTACTGAACCCACGTCTCGCCGGGTTTTACCCTGGCGTTAATCAGTGCCGTCATCGGGGTACGTTCACTGGCACTTGCAAAACGTTGAGTAAACAGCAGCTCCATCTCCGCGAAGGTTTTAATAGAGTCGTTCGGGGGCTCAGAGTACTACTCGAACGCCGTATCTGATAAGCTTCCAACAAACTGGCGAAGCAACAGCTTGTCGTCACCGCCGGTGTTGCCGCAGAAGGCTCTGAACTGGGCAACATGCTGGTGAGGATTGCTCGTCCCCTTGTAGACATGGAACTTGGGAATTGTGTAACCTGGCGGGTATTTGATCTGGTCGTACCAGCCCGGATACGGTCGCCCCATTTTTACAACCTGGCCGGCAGCTTCGGTCGCATGATGAACCCGTATTTGCTGGGCTATGTACTCGTCCAAATCAGCTTTGGAGATTGTATCCTCTTTAGCCGTCGACAGAGCTGGTGGAGGATTTGATGTCTCTCCCCTATCATCTCCAAGGACGATCGGGGGCTCTTCGGTTGGAGGATCTTGTTGTATCATCATCCCTATCATGTCTTGGAAGAGGAGGCCCATACGTTGTATGTTGGCTGCTTGTTCAGCAGCCTCTTTGTCCTTCTTCTCCAATATTCGGCGAAGGAACTCAGCGTCAGTCTCTTGTTCCTGACGTTCATCCGAGGATGTTTCAGGGTTCTCTTTTGGCCCTGTAAGTGCGGCCATAGCGTTCATCATTTCTTGGAGCTTCTGTTGCTGCTCCTGAGACTTGGTCAATGACCGTGTAAGCGGTCTATGACCCGTGGATGCACGGCTGTCTTCTTTTCCCGATGCCATGTAAACCGTATGAACTGTTATGCCCTCTGACTTGGGGCATTTAGGTTCACCATTTTTAACTTTTGCCGCTGACGCGGGAGTTTTCTCTGACCTTCTTCTTTTGTGGGCCGTTGAAGTGGAGGGGGCCGTTGCAGTGGACACCCTAGCGATTGTTGTCCTCTGCAGTTTAATAGCACGGTCCTTTTCTTTTTGCACCTTCACCTTTTTCTGTTGACGAGAGTGATCTGGGTCAATCACGGAGTCTTGAACCCTTCTCCAAAACTTGTATATTTTTGAGGACAGCCGTTGAGAGGGCTTTTCTTGCTTTGTTTCCGGAATTCTCCCCGCAGGTGGAGGAGATCTTTTCAATGTAGCGGTTGGAGTGTTCTTACATACCCTCCTCAGCAGTTCAAAGTTGTTCCCAGTTGGAACAGCAGCGCTGACTTCCACCACTGGAGCCGGTGGAGTTAGCCCTGAGGGAGAGTTGCCCCCTGCCTTCCTCACTCGTCGCCAATGGCGACGTCGAGCACGACGAGCCGTTGGGACTGGCTCAGGGATAGAGATAGCTTCTTTTTGCCTCCTGTCTGAATGGGGCGCCGTCGCTGTTAACCTCTTAAAGACTGAGGTTGCCCTTTGAGGGGTGATATTCAACCTGTCGAAGACGGATCCTCGAGCAGGGACAGGAACAGGAATCGCCAGTCTTGAAAAGACTGACTCTTTGACAGGGGAAGCCACCTTGACAACTCTTGGAGCAGTAGTCATTGCCTTCCTTGGGACATCCAATTTAGAGTTCTGATCCAGCCTGGCGAAAACCGAAGCTGTTGGTTTGGCAGTGGGCGACCCGTTGACAGGGGCCGTCGTGGCAGTGAGTCGGTCGAAGACTGACTTCTTGTTCACCTCCGGTGCAGGTATCGGCATAGAGAAGCTTGTAGGTGGGATCATGGTCCCGAAGAACAGGCCAGTGGTGGCTTGGGTCACCTGGTCTACTGGCAGAGCGAGGAAGGAAGCCGCTTGGGGCCCATATGCTACACCTCCCGGTGAGGTGGAGCGTCCGTTGCAGTGGCACTTCGAGCAGTTGGTGTAGTTAAAGGCCATTGATCCTTGAGTTCTGTGCCAGGCAAAAGACCAAATCTTAGTAACTTGAAATCCGAAGGCAACCATTTAACAAACCGCGATTGGTTCGCGAGGACGACACACGAAGTGTGGAGTGGAAAGAGGAAGAGGTCCCACCGGGCGTGCCAGAATCTGTTCCCCTCCGAAGGACGGCACACAGGACCGCGAGATCCTGACGCTAAGATTCGGGGCAGATGCTATTTGGTTTTATCTGTCCACCTCTCCGAAGATGCCAAGTTGATTTATGGCACCGTGTATCGGAGGTTTAGACTGATGCGGCCGATGTAGCAGACTTCGTCAGATTCCCCCTCGCTTGAGGGTTTTTTGATTGTGGGGACGCTCTTCCCTGTAGGCGCAAGCCCCTGCAGTTAATTACGCTACCGCATCACGGTAACAACTTTCTCATTCTCCAGAATTTCACTTCGTGTCGTGTGTGTTTGTTTTGTTTGTGGTTGCCCGTGGATTGTATACGGAGACTGAGTAATGCCGTCGCCCGTAGGACGTGGATTAGTCTAAATCCGTATTTACTTAGATTTGGGTTTGGTGTTTTTAGTTTAAGGATGCATTAGTCGCGTTGCGGCTAAGATCAACTTAAACGTTCGTTAAGGATACGATAGTCCTGTTTGAGACTAAGATCAACTTAACGTGATAATCCATTTAATATCTGGCCGTCAGGACTCGTCACCTCTCTGACGTCGTTGAAGAATTACAACGATAGGTGTCAGAGGAGTTCAGAGATTTACCCTTGAACCAAAATTGATTTGGAGTTTTATAGTCCATTTGAATGTTTAAGGATACGTTAGCCGTGTTTGGGGCTAAGATCAACTTAAACGGGACCGTTTAGATCCGGCAAAAGAGCATTTGGAGGCTCTATTGTTCCATTTTAGGGACGTGGTGGTCCATGTTCCAGTTTAGGGACGTGGTGGTCCATGTTCCAGTTTAGGGACGTGGTGGTCCATCATTAGTTTAGGGACGTGGTGGTCCATCGCCAGTTTAGGGACGTGGTGGTCCATCATTAATTTAAGGACGTTTCGGTCCATCATTAGTTTAAGGATATTTCGGTCCATCATTAGTTTAAGGACATTTCGGTCCAACATTCCCATTTTGGGATGAATATTAGTTTAAGGACGTTTCGGTCCACGAGTTTTGAGGACCCCGCAGTCCATATCGATGTGTGGTCGTCGGGATCCGTCACCTCTCTGACGTCGTTGAAGGATTACAACGACAGGTGTCAGAGGAGCTCGGAGATGTACCCTCGTACCGGATATAAATTGATTTAAAAGAGCAATCTTGCTCAGTCAATTTAATTTGAGGACTTACGGCCATGATTGGGTTAAGTCCTGTCGAGCATATTCAACATTTTTCCTGATCTATGGCCTATTAGGCCTGTGCTAGGGTTTTGCCCATATTTAATAATGCACTGCATTTTATTCTGGCCTGCTAGGACTCTTTGATTTAGGCTCTGTCCCTTTATTTATGATGCAGAGCATCTGTTTTGGTTTGGGCTCTCCCCTTTTTTAAAAATAATGCATTGTATTTTATTAGGTCTGTTAGGCCTTCTTTAATTGGGCTTGGCCCTTTTATAAACAATGCAGTGCATTTGTCTGGCGCTTTGCGCTAAGTAATGAGCGCAAGCTCATATGGTGATGACATGTGTCATGCTCTGGCGAGCGCAAGCGCAACAGCGCTATTCTAGTGCGCTGCGCTTGCGCTGCTGACACGTGGCGCGCTGTGATGAATTGCGCTAGTTTTAGAGAGCAAGGCTCTGTTTCAAAAGCGCATAGCGCAAATGGTTCAAATGCTGACACGTGGCACTCTCTGGTGGCTTGCGCCAACCCAAGAGCGCAACAGCGCAGTTTTGCAAGTGCAAGGCACTATGATTTAAGAAACTTTTAGATTCAAGAACAGAAGTGCAAAGCACTGTTAGATTTCTTGATCTAATTTAGATAAAAAAAAATAAGTTTTTTCTTATCTTAAAGAACCAAAGGTTCATGAAAAAGTGCAAAGCACTATTTTTATTTTATTTATTCATTTATTTAGTTATGTTTAAAGATCAATGATCTTGTTTTTAGATCACTGATCTGTTCATAAGAGAATTTTCTCTTCTTTCAAAGGTTTTTACCTTCTGTTGTTCTTGAGGAGTTCTCGAGAGTTCTCTTCTTTTTTTTTTTAGAAAGATATTGATGCCTTTGAATTGAGGTCTGGGGTCCTTTTTATAGTGCCCATAAATTAGTTAAATTTGTTAAAGAGATCTTTCTCTGAGTGATTTGGGGAATTTTCCCCACCGTTGGATCTTTGATCCTAGGGCTTCTGTTTTACAGAAGAAAATCTTCTTGTTTTAACAAGAACAGAAAGATTTCTTTAAAATCTTAATTCTGTTTGGCGCAAATTCCCCAGCGCATGACACGTGTCACGCAGCGCACAGCGCAGCGCAACTGCGCTAGCGCATCTGCGCTGACACGTGTCGCGCAGCGCATCTGCGCTGACACGTGTCGCGCAGCGCAAAACGCAGCGCAACTGTGTTAGATGCGCTGACACGTGTCGCGCAGTGCTTGCGCAACTGAAGCGTTGCTTCCTTTAATTTTGCTTAAAATAGAGCTTTGCTCTGATTGGGCGCGCCTTCTTGGGCGCTGCGCTGACGTATCAGCGCCTGACATGTGGCGCGTTGCGCCCGAGATTTGAAGCGTTGCTTCAAAATTTTGAATTTTGAATTTCAACAGAGCTTTGCTCTGATTAGGCGAAACAAAGGCATAGATGATGTGCAGTGAGTAATCTAAAATGGTCTACTGGGTTAATTACTCTCAAGTCTTTGAAATCAATTTGATGAATTAACGATGTAACTCAATAGTATCCCGTGCATGCCCGGGACCACGTTCAAGATTCTCGGGCTGAATCCGAGACGTGCCGCTAGGCAGTAAAAGGTAGTATGTAACGATGAATGATGTCAGCAGCATCATCCCGGGGTTAGCCTAGCCCATAAGACTGATCAGTAAAGGCATCGAACTGTCGAGTTACAAGTCAGGTTTCATCATTGATTTTTCCATACCCCCAGGTTATGTGTTCAAGTCAGGTATTGATAAATCTGGAGCTAATGCCAACACAGGATCAAGTAAGTACATGTTTGTCTGTATAGACAACAGGATATGTCCATAGGGACTACAGGTCAAGATTGTTGGCATTAGTAACAAGATCAGGTAATGTGTCAAGCTGTGGTACATCAAGTCATGTCAGGTAGTGTACATGGATCCAATCATGTCAAGTAGTGCACATGTATCGAGTCGTGTCAAGTAGTAGTGTATCAAGTCATGTCAGGGGTGCACAAGTATCACGTAGGTGCTCATAATCAACTGTAATAAGCATGGGTACACAAAAACAAGTATGGGGTACCAGTATGACAATAAAATGGAATAATGTGATGTGGTATGCCAATAGATATAAATTCAAAGATATGGTTGCACCATTATCAACTAGGGTTACATTTATAGTTCCAATACTAATTAGGATGTAGTTTATTAAACATGGAGTGTTAATATCACAGTGTTATGTATTAATATGATCTATGGATGCAGTTATATATATTTCAAATGAGATGGATGCAAACGAGTATCCGTAATCAGTAAAGCTGTAAAATGGTAATGTGGGATGCACAATTAAGCAATATGTGATATAAATATTGATATGGATGCAGTATAATGTAATCTAGTATGCAAGAAGATTAGTTTTCATGATCCAGATTTAAAATGATATAAACGGATGCAAATGGAACATCGACATGCTATAAAACTAAACATGGGGTACTAGATTTAAACTACAGGTATAATATTTAATTAAATAAATATATAATGAGTTATATAGCATGTAGCAAGATTAACTTGCCTCGATCGGATCACAATACGGGATGCATACGCAGCGTCCAAAGTCGGTAAAAGTCTCGATGCACACGCGGACGTATAGAACTGAACCAAGCAAAGCAAGGGTGTGACCGCGTAGGCAGGGGATATCCACAGGGTTGCTTGGATCATCGGCGACGGCACGGATCCGGCGATCACCGGGAAAACCAAGAATGTAGAAAGAAAAGAGAAGAAGAAGTTGTAGGAGAAGAAGAAGAACAAGAAGAAGAGAGAGTTGTTGCTCTGGGGTTGGTGTGTGGGGATGTAAGTCCACGTTACCTCTCCCGGTTCTTTCGGGCTTGCGGAAACGGTGAAAAACGATTTTTAGGGTTTAGGTAACATGGACTACAAAAACGGATCTTGGACTCTTTGTAGTGGTCGGATGATGCTTTCCTCGCCGTCTTCTCTTGTCGAAGATGGATCCACCTGAGGGTTTCTACCTTGAGCTCTTTTCTCGATCTTGAGAGAACTAAAGTGTCCGGCTTGCTAGACCTTCAACCTTAGGATGAGTAGAGAGTGACTTTGGGTGTTTTATCTCCAAGGAGAGGTTTCTCAACTCATGAGAATGATTCTCCTTGAACTAGAGGAGGAGGAAGATGAAAGGAAGAGAGAGAATGGTTATGATAGAATGAGAATGGTTTTTACAACCATAACAATATATGTGAATTATCTAATTAATAATATTAATCCAAAATGAAAAAGGTGATGGTTGGTTTGATGAGACCATTATCATATCACATTAAATGTTTTTTGCAAAGATCAAAAAGCATCTTGAAAAGTAATGATGATGGTCAATGTTTCAAACATGGTCAACTAGTCAACCTTGGTCAACAAGTCAACAACCCTAATCATGACATAATTTCATTTAATTAATATTATTAATTGATATTTCACATATCCATTAGGTTTTGGAAAAAGACAACTGTCAACTGTGCATACACACCCGTTCCGAAACCCTAATAAAAATCCTCTTCCTCCGCCTCAACCAACTGTGCATATACACCCGCATTCGTGTTCCGAGGAACATGAATACAATGAGATAAAACTAACCCCAAAACATATACTAGGATCCGGCTCAAACCAGAGCCCGCTAGTAATGACTGTGCGGACACCAAACGTGCACAAGTGCGCGGATGTGAACGAACCCTGTCGCAAAACCATGCGACCTCTACTCTGTTTTGCCCAAAGGCGAATAACCCTCTGTGTGGGACTCTAAAGACTCGACACTACGCTGGCAGTGGGTTTAACCACAGACCGCAAGCGGCACTAGCTGTGCGTAACGGCCCCCAGGTAGATGCCGATAAGAAGACTGACGAGGTAAAACCCATCTGAACTCCTACTGAGCCTGTATGTGACAGTCTCCGTACAGTCCGGTCTGTTCGTCTAAGAACATCGCATGGCGGGCCTAGAGGGCGGTAAACGTCATTGCCCTAATAGCGGTACAAGTCGTGCCGGAGTGTAGCCCAGAACACCCTGAGATAACACTGGAAACCTACCAGTCTATCTCGCTTGCCCTGGCCAGGACTTTGTGTAATGGCTCTCCTAGACATAGCGCGATATCAACCCCCAATACCGGGAGAGACGAGTCATGTATAACCGTCACTGCCTCCAAGTGCTTCGGGACTGCACCCAAAAACTACCTGTTTGCACGACCCCTTTGAGCCGTGGTAGGGTAGTAATCAAAGTACAGTGGGAATACACTCGAGGCAAAGTGACAGTGTCAAGGCAACGGACTAAGCTGTACTCATGTCACCTGGGAACTGATAACCGACGATAGGTATAATACCAACCAACAGTTCCCGACGAGTCCTATCCAGTATACTCATAACCTAACGAGCACCCGCATACTATCCTAAGTACGACGTACTGACGGCTGTGGGACAGACCGTCTCCCAAGCTGGGATGAGAAGCGCATACGCTAGTCTACTCCGGAGTATCGATGCCCTGTCTCGATAGTCCTACGACTAGGGACCTGCATAAGGACATGCTTGTAGATTACCCAGCCCCCACGAGTGTGACTGCCATCACAACGCTGGTAATCAAGCAAAAATCCTAAGGGCTCCACTAATGTGTAAATGCAATATGCTAAAAGAAACGCATGCACACATTAAACCAGAAACAAACCAAGTAGCATACTACTATTTTGAGCAAGATTGTCAATACAAGGTGAATATCCCAAGCTTCCATCAAGTAATATACATACTAGTATGATACAGTAATGGCCTCTAGGGCATATACACTAACAATCTCCCACTTGCACTAAGGCCATGTACTGGCGTATCGAAGACCTATCATCTCGATCAGCCGCTCGAACTGAGTCTGGGGTAAGGACTTCGTGAATGGATCAGCAGTGTTATCTTCCGTAGCAACTCTCCGAACCTCGATTTCCTGGCGACCCACGATCTCCCTGATCAGGTGATACCACTTCAAGATGTGTCTGGACTTCTGATGGGACCTGGGTTCCTTCGCTAAAGCTATAGCCCCGTTGTTGTCGCAATACAGAGGTACTGGATCAACAATGGACGGAACCACTTGAAGTTCTGTTAGGAACTTCCTTATCCAGACGGCTTCTTTTGCGGCATCTGCAGCAGCGATATATTCCGCTTCCATCGTCGAATCAGAAATGGTTTCCTGTTTAGAACTCTTCCAACACACTACCCCTCCATAGAGGGTAAAGACATAACCCGACATGGACTTGGAATCATCCTTGTCACTCTGGAAGCTGGAGTAAGCAAAGGCCTCGATCTGGAGGTCTTTTCGGCCATACACCAAGAACATCTCCTTAGTCCTTCTCAGGTACTTGAGAATGATCTTTACCGCTATCCAGTGTTTCTCCCCAGGGTTTGACTGATACCGGCTTACCACACTTAGTGCATAAGCTACATCTGGTCTGGTACACAACATCGCATACATTATAGAGTCTACCGCAGAAACGTAGGGTATAATAGACATGCGATCCCTTTCCAAATCAGTCTTGGGAGACATCTCTTTGGAGAGGGTGATCCCGTGACAAGCCGGTAGATTACCGCGCTTGGAATCTTCCATACTGAATCTTTTCAGTATGGTGTCGATGTACCTGGACTGTGAGAGTCCTAATATCCTCTTGGATCTGTCACGATAGATCCGAATCCCCAGAATGTATGAGGCATCACCCAGGTCTTTCATGGAGAACCTGTGTGACAAGAACCCTTTGACAGATTGTAGCATAGGAATGTCATTTCCTATCAAGAGAATGTCATCCACGTATAATACGAGGAATACAACAGTTCTTGCTACAAATCTACTATAGATGCATGGTTCATCTGGATTTTTGATAAAGCCAAATTCTTTGACCGTCTCATCAAAACAGATGTTCCAACTCCGCGATGCCTACTTTAGTCCATAGATGGACTTAAGCAACTTGCACACCTTTCCGCTGCTCCCACTCTGAATGAAACCCTCTGGCTGGTCCATATAGACACACTCCTCTAAATTTCCATTTAGAAAAGCGGTATTTACGTCCATCTGCCAGATCTCATAATCGTGGAAGGCAGCAATGGCAAGAAGGATCCGAATGGATTTCAGCATAACCACTGGAGAAAAGGTTTCGTCATAGTCCAAGCCAGGCCTTTGACGGAAACCCTTTGCAACAAGTCTAACTTTATAGGTCTCAACCTGTCCATCTACACCAATCTTCCTTTTGAAGATCCACTTACATCCTATGGGTTTTACCCCATCTGGAGCAATGTCCAACGTCCATACTTTGTTAGTGTACATGGACTCCATTTCGGTCCGCATTGCATCCAGCCATTTTACCGAGTCAATGCTCTGAATGGCCTGCTGGAAGCTAGTCGGTTGATCACTATCAATGATGCAATTCTCTCTATCCCCGTCTATGAGAAAACCGTAGTATCTCTCGGGCGGATGAGACTGCCTACTACTTTTGCGGAGCGGCGTAGGAATGTCCTGATCTTTCGAATCCTCTGGTTCTACTAAACTTTCAGTAATAGCTCGTGGTTCTGGAATTTCTTCCAGTTCTACTGCGCTCCCACTTATCTGATTTTCCAAAAACTCAGTTTCCAAGAAGTGGGCATGACGAGAAACAAAAACCTTTTGTTCCTCTTCGCAATAGAAGAAATATCCCTTGGAGTTCTTTGGATATCCCACAAACTTGCACTGTACTGAGCGTGCCTCGAGCTTGTCCGCATGCTGCTTTTTGAAAAAAGCTGGACATCCCTATGTCTTAATATGATTATGATAGGGTCTATTCCCACACCACATCTGATATGGTGTAGTAGGCACATCTTAGTTGGAACTCGGTTCAAAAGATATGCAGCTGATTCTAGTGCATATCACCAGAATGATAGCGGTAACTCAGCGTTACTCATCATGGACCGTACCATATCTAATAGGGTTCGGTTCCGTCTCTCCGATACACCGTTATGTTGCGGAGTGTATGGAGGAGTAAGCTGAGAGAGAATTCCATTCTCTTTTAAGTAATCCAGGAACTCGGCACTCAAGTATTCACCACCTCGATCAGATCTCGGTGTCTTGATACTTTTTCCTGTTTGTTTTTCTACTTCATTCTAATATTCCTGGAATTTTCCAAAGGTTTCGGATTTATGTTTCATCAAGAAGACATACCCGTACCTTGAAAAGTCATCCGTAAAAGTAATGAAGTAAGAATAACCGCTTCGTGCATGTGTAGACATTGGACCGCACACGTCGCTGTGTACGAGTCCCAAGAGCTCGCTCGCTCTTACTCCGTGTCCAGTGAATGGAGTCTTTGTCATCTTTCCTTTGAGACAGGATTGACAAGTTGCATATGATTGATATTCGAACGGATCCAAATATCCTTCTGTATGTAACTTCATCAACCTTCTCTCATTGATGTGACCCAGTCTACAATGCCATAAGAAAGTCTGATTTGTTTCTGGAGACTTTCTTTTGTGTGTATTCTGGACATTGAAAATCTGTGGTTGGTTTAATACGTATATACCATTGCTTAATGTACCTGACCCAATCAGAACTTGATTAAGGTGAATGTTTACAACATTACTTACAAACGCAAATTCATAACCTTCTTTAGAAATCAAAGATACAAAAATGATATTACAAGTTGCGTTGGGTACAAAAAAGCAATTACGTAAAACCAAAACATGTCCATTTGACATTCCCAGGTGATAGTCCCCCACGGCCTCAGCATCCATGCTAACTCCGTTTGCAACTTTGAGGGTCATGTCACCTGCCTTCAAAAACCTACGCTTTCTCAACGCCTGCAAAGAATTACAGATATGAGATCCTGATCCGGTATCCAATACCCAGGACGTAGAGTTTATTGATAGATAGTTTTCAATAATATACACACCTGAAGCTGAATCCGCAACTTGCTTCAGATCCTGTGTTCTGGCCTTCCAAGCCCTGCAATCTTTCTTCCAGTGTCCACTCTTATGACAGTAAAAGCATTCTTCCTTATCCACAAGTTTCCCCGCTACCTTTGTTGCTTTTGCCTTTCCCTTTGTATCCACTTTACTAACACCGCCCCTTGGTTTGGCGGGGTTTTTCTTCTTCTTTCCCTTGGTTTTCGCCTTGGACCTAGAAGAGGAAGATCCTCCTACAAACAAAGTGGATGTTTCCCTACCTTTCTGTAGGGTGCCCTCTGCACTCCTCAGCATGTTGAGGAGTTCTGAAAGTTCAACTTCCTTTTCTTGTAAGTTGAAATTCAGGATGAACTGGGCGTAAGTGGAAGGAAGGGACTGGAGAATCAAGTCCGTATAGAGCTCATTCTCCAACGTGGTCCCAAGGTCCGCGAGCTCCTCTATGTAGCCAATCATCTTAAGCACGTGTTCCGCTACCGATGATCCGACGGCTAATCTTGCCGAAAACAACTTCTTCGACACTTTGTATCTGGCGATATGAGATTGCTCTCCATACAGTTCTTTTGTATGGAGAAATATAGATTCGAGGTCCATATTCTCGCGCCTTCTCTGATGTTCGTTGTCCACAGAGGCAAGCACGAGGCACTTGGCCTTCGCGCAGTCGATTTCCCAGGTCTTACAGATTTCCCTATCCATGACGCTGGTTTTGGGACCTGGGACAGGAGGAGCTTTGGTGGTAAGAAGATACCCCAACTTGTCATAAGTGATTGTCATTTTGACATTCCTGAGCCAATCTTTGTAGTTTGGCTCTGTCAGTATGTTTTTATCTAGAAGTAACTTAAGTCCAGTCATGATAAATGGTCGCTGCAATTAGGAGAGAGAGAAGAAACACTTTAGCATGATGCTCTTGCAAGTTTAGAGTGGTTTTTAATTTGTCTAAACAGGATGGCTCCCACTGTCTCTCGAATCCCTCCTCAAACCATAAAGGAAGAATTAGTCGGGATCAATCTCACCGTACAATACTTTCTTAACCATTCAGCCAGGCCAGTGTCGGTACTTCGAGGGAGGTTTTCCAACGCTTTCGCAAAGTTCCTTAATTAAGTAACATCTTTTCCCTGTGGGCGTAGCCCCGCTAACACCTTTCTAGACACCTACTTGGTTTATAGCATTGATCGTTAAGTGAGAAAGTTCCGGAGGAGTAGCATATACTCACAGTAGGATCGGGATCCAAATATCATTGCGTGACAAAACTGAAGGAATCCTACCAGAATCATCACACTCCAAATGGTATGCAGCGCTAACAAGTTTCAGTTCTTTTGAAACTCCCGATGTGGATTTTTTTTGCCCCATGCTCTTATGACCTTGACTTTGGCCAACAAATCATAAGTCACATGTCAAGTTCTACCCGTCATTCTCCAGGTTAATTTGAGCCCACCCACACATACCCTTGACTTTGGCCAACAAGGTAGAACGACTGCCCCAAACCAACACATCTATCTATGCTGCACATAAATACCCAATAGCTACCAATCACTATGCCTTGACTTTGGCCAACAAACATAGATTGAATACTTATTGACCATTCATGTGAAACGAAGGAGGGCTACGAATGGTTTTGGCGAAACCGTGAACGTAGTGAACTTGATATAATCGATGGAACGAGATAGCTTTCAAAAGGAGTGGTTCAAGCTCCGCATTTAAAAGTTGGTTTTGAAAAGAACCGAGTGGTTTTCAAAGTGTTCCAACGACTTTTACTTTGTTTATTTTTTTTCTTGCATTAATTCCAATGCGTCCCATCATTTAATCCTACCATTGCAGAAAATAACGAAAATATGACATACGCTTATGCCATCCGCATTCGCCATGGGGTCCCGTCATCACCCGTTAGGTTACTTAACTAACGACAGAGCGGGGGCTGAACTAGCGCGGATGCAAAACATAAGCAACGCCTAAATAGATATCATATATAGATATATAGCAATGATTGCCATTCCAGATCATAGATGAATACATTGGATATACTAGGAATCCGCATTCCGTTCGAGCCTGTAACGAAAAGCGGATTACACGGTCGCGATGAATAGCCAAACCCCTACGGGTGCGGCAAACTACCCGCCAAGTACCCGAAGCGAAGCAACTTCCCTCAACTCGTGAGTAGGCCACTCGGCACTTCGAGATACCCGGTAGTTTGTGCACCCCACCTTAGGTCTATCCTAGGAGCAAAAACAGTAAAAAGAAATTATACAATGACGGCTACAACCCCGAACCGGTTGTGCAGCCATACAAATAATATTACATCAATTTACATATTACAAGAATTGAAAGAATAAGAAAACTCTCATCTCACAACCCCCCGGCTATTCATCCGCGACAATCCAACGAATTCATATATACAAACCATCAACATCACAGATCACAGATATGTATAACCCCCACTAATCGACGTATAGTGATTAGCAGACGTTCAATACATATATAACATTACAGATACAACCCATTAGCCAAAGTCTACAGAAAATCGACCAAAATACGGATTTGTAACCACCACAAAAACAAATTTGTTCTCTGGAAATTCTGGGCAGAAACAAACCATCTCAAAAATCACAAAACACCACCAGAAACAAACTGCAGGAGAAACGATCCACGGCCGAGTCAACTCGGCCGCGGAACCGCGGTGAGTTGGTCGGTTCGCTGGATCGTTTTTCTTGCCTGTTCATAAAAAAGCCTGAGCCGATTTTTAAGACATAATTTATTATTTTTAGAGCAGAAATAAAAATCGGCTGAAACAAGGATTTTCCGGGGTGTTTCGCGGTTTTTTGTCCGGTCAAAATTCTAGATACTTTGCTAACATGCTAGGGTGTGTTTAGTTAGGCTCTGATACCACTGTAAGTCCACGTTACCTCTCTCGGTTCTTTCGGGCTTGCGGAAACGGTGAAAAACGATTTTTAGGGTTTAGGTAATATGGACTACAAAAACGGATCTTGGCTAAACTACACACTAGCAACTAACAAGAGAGTTATCTACTCGGTTAGGGGTTATACCTCAACTTGAACTCCTTCTTCTTGGACTCTTTGTAGTGGTCGGATGATGCTTTCCTCGTCGCCTTCTCTTGTCGAAGATGGATCCACCTGAGGGTTTCTACCTTGAGCTCCTTTCTCGATCTTGAGAGAACTAAAGTGTCCGGCTTGCTAGACCTTCAACCTTAGGATGAGTAGAGAGTGACTTTGGGTGTTTTATCTCCAAGGAGAGGTTTCTCAACTCATGAGAATGATTCTCCTTGAACTAGAGGAGGAGGAAGATGAAAGGAAGAGAGAGAATGGTTATGATAGAATGAGAATGGTTTTTACAACCATAACAATATATGTGAATTATCTAATTAATAATATTAATCCAAAATGAAAAAGGTGATGGTTGGTTTGATGAGACCATTATCATATCACATTAAATGTTTTTTGCAAAGATCAAAAAGCATCATGAAAAGTAATGATGATGGTCAATGTTTCAAACATGGTCAACTAGTCAACCTTGGTCAACAAGTCAACAAGCCTAACCATGACACAATTTCATTTAATTAATATTATTAATTGATATTTCACATATCCATTAGGGTTTGGAAAAAGACAACTGTCAACTGTGCATACACACCCGTTCCGAAACCCTAATGAAAATCCTCTTCCTCCGCCTCAACCAACTGTGCATACACACCCGCATTCGTGTTCCGAGGAACATGAATACAATGAGATAAAACTAACCCCAAAACATATACTAGGATCCGGCTCAAACCAGAGCCCGCTAGTAATGACTGTCCGGACACCAAACGTGCACAAGTGCGCGGATGTGAACGAACCCTGTCGCAAAACCATGCGACCTCTACTCTGTTTTGCCCAGAGGCGAATAACCCTCTGTGTGGGACTCTAAAGACTCGACACTACGCTGGCAGTGGGTTTAACCACAGACCGCAAGTGGCACTAGCTGTGCGTAACGGCTCCAGGTAGATGCCAATAAGAAGACTGACGAGATAAAACCCATCTGAACTCCTACTGAGCCTGTATGTGACAGTCTCCGTACAGTCTGGTCTGTTCGTCTAAGAACATCGCATGGCGGGCCTAGGGGAGCGGTAAATGTCAGTCCCCTAATAGCGGTACAAGTCGTGCCGGAGTGTAGCCCAGAACATCCTGAGATAACACTGGAAACCTACCAGTCTATCTCGCTTGCCCTGGCCAGGGACTTTGTGTAATGGCTCTCCTAGACACAGCGCGATATCAACCCCCAATACCGGGAGAGACGAATCATGTCTAACCGTCACTGCCTCCAAGTGCTTCGGGACTGCACCCAAAAACTACCTGTTTGCACGACTCCTTTGAGCCGTGGTAGGGTAGTAATCAAAGTACAGTGGGAACACACACGAGGCGAAGTGACAGTGTCAAGTCAACGGACTAAGCTGTACTCATATCACCTGGGAACTGATAACCGACGATAGGTATAATACCAACCAATAGTTCCCGACGAGTCCTGTCCAGTGTACTCGTAACCTAATGAGCACCCGCATACTATCCTAAGTACGACGTACTGACGGCTGTGGGACAGGCCGTCTCCCAAGCTGGGATGAGAAGCGCATACGCTAGTCTACTCCGGAGTATCGATGCCCTGTCTCGATAGTCCTACTACTAGGGACCTGCATAAGGATATGCTTGTAGATTATCCAGCCCCCACGAGTGTGACTGCCATCACAACGCTGGTAATCAAGCAAAGATCCTAAGGGCTCCACTAATGTATAAAGGCGATATGCTAAAAGAAACACATGCACACATTAAAGCAGAAACAAACCAAGTAGCATACTACTATTTTGAGCAAGATTGTCAATACAAGGTGAATATCCCAAGCTTCCATCAAGTAATATACATACTAGTATGATACAGTAATGGCCTCTAGGGCATATACACTAACAGGGGACAGAGGCAAGGCACGGGAGACGAAGGCTACGATGTTGGGTTTCCGGCGATAGGGTTTGCCGGCAAGATTTCAAGGAAAAGGCAGTGGGGTTTCAAGATTGTCGGGGATCGGGGTGTGTAGGGTTTTTGGTACTCAGGTGAGGAGAGGAGAGGTGATGGTGGTGATGAAGTGGTGATGAGGTAGGGCTACGACGACGAGGTCGGAGCTCCGGCGATAGGGTGCATGCGAGGTCGTGGATGTGCAGGGATGGTGCTCGGGTCCATGGGCTGTCGGGATGTGCAGGGAGTTCGTCATAGGAAGAAGAGGGAGTGGAAGAGGAGAGGGCCGGTGGCTACGACGACGAATCGCCGGCGAGGAGAGAGGTGACGACGCGATGATAGGTGTTGGGTTCTCTTGGATCGTCGCAGTGTTAGGAGAGGAGGAGGGGATGATGTTGAGGAGGTCGGGGAGGTGAGAGGAGGAGGTCGACGACGTAGGTTAGGCGGCGACTGCGTGAGGCAGCGAGGGACGAGCGTGACGCGCGGCGTGGGTCGCAGGCAAAGGGTCCATGTCGGGAAAGGAAAGTAGGGGAGGAGGAAGAAGAGAAGGAGGTGTAGGCGGTGCTGGCGGCGACATGGAGGTCGATGGCGATGAAAACGGACGTCAGCGGGGTCAGGGGCGTGGATTCGAGCTGGCTACGAGGAAGGAAGACGAAGGCAGGAGAAAAGAAAGGAGAAAGAAGAAGAGAGAGAGATGAGAGAGTATAGGGTTTTTATAATAAAATATATAAAGAATTATATATATACATATATAAAGAAAGAGAGAGAGAGAATTGTGAGAGAGAGCAGGCGAGAGGAGAGAAAGAGAAATCGAGAGGAGAGAGAGGAGTAAGGAATAGTGAGGAGAAAGAAAATTGGAAGGTAGCGGGGGAGAGTGAAAGTGAGAAAGAAAGAGAGAAGAGAGAGAAAGAGAAAAAGAAAGAGAGAGGCTGAGAGAGGGAGTGGGGGCCACGGATCAGAGGAAGAGAGCTGGAGTTGCGCTGGAAAATGTAATTTGTTTTGATTTTAATTTTTAAAAGATTTAAGTTAGTTGAATGTTAAGATTTTAAAATAATAATATATTTAGTTAGGTTTAAAATTTAAACTGTTTAAACAAAAATTAAATATTAAATAATTTGAATTTTGGTAGGATACAAAAATATTCCAAAACGCGCCCGGGTCGGGTCTAAAAATTCAGATTTAAAATACGAAAAATATATGCGACTTTCAAAATTCAAAACGAATGCTCAGGTAACGTAAATGCATACCCCCAAGATCGGATGCACGTACGTGCGCATAGCCATCCAAACACGTCCGTTTCACTGAACGGGACGAGAGCAAGATGCGCGGATGCTACCACGGGGTTAGGGGTTTCATGCAGGCCATATTATGTAATTTTAAAATATTTTACGTTACTTAAAATGTTATATGATAAAAATGCAATGCCAGATAAAATGCCGGTATGTAATAAACATGAAAATGCACAATCTATGTAACAAGTGAGGATAATTCATAAATATGAATCAAACAGGTTCAAGCAAGCGGGTCGGGTCGATGTAAAATGTAAAATACCATTCGCACCCAAAACACGATAAATTAAGAAAATACCACAGATAAGAAAATACGGGAACTGGAATTGGTATAAATGAACTAGGTTGTTACATTATACCCAACTACAAAAAGAATTTCGTCCTCGAAATTCCAAGAACAAGAAATGGTAAACAATCAAGAAACTATAAGAATAGATGTGGAAAGTTCTATCGGATTTTATCTTCTCGTTCCCAAGTTGATTCTCCATTTGAGCGATTTCCCCAAGAAACGAGTACAAGAGGGATAACCTTGTTCTTAAGAACCTTTTCTCTTCGATCCACGATCGACACCGGTCGTCCTCAAAGATTAAATCTTCTCGTACAGTCAGCTCCGAATGATCTAGCACGTGTGTTTCATCTCGCACATATTTATGGAGTTGAGATACATGAAACACGTCATGAACATTCGCCAAAGATTGTGGTAAAGCCAATCGATACGCCACTTCTCCAACACACTCCAAAATCTCGAAAGGCCCAACGAATCGAGGACTAAGCTTGCCGCGACTCCCAAAACGAATAATTCCTCTAGTCGGTGATATCTTCAAGAACACCAAATCACCAACCGCGAACTCTAGAGGTCTTCTCGATGTATCTGCCCAACTCTTTTGTCGGTCTTGTGCTGCTTTCATATGATTCCGGATAGTGTTAACCTTCTCAACTGTTTGCACGATCAAATCCGGTCCTAACAATCTTCGTTCTCCAACATCGTCCCAACAAATAGGTGAACGACACTTGCGACCATACAATGCTTCGAATGGAGCCATCTGAATAGTCGCCTGAAAACTGTTGTTGTACGAAAACTCCACCAAGTGTAGATGATCCTCCCATGAACCCTTGAAGTCTAACATGCAAGCTCTCAACATGTCTTCAAGAGTTTGGATCGTTCTCTCCGACTGGCCATCTGTCTGAGGATGATAAACCATGCTAAACTTCAATCGAGTCCCCAAACTTTCCTGTAAGCTCCTCCAGAAGTGTGAGAAGAAACGGGTGTCACGGTCGGACACGATGCTCACCGGTACTCCATTCAATCTTATAATCTCCTGCATGTACCGTTCTGCCAAAGCTTCTGTTGATTGACCAACTCAAAATGGTATGAAATGAGCCGCCTTGGTCAATCGATCAACAATCACCCAAACTGCATTGTTGCCTTTTGGACTCCGCGGTAGAGCCGTCACGAAATCCATGGTTATATGTTCCCACTTCCATTGAGGAATTGGAAGTGGTTGCAATAAACCAGCAATTCTTTGTTGTTCAGCCTTAACTTGCTGACACCCAAGCACTTCGCTACAAAGCGGCCAATCTCCCGTTTCATGCCTTCCCACCAGAAATGTTGTCGTAGATCTCGGTATATTCTCGTGCCTCCTGGATGTACGGAATATGCGGAATTGTGTGTTTTCTTTATAACTTCTTTGTGAATATCTCCTTTTGGTATACACAAACTGCTACTATATCGCAACGAACCATCTTCATGAATCAACAAGTCCGTTCGAAGTCCAGCTTCAACCTGTTCTCGAAACTTCTGCAATCTTGGGTTCTGCGACTGTGCTGCTTTAATATTCTCGATCAATGACGGCTGTACTTGCAACTGCATCAACTGTCCCGAAGAATGCGGTAGCACAATCTCCAAATCAAATCTCCGAAAGTCCTCAATAAGTTCCTTTTATGCAGTCAACATCCGAATTGCTGGCAACCGATTAAGCGCATCCGGCACAACATTAACTTTTCCCGGATGGTACTTAAGATCAAGATCGTAGTCGGCCATCAGCTCCAACCATCTACGCTGCCTCATATTAAGCTCCTTCTGTGTGACCACATACTTTAGGCTTTTGTGATCGGTGAATACCTCGACCCTTTCGCCCAATAAGTAGTGTCTCCAAATCTTCAAAGCGAAAATCACAGCTGCTAGCTCCAAATCATGAGTTAGGTAATTCTTCTCATGGGTCTTCAACTGTCTCGATACGTAGGCTATAACCTTCCTATGCTGCATCAAAACACATCCCAATCCTTTTCCAGATGCGTCGCTGTGAATCACCAATCCTCCGGAACTGTCTAGTACGATCGAAATAGGAGCGGTTATTAATCTCTGTTTCAACGCCTCGGAAGCTGATGCACAACTATCCATCCAAACGAACGGTACTTCCTTTCCGCGTAAACTTGGTCAAAGGCTCCGCTATAAGAGTGAAATTCTCCACGAACCTTCTGTAATACCCGGCAAGTCCAAGAAAACTTCTGATCTCTACTACGTTCTTCGGAATCGTCCAATCTCGAACTGCTGCAATTTTTTCGGAATCAACGGCGATTCCATCTCCGGACACGACGTGCCCCAAAACTTCACTTCTTCAAGCCAAAACTCGCACTTGCTCATCTTTGCATACAATCTTTCTTACCTCAATGTCTGCAGTGCGATCTTCAAGTGTTCCGCATGCTCTACTATGTTCTTTGAGTAGACCAGAATATTATCAATGAACACCACTATACACTGGTCCAAGAATGGTGAAAAGATTCGGTTCATCAAGTCTATAAATATCGCCGGTGCATTCGTTACTCCGAAGGGCATCACTAAATACTCGTAATGTCAATACCGAGCTCGGAACGCCGTCTTGCAAATATCTTCTGATTTAACTCGGACCTGATGATATCCGGATCGCAAATCCAGTTTTGAGAATACTCTCGCGCCACTAAGTTGCTCGAACAATTCGCCAATGCGAGGGATCGGGTACTTGTTCTTAATAGTCACCCGGTTTAATTCTCGATAATCGATGCACATTCTCCTTGTGCCATCTTTCTTATTGACTAGAAGAACTGGAGCTCCCCAAGGTGAGTTACTGCTGCGAATCCAACCCTTCTCAAGTAATTCAGCAATCTGCTTCTTGACTTCTTCCCACTCCACTGGTGCCATTGGATAGTACGCCTTTGAGATTGACGATGCACTAGGAATAAGATCGATCGCGAACTCCACATCTCGTTTTGGCGGTAAACCCGAGATGTACTCGAACACGTCCATGAAATCTCGAACTACCGCTGGCGCTTCTTCCTTATCAACTTCCATCGATGAAAGAACATTGTTTGTCGACCTAGCCCTAGACTCGACTGGCCTGACAGATCTGCTACCTCCAGCAAAACAAACTCCGGATGTCCGGGAATCTGGAAAATCACTTTCTTTGCCCTACAATCAATGTGAGCATGGAAAATATCGAGAAAATCCATTCCCAAGACAACTTCATAACTGCCGGTATCGGTCACCAAGAAATCTGCAAAACATGAACTAGTAAGCAATGAAATTGAGAGAACCAAGGTAATAGAACGACCATGAAACAAGGAAATGAAACAAGACCAGGACTCCAAGTTACTTAAATAGAGTACCGCATTGTAACCATGCTGCATTTCATAGCTACAATCAGATAACTCCACTCAAGTCGCCCAAATCCTAGTATCAGAATCACGGAACATGGAGAAACAATAGGGAACCAAAAGATTTCAAGTCGAGATGCAAAGTGGTTTGCATATCGTCAAGGCAAAGGATAAAGAGAAAGATATGATTCAAGAATCATGATAACAATGTGGCAGGACATGTTCCTAATTACGGATTTTCCGATTTGTGTATTGGGTCCAATACCCAACTACAAAAGAATCAAACCCGATTAACCTAGATCCTATGGCTCTGATACCAAACAAACCCTGTCACGCCCCACTTCCCAGAGTACGCTAATATAGGTACGTGACAGAGCCAACCATGCTACCTGTAGATAGGAAATATCCCTCCACAGTCACATTACGGCTGTAGAGATATCAAGAACAATAATAAACTATCTAACACATGTCCATAGGCCAAAATAAACGAGTCAAGAATAAAATAATATGCGGAAGCAATAGATCTAATAAACAAAACACCTGGAAAGTAAAACTGGATCCTCACTGCTCGGCCTAACGACGGAAGTACTCCTGATCAGCCCGCGACAAAGGTAGAGGATCTGGGCCATGCAAAACCCAGACGTCAGTGCGTCATAATATCAAGCAATAATAAAATCAAGGAGTAGCAAGGCATGCAGGTATGAGTATGAACAGTAATAAAGGTATAACAGTAAAGTAAATAAGGACAGTGAAGGGTAAGGCATAGGTAATATGCAGTGAGTAATCTAAACTGGTCTACTGGGTTAATTACTCTCAAGTCTTTGAAATTAATTTGATAAATCATCGATGTAACTCAATAGTATCCCGTGCACGCCCGGGACCACGTTCAAGATTCTCGGGCTGAATCCGAGACGTGCCGCTAGGCAGTAAAAGGCAGTATGTAACGATGAATGATGTCAGATCATCATTCCGGGGCTGGCCTAGCCCGTAAGACTGATCAGTAAAGGCATCGAACTGTCGAGTTACAAGTCAGGTTTCATCATTGATTTCCTCATACCCCCAGGTTATGTGTTCAAGTCAGGTATTGATAAATCTGGAGCTAATGCCAACACAGGATCAAGCAAGTGCAGGTTTGTCTATATAGACAACAGGATATGTCCGTAGGGACTACAGGTCAAGATTGTTGGCATTAGTAACAAGATCAGGTAATGTGTCAAGCTGTGGTACATCAGGTCATGTCAGGTAGTGTACATGGATCCAATCATGTCAAGTAGTGCACATGTATCGAGTCGTGTTAAGTAGTAGCGTATCAAGTCATGTCAGGGGTGCACAAGTATCATGTGGGTGCTCATAATCAACTGTAATAAGCATGGGTACACAATAACAAGTACGGGGTACCAGTATGACAATAAAATGGAATAATGTGATGTGGTATGCCAATAGATATAAATTCAAAGATATGGATGCACCATTATCAACTAGGATTACATTTATAGTTCCAATACTAATTAAGATGCAGTTTATTAAACATGGAGTGTTAATATCACAATGTTATGTATTAATATGATCTATGGATGCAGTTATATGTATTTCAAATGAGATGGATGCAAATGGGTATCCGTAATCAGTAAAGCTGTAAAATGGTAATGTGGGATGCACAATTAAGCAATATGTGATGTAAATATTGATATGGATGCAGTATAATGTAATCTAGTATGCAACAAGATTAGTTTTCATGATCTAGATTTAAAATGATATAAATGGATGCAAACGGAATATCGACATGTTATAAAACTAAATATGGGGTACTAGATTTAAACTACAGGTATAATATTTAATTAAATAAATATATAATGAGTTATATAGCATGTAGCAAGATTAACTTGCCTCGATCGGATCACAATACGGGATGCGTACGCAGCTTCCAAAGTCGGTAAAAGTCTCGATGCACACGCGGACGTATAGAACTGAACCAAGCAAAGCAAGGGTGTGACCGCGCAGGCAGAGGATGTCCACAGGGTTGCTCGGATCATCGGCGATGGCACAGATCCGGAGATCACCGGGAAAACCAAGAATGTAGAAAGAAAAGAGAAGAAGAAGTTGTAGTAGTAGTAGAAGAAGAAGAAGTAGAGAGAGTTGCTGCTCTGGGGTTGGTGTGTGGGGACAGAGGCGAGGCACGGGAGACGAAGGCTACGATGTTGGGTTTCCGGCGATGGGGTTTGCCGGCAAGATTTCAAGGAAAAGGCAGTGGGGTTTCAAGATTGTCGGGGATCGGGGTGTGTAGGGTTTTTGGTACTCAGGTGAGGAGAGGAGAGGTGATGGTGGTGATGAAGTAGTGATGAGGCGGGGATACGACGACGAGGTCGGAGCTCCGGCGATAGGGTGCATGCGAGGTCGTGGATGTGCAGGGATGGTGCTCGGGTTCATGGGCTGTCGGGATGTGCAGGGAGTTCGGCATAGGAAGAAGAGGGAGTGGAAGAGGAGAGGGCCGGTGGCTACGACGACGAATCGCCGGCGAGGAGAGAGGTGACGATGCGGTGATAGGTGTTGGGTGTTAGAGATAGTGCCCTCAGAGTCAATTATTGGATCGCAGGTACGTGATTGCAATGATTGCGGAGGACCTATATCGGTAGGACAGTCTTACTCGAGATGATAGTATGCTATCTGGTTTGCCTTTATCAGTCGTGTACAGGTTCAGATGACTGATCACTGTTACACGTTTATAGAGCCATTAGGATCTTGCTTTACTACCAACAGTATGATGGCGATCATATACGTGAGAGTTGGGTGCTTTATACGCATATCCTTAATTTTGGTCCTTAGTCGTGGGAGTTTCGAGACAGGGCATCGATACTCCGGAGTAGACTAGTGTATACAGTCGAGACCCCGACAAGGGGCGGTGGCCGGTCTCACAAGCTACTGGTGTCAGTTGGATCACCTAAGATGTATACAGGTGCTCATTGGGTTATGAGTACACCGGACAGGACTCGCCGGGAATCTGCTAGTTGGTACTATACCTATCGTCAGATAGCAGTTCCCTGGTGACATGTGTACAGGTTAGTTCATCGACCTGAGGTCGTCATTTGTCTCGTGTGAGTTCCCACTGTGCTTTGATTTCTACCCTACTACGGCTCAAAGGAGTCGTGCAAACAGGTAGTTTTTGGGTACAGTCCCGAGCCACATGGAGGCACGTGAGCGGATCGGCAGGGGATTCGTCTCTCCCGGTATTGGGGGTGAGATCGTGCTGTGTCTAGGAGAGCCATTACACAAAGCCCACGGCCATTGAAGGAGATTTACTGGTAGGTACTCCAGTAGTATCTCAGAGTGTTATTGGGCTTCACTCCGACACGACTTATACTGCTATTGGGGGTCCGACGTTACCAGCCCCCTAGGCAGATATGCGATACTCATAGACGAACGGACCGGACTGTATATACATTGTCACTGTTAGGCTCAGTAGGGTTTCCGGATGAGTTCGCTCATCAGCCTCCCTTGAGGTCAGTCCATGGGCAGCCGTTACGCACAGCTAGTGCCACTGACGGCTTGTGGTTAAACCCACTGCCAGGGTATTGACGAGTCATTAGAGTCCCCCACAGATAGTTTCCCAAGTTCGGGCGAAACGTTGTAGAGGCCGTATGGTTTTATGGCAGGGTTCGAAAAATGCACGTGCGTTTACGCACGTGTCATTTTTCGGGCAGATAATACTGGTGGGCTTTGGTTTAAGCCGGATCCGAGTATTATACTGTGTAGATATAATATCTTTGTCTCAGTTGCATTTGTATTCGGTCGTAATACAAATGCGGGTATGTTTATACTGTTACGGGGTTATCCAGAAATTTGTTTCAGGATCGTTTTTGTAAGTTGTCAGTTTCCAGTTTTCTATCGCCCGTATTTAACATTTGATTAAAATACGGATTTATCTTTTTTTAAGATGAGTGTGGAAGGTTCTAGAAGTATCTAGAAGGTGGTGACTAGGATTAGTGACTCATGGTTGCATTTAATGATTCAATTAATGCATGATGACCAGGTTTATATGACTCATGCTTTAGCTTTAATGATTCTTGTTAACCTTAGGATATTTCCTCTTGATATTTATCCTTGTGGTCACCCACTTTTCTCCTACCCTCACCTCCCTCTTCATATATATTGGCCGGCCACTTCATTTGGAAAGATTATTATGGTTGTTGAAAAAAAGATAGAGTTTTGGATGTATGGACATTAACATATTCATATCTCATTTTCATATCGATCCAAAAGGCAACTTCATTAACCGTTCGTCCATAGCTTTGGACGTAACGAGACAAAGTATTCTACTTATTCTCTACATCAATCTTGGTCGTCTTTTTTAGCAAACTTGACGACCGAGTTGCTTCGAGTCAGAGGCGGGAGCCCGTTTAAAGATCCGTTGACGTGGTGCCACCTGGACGAGCAGATCGGAGATCGACGAGATCGGAGCAGCCGCAACGAAGGGTGGGATGATGGTTAAAGAACGAAGGACTCGGATCGTTCGGTATAACCTTTCTACCCTTTTTACAGTTTGTTAGTTTAGCAATAATGGCAGATCCGGGTTATAGTATACGATAGCGCCAGTTAAAAAGTTTTTGTTTCGCATTTGGTGTCTGTAGACGGCCGGGACGCTACCGTAGACTTACATTGGGTTCTCTTAGATCGTCGCAGTGTTAGGAGAGGAGGAGGGGATGATGTTGAGGCGGTCGGGGAGGTGAGAGGAGGAGGTCGACGACGTGGTTAGGCGGCGACTGCGTGAGGCGGCGAGGGAGGAGCGCGACGCGCGGCGTGGGTCGCAGGCAAAGGGTCCATGTCGGGAAAGGAAAGTGGGAGAGGATGAAGAAGAGAAAGAGGTGTAGGCGGTGCTGGCGGTGACGTGGAGGTCGATGGCGACGAGAACGGACGTCGACGGGGTCAGGGGCGTGGGTTCAAGCGCGGCCACGAGGAAGGAAGACCAAGGCGGGAGAAAAGAAAGGAGAAAGAAGAAGAGAGAGAGATGTGAGAGTATAGGGTTTTATTAATAAAATATATGAAGAATTATATATATATATATATATATATATATATATATATATATATATAAAGAGAGAGAGAGAAAGAGAGAGAGCAGGCGAGAGGAGAGAGGGAGAAATCGAGAGGGGAGAGATAAAGAGGAGAGAGAGATCGAGAGGAGAGAGAGAGAGGTAAGGAATAGTGAGGAAAAAGAAAATTGGAAGGTAGTGGGGGAGAGAGAAAGAGAGAAAGAAAGAGAGAAGAGAGAGAGAGAGAGAGAAAAAGAGAGGTTGAGAGAGGGAGTGGGGGCCACGGATCAGAGGAAGAGAGCTGGGGTTGCGCTGGAAAATGTAATTTATTTTGATTTTAATTTTTAAAAGATTTGAGTTAGTTGAACGTTAAGATTTTAAAATAATAATATATTTAGTTAGGTTTAAAACTTAAACTGTTTAAACGAAAATTAAATATTAAATAATTTGAATTTTGGCGGGATACAAAAATATTCCAAAACACGCCCGGGTCAGGTCTAAAAATTCAGATTTAAAATACGAAAAATAAATGCGACTTTCAAAATTCAAAACGAATGCTCAGGTAACGAAAATGCATACCCCCAAGAACGGATGCACGTACGTGCGCGTAGCCATCCAAACACGTCCGTTTCACTGAACGGGACGAGAGCAAGATGCGCGGATGCTACCACGGGGTTAGGGGTATCATGCAGGCCATGTTATGTAATTTTAAAATATTTTACGTGACTTAAAATGTTATATGATAAAAGATGCAATGCCAGATAAAATGCCAGTATGCACTAAACATGAAAATGCACAATCTACGCAACAAGTCAGGGTAATTCATAAATATGAATCAAACAGGTTCAAACAAGCGAGTCGGGTCGAATGCAATGTAAAATGTAAAATACCATTCACACCTAAAACACGATAAATCAAGAAAATACCACAGATAAGAAAATACGGGAACTGGAATTGGTATAAATGAACTAGGTTATTATAGATGGACTGAGCAGGGTAGCTGCTCGGTTGCCTCTTGGTGAGGGCTTTGATCCTTAGCATAGATAGGTAAGAAGTTACCCGCTAAGAATAGACCGAGCAGGGTAGCTACTCAGTTGCCTCTTGGCGAGGGCTTTGATCCTTGGCGTCGGTGGGTGGTGAACTACCAGCCATGGATGGACCGAGAAGGATAGCTGCTCGGTTGCCTCTTGGTGAGGGCTTTGATCCTTAGCGTAGATGGGTAAGAAGTTACCCGCTAAGGATAGACCGAGCAGGGTAGCTGCTCGGTTGCCTCTTGGCGAGGGCTTTGATCCTTG
Organism: Agapanthus africanus; assembly: GCA_030015575.1. NCBI lineage: Eukaryota > Viridiplantae > Streptophyta > Magnoliopsida > Asparagales > Amaryllidaceae > Agapanthus > Agapanthus africanus. The sequence goes on along the minus strand of JASDDO010000012.1, from coordinate 519,511,154 downwards.
GCGTCGGTGGGTAGTGAACTACCAGCCTTGGAAGGACCAAACAGGGTAGCTGCTCAGTTGCCTCATGGCGAGGGCTTTGATCCTTAGCGTGGATGGGTAAGAAGTTACCCGCTAAGGATCGACCGAGCGGGGTAGCTGCTCAGCTGTCTCTTGGTGAGGGCTTTGATCCTTGGCGTCGGTGGGTAGTGAACCACTAACCATGGATGGACCGAGCATGGTAGCTGCTCGGTTGCCTCTTGGCGAGGGCTTTGATCTTTAGCGTAGATGGATAAGAAGTTATCCGCTAAGGATAGACCGAGCGAGGTAGCTGCTCGGCTGCCTCTTGGCGAGGGCTTTGATCCTTGGCATCGGTGGGTAGTGAGCTACCGGCCATGGATGGACCAAGCATGGTAGCTGCTCGGTTTATCGAGACTCTGCCCGACCTTCCAAGATGTTTGAATATCGGGGAGAGTGACCGTCGCGGGCGGCACGTGGCAGAAACGCATAGGGGGGAGAATCGTTTGAAGATCTGCGTCACTCCGACTTCGATTCACTGAGAAATATGAGATATCTGCCATGTGGCGGTATAGCATTGGAAGAATCGAGCGAATCCTGGGATTCGCGCCCATGCGCGCGCAAATCTGGACTCTTGAGGCGCTGTGGAGGCTATAAAATAGAGAGTGTGTGTTGCTCATTCCTAGCTTTGCACCCCGAAACATAAGAATGGACAAATTCCTTTTCTCTATCCCCGATATCATTTCTTTCGAAAATGTATACTTGTACGACCAGCTGAGCTCTGAGAAGACGCTTCGGGCGGTGGTTCGGTGTGTGGAGGACCATTTCGGCCGCCTGCTTCCCCGGTGATCACCCCTGTTCCAGCTGCTAATGTACTCGATTTGGAGGGCGTCGCCGATGCTGCACAACCCCTTGTCCGAGCAACTAAAGGACGAGGCGGTTGGCAAGCTGAGATCGCTATGTCGTTTCGGCCTGATCTCGAAGAGTCGGCGCGATCGCTCGGTGACCCTCGTCCTCGAGTGTTACCAACTGAGGCATCTCGCCAATGGGTGCCCGGTTGGAGAGTCCTTCGGCCCGTCCGTGGCGTCGAGGGTTCGCAGGCAGCACCGGAGGCAAAGGTCTGAGGCGGCAAGGGCTCGGCTGGAGACAATTTCTTCGGAGTACCACGAGCAATGCTTCTTGCACCCCCTTCTCCCGTTGTTGTAATTTCAAATTTTATGTAAGGCTGAAGAGCCCGCAATACCTCTTGATAAATAAATAAAGTTCTCCTTTTTGCGAAGTTCTACTGTTTCTTCTTGTCTTCTGGGTTCATTTGAGTATTTCAGCGAAACGGAATTCGTGAGCTATGAACCGAGGAAGAGTGAAACATATAAGAGAAGTTCCTTCTTTATATAAAAAAAACTTAGCAAAATTTACATCGCTTTGTAAAAGGAGAAACATGTATTCATAGATATGTTTTTTTAAAGGTACAACTTAAGCTTCTCGGCGTTGTAGGGCCGTAGAAATTTGCGACCCGTTGCATCTTGTAAGCGATAAGCCCTACCGGGCAGGACCTCGGAGACGAGGAATGGGCCGTCCCACTTCGGAGAAAACTTGTGCAGCTTTCCCTGATCAACGAACTCGTTCCTCCTTGGGACCAAGTCCCCGGCCGTAAAGGCGCGATGCTTGACTCGCGAGTTGTAGTAGCGGGCAATTTGCTGTTGGTAAGCGGCAGCTCTAATCTGTGCCCGGTCCCGCTTTTCCAACAAGACGTCCAAATTCGTTCGGAGTGCCGAGGTGTTCGCTTCGTCATCGAAATGTTCGACTCTGTGACTGGGTAGCTCGATCTCTGTTGGGATCATTGCCTCGGTGCCGTAGCAAAGACTGAAGGGGGTCTCTCCGGTAGGGGTCTTATTCGATGTGCGCAAGGCCCATAAGACCCGAGGTAATTCGTCGACCCAACTGCCATGTCGTCCTTCAAGGCGAGCTTGAAGTCCTCGAATGACGTCCATGTTAGCGACCTCGGCTTGCCCGTTGCACTGGGGGTGTGCGACAGCGGCGAACTTCAACAGTATATGGTATTCGCTGCAGAATTATTTAACTCATTCGTTCTCGAAATTCGTCCCGTGGTCGGTGACGATACATCTCGGGATCCAGAACCGGAATATTACGTTATTCTGCAAGAACTTCATGGTCGTGGTAGTGTCCGGTTTTCTGATGGGGATGGCCTCGATCCACTTCGTAAAGTATTCCACTGCGACAAGAATGTACTTATGCCCGCCCGTACCTGTAGGGAGTTGGCCTATCATGTCCATTCCCCACTGGGCAAACGGCTATAGGGAGGTCAGGGTAGTCGGCTCAGTAGCCGGAAGGCGGGATATGCTGCCATGGAGTTGGCAACTCTTGCACCTTCTGACGAGCTTCTGAGCGTCGTGATAGATGGTCGGCCAGTAATACCTTTAGATGAGTGTCTTCTGGACTAAGGTGCGGGACCCTTGATGTGCTCCGCCGATCCCTTCATGGACCTCACGGAGGACATAGCCGGCTTCGCGGGGGTCGACGTACCGAAGCAGGGGTTGAGTGAAGGATTTTTTGTAGAGGTTTCCATTGCTCCAGACGAAATGACGAGATTTGGCTCGGAGGCGAGGGGTCTCCCCACGATCTCCGGGGAGTGTACCCTCCTTCAGGAATTCCACGATGGGCTTCCTCCAATCTTGATCCTCTTCCCGGGTTGTGTAAACTTGGAGTGATGTCGCTTTGTCTTCCACACTGGGCCGCGGCAGGACCTCGAAGAGGATATTTCTCTTGTTGTGGGCCGAGTAGGAGGAAGCTAGTTTGCTCAGGGCGTCGGGGGATCTGCTCCACTTGAACTTCGTCGAAGTCTTTTCGTAGCCTTCTTACCTCGGTTAAGTACTTCACCATCAAGGGCTCCCGAGCCTCAAAACGGCCGGTCATTTGGCCGACGACCAGAGCGGAGTCGCTACGGATTCGGATCGTCTTCAGTCCCACTCCGAAGGCGATCCGCGGTCCAGTGAGAAGAGCCTCGTACTCCGCTGCGTTGTTCGAAGCTTTGAACCTGAGCTTTAAAGAATACTTCATCTCTGCCTCGTTTGGGCTCCGAATGATGAGGCCCGCACCACAGCCTTCCTCGGTTGATGACCCGTCGACGTAAAGGACCCAATCGGGGACGGAGTCGGGCCTCTCTTCGATCAAGGGTTGTGATCCGGGGGCCGGCACGGGCACTGCCTCCTTGTTAGGGATAGTGCATTCGACGATAAAATCGGCCAGGACTTATGCTTTGATAGCTTGCCTCGGGCGGTATTTGATGTCGAATTGGGACAACTCCCACCTCCACTTCTCTAAACGACCAGAAGACTCGGGGGAGGTGAGAATAGCCCCTAAGGGGCATTCGGTGAGGACAAGGATGGCGTGCGCCTGGAAATAGTGCCTTAGTTTCCTCGAGGCCACGATGAGTGCCAGGACAATCTTCTCTATGGACGGGTACCTTGTTTCCGCATCTTTGAAGACGTGGCTTACATAGTAGACCGGCTTTTGGACACCCTCGACTTCTCGGACGAGCACCGAACCTGCAGATTGATCGGACACCGCCAGGTACAGTGACAACTCATCTCCTTTGACCGACCGGGTGAGTAGTGTGGGAGTCTCCAGGTGCGCTTTCAATTGCTCGAAGGCGATCTGACACTCCTCCGGCCATTCGAACCTTGGGATCTTCCTTAGGGCCTTTAAGAACTGGAGGCACTTTTCCCCAGATCTTGATATGAAAGGATTCAGAGCGGCTACCCTCCCTGTGAGTCGCATGATAGTCTTGGGCGCGGCCATGTTGAGGATGACGCTGATTTTCTCCAGGTTAGCCTTAATTTCTCGGTGGGTGACCATGAACCCAAGGAACTTTCCACTAGTGACCCCGAATGCGCACTTGGCTGGGTTCAGTTTCATCTTATATTTGCGAAGGACGTCGAAAGCCTCGCCTAGATCTTTGGCGTACTGATCTGACGAGGTCGATTTGACGAGCATGTCGTCGATGTAAACCTCCATGCTCCTGCCGATCTAAGGCTTGAACATCCTGTTGACTAAGCGTTGGTATGTAGCCCCGGCGTTTTTTAGGCCGAAGGGCATCATTTTATAGCAGTATACCCCCCGGTCCGTTGTGAATGCGGTGAGCTCTTCGTCTGCCGGATTCATATGGATCTGATTGTAGCCGGAGAAGGCTTCCATAAAGCTGAGTAGCTCGTGGTATGCCGAACTGTCGACGAGCTGATCTATCCGAGAGAGAGGATAGTTGTCTTTCGGGCAGGCCTTATTGAGGTCAGTGAAGTCGACGCACATGCGCCACTTTCCGCTGGCCTTTTTAACCATGAACACATTCGCCAACCACTCCGAATAAGCCACATTCCAAATGAAGTTGGCCGCTAGCAGCCTGTCAACTTCGTCCTCGATCGCTCTTTGCTTGATCGGGGCGAAACTTCGTTTCTTCTGCCTAACAGGTCGGACCGCCGGGTCGACCCCGAGCTTATGTGATGTAATATTAGGGTCTTTCCCGGGCATGTCGGCTAGAGCCCAGACGAACACATCTGAATTTTCTCTGAGGAAGTGGACCAGGTCGTCACGCCGAGCTCCCGTTGAGAGTGACCCGATTTAGACGGTTCGTTCATTGTCCCCTTCGACGAGGGGGACCTCTGTTAGCGGCTCAACCGGGGCTCCTCGGATCTCTTTATGCTCGTCCCGAGTATCTAAAGATCCCCTGAAATCATTCGTGCTCTCAAGATCATCATTTCTCTCCTTTGGCATAGACGTCGCTGTGAAGCAAATCTTCGTGGTTTGCTGGTTCTCGTAGGCCCCGACCTATCCCGCCTTGGTCGAGGGGAAACTTGATTGCCAGGTGGTAGGCCGATATCTGGGTCTGGAGGGAATTCAGCGTTGGGCGTCCCAGGGGGATATTGTAGGCCGATGGAATTTTGGTGACGGTGAACTCCATGGGCATGGTACGCGTATAGCCCGTCTCCCCGATGTTAAGCAAGAGGGTGACCACCCCTTCTGCCGGGATGAAGTGGTTCGTGAACCTCGACAGGATGTGGGCGATCGGCTTCAAGTCTGACGGGGTAAGTCCCATTCCCATATGCAGGAAGCAGTCTTAGAAGAGGATGTCTGCCGAGTTTCCCGAGTCGACCAATATCCTTTGCATTTTGTAACGATTATTTTCTCTGCTTAGAATGAACTTAATTTCCCGTAGACTTCCTCCAATTTTATTCTTTCTTTACTATATGAGAATAATGGAGGAAAGATGCCATATTAGGGAATTTCCTCCTATGGCATCAAAAAAATACACCCTCTCATTCCACCGATCGGCATCCACCATCTTCATCGTTATCATCTAAGATGTGGGTACACCAAATTTCATGTGATTCTACAACCTTTTCACCGTTAATTTAGCAATGTAAAAAATTCTATTGTCGCTAAACCGTTAATTTTGAACCCACTAAATCAACGGTGAAAAAGTTGTAGAATCACATGAAATTTGGTGTACCCACATCTTAGATGATAACGATGAAGATAGTGGGTGCCAATCGTCGGAAAAAATAAGGGAGATTGTATCTTTTCGACACCATAAGAGAAAATTCCTTCCTATGGCCTCTTTCCCCCCATTAACCTCTTACCATATATAGTTTCTTTACTGTAAATTCCGTTTATTCATAATTATTTCCTATTCTACTTATTTATGAACTAAAGATCGTTATATTTTTGGGATGGAACAGATGCTTTCATTATTTCTCTTAAAAATTAAAGCTGGGTTGAACATTTGTGTGGATTCATATTTTATAACAACTCTGAGAGCGAGCCGTCTACATGCCTCTGAGAGACCGACCAGCCTCTACATGTGTCATAACACCTCAAAGAGAGTGCTGTCTACATGCCTTTGAGAGACTAGTGCATCCATGTGTGGAACCATGTGTGTTATGGGCTCAAACCGAGTTTTACAGTGTATAATAATATGATCTCTTTTTTATGTTGAAAAATACAAAATAAATTATAGTTGTCTGTATGATATTAGATCAATTCTAGTTTTGCAAAATTGTAAAGTTTATAGTATTAAAATGAAGAACTAATGCCACGTTAATCTATCATGCATGAATGGTGGCACTTGGTAAAAGTTGCGCGGAGTTATGCAACAGAGTGAATTGTGGGGCCATCGCAGATACACGATGCCCGGGTGTTGCGCAGTGCCTTTCTTGTCTAATCTATTTTAGTAAGGTAGAACCGATAAGCAATAGCTCAGTTGCTATGATGTTTTCCTTTAGAGGAAATTGCAGGGTTTGAACCTGAAAGGGAAACCGGCCACAAATTAACGTTTTCGTGACAAATACATGAATCCCATGGATGTATATGAGTTTTGTGTGTTGTATGTGTGGATTTAACGTAGTGTGCTTCTGGATGATGAGACTTGTGTCGAAACCGTTCCAAATTCATCATGTGTACGGTCCACATTTGCAAAGTCTAAAGTCTTGATTAATGCATTCAAACATGCAGGATTCAAGCCTCCATATTACGCCTTGAGTATTTTTCAATTCTCCAACAACCACACCACGTTCTTGCATGAACTCTAATGCACTTTGGACTTTGTTTTTTTATTTTGGTTAAGTGTGCATGTGTTTCGAGGGAATTTTTTTTTACATGTGCCGGCCGTATATATCCGGACAAGAAAGAGAAGAAATAGAAATGTGGGCCCCACACGCAGCCCAAATCTGTCCGAAACTCCCCCATCTCTCTCACCTCTGCCCGAATGTATTACACGTGGCACACTGAATAATTCCTCGTGTTGAAGAAGACATGATAAAAGTCCTAATAAGAAAAATCCAAATGCTTGTCTAGCGCATTGAATGGAAATGAAGCTGTAGATGAGTAAAGGAGACAAGCATAATTAAAACTGATGTTTTTTCTTCAAGGCCACGAGAGTGTTTCTCTCTCTCTCTCTTTCTGCGCTATATATATTCATAAGTTATGAATATTGATAACGCTCATTTTAATATGGAGTGAGAGTGATTACTGCAAGTTTGTAGCGGAAGAAGAATTTGTAATCTTGTATGTTGTAAAGAGAGAAAATAAGAGAACTACAATTATCTGCAAAAGATTCCTCTCAAAAATAACAAACATGGCATGCCATAGGATAAGGCCATCTTAAAAATTCATGTAAATTTTTTTCAAGGGGATCGAAATTCATGAAAAAAGAAAAACCCTACAACTATCTACAAAAGATTCCTCTTGAATATTCCACCCCACACATGCTTCCATCAAAACAAAGCCTATTTAATAACCCAAGGCGAAATAAAATTTTCAAAAAGTCCCCAAAAAAGGAAAAGAAGGTAAAATCACCCAAAACAAAACAAAAGGGAAAAAAATATCTCTTGATTATTGGCCCCTCCACTTTGTATTCGCCGTGCATTCCATCAAAGCAAAATAATTTAGGGTAATGGAAGCACAAAAAATAGCCCTACTGGTGCTCCTCTTCTCCTCTTCAATCTCCCTCAACATCTACTTCTGCTACCACCACCATCGCTTCATCAACCATCAAAGAAACCCTAGTGATCTCGAGCTCGGATGGGCCTGGAAGGCCGCCGCCGAGGCGGAGGCCGTAGCGGCCCGTTTGTGCTCCGGCCACGGGCGGGCCCTCCTCGATGGCCTTGTTGTCGATGGCACGCCGGCATGCGAGTGCAACACATGTTACAAAGGCGATGATTGTTCCGTTCTTCTTTCCGATTGCTCCGCCGATGTTGACAGGTCAGCTTCATTTATTTTATGACAAGATTTTGGAACATGACTTCGATAGATATATAATAGATATTAGAAATTGAATTATATATTTGATAAGTAACATCTTAATTTTCATCCTTTCTGTGATCATATATATAGAAACAAGACCTACTGATTCATTTATTTTTGGATCTTTTAATTAAACTAATTAATAAGATAGATATGATTCACCAAATACATGAATAAAATCAGCAGTAAACATCGTAAGCTCGATAAAAAGCTGAAAGTGACGAGATTTATCTATAATACGTTGAAATGGGTAAATTGTCAAAAAGCCCCTGGCCCGATCTCGAGGGGAGTTGTCCACACCTGGTATTTTCGAAATTGTTAGAAAAGGCTACCACTTCAAAATCTTTATGAAAAAACCCCTGAGCTGCATTTCATTTAGGTCTTTATTCTCTCCAACTGCTTAGATATTACATGCAACTTTTTAGCTTAGATATTATAGACAACTAGTATAAATGGGGTTTAAATCGGGCCTGGAGTTTTTTGTACAAGTTTGAAACGGGCTGGAATTTTTTTTAACAATTTACCCTAAATTTTTTGCCTCATGTCCATAAAAATTTATATCGTCTTATTAAAATTGTTAAAATATTAGTTGTTTCTACAAACCCACATATCTTTAGAAGTATATTCAATAAGTGGCATGAAATTCAACATCACTCCTCTAATCACAAGATTGAGATTTTTCTTCTTCCACAAATCTAACTACTTTCCATAGATGGGATTATTTTCTTAATATACGGCATGAAAAATTCTTTACGAAATGATTAATAAAAGAATAATAAGAGGAAGGAAATCTTTGTATTGGTGAAAGAGTGGATGTTATAACAAGTACGTGTCATAGGGAATTTAAATGTAACTAGATTTTGAGCCACGCTTGAGACAGACTGGAATTAAAGATGTTCGAATATATTTATAGACAAATATTAATTTTTGATGTGTTTAAGAAAAACATATAAATATCATTTTTTATACATGCGTTTTCATTATGTTTGAAAAACGATAAATGATGTTGTTAGTTATTTTTTGTTATTTAGATGCAAATATTAAAATCTTTGAGAAATAACTTAGTCATGAACATTTTTTTGAAGGAAATCATGAACAATTTTGTTTGGAAAAAATCTCAATATATGATGTCTCAAAAATAAATCTTTGCATAAACATTTTTCAAAAGTTAAAATAAAAAAATAAACGAAAAAATTACTTGAGTGTTTTTAGTTATGAGAAATAACTTTTTAGGCAAATAAATTAAAATAAAAACCAAATTATTAAAAAAGAAACAGCCCTTAAATTAATTTTGGGTGTCATATTAATGGGCTTTTTGAAAATGAATAATGTAAAAGAATATGAAAATAAATCTCTACTATTATAATAGCAACTCATGTAATTCATTCATATGCTAGAAAAACAAGAAAAATAAAAGAAAAAAAAGGTTATAATGCATTTGGTGATGTCATGCCACCATAATAAGATAAAAGTAATAAATGCAACTTTTCTTTCTTACCAACTTTGTAGATTCAAGATTTCAAAAAAGCCTTTTAGATTCAAATTCAAAACAAAAAACCATGGGTCCAAAAAAGGCTAATAAACTATTTTTATGAGTTAACATTCTATCCAATCCAATAATATATAGAATCCTACAAAATAACTGGGAGAATGAATAAAATGAAAATGAGCATAGATATATCAAAATAAATACAATCGGTGAATCGTACATGCAAAAATATTAGCATAGGTAAAGAGAAGGCAAAACAGAAAGGCCAAAATTAGTGTTTTGACCTGCAAAAGATTTCTTGACCAATCCAACTTTGTATTAGAATAATAAATAGACAGTAGATAATGTCACCCCGAAAAGAAAAGGAAAAATTATTGTCATGTAATATAATATAGCCTGGTTTTTCTTGGTCTTTTCGTTATACAAATGTGCCACATAAATGTTAAATTGTAGCCGCTTCCTTTTTTCTAGGAGCAAACGCTGCAAAAAGGAAATGCTATACTAAGTAACCGAGCTATTGCTTGTTGATGTCAATTACACACTTAGAATTTAATAAATCAACTAATCATTTTTGAACGCTCAAACCTATACCATAGCATAAGCCATCTTTAAAATTCAGAAATAAAAAAGGAATTATCAAATTAGTAATGAAAAAACTCTTCTGTTCGGTAAAAAGGTCGACGATTTACCAAAGTTTTTTAACGATCCACATTGCTCATTTTAATCAATATTTCTAAAATATGAACATATAGAAAATTATTATATGATGTTGCCAAGAGATGTTGCAATATAAATAATATACCGATAATAGTGTATTTTAATCAAGTTGACAATGAAAGAATATCAAAATCATCTTGGAAACCAACAAGGACGATGAGGATCATATAAAAAAGTGGATTATGGACTTTTTGATTGATGCCCAAATTTCTAAAATAAAATAAAGTTAAAGAAAAAAAAAGTGCCCTCGTAAACCAATGCCAACAAAGATCCTTCTACGATCGACCCCCACATGGTTCAATCAAAACAAATCATTATTGAGCAAGAGGAGGAAAAAAATTCTTAAATTTTTATTTAAAAAAAGAGAGAGATGACACCAAGACATACAAAACAAAGTAAAAGCACCAAAGCCAAAAAGGCAAAATGGAACCACACAACAAGATACCCCTTGGTACTCATCAACATCTCTTCCTTATCCCTCAACATCTACTTCCTCACCAACCATTAAATCCTCAATAACCTCGAGCCCGGATGGTCCCGTGTTAGGGTTTTTGTTAGGCATGCAAGAAAGGCGAGCAAGAATTAGAACACGCAACACCAATATTTAACATGGTAAGACCAACGGCCTACATCCACGGGGCAAACATGAGAATCTCTTCGTTAATAATCAAGAATACCGGTACGTTTTATATTCTCTCTTCATATCTCAACGCTCAAACAAACACAAAGACTATTCTTAGTAAAGTCATCCACCTTCACCTGTGAATGACTGCCCTTCGTCTCTGCCTCCGTCTCTTCATACAAGTACAAAAACCACTTTTCTGGTGTTCCAGGTTCACCTGTGGATGACTACTTTTCTTCTTTGTCTTCGTCTCTTCTTCTTCATATTTGGTCACTTTTCTCTGATAAGACCCTTCATTATTTATAGCACGAAATAATAGAACTCCTACTCCAATTAGGATCTCATCAGATCTTCAAAAAAATCTCTAACAGATCATCAAATAATTCTCCAAACAAACTTTTCTAATTAAGCTCCTGAAAAATCTTTTATAAATCTTCCAACTTTTTAAATAAATCTTCAACAAATTTTCCTAATTAATTTTTAAAACAAATCTTTACAAAACCAAATCCTAGAAGGACTCGGACTCGGACTCTATCAACTCTGCAACGAACCGTTTCGTTCTTCATCATCGACTCTTGAATACGAACCAACTCTAACAAATCTCCATCTTGGATTGTATTCAAGCAGACATCTTCAATCTCTTCTTTTCAACAAAAATTCACCTTGATCCAAATTTTCTCTATGTTATTTTCTATTTACCGTCGCAACAAATTTAAGCTTCTCTATTGGAATTTTGAACCAACACTTTCAAAATTACAATCTAAGTAGATGGGGAGCGGACACAAGTGTCGTCACCCATTGTAAACTTATACCGTAGAATCGAAGATTTTTCGGTTCGCTACGCTTTGATATCAGTTTGTTAGGATTTTTGCTAGGCATGTAAGAAAGACAAGCAAGAATAAGAACACCGCAATACCGAAATTTAACATGGTTCGACCAACGGTCTACATCCGTGGGGCAAACATAAAAATCTCTTTATTTTTGATCAAGAATACCGGTACATTTTATATTTTCTCTCATCCCTCTTCAATTCTCAACGCTCATATAAACACAAGGATTACTCTTGGTAAAACTCTCCACCTTCACTTGTGGAAAACTACATTTCGTCTCTGCTTTCGTCTTTTCATACAAACGCAAAGTCTACTACCTTTCGTCTCTGCTTTCGTCTTTTCATACAAACGCAAAGTCTACTCTTCTAGTGCTCCACCATCACCTGTGGACAGCTGCCCTTCGCCTTCGTCTTCTCTTCTTCTTCTTCTTCTTCTTCATATTTGGTCACTTTTCTCTGATGAGACCCTTCTCTATTTATAACACGAAGTAATAGAACTCTTACTCTAATTAGGATCTCATCAAATTTCTAAAACAATTTATAACAAATTTTCAAATAAATTTTCAAATAATTCTCCAAACAAACTTTTCTAATTAAGCTTCTAAAGGATCTCTTATAAATCTTCCAATAACTTTTCAAAACTCCAACAAATTCTCCCGAGTAATCTGCAAAACAAATCTTTCCAAAACCAAATCCTAGAAGGACTCGGTCTCAACTCTGCAACGAACAACTTCGTTCTTCGTCATCGACTCTTGAATACGAACCAACTCTAACAGCCCGCAAGGCCGTGACGGAGGTCAAGACCGTGGCATCTATCTCGTGTTCCGGCCATGGGCGGGCACACTTGGACAACCTTGTCGTCGATGGTGTGCGAGTGCAACACCTGCTACACCGGCGAGGATCGTTCCGTTCTTCTTTCTGATTGCTCTGCCAATGCCAATGCCGACTGGTCAGCTTTATTCTATCTCTATCTCTACTATTATCGAGCAAAAAGAAGGGGGTCGTTTAATTATGAAATTGATCGGTGAGATAGCTTTCTTACTTTTTCAGAGAATTCAAACAAAAAAACGCTATTGTTTTATGTGCGATACACGTAATTAAATGTCATGCCACTATTATTTTATAAATGCGGTGCACGTAATTAAATTACCATATTATTGTAATTTAACAAGTGCGATACACGCAGTTAAATTAATAAAAAAATATCATAAAAATTTCTATAATACATGCAACGCATGTGCTAAAATTGCTAGTAATATATAGAACAAATGAAAACTGAATGTCTTTTTATTTCCTAAAACCGACAATAAAATTTCTATGGAAAAAAAACTTATACTTGATTTGAGAAAAGATATTTCTAACTTTTGAGTTGAAGACTATGCCGCACTTCACCTTTCCATTTTTTCTTTTTGTTTTTCAAATAATATGCCGGAATTCAAACCGCAGAACTCCTGTTGAGCTGCAAGAAACTTTTACCACTAGGCTACATAAAATGTTTGATAATTCTCATACTTTGGCACCAACATATCTAATTATAAAAACCGGTCTAACTGGCTCAAGTCCAAATCGGAGAAAGACCCACCGACCAATAAATCACGCCTTTAAAACAAATCACAACTTAAATATCATTCAATAATTAATCAAATTATAACTAATCTTTAACCTAATTTTTTTTAACAGTGGAGACCCAATGTTCTTAGAGCCATATTGGCAACAACATGCAGCAAACAGCGCAGTGCTGATATCCCCATGGCATCGGATGAGCTACAAAACCAACGGCGACAATTATATCTCCCTTGAGCTCGAGAAGCACATCCGACTACTTCATGAGGCCGTCGGCAATGCCAACACCGATGGAAAGTTCATCGTCTTTGGAACGGGGTCCACTCAGCTCCTCAACGCCTTGGTTTACGCACTTTCTCCGGATATTAGTAGCAATGCTTCGGTTTCGCCTGCTAGGGTTGTTGCTTCCGTTCCTTATTATCCGGTTAGTTTACTCATTACAAAAACGTATTGACCGCTAAAGAGCTTGATACAATATTTTTGTGAGTCGTGTCGTATGTTATTTTCAGCCGTTGCATTAGATCGAAAAATGTCACAAGTTTAAGACAAGCCGAGGGCAGGCTAAGGACGAATTAGAGAAATTATAATCAATTTTAGCCCCTAAACTCCCTAATATTTTTTTAAAATAAGAAATGGATGGACTCCTAGGAAATTATCATGTCACATACATTCTACTGGATTCATCTTTAAAGCCCAGGATCTAATACTAGAGAAAGGGTGAGGGTGGGTCCTAAATTCGGATGAGAAAGGGTAAGAACTGTAGTGGGTTTTTGATAGCCAACGTAAAACTTTATCGTATTTTATGACATAAATCATAATAAGAATATTGTTAGGGCGTTCCCTACTCAATGAAGCGCTATATCAGATCCCGAGTGCAGTGTTAACTATATAAGGGCTTCTAGGTCGTCGTCCGGAAGTGGCGCGCTACATCGGACCTCGAGTATAGTGACAAATAAGCAAGGGTTTCATAGAATCCGTCTGGTTTCTTGGAACATAGGATCCCTTATGGGTAGACTAACATAATTAGTGGAGGTGATGATTAGGAGGATAGTTGGTATTATATGTTTGTAAGAAACTAAGTCGAGAAAGGGTAGAGTCATACATCCTAAAGGTTAAAAGTTTTGATATACGGATAGAGATAAAAATCGTAATGGGGTAGACATAATCATAAATAGATAGTTGTTTGAGAAAATAGTTGAGACTAGGAGAAAAAATGATAGAATTTTACTGGTTAAGTTTATTCTAAGTGAAAAGATCATCTTATACATCACAAATAGGTCTTGATGACGCTAGTAAGCGTCTATTTTAGAAGGATTTAGATGAGATGGTGCAAAAGATACATAATGGAGAGAAATTATTTATTGGTGGTAATCTCAATGGACATAGGTATTAGTTGTAGTGGGTTTGATACTATCCATGAAGCTTTTGGTTTTGAACAGAGAAATAAAACAGGTAGTTTGATTTTATATTTTGCATTGTCTTATGACTTGATCTTAGTAAACACTTGGTTTAGGAAAAGTGAGTCTCACGTTACCACTTTTAGGAGCGGATCGAGTGTAGGTCAAATAGAATTTTTTTTGACTAGAAAGATGGATAGAGATTATTGCATTGATTGTAAGGTAGTGTTAGGTAAGAGTGTAACCACTCAACAAAGACTTTTAATTCTAGATATTCAATTTAGAAAAAAAGTTAGGAAGATTAGATGTATGGTAGAGTCTAGAATTAAGTCGTGGTGACTGAAAGAAAGTAACCAAAAAACCTTTATAGATCGTGTAGATTTTAAGACGGATTGGCAGTCTGAAGATGACTGATACACAACATGAAACATGGCTAGTTGTATCAAGATGATAGATAGAGATCTACTTGGTAAGAAGAGGGGTAATGATCCACCATCTAAGGACAAATCATGGTGGAACGAAAAAGTAAAGACTGCTATTAAAAATAAGAGGGATTCTTATAAACATTTGAAGAAAAGCAGAGATGTGGAGAGAATTGAGAAGTATAAAATTGTTTAAAAGGAAGTTAATAAAGTTGTTCGGGAAGCTAATAAAGTTGTTCGGGAAACTAAAACTAAGATCTATAAGGAGATGTATGAGAAGTTGGACACTAATAAGGCTGAAAATGATATATACAGAATTGCTCATATGCAGAAAAATAAGACCAGAGATTTATATGCGGTGCGTGTCAAAAATGAAGATCAGAAGGTTTTAATTCGAGATAAGGATATTAAAAGAAATTGGAGAGATTATTTTGACAAATTATTCAATGACAGATTTACTAAGAATTTGGATGGACTTGTCATTAAATCTCAAGATATAAACCGTGATTTCAAATATAAAATTACAATGCCTGAGGTTAAAGAGGCTTTGAAGAGAATAAAATCAAGAAAAACGGTTGGTCCGGATGGGATTCTGTAAGGCCGGGCGCGTCCCGCGCGCGGTAGAAGCAAAAACAGTTGGAAAACAAAAATTCCGTAAGAGCGTGATCGGCTATACGCCAAAAATCGTCCAATCACTAGAATCTAGCTAATTGTAAAGAGCAAATAGAAAAGTTCAAAGGTTCTACAATCTTTGTAGCTTGTCCGGCTGATCCCGGAAGACCCCGTCTAAACTTCGTGAGCTTCCGAACGCATCTGCACTCCGTTTACCCGGCATGACCAAACAACGGAGTGAGCGCTAGAACGAAAACCGTTGTGCAGTAGCATATCCGTTTTCTTGCTCAAATATGAACTGCCTATGTTTTTTAGAGACGCAGCTTTCAAACGGGACATCAAAAGTGGGAAGTTGATTGTTGGAAATGTCTTCCTCACTCTCGTATAGGTGAACTTGGTTCGTTCAATGAAAAGGGATAAGAAGGACCCACTGGGAATGAATGGAAAGACTCGATGTGTTGAGGAAGAAGAAAATGGTTGGAAAATGAATGGCTTGTTTTTGTTGAAAAAAGAATTATTTTCCTTATCTATTTTCAACCATGTCATATTATCATGACACATACCCTCTCTCCTACTCTCTCTCTCATGTGTGTGTCAACACACAAGAGAGAAGGTGGGCCCTACTACTTAATTAAATATATTAAATAAATAATAATATATATACATTAATACACACACACACACATATATATATTTGTATATTTATTTATACTTAATTTATAATGGTGGGAATTAATATATATATTAAATAAGTATTAGTAAATGTATCCCATACACGAAATGCCATCAATATCTTTTTAGTATCATATACTGTAGAGAGTGTGTGTATCATATACACTATACTAGAAACCGTATCATCAATACGGTTATCAAGTCAACACTTAACTTGGTATTCCGGCTATGAAACCGGCTAGTATAACAGTCGTCCGATTGAACACGTATATCCAATATGTATGTTTTATCGAACTCATATATGTATCCCTATATGTACGTCACATCGCGTTTTGTCCGGACAGGCACTTTCGTTGCGGGACTCTAAAGACCCGTCAATACGCTGGCAGTAGATTATACATGATCATATCCGATTGAATCTGAAACACTTTCAGATTCAACCCCCTTTCGGGTTAATCCACAAGCTCGTCAGTTGCACTAGCTGTACGTAACGGCTATCCAGGTATAAGCAAGATAAAGGCGGGTCGACGAGCGAACTCATCCGGACCCAACAAAGTCTATAAGTGACAATCACCGTACAGTCCAGTCTCTTCGTCAAGGAATATCACATACCGGGTCTGGAGAGTGGAATCTGTCAAACCCCCAATAACCCGATAAATCGTGCTGACAGAGGACTCATAACTAAAGAGATACAACTGGTAACACTTACTAGTATATCTCTATTGCCGTGGCCACGGACTTCTAGCTATAGTCGTGTCCTGCAAAGTGCGATATTGACTCCCAATACCGGGAGTGACGAATTCTCTCGACCGCTCACTGCCTCCATGTATTTCGGGACTGTACCCAACTAAAATCTATTTGCACGAATCAGTAGAGCTGTGATAGGGTAGTAATCTAAGTAGAACACACACGAGACACTATGGCGATTTCAGGTCTAGCGACTATCCTGTACTCATGTCACCAGAGAACTGCTATCTGACATTGGTATAATACCATCTAGGAGTTCTCGGCGAGTCCGTCCAGCGTAACTTATCAAATGAGAACCTGTATACAATCATCGGTGTCAAACACCAATGGCTATGGGATCAGTCATTGCCCCGTACAGGGTCATGAAACGTATACACTAGTTTATACTGGAGTACCTATGCCCAGTCTCGATACTCCTATGACTAGAGACATTTAAGGATGTGCTTATAAGCTGCGCCCCACTAGTATAATCCTTATCATAATTCTGGTAGTCAAGTAAGGATCCTATGGGTTTTATCTCATATATTTGCGATACGTGATAACTAGTATCGCGTATTCACATGACAGATAAAGACAAATCAGACGGCACACTATCATCTTTAGTAAGACTGTTCTTGGTATAAGCCCTCCTCGAATTCAGTAATTGTATTCCCGCAACTACGATAATTGCCTTGAGAGCATCTATATCCAACAGATTCCTATCGAGATTTGGAGATGCTTAAGAGAGATAGGCGTTAGATGGCTGACAGACCTGTTTAATAAGATTTGGCAGACCAAAAGGATACCAAATGAGTGGAGAAAAAGTACTCTTGTACATATCTATAAAAACAAGGGTGGCATCCATAGTTGCTCAAATTATCGTGAAATAAAATTTATGTGTCACACCAAGGAGTTTTGGAATAGAGTGATTGAACATGGGTTAAGGAAGGATGTTAAGATAATAGAGAACAAATTTGGGTTCATACCTGGACGATCGACGACAGAGACTATTCATTTGCTTCATCAATTTATCAAGCGTTTTCGAGAGAGGAGAAGAGATTTGCATATGATATTTATTGATTTAGAGAAAACGTGCGACAAAATACCTAAAGCGGTATTATGGGGGACAATGATGAAGAAAAGAGTCTCAGTCAAGTACATAGGAATAATTAAGCACATATATGATCGAGTAGTGACAAATGTCAGAACTTGCGCCGGCCTAACGAGTGATTTTCCGATTACAATTGGTTTGCTTCAAGAATTTGCATTAAGCCTATTCATATTTACCATCGTGATGGATGAGCTTATTAGAACTATTCAGGATGAGGTGCCTTGATACATGTTATTCGCTGATGATATTGTTCTAGTAAATGAGACGAAAGCATGCGTTAATGTCAAATTAGAGTTATGGACGCAAACAATGGAATCTCGGGGGTTCAGATTGAGCAGGTCCAAACAGTATATATACAATGCAAATTTAGCAAACATAGAAGTAGAGACCACAATGGTATAATATTGGATGGGCAAGAGATATCACCGAGCGATCGGTTTAGATATCTAGGTTCCATCATCCAAAAGGACGGGAAGATCAATAATGATGTCAACCAAAGGATCCAAGTTGGTTGGTTGAAATGGAGGAGTGCAACAGAAATTTTATGCAATCGTAACTTTCCGTTTGAAAGGGAAGTTTTATCGGAGCGCTATTCAGCATGCCTTCTTATATGGTACAGAATGCTGAGCTCCTAAGAAATATCATACACAAAAGATGCATGTAGCGGAGACGGACATGCTTCGTTGGATGTGTGGTAACACTAAAAAGATATGGTGCGAAATGAGAATATTCATGAAAAAGTTGGTGTAACACATGTGGAGGAGAAGATGCTGGAAAACTGGTTAAGATGTGTTCTCCGCCGAATACGGGAGACGACACCGCGTAGGTCTTCTCGCCTAAATTTGGGGGCAGATACTATTTGGTTTTATCCATCCACCTCTCTGAAAGTGCCAAGTTAATTTATGGCACCGTGTATCGGAGGTTTAGACGGATGCGGCCCTTATAGCAGTCTTCGTCAGATTCCCCTTCATTTGAGTAGTGTTTTTTTTATTGTGGGGACACTCTTCCCTGCAGGCGCAAGCCCCTGCAGTTAATTACGCTACCGCATCACGGTAACAACTTTCTCCTTCTCCATATGGTCACTTTGTGTTATGTGTGTTTATTTTATTTTCTGGTTGCCCGTGGATTGTATACGGAGACTAATTTATGTTGTCGCCCGTAGGGCATGGATTAGTCCAAATCCATATTTTTTAAGATTTGGTTTTGGGTTGGGTTTAAGGATCGTTAATCTCATTTGAGGCTAAGATCAACTTAAACGTTTGTTAAGGATACGTTAGTCTAATTTTAGACTAAAATCTACTTAACAGGATCATTTAGATCCAACAAAAGAGCATTTGGACTCTATTGTTTTAGTTTTGGGACATTGCGGTCCATTGGGTTTAAGGACATCATAGTCCGTGACAGTTTAAAGACGTCATAGTCTATGAGTTTAAGGACCTCATAATCCATAAAGTTTAAGGACATCATAGTCCATGAGTTTAAGGACCCCACAGTCCGTAAAGTTTAAGGACATCATAGTCCAGTTTAAAGACATCATAGTCTGTGTGGTTTTGGTTCAACCATTTGGGGATGCACCAAAAATTATTGGTTATTGGGACCCTCCATTTCTCTGAAGACGTTGAGGAATTACAACGACATATATCAGAGATATGAAGAGATGTACCCTTGAACCAATGTTGATTGGGAGATCTGCAGTCAAGTTTGGGACTAAGATCGATTAAAAGGATTTATGAGCATATGTGCTCAATTAATTTGAATTAGGGATCTGTGTCCAACTTGGGCTCGGCCTACTCAGTGAAAATGCTGAACATTTGTTTGGGCTCAACCCTTTTTATTTAACAATACTGAGCATTGGTTTGGGTTCTGACAACTTTTTTGTCTTTTGTTGAGCGTTGAGTACTCATTATGGCTCTGGGGTTTTATTTAAAGAACAGTTTATGTTCTCTTAGCGCATACGTGAGGAGCACGTGGCGCGTTTGGCGCTGAGCGCCAGACTTAGAGCGCTAAGACACTTCCTGTGAGATAGCGCACACGTGAGGAGCACGTGGCGCGCTTGGTGCTGAGCGCCAGACTTAGAGCGCTAAGGCGCTTCCTGTGAAATAGCACACACATGAGGAGCATGTTGGAGATAGTGCCCTCAGAGTCAATTATTGGATCACAGGCACGTGATTGCAATGATTGAGGGAGGACCTATCCTGGTAGGACAGTCTTACTCGAGATGATAGTATGCTATCTGGTTTACCTTTATCATCGTGTACTGCTTCAGGCGACCTTACAGGTTGCTATTACATGCTGATAGAGCCCCTAGGATTCTTGCTTGACTGCCAGCAGTATGATGGCGATCATATACGTGAGAGCTGGTGGTCTATAAGCACATCCTTAAAAGGTCCCTAGTCGTGGGAGTTTCGAGACAGGGCATCGATTCTCCAGAGTAGACTAGTGTATACAGTCGAGACCCCGACGAGGGGCGGTGGCCGGTCTCACAAGCCACTGGTGTCAGTTGGTTCACCTAAGATGTATACCGGTGCTCATTGGGTTATGAGTACACCGGACAGGACTCGCCGGGAACATGCTAGTTGGTCTTATACCTGACGTCAGATAGCAGTTCCCTGGTGACATGTGTACAGGTTAGTTCATCGACCTGAGATTGTCATTTGTCTCGTGTGAGTTCCCACTGTGTTTGATTACTACCCTACCACGGCTCAAAGGAGTCGTGCAAACAGGTTTTAGTTGGGTACAGTCCCGAGCCACATGGAGGCAGTGAGCGGATCTTCAGGGGTTCGTCTCTCCCGGTATTGGGGGTGAGGTCGCGCTGTGTCTAGGAGAGCCATTACGCAAAGCCCTCGGCCGAGGCAGGAGATTTACTGGTAGGTATTCCAGTAGTATCTCAGGGCGTTCTGGGCTACACTCCGACACGACTTGTACCGCTTTTGGGGGTCTGACTTTTACCAACCCCCTAGGCCCGACATGCGATGCTCATAGACAAACGGACCGGACTGTACGGATATTGTCACAGACAGGCTCAGTAGGGTGTCAGGATGAGTTCGCTCATCGACGTCCCTTTTGGTCAATAGCTGGTGGCCCGTCACGTATTGGCTAATACCTCTGATGTGCTAGTGGTTAAATCCACAGCCATTGTATTGACGAGTCTTTAGAGTCCACCACACTTTCAGTTACTCAAGCTTTCGGGCGAAACGCTGTAGAGGCCGTATGGAGATATGGCAGGGTCCGATCAGATACGTGCGGTATTGCACGGATCATGATCGGACAGTTTTGTACTAGTGGCCGTATGGATATATGGCAGGGTTCGATCTGATACGTGCGGTATTGCACGGATCAGTATCGGACGGATATTACTAGCCGGCTTTGGTTTAAGCCGGATCCTAGTTTAGTACAATGTAGATTTTGTCTCATTGCATTTGTATCCGGTCGGAATACAGATGCGGGTGTGTATGCACAGTATCGGGGTTTTCCTGTAATTTATTACGGGACCAGTTTTCTGAAGTTGCCAGTTTGCATTCCGTTCCGGCCGGTTTTCCTTTGTTCTTTCCTGGCCGGACTTTTCTGATGGAGGGGGTAATTTGCAGTTTTGCAAATTACATTTGAGGAGGGGGTTTCTTGCATATGTATTAATTATGATGGCATCTTTTCTTTTCCACCATCATTTGATTCTCTTTACATCACTTAAAGGTGATTAGTAGTTGATGTGAGATTGTTATGATGAGGTTTGGATATGGTCACCTTTCTCTTTCTCCTACACTCACCTCCCTTCTTGTTATGGTTGGGATTTTCATTCCTCCACCATTATTATTCTCACTAGATGAAAGAAGGTTCACTTGAGAGAAAAAAGAATGAGAGAGTTCATTTGGTTATGTGAGGATTTCTTCATCTCATCTTCTTCTTGCTAGAAAATTGAAAGCACCAATTTTCTTTACCTCTTCCTCCATCCATCAATGGCAACTACATAAACTCCAAGAGACAAAGTTTCTACACTACATTCTACAGCATATCTTGGGCATGTCGACTTGCCGGCTTCATGCCCGAGTTGCCTCGGTATTGAGGCGGGAGCCCGTAAAAGACGCAGGCGATGTGGTGCCCTTCCGGCGAGGAGGCGACGATATGGAGACAGGACTTTCCGCGGAAGATCGGGACGATGAAGAGAAGACCGGAGGACTCGGATCACTTGGTATACTTCTCTTCCCATCTCTTGTTAGCTAGCATTAGGTTAATGGTTACGATCCGGGTATATTGTCCGCGGTAGCGATAGTTTAAAAGATAAGAAAATTTTGATTCCGCATTTTGGCCTCGGATAGACGGCCGGGGCGCTGCCGTGGCGCAACCTGGTATCAGAGCCACGCCATTAACCTTGCCTAGCTTGTTCTAATGCGTTTTACTTATCCGATCGACCAAAATTCCAAAAACCGCGTTTTTGCATGCATCAGTTTTCTGTCGATTTTTCCCGGGCTCTAAAAATTTTTCACGTTGTAGAAAACTGATGTGCATGAAATTATAAGAAAACTGCAAAAGTTTGGTAAGTTGATCCTTCCAGAGGACCGCGGAACCGCGGCAATGACCCCTCTTTTGCCGCGGTTCAGCCGTAGTATATTCCCTTCATTTTACCAATTTTTTGTGGTGGGCTTTTGGGCTGAAAATGGGGGTTTTGGAATATTAAAATTGGGCCCAGAATTTCTGTGAGTGCTACAGTATTACTTGGGGGCCCACTTGTTAATTTTTGATCGATTGGATATTTTAAACACATTATTTCACAGTATTTACATTATATCTGCGACCGTGAATGTCACTTGATCGGTAAATCCCGTCTAACTGCTATAGCCCGGTTAGACGGATTTGCGAACGTGACTTTCACGTTGATGTTCTATGTTTATGCTGTGATGTTGCGGATCGGTCGTGGGGGATAGCCTGGATGCAATGCTAGTACAGTTTTGTTTTATATGTACATTTGATATTGCGGGGCGAGCGTCCGACATGTGGACTGCCGTCACTGCCTGTTTGTATTATTCTTTTGGGCCACGACCTGGTTGCGGTCGATGTACCCGTTGTATGTATATTTTACTTTCTGTACTAGGATTGCCCCGCGGAGGGGTGCACGGATAGCCGGGTTCTAGAGGGCAACGGGCCCGCATCTCATGGCATTGAGACGGAGGGGGCTTCACTCTAGGATTGGCGGGCTATTTGCCGCACTCGTAGGGGGTACAGGTTGACCCAGGAGGGGTGCTCAAGTTACCGGATTCCATGAAGTGCTGGGTGGTCCATTCACGGTGCTGAAGGGGGCTGCCTCGCTTCAGTTTTCGGCGGGTGACTTGCCGCGCCCGTAGGGGTCTAGGATTTCATTGCACAGGCTATCCACACGACCAGGGGAACGTCGGGTTTCAGCAGCGGCTCTGTGAAACCCGGGGATCCCAGATATCTGTATTGTTCTGTGATGCTGTACATTTCTGTGATGTTGCATTCTTATCACGCCTTGAGCGAATATAATATATTGGTATATATATTAGTAGATGTTGTATATGTTTTGCATCCGCGCTAGTCCAGTCCCCGCTCTGTCGTTAGTTAAGTAACCTAACGGGTGATGACGGGACCCAGTGGCGAATGCGGATGGCATATACGTACATCAGTATATTTTCGTTCTTTGTGGTGTGATCAATTGATGGGACTGCGTTGATTCGGATCAATGCAAGATAAACAAACCTATTCTGATGTTGTTGGAACACTTTTCAAAAAGCTGTTATTGCAAGGACGTTCACTTTTGTTTTGCATAGTGGTATTCATTTGGAATATCCTGCTCCTCAGTCGACGATGCAAGGGCCGAGATCCCTTCACCGGGAGTGACCCCTTGGACAGAAGTTTGCGTCAGGGCAATAACTTCACTATAGCCGATTACTTTTACTTTGCATCGTGGTATTCAGTTGGAATATCCTGCACCTCATTCTACGGGGAAAGAGCCGAGATCCCTTCACCGGGAGTGACCTCTTTAGTAAAGGTTTTCGTCACTATATTTTTATAAAAACTATGCAGTTCCTTCAACGATATCAAGTTCATTACGTTAAAAGTTTTTCGCCAAAAACTAGACGTAGCCCTCCGTCATTTCAGATTAGTATTGCTTAGTATTCGTGCTACGTATGTCGTGCATTGCCGAGGCGTAGTGTTCGGTAGCTGTGTAATACTTTTCTGTCACATGGATAGGTGGATTGGTTAGGACAGTCGTACGGTTATGTTGGCATTGTCAAGGACTCGTACGGGTGGGTTTAATGCAATCAAGATAATGACGGGCTGAACTTGACTAGGACTCTTTGATATGTTGGCATTGTCAAGGTCACTTGGGTCCTAGGGGTAAAAACACATATCGGGAGTTTCAAAAGAACTGAAACTTGCCAGGCATGCGTATACCTTCTGGAGTGTGGTGACTTGAGTGGATTCCGTCGAGTTATCATGCGATGATAGTTGGATCCTGATTCCCACTGATGAGTTGGTTTACTCCTCGGATGATCCCGACTAATTCTTCTTTTAGGTTTGGAGGAGAATTTGACGGTACAGTGGGAGGTTTCCAGATTTGACAAAGTGATAACCATTCTGATCTAGGTTAGAGTGCACGCTGAGTGTTTCTTTTCTCTCTCTCTCTCTTTGGCAGTGACCATTAACCCGACCCTAAGACTATGACTCAGTGACCAAGTTGACCGAACTTTCTTAACACTGGCTTTTGGATTGTCAGAGTTGCAAACCTCATTGCCACTCCTACTTTTATCCTTTTCTCCAGGACACCCCGTATTACTACGAACGTCCACTTCCATTGGACAAAACCATCGTATGGTTATATACGAACTCGAAGGACTTCGAGGATGGTTTCTGGTTCTGGAGAAAACGAATAGGATTATTCAGTTGTCTTTTCCTTTTACCTTCTCTCAGGTTGCGAGTACTCCTTGGTTTAGGAGATAGTACACCTATTACGCTTATTGGATAGTCTTCTTCCAAACCTTAGGCTGGTGCCGACCGGTAGGGAATGAAGAAAACCAATTAGCATAACGATGGTGTGCAGAAGGTATTAAGTTAAGACAAAGCAAGGGATTAGTAAGAGGGCAAAGTAAATTGCGACTGCTATTCACGACCGAACCAAGTATTTCTTCTCCAATCCTAAATCACCTTTGTATTTCTCCAGGACACTCCGTATCACTACGAAGATCCACAGTTTATTTGGATACTCCATCGTATGGTTATATACGAACTCGAAAGGAACTTGTTCCAGTTCGGGGATGGATTTTGGTTCAGGAGAAATAGGAATAAGGTTTATTCGGTTGTCTTTTATCTTCACCTTCTCTCGCTTTACGAGTGCTCCTAGGATTAGGACAGTACACCTTTTATGCTTATTGGATAGTCTTCTTCCAAACCATAGGCTGGTGCCGAACGGTAGGGAAGGAAGAAAACCATTTGGCCTAAAGGGGTGTGCAGACGGTAATGACTAAAGACATATAAAGGGATTTGGACAGATGGCAAAGAGATATACGGTTACAGTTGTGAATCTGCATAATGGAAGAGGCATTACTAAGAATACCGGAATACCCCACCGAAACATTTTTCAGTTTCACTGTGTAATGTTAAAAGAAAACTGATTTCCCGATTAGATACTTACTCCAGGGTATGTATTTACCAGGTATGATTCTCACATCTGTATGATTTTACAGATGATGAGTGGGAGTAAGTTATTGGGAATAGGGTGATCATCCTCATTATATCGGGATTCGTTGTAATCAGTGATATTTGAGGAGATCATCTGGGCTGTTTGCCGGTCTGCAAATATTTGGTTTTGAATATCCGCTGTTGTGCACCAATTTCAAATTGATATATCTGTACGTCTATTTTCATAGAGTGAGATATACCTTTTGATATTATGTCGATGACATTTACCTATATCAGTGGATGGTTAGGTAAGGAGCATTAAACAGCGGTGTAATTCTTCTTAACCATAAGTACAGTTTTCAACCTACGACGCACAGTGAAAGAGTTGTTAGACTCAGCGGACTTATACAGAGTATTGTATGTTGTCCAGTGTCCATTAGGACAGAGGGGTTGGTCCTCATACTATATTCTGTTTACTTTTAACTTCTCTAGTTCTTAGACATGTGTTTCGTAGGAACACAGGGTCTAAGTTTTGAGGAGTTATAGGTATTTGAATAGAGTAGAGAACCAGGTGTAGCAAGTATCGGGATTCTTCAAAGTGATCGAAGATATAGATACTTGTGTATGGTGTTCAGTTGATAGTAATGATTAAGAGAACTAGCTTCTCTTTCAGGTTACTCATAATTGGAAACATTCCTAAGTTGAGTAACGCTGATCGACCTCCTTCCATTTAGTTGACATGCACTGGAGACAGCTGCATGATTTGAATCTGGTTCAATTAAATCAGTGCCTCTGTTTCTATATTGGATATAGAACAGTTCATATCTTGACATTGTTAAGGTACGGGGAGTTGTCCGGCTTATGATTAAAACCAGACACTGGACAACTCAATGCACGTTTCTGTAATGGCTGTTTGTGGGTTGACCCAGGCTATGACGAGGGTTGACTTTCTACCATCTGGAAGATCAATAGTGATATTGTTCTTGACTCGCCACGGTTTTAATAAAAATGGATTTTTTCAGAAAAACAGTAGTGGGAGTATGGTAGAACTGGAAGTAATTCCAGAACCACAAACGATTACTGAAGATTTGATAAGGAACCAAAAGATTCAATCTGATTTGGCATTCCATTGGCCACTCCGCAGATATGATGGGTAACCTCAGGCACTCGAGAGGTACTTCGGTATGCTCAAGGACGGTGGCAGAGAGGTTCTTGTTTACCCAGACTTACCATTGCTGTTGTTCCAGACTGTGAGACCCGGCAGGAGGATGAGTATAGCGTCATTCTAAACTAGCTTTAGAAGTGCATGTCTATATGACTCTGGCAGAGGGTTGTCGTAGTCAGTGGGAGCAGCGGAAGCATTGGTGGTCATCAGGCTTATGTCTATTTATAGACTAAAGCAGTTACAGCGGAGATAGATCATCTATTTCTGACCTGACAGTCATAGGTTTGACTTCATCAGAATAGGGGATGGATCTGTTGAGAAGGTAGTAGAGTATGATGTCCTGGTATTTGGATGACATACACAGAATAGGAAAAGATACTCCTATACTACGATCGGTTATACTTTGGTCGTCACACAGTGTTTTCTCCACATAGGACTTGGATATTATATCGTACATTCTGGTTACTAGATCTATGGTTTTAGATCTAGATTTGGATGCTTTCCCAATCTGGGTACCTTGACAGCATTCTATGAGTATTTAGAATGGACGACTCCTGGCACGGTAGTGTACCTGCAGGTGATGGAGTCACCCTCTCTAAAGGTGTCTTACAGACTAAAGGGGAGAGGGATACGCATGATTGACAGATCACTTGCTTAGGCAATTGAGTCAATCATGAGATGTCAAGTACCACACCAGATGTTGTTCTTGCAGTAGATGCAATAAGTTGATATTGATCCAATCCTGGAGAAACAGTAGGAAGCAGTTTTAGAACATAAGTTGATGTTCTAGGGATATGATAACGGCAGCCTCCTTTAGGACACGGTTATCATTCAAGGCTTCCAAGGTGACCTGGATGGCAGAGTGGCTGTCAGAGTTATAGTTTTCCCTCTGACGAGGGGCAGTATATTGGACATGTGGTCCAGGTGGATACTGAGGGAATGCATGGCGCAGGATACTGATTAAGTTCTGTTGACGATACAGTCTAAGAGGTTTGGATTTGGAGTTCATTTATGAGCTAGGTCCCATCAGACATCCAGACGTTCCAAGACAGGTATTGCTCATTTCGGGAGATGGCTTTCTCCGCGAACTTGAGATATAGAGAGACATAGAAAGAAACTTCACAGCGGATCCACTCACTGAGGCTATTCCTCGAACGCAATAGTTTCGTAAACAAGCTTTGTGAGACTGACTAGTAGAGGAGTTGGGTGTTCGGTATCACACGGGCTGTGAGTATGCGACATCGCAATAATTAGCCTTGAGTGCAAGTGGGAGATTGTTGGAGATAGTGCCCTCAGAGTCAATTATTGGATCACAGGCACGTGATTGCAATGATTGAGGGAGGACCTATCCTGGTAGGACAGTCTTACTCGAGATGATAGTATGCTATCTGGTTTACCTTTATCATCGTGTACTGCTTCAGGTGACCTTACAGGTCGCTATTACATGCTGATAGAGCCCCTAGGATTCTTGCTTGACTGCCAGCAGTATGATGGCGATCATATACGTGAGAGCTGGTGGTCTATAAGCACATCCTTAAAAGGTCCCTAGTCGTGGGAGTTTCGAGACAGGGCATCGATTCTCCAGAGTAGACTAGTGTATACAGTCGAGACCCCGACGAGGGGTGGTGGCCGGTCTCACAAGCCACTGGTGTCAGTTGGTTCACCTAAGATGTATACAGGTGCTCATTGGGTTATGAGTACACCGGACATGACTCGCCGGGAACATGCTAGTTGGTCTTATACCTGACGTCAGATAGCAGTTCCCTGGTGACATGTGTACAGGTTAGTTCATCGACCTGAGATTGTCATTTGTCTCGTGTGAGTTCCCACTGTGTTTGATTATTACCCTACCACGGCTCAAAGGAGTCGTGCAAACAGGTTTTAGTTGGGTACAGTCCCGAGCCACATGGAGGCAGTGAGCGGATCTTCAGGGGTTCGTCTCTCCCGGTATTGGGGGTGAGGTCGCGCTGTGTCTAGGAGAGCCATTACGCAAAGCCCTCGGCCGAGGCAGGAGATTTACTGGTAGGTATTCCAGTAGTATCTCAGGGCGTTCTGGGCTACACTCCGACACGACTTGTACCGCTTTTGGGGGTCTGACTTTTACCAACCCCCTAGGCCCGACATGCGATGCTCATAGACGAACGGACCGGACTGTACGGATATTGTCACTGACAGGCTCAGTAGGGTGTCAGGATGAGTTCGCTCATCGACGTCCCTTTTGGTCAATAGCTGGTGGCCCGTCACGTATTGGCTAATACCTCTGACGTGCTAGTGGTTAAATCCACAGCCATTGTATTGACGAGTCTTTAGAGTCCACCACACTTTCAGTTACTCAAGCTTTCGGGCGAAACGCTGTAGAGGCCGTATGGAGATATGGCAGGGTCCGATCAGATACGTGCGGTATTGCACGGATCAGGATCGGACAGTTTTGTACTAGTGGCCGTATGGATATATGGCAGGGTTTGATCTGATACGTGCGGTATTGCACGGATCAGTATCGGACAGATATTACTAGCCGGCTTTGGTTTAAGCCGGATCCTAGTTTAGTACAGTGTAGATTTTGTCTCATTGCATTTGTATCCGGTCGGAATACAGATGCGGGTGTGTATGCACAGTATCGGGGTTTTCCTGTAATTTATTACGGGACCAGTTTTCTGGAGTTGCCAGTTTGCATTCCGTTCCGGCCGGTTTTCCTTTGTTCTTTCCCGGCCGGACTTTTCTGATGGAGGGGGTAATTTGCAGTTTTGCAAATTACATTTGAGGAGGGGGTTTCTTGCATATGTATTAATTATGATGGCATCTTTTCTTTTCCACCATCATTTGATTCTCTTTACATCACTTAAAGGTGATTAGTAGTTGATGTGAGATTGTTATGATGAGGTTTGGATATGGTCACCTTTCTCTTTCTCCTACACTCACCTCCCTTCTTGTTATGGTTGGGATTTTCATTCCTCCACCATTATTATTCTCACTAGATGAAAGAAGGTTCACTTGAGAGAAAAAAGAATGAGAGAGTTCATTTGGTTATGTGAGGATTTTTTCATCTCATCTTCTTCTTGCTAGAAAATTGAAAGCACCAATTTTCTTTACCTCTTCCTCCATCCATCAATGGCAACTACATAAACTCCAAGAGACAAAGTTTCTACACTACATTCTACAGCATATCTTGGGCATGTCGACTTGCCGGCTTCATGCCCGAGTTGCCTCGGTATTGAGGCGGGAGCCCGTAAAAGACGCAGGCGATGTGGTGCCCTTCCGGCGAGGAGGCGACGATATGGAGACAGGACTTTCCGCGGGAGATCGGGACGATGAAGAGAAGACCGGAGGACTCGGATCACTTGGTATACTTCTTTTCCCATCTCTTGTTAGCTAGCATTAGGTTAATGGTTACGATCCGGGTATATTGTCCGCGGTAGCGATAGTTTAAAAGATAAGAAAATTTTGATTCCGCATTTTGGCCTCGGATAGACTGCCGGGGCGCTGCCGTGGCGCAACAGAGCACATGGCGCGCTTGGCGCTGAGCACCAGTCAATGAGTGCAGAGCGCTCTTTATAAAATAGC
The DNA here is from genome assembly GCA_030015575.1 of Agapanthus africanus. Taxonomy (NCBI): domain Eukaryota; kingdom Viridiplantae; phylum Streptophyta; class Magnoliopsida; order Asparagales; family Amaryllidaceae; genus Agapanthus; species Agapanthus africanus. Next base: position 519,480,827 of record JASDDO010000012.1, on the reverse strand, counting down.
ACCCATGTGAGGCGCACGTGGTGCGCTTGGCACTGAGCGCCAACCTTGGAGCGCTGGGCGCTTCTTTTAAAATAGCGTTTGGAGGGCTGGGCGCTGAGCGCCAGACTTGGAGCGCTAGGGCGCTTCTTTAAATTGGAGTGTTAGGAGCGCTATGGCGCTGTGCGCTAGTCTTGAAACGCTAAGGCGCTTCTTTAAATTGGAGCGCTAGGAGCGCTGCGGCGCTGTGCGCCAGTCTTGGAGCGCTAATGCGCTTCTTTTTTAATTGAAGCACTAATACTCTTTTTCGACAGCTTTGATCAGTTCTGCGCTCTGAGAATTAAATTCTCATTTATAAGAGACTTTGTCTCGTAGCTCTAAGAACAAAGTTCTTATTTTATAGGAGATGTTACAATCTCTTATGTGTTTTTTTTGTGAAAGACTATCTTTATGGATCTGTAATCTGAAGAGAATTGAATTCTTCTCTCTCCCTTTTTTATGATGGGATGCTATGATTTTTTTTTTGTGAAAGACCTCTGTCTTATAGATCTATGATCTAGAAAAAGAACTAGGTTCTTCTTCTTTTGATGAGATGCTTTGATCTCTCTGTTTTATTTACCTTGAAGAAATTCTTCTTCCGAGTGCTTGCTCTTCTCTTTGAAATTTCTCAAAGTTTGTAGGGAGTTCCTCTCTGCAAGACTTGAAGTCTTCGGTCCTTTATATAGAGGAGGCTGATTTGTTGAATCAGTTAAGGAAATATTTTCTTTGATTGACTTGGGGACGTTTCCCACCGTTGGATTTTTGATCCAAGAGTTTCTGTTTTACAGAAGGCAATCTTCTTATTTTTAATAAGATCGGGAAAATATTTTCCCATACAGAATTTATTCTGTATCTTGGTGATTTTTAATCATCATTGGATCTTTGATCCAACGGTGCTATAATTTTCAGAGGTAATTTGATAATTTTTAGTCATCTTTGTTGGATTTTTGATCCAAAGGTGGGGAATATTTAGTTCCAGCGCTAGCGCTCTCGTGCTATGCACGTGAGTGCTGCATCAGAGTCGTTGACTCTTAGCGCTGGCGCTGCAAGCATTGGCGCTCTCGTGCTTTGCACATGAGCGCTACATCAAAGTCTTTGACACTTGGTGCTAGCGCGTTTAGTGCTAGCGCTCTCGTGCTTTGCACATGAACGCTGCATCAGAGTTTTTGACTCTTAACGCTGACGTATTTAGCGCTAGCGCTTTTATGAAGTGCTGCTTCATTTCAAATTTCAAAATTTGAACAGAGTTTTGCTCTGATTGGAGGAAACAAGATGGTTTGATCATGAGTGATGCAGACCTATTAAAGCACTGGTTCGACGAACAGATACTACCGATATAGACAATATCAAAAGGGTAAAAGGAAGACCGAAGAAAACTTGGATGGAGGTCATACGAAAAGATATGGTTGCCAAAGGCCTCAATGAAAGTATATTGTTTGATAGGAATGAATGCAGACGGAGGATTCATGTGCTAGATCCGGTGTGATTCTCATATTGGTTCATTTAGCCTATCCCATAAGCTTGGGAAGAAGTTGTTGAACTAATACCACAGAGGGTGAAATAAAAGCACAAAATCACTTTCAATTGAAAGTGGACAATTTTTGGATGGAAATAAAATATGATGAAACGTCTCTATCTATGATGGAATGCATTCTTCTTTTTCCCCTGTTTATGAATAGAACAAATCAAACATACCTCATAACATGAGCTAAGAAACTGAAAGTTATAACACCATGTAATTTTTATTACAGTCAAAATTTAGGGCATATCATGGGATCTTCAAGCCATGCTTATCAAAACCATCAAAAGCACCTTTTTTGGGATAAATTGTCAAAAATCTCATCAAAAAACCCCTTGGAACTTCAACCCGGGCAAAGTTTTCCACTATCAAAAAACCCTTGGTCCGAAGAATCTCGTCAAAAACTTTTCCGCTATCAAAAATCTCATGCCTACAATATCTGTATAATTGCCTATAATATCTAGTTTCCTACAATACATATGCAGGTAACTGAAATATCTGTATAGTTTCTTGAAATATGTATGCGCTAATTAGATATTGTAGGTAACTAAACGAATATTGAATGCAGGGTTTTTGATAGTGCAAAAACTTTTTCAGTGTTTTTTTGACGAGATTCTATGTTCCATGGGTTTTTTGCCAGCAGAAAATTTTTGCAATGGATTTCTTTTTACAATCCTCCCCACTCCCCCTCAGAAAAAAAAAAAATTATAAAGAGCTATGGAGCTTTATAAACCTTTGAGGTAGCACCATTAATTGAACTTTAAAAATGTCATGAATGCTCGCCAAAGGCATTTTCTTTGAAAAATCCATATTCAATCAATTTGGGACTACTTAGCATTCTTTGGTCAATTCTAAATGACTTAACAAACCTAGCATTTTCAAAGAACATTGCCAATCAAAAAGGGTTCATGGCAATTTTAATGTTTAATGGCGCTATCTTAAAGAACTCTGAAATTTTGATGGTGATTCAATTTCCCCCCTTAATTTCAATCTAGTAATTATCAAAACTCTTGTTCAGTTGTACAAAATGCAAACGGATCTTTTCGACTCCAAAGAATATGAATGGGAAGGGATCACATCAGAATGGGTGAATTCTTCGAATACAAAAAACTTCATAGAGTTTGTAACTTCCCCAAACAACCCCGACGGCAAGCTTCAAAACTCGATCCTTGGTGGTTCCTCCGTTATATACGATCACTGTTACTATTGGCCTCATTATACGGCTATACCATCTCCAGCCGACGAAGATGTCATGGTCTTCTCCATCTCTAAGTTCTCCGGCCACGCCAGCAGCCGATTCGGGTATGTTTTTACGTTAAGGATGAGCAAAACCTAACAGGTTCGTTTAGTTGAAGATATAATGCATCAGTAACTGCATGTGATTCTAACACTGTATGGTTAGAATGCAGTGTTAGAACTATTTCTCCATTTTTCAGCGTTGATTTCAATAATTGCAGTTGACAAAGCGTTCAATTTTACTGCAGCGCAAACTTCAGATTTTTCAACTCAAACTGTAGTTTTAACTGCATGTTGAGATAACAACTACTTAAAACGGAACACCTGCCTTCTTTTTAAGTATTGATGTAACTAGAACTATGTAAGGCTCCAACTACATGCACCAAAACAGCCTTGTAACAGCTTCAGGTTTTCCTATTTAGGTGGGCGTTGTTGAAGGATAAGGAAGTATACAAAAGGGTACTGTGGTACATGGCGTTGAACTCCATGGGCGTTTCTCGCGACACTCACCTCCGAATATTGAAACTCATCAAAGCAATCTTACCGGAGATAAAAGGGAAAGAAGACATCTTTGAGTTTGGGTATAAGACGATGAGGGATAAATGGAAGAGATTGAATAACCTAATCTCGTCTTCGAAGCGAGTCTCACTTCAACAACTCGATCCTCTATACTGCACTTATTTTCAGAAAATGAGGGACCCGTCACCAGGTAATACATTTTTAATCCAAAAGCTTAAGATGTTAGGCCATGGGATTGACTGCAAGCACTGTTACATTCAATTGAAATTGAAATTGCAGCTTACGGATGGTTGAAGTGCGAGAAAGAGGAAGATCAAGATTGTCAGGCCATGCTCATAAACGAAGGAATCATTAGTCGAGGCGGTGCGACTTATGAGGCAGATAGCCGATATACACGGTTGAGCCTCATCAAGACACAAGATGATTTCGAGTTGTTGATGAAGAAGATGGAGGCTCTCATTGCCAAAGAAGCGCTCCATTCGTCCATGTAAAGATGATTTCGATCAACTATGTGTTGATTCTTGAAGGTTCTATGGTCAACTATGTGTTGATTCATATATATAAAAGGAAGAAGAAAGTTATATGATTGTAAGATTGGTTATGTAAAAGGTTCAATGATCAACCATGTGTTGATTATCAAGGACTATGACTATAGATGCTTTGTTAGGATGTACAATAAAATACCATTAGCTTGCTGTTAATGGAGGGCTCATGTAATGGCTATATTCACATGTTGAAATATTGTCAAAGATTATATGAATATTATTTATAATGATTTGTAAAGACATTGATATAAAGGTCAAGTGAGCATCACTCTTGACTCCATTACCAAGCCTCTCTCTCTCTCTCTCTTAAATTTTGTCGAGGGTGGTCCAGTGTGGATCTAATTTCACATTGTAAACATGGTGCCAAATTGGACAAAGACTCAACAACCAATAAGCACACATTTAAAACAAGTCACAACTTAAATATCTTTCAATAATTCATCAAATGACAGCTAATCTCTAACCTAAAATTTCCTTTTTACAATGGATACCCAATGTTTATAGAGCCATGCTGGCGACAACATGCAGCAAACAGTGCAGTGCTAATATCGGGATGGCGCCAAACCAATGGCGGAAACTTCACCTCTCTCGAGCTCGAGAAGCACACCCGTCTCCTCCACGAGGACTGTAGGGTGTTTTTCGTCACCCCATTGAGATGGGAATACGCGCACGCTTGTCTGGCGTATACTACAGATTCCCCCTGCCTAGGGTAGGCGGGGGTTTATTGATTGTGGGGATCCAAATCTCCGGCAGCCGGGACTAATCTGCCGTTAATTACCCCTCGCCTTTGGGGCGAGGGAATCTCCGATTAACGGGTTAAAATAGTCATGCGAACTCAATGTGCAGTGTATGTGTGTTGTGTTTTGAAAGGGGGGTTTGGATATATCGGGAGCCACGCAGAGTTTTTACGGGGGTCCCGCTATCCGGATAGCGGGCTGGGGGTCAAGGGGGCTAGCATCCCCCTTGCGGGGTGGGGGGCAGCGCCCCGTTAGAAATTTTTTTCTAACAGGGACAGTGTCGCGGAGTATGTGTGTGTATAAATATGTATACGTATATATATATATATATATATATATATATATATATATATATATAAAAGAAAGAGAGGGAAAAGGCATCCAAAGGATGCGTGGGGGCAGCACTTTGGGCGTTGTGCGCCTAGGTGATATGCGCTCAGGCGCTAGAGTGCCACGTGTCGGCACATGGGCGCTTTGCGCTTGAGCGCAAGTGCGCCACGTGTCGGCACTGGGGCGACTTACGTCTGAGCGCTTGCGCTGGAGCGCAAGCGCGCCGCGTGTCGGCACGGGGGCGACTTGCGCTCGAGCGCAAGCGCTCCACGTGTCGACACCGGGGCGACTTGCGCTCGAGCGCTTGCGTGACGGCACCGGGGCAACTTGCGCTTGCGCTTGAGCGCAAGCGCGCCACGTGTCGGCACGCAGACGCTCTGCGCTTGAGCACCGGCGAGAAAAGGAGGTTTTTAGCCTAAGAAACAGAAGCTATGCTTCAAAAAGGAAATATTTGTTGTTTTATATATATGGAGTTAAACTCCTAGGCTGTTTTGAAGCTGATGAAGGGGGTTCTTCTTCTTCCTCCTGTTGTTTGGCCGGATCTTGAAGATCAAGAAGTAGGAGATTTTAAAAATCGCTCCTTTTTAAGATCTGATGGAAGATCTGAGTTCCCTTTTGTGGATTTTGTGGTGGAAACTACATAGTTTTGGAAAGGAAAGAGTAAAACTCTTGATTTAATTCAAAGAAATGAGAAGGTTTAGAACCTTGGAGAAGGAGCAGGAGGCACAAAGAACCCTAGTTTTGGGGGAATGAAAAGTTGTTACTTTATTCATCATCATGTTGCCTTATATAGGCTTACATATTTACATATAGCCCCTTGGGCTTTACAAAAATGACATTTTAGCCATCTCATGGCTCATGTGCCATTTCATTTTTGCACATAAGCCATGGGCTTACAAAATATTGGCTTTATGCCCATTTTGTTTACATTCATGCATAAAAAATTACATAAAAAATTATTTATGACATGATTTTATTGTTGGCATGAGAGAGGCTGGCTGCGGGCTTGACTTGGGTATGGGCCCGTTTGACCTGGGCATAGGCCCACCTAGCTTGGGGGTTGACCTTGACTTTGACTCGGTCAACCGGGGTGTGAATTTTTACCCCAACAAATTGCCCCCCATCAATAAATGCATACCGCATATGTGGGTCGTGTGCATGAAATTGATGGATCTTCTTTTGCATGGAGGCGACTTGCTTTGGTTCCCACTTTTTGGGATGCACTGCCCTTTTTACGACGTGGACGGTCGACGCTTGACGCGTCTCCGAGACAGAGTGTCCGTGGTAGACGTTTTCCCGGCCCGGAGCGATCTGGTTCCTGTTTTGTAGGAAGCCTGCAATGATCCGGAGCGATTTGGTTCCCGATTTGTGGGAAGCCTGCACTGCCCTTTTACGACGTGGACGGTCGACGCTCTGATCCGGAGCGATTTGGTTCCCGATTTGTGGGAATCCTGCATTGCTCTTTTACGACGTGGACTGTAATACCCAGCCTCTCTTATACCAAGTTTGTATTTTGTACTTTAAAACTCTATTTATGGTAATTAAAATTTCAATTATTTTATTTAGAAATTTAATTCTTCAAAACCCTATTTTTCTTTATCCATAAAACCCAAACTTATATTTCTTCAGCCTATTTTTTCCATTAATAAGCCCCGGGCCCACTCCATTATTATTTCTCCTAATCATTAAGATTTAAACCCAGCCCAACTCCTTTGAAAGCTAAACCCTAAAACCCAAATCCTAACCCGAACCATATTGAAACCCTAAGCCCACCATCTTATTTCTCCAAATAATTTTTCCCTTTATTCTTCAGGCCCAGCCCACTTCGCTCCAGCCCCTATTCTCATGATTTCTCCCCTCAATTTCCCCTGGCCCGGCCCCTTCGTTTTCTCCTCCATATTAATTAAACTTTTGAGGGCCGGCCCACTCTCAAATTCCGCCTCACTCAGCCGCGACCCCAACTCGATTCGACCCGGCCCACTAACCCATCTTCTTCCTCTAACGGCTCTATTCCTACAATCCCGCGCGCGCTCGACCCAACTCCGTCGCCTCCGCCCACGTTCGCGCCCCGTCGCTTGCGTGCGTTACCGCCCTCGACGCACGACCTCGTCTCCATTCCTCTCTCCCCCACTCCCATCGCCTTTCCCTCAACCCTCATCTCGCAACTTCTCCCGCTCCTTTCTCCTTCACCCACGTTCCCGAATTTCCCCACGTCGGCCACGTCTCCGTGCCCGTCGCCACGACCGCGCGCCTTGCGAGCTCCACAAGCGCGACCTCGCCTCTCTACCCCCTCCCTGCTCCCTTCCAGTTCATTCCCTCGCCAACGAGCTCGGCCACTGGTTGCCATCGACGCAGGTGAATTTCCCGCCCAACCGTCGTCGCACCCTGAACCCTCTCATCGTCATCATCGTCGTCGTCGTCGCAATCATCTCTCACTCTCCCAACCTTCACCTCTGGCCCCCTCACCCGACCTTCTCTCTCCCTCTGCTTTCTTTCACTCTCTGTGTCTTCCCTCTCTCTCTCTCTCTTTCACTCTCTGTGTCTTCCCTCTCTCTCTCATTTCCTTCTCTCACTCACTATCCTTTTCTCTCTCTCAGTGCACACACTCTCTTTCCCTCTCTCAACACTCTCACTCACTGCCTCTCTCTCATCTCTCTCTATCTCTCGTTCTCCCCTTCACACCCCGACATCATCGCCTGAGCACCCGAGCATTGGAACCCAAAGACCCCAACTATCGAACCCTCCTCCGACGAGACGCAACCTCACACCACCACGACCACTGTACAGCTCATCCATCGCTGCATCGAGCCTTGCGACCCAGCACCACCAGACACCCGAGCTCCGGCCACTTCGAGCACCAGCATCCCTGACCTTCAACCGAGCAGCTACAGGACCCAACCCTTCGTCCCTGCACCTCACCTGAACTCCAACCCCGTCGCAGCTGAACTCATCGTCTGCACACACCCTCGTCAGAGCTCGTCTCTTTATCATTCCCGAGCAAGAACCCCTCTGGAAACCCGTGCTCACCCGGAGCTGCTGCTGTCATCGTGTCAATTCGTCGCACGCTCGTACTGTACCTCGCTGCCGTGCGCCTCCAGGCAAGTATTTTACTTGCTTACATGCTATATATCCTAGTTAAAATCGTTAATTTCATAAATCATAGTGTTACACTTTTGGTTTAATATTGTACCATACCTGTTCGACATATGTTCCCAATGGAAATACCCATCAAATTTGGCGGAACTAAACGGTATTGGTTGGCCCGTATAGCTGTGAACTTAGTGTATGAATTTCGTTGGATAATTTGATCGTTAATGACCTAAACAATTACCCTCAAGTTTAACCGTAAAACTGGAACTTTCTTGCACCTGAAAATCGTCAAATTCACCATAAATCATATACATACTAGAATGGTGCGTTCGAGGGCTCAAATCGAAGCCAACTCGACAAACTTTAACCCCATACCAGTTTCCAGATATTCCTGTACTTAAACCGTGATGAAAATTGGATCGGAGTGCGACTCTGGACTGCAGTCCAGAGCGACTCCAGTTGTTACTTGCTGTCCCGTAATGGGTACCACAGGATTTTCCTTAACTCGTAGGTTGCGGAACTCCGCTGTTTATTATAGAAAAATCTGTTAGCTGGACATCACAATTGGCTTCGTTCTGTTTCGTTACCGTTTGATATTTAATCTGTAATTTAATAGATCGGGACACATAACAGTCCCAACAGAATCAGGATTGACATATTAATATTAAACAGATCATAACTCCTAACGTGCAGATGCGATTGAAGATCCGTCTGTTACGTTGAAAACCTTACTGAAAACCCTAGAATTCATCCAACTGTAGTGTCGCTAAAATCTGATCCCAACTGGGATCAAAATGCGTTGTGAAACGAATATCTGATTCTGAAACCGGATTTCCAGCCGCGAGCGCTTAAAATGAAATGGTTATAACTTTTGATCCTGGAACCCGATCGGCTTGAAACTGAATTAGATGGATAGATAACTGAACATACTAGTTACTACCTGTTTATCATTTCGCAAAATTATACACGTACTTTTCATGATAAATTGTGCAAGTGATAGAATACTGTTTTATGGCATCTTGATCGTGCTTCATATACTGTTTACGTATCACATCATATTCATATCATTGCGGTGATTACCTAGTGATGTCGTGCATTTACCCAGTGTTAGATTTTAGTGATGATTGTGGCAAGTACGTCAGTGTTCGTGTATTCGTGAATAAGTGAAAGTGATACGTACTTGTACACAATCAGTGACCCTATTATTCTATTACATTGTCGACGTCTGTGGGATGCGTGTACGTGTGACTATAAGTGGTATGGGACACTTATGGAAGCGCTGCACGGGTGTCACAGATAAGGCATCCGACACTGCCATTTATCTTAGGTATTGGTCGGGACGTGCTTGATGGAGGTCCTGCCTCCAGTTCTCGCGCAGACTTGTCACGGATCGATTAGTATTTAGGATGATGGTTAGCGTTTGATGTAGACCACGGGGTGTGGGGTAGTTTAAGTGTGAGTTCAACAGAAACTTGGGAGTCCCATGCCGGCTTATATATTTAGGGAGTTATATGGAGATTTACAGGGTACGTGATATATACACCGTGATATTCTTGTTACATGTTGGGCCCGTGGTCCCTTGCCCTTGGGTGGAGGACACTCACGAGTGGTTGACTCTCACACTTGGACTGACGATAGGCTTAGTGACCTGTACAGTGAGACTTAGAGACTGATAGGGATACTGGCATTTTATTCATGATATACTATGTGGCATACGTGACATATCGTTATACTGATTTACTGTTCCGCTGCATTGATTACTGTACATCCATATTCATGCTGTCGTTGATTTACTGTTATTCATTTCCATTACCACTGTTAGAACTACCACTTGATTATATATATATATTATTGCTATTGTGTCGCTCTGACGACCTGAGTATGCATGCTCAGTGTGAGGAGAAGATTTAGCCTGGATCAGAACTAGACGTGCATCACAGACTTCTTGACTTGCTATTCTGAGTTACTTTCGTTTGTTCCACTTCAGGTCAGTTTATATTATTGTATCTTTCAGTTACTGCATTTCTCATTACCTGTGCATCGTTTACTGTTTACCATGATAAACTAGAAGCCGAAGTGTGACTACGGCAGGACATTTCCTTGACCGTAGGAGCTTGGCTGGCCTTGTCTACCCCTCGTATTCCGTATTTTGGGAAGCGGGGCGTGACATGGTTTAGTTGGTATCAGAGCCAGGTTTTGCATCAATTGGGATTGCAGTTTTCCGTGTATAGCTTGGCAATCTAAGACATCCCTCAGTCTAGATTGTAAACTTGATATTCTTGATCCATATTCACATCGTGTGTTCAGCTATCCATTCGCTAGGGTTTCAGGTGACTTGGCAAAGTTTCGTGGTTGTAAGGGTGAACTACATCACGATTACACTACCATACTTTGTTTAAGTGACTTAAAATCATACAGTTGATTCTCCACTTGTAATAAATTCATCACCTCTGATATTCTTGAATCTTTGTCCTATCCATGTTATGTTTTGATTCGTTCAGCTTGTGGCTTATATCATTGTTTCAGGATCATGTCTTCTAATGACTCTTCATCTGTATCCGCTCCCCAGAATCAGACCGTTGAGATTCTGAGTGCACTGCGGGGTCTAAAGGAAGCCCAGGAGCGAACAAACGACTTGTTGACTGAAGGACTGAGAAGACAGGTGAATCAGGCACGAGCGGGAGTCTCAAATCATAAAGGGATCCCAGTTAGACGAGGAAAAGAAAAGAAGATGAAACGCCAATTTGTTTCCCCGCGACAGAAGCAGCAGAAGATCTTATACTGTGGGTATTGTAAAAGGCCAGGACATCTTCAGAGGGATTGCCGCCGCGCCCAAGGAAAATGTTTGATATGCGGATCCAACAAACATCTCATCAACGGCTGCCCAGAAAGGAAAGAACTACAGGGAGGAGACTCGTCCACACTCCCCACTTCGGCCAAGTGAGGATTACTGCGTAGTTCGAACTTCGAGGATAAAGCAGACCCAACACCGGATTCAACTAGCGTAACGATGATGCAGCGGTCTAGCAAACAAAGAAGAATTTTCATGTTTTCTTATTTCATTATTATGTTGTTATCTTTTTATGAATATTTCCTTCCGTTTGAAATCTTGTATCCATTGAACGTTTGGTTGAATGCAATAAAATTTGAATGATAATATATGTATCATTCTCATGCTTTCTCTATATCAGATTCTATCCATTATCACAGTATTTTAAATTCTGAGCTTTCAATTCCTGCAACCGCATATCTTCCTATACTTCGTACCTTGAGCTTTTTCCTTGATGTATTCCACTGTCTAGTCATGACCCTTTCTTTTCAGACCATGGCCCACCCTGGAGCTGCGCCGCTTCTAGACGAGGATACACAGTCATGCATTTCCTTAGACCACACGCTGATGAATTCTGACGATGAGATCCACGGTCCCCAGGTCAATTTCGGAAACAACGATTCATAGGACGAAGGAGTAGCCGCCTCAGAGTTTAACGTGATAGCGGATTCCGACGAGAAGAAGAAGAAGATCTTGAAGAGAACCCTATAGAAGGAAATCCAGTGGAGGAAGACCCCATGGAAGAGAACCCAGAAGAAGAGGATCAGCTGGAATCAGATCTCGATGAAGAGGCTCTATCCGAGGAAGAAGGACCCGAAGATCAAGATCCTGTGGTGGAAGGACTTCCAATAGAGATACCCGCAAGGCGCTATGGAAATGGACGTCCCTACCTGAGCGCGCGAGCCTACCGCAACCTGCTGAATCTCCACAACCGCGACTGATGGAATTTCTCTTGATGTTGTCTTTCTGGCCAAATAAAATGTGTATAGTTTAGGGCCACTTTTCGCCTTTGGGAATGCCTTGTTTCAAATTTTCTTGAATGAAATAAATCTTCTGAATTCGTAAACCTTTTTATTATTGGTCCGCTTGATACTTGTTTATCGCCCATATTCATTTATTTTTCTGCTGAGTTCCCTGACTGTTCCCCCTACTCGTTGTATAGTTTTTCACCCTCGTTTCGATTGTAAAGTACCGCACTCTGATCCTTGGGATGAGCCACCATTCATCTTTCGTCTGTGCCTAGATTGAGATCCTTCTGGGAGGAGAAGTTCATAGTGAAATCCTCGAGTTAGCTAACCTTTCAAATCCTTGATTCGTATGATGTGTCGAAAGTTATCCACCCCATACTTTTCCACTAGTAGTCCCTTGTTGCCTATCCTTACTTTCTATATTGACCCGATCCCAATCTCCTTGATTTTCAGCCTAACGCCGCCACATCTCGACCTTTGATCTTTATCCTATCTGGCCCTATACCTCTTTATGTGTTTTCCTATTACCCTATGTAACACCCGAGCCCAATAATACTATTTATATTACTGGTTGAGTGTCATATATTGCTCTTTTCCAATTATTCTGTTTTTCTGGGTTTATTGCTAAATTTTAACCGGTTAAGTCATTTTGGCACATAACAAATTTTAACTCCTAAAATGAAATTTAAAACGTCCATGTTGGCCTACTCGTCGTGTGGTAGCGTCCGCGTGTCGAGATTCCGTTCCGTTTGGCTAAACGGGCAAGTTTGGACGACTACGCGCGCGTGCAAGTGTCCGACTTGGGGGCATGCATTTTAATCATTAAACACCTATTTTCAAAATTTGGAATCCGCTTAAAATCCTATAATTTGAATTTGGAACATTTGGGCGCAACCCGGGCGCGATTTGGAAATGTTTCATTTTGCGCCAAAAAGGCCCATTTAATTTAATATCTTAAAACTATATATATATTACGAATATAATCTCTTAACTACTAAATCCTTTCAAATCATCTCAAATTTTTCCTTTATCTCGTCTCCAGCCAATCACGAACTCTCATTTAAGCGAGTGGGCCCCGCCTCCTTTTCCCTATCTCTCTCTCTCTTCCCTCAATCTCTCTCTTCCTCTCTCCAATCTCCCTCTCTCTCTTCTTATATTTGAAAACGCATGCAGCCGCCTACCCCATGTTTCTGCCCCATCACGAGAACCCGACGAAAACCCTAACCCTAGCCTCGCGACCTCACCGCCGGCCTCCTCACGACCTCGCCGTCGCCGTCACCACCTCCTCGACCTAGCCGCACCTTCCTCCCCTCGTTCTCCCGCTCTTTCCTGCACCTGCACCCAACCCCGACGTCGCCTCCAAACCCCGCAGACCTCGCCGTCGACGCGACCTTCCGTCGCCGACGACTCCCGCGACACCCTCTCACCCTCCTCGTCCCGACCTCGTCGTCGCTGCCCTCCTCCCCTCGCCGGACCACCAACCCGAGCCCCTAAACCCATCGTCTACCCTCCGCTGTTCGCCGGAGAACGCGCCGGCGATCATCTCCGTCGTCACCAGAGCCACCTTCGTCTCCCCCTCGACCACCAGAGCCGACCCCCCTTCTCTACTCGTCGCAACATCCTCTCCCGCGAACCCCCGAGGCTGTTCAAGCCTTCGCAGCCGCCGTCGCTGCCTCGCCGGCGTTCCAGTGCCGTCGAGCCATCGTGGTTGCACCCTGCTTCTTCCCTGTAAGTTTTCCTTGTCCTCCCTTTTGGTACAATCCCCCTTGCTGGTCGTTAGTTGCGTGTATCATATCGTAGTTGCTAACTTCGCTACTTTTGTCGTTGCAGGAATCCGACCGTGCCGTCTTGGCGAACCCGACGCTCCAACGAAGCCCCCTGGTCCGTGTGATTCCGTTGTTCTCTGTTGGGACTCGATCCGTGGCCCGTGCTATCATATCGTGTTTTTGCCGACATCGCATCCGTGATCCTGATTGCAGAACCGCCGAGGCAAGTATCTGAATACTTGCTCTAACATGCTAGCGTGCGAGATCTAGTCTTGCCACGCAATTGAATTCATACTATTTAATACCACAACCTCATGATGGCAATTGATATCATATTATTGCAGTTATCTTTATGATGGAATCGTTACAATAGTTCCTCGTAATTAATCAACCCACACCAATCCATATTTCAACTAAACAAAACGACTGAATCATATCTGCTTAAACTGTTAAATCATTCACGAAACAATTATTATACTTAATGTAAATTCCTGTAGCTTCATTACTTCAGAATTGTGGATATTGATTTACCTTGTGGCTATTGCACCCTAAAGGTGCTTGAACCTGTTAATAAGAGGATACAAACATCACTGTGGTTATATGGAATATTGTGGTTAATTACTGTTCCCTGCTGATGTTCATTATTGATTGTATACCTGTTGTGAGCACTTACCCGATTGCACGACATATTGGCCTGACCCTGCTACACCTGACATATACATACATACCGACTCATCCTGTTGTACCATGACATTACTTGTTTCATGATTTCATGCCTAATGGCGACAAACCTGACCATTCCTACTGTCGATCCAGACAGACCTACTTTTACTTGATTTTGTGTTGGCATTAGTCCTTAACTACTGAATACCTGACCTGACATACATAGTTTGGGGGTATGGGGAAATCAAAGGTGAAACCGACTTGTAACTCAACAGTTCGATACATTGTTCTGATCAGTCTTGCGGGCTTGGCCAGCTCCGGAGTGTTGATGCTGACATCACTCGTCCATCCTACTACCTTTTACTGCTTAGCGGCACGTCTCGGATTCAGCCCCGAGGGCTTTGACCGTGGTCCCGGGCACGCACGGGATACTATTGAGTTACATCGACGATTCATCAATTGGTTTCAAAGAATATAGAGTAGAAACCTGATAGGACAGTTCAGTCACCATTGCACTTTACCCTGCTCTGTTATTGTACTGCTTTATTCATGTTCATACCTGCATCGCTTATTACCATGTTTATGCTATATACTTGATGTCTTGACGCGCTGACGTCTGGGTTTTGCATGGCCCAGATTCTTTACTACTGTCGCCGACCGTGCAGGAGTACTTCAGCCAGCAGGCTGATTTGAGTTCTATAGTGGTTAGTTCGTTTATTGCATTTTATTTCCAGGTGCGATCCCGCATTTTTGGGACGTACCTTTCTATTATTATATTGGATCATTGCTTCCGCACTTATTGTTTATTGATTCTTGTATTTATGGATTTGGACATGTATTAGATTAGTTTTTATCTTGTTCTGGATATCCTTACAACCGTAATGTGACTGTGGATGGATGCTTCCTACCCACAGGTAGCATGGTTGGCTATGTCACGTGCCCAAATCTTGCGTACTCTAGGAAGCGGGGCGTGACATGATTCTTTTGGTATCAGAGCATAGGTTAATTGGGTTGATTCTTTGTAGTTGGGTATTGCACCCGATACACGAATCATAATACCCGTGATTAGGAGACATGTCCTGCCACCTTGACCGTTTACCGTCCTTGAATCATTCTTCCAGATCATGTCGACATGCAAACTTACTTTGCATTGTCAACTCGAAAACCTAACTTCTTGTTATCTCTAGAACTTAGGCGACTTGGGTGGAGTTAAGTAATTGCGGCTATGATACCGCGGCATAGCTACAATGCAGCACTCTATTTAAGTATCTTGGAGTTCTAGCCTCGATCTATATTCAGAATCTATCTCATGCTAATATTGGGTGTTTTGAGTTCAGGATTATGACAGGTAAGAAGTTGAAGACGTACCGGAGGTGTGTGAACGAAGCCGCCGTGCTTGGAGTGATAAGAGAAATACTGGAAATCAAAGAAACAGACCGAGCTGATCCAACAGCACGCGGACTTGTTTCAGGAAGTTTTGGAGATCGTTCCGCAGTCTGTAAACGAAGTTGGAACTAGACCAGTCGACCGAGTAAGGACCGTAGCAGATTTCAGACGGTTGGGTCCTACTACTTTCACTGGTCTGGAGGAGCTGTTGCCAGCCGAGCAGTGGCTAGTAACACGGAGAATTTGCTGATTGCGACACAGATCCCAGAAGACAAGAGTGTTGATGTGGTGCGCATTCAGCTGGTGGATTACGCCCGAGAGTGATGGCTTGTGGAGGAGACCCGCTTGCCCAGGCCGATCAGTTGGGCGGATTTCTCTAAAGGTTTCCTGGAGAAATTCTTCCCGCAGACCGCACGGGAGGAAATGGAAGAGAAGTTCATCGGACTAAGGCAGAATGGGGCAACCGTGGACGTGAATGCAGCAGAATGGAGGAGACTCAGTAGTCTCGCTGGACCTTTTGCAGTCAACGATGCAGACAACAATTACGGTAAGGAAGCAGTTCTGTCGGGCCAGTCGAGTTTAGGACTAGGCCGACAAACAGTGTTCTTGCAGCTATAGAAGTTGATGATAAAGAAGAGCCGGCAGTTGTTCGTGACCTTATGGATATGTTTGAAGATATAGCGGGCTTACCGCCGAAGCGAGACGTGGAGTTCACGATTGACCTTAGTCCTGGTGCAGCGCCAGTGTCTAAATCTTACTATCCAATGGCACCAGTGGAATTGGAAGGAGTTAAGAAGCAAGTTGGTGGATTACTTGAGAAGGGTTGGATTCGAAGCAGCAACTCGCCTTGGGAGCTCCAGTTCTTTTAGTGAAGAAGAAGGATCGCACTGCAAACGCTGGAACAAGAGAAGTTATTTGCGAAGATGAGTAAGTGTGAACTCTGGCTGGAAGAAGTGAAGTTTCTGGGGCATGTCGTGTCGGGCGATGGAATCGCCGTTGATCCCGAGAAGATTACAGCAGTTCGAGATTGGCCTGTTCCAAAGAATGTTGCGGAGATAAGAAGTTTTCTTGGGCTCGCCGGTTACTACAGAAGATTTGTGGAGAACTTCGCTCGTTTAGCTGAGCCGTTAACCAAGCTTACGCGTAAGGAGGTACCGTTTGTTTGGACGGATGGATGTGCATTGGCCTTCGAGACGTTGAAGCAGAAGTTGATAACCGCCCCGATCCTGACCGTACCGGATAATTCAGGAGGACTGGTGATTCACAGCGACGCATCGGGGAAAGGATTGGGATGTGTTTTGATGCAGAATGGGAAAGTCGTCGCTTACGCATCGAGACAACTGAAGACTCATAAGAAGAACTATCCGACTCATGACTTAGAGCTTGCAGCCGTGATCTTCGCCCTAAAGATTTGGAGACACTACCTTCTGGGCGAGAGAGTTGAAGTCTTTACAGATCACAAGAGTTTGAAATATGTGTTCACTCAGAAGGAGTTGAACATGAGGCAACGCAGATGGTTGGAGCTGATGGCCGACTACGACCTTGATCACAAGTACCATCCGGGAAAAGTTAACGTCGTGCCAGATGCGCTAAGTCGGTTACCAGCAATTCAGATATTGACTGCACAGAGAGAGATCATTGCGGATTTTCAGAGATTTGACTTGGAGGTTGTGCTACCACATGCTACAGGACAGTTGATGCAGTTGCAAGTACAATCGTCCTTAGTTGAGAAGATTAAAGCGGCACAATCGCAGGATCCTAGACTGCAAAAGTTTCGAGAGCAGGTTGGAGCCGGACTACGAACCGATTTACTGATCCATGAAGATGGTTCGTTGAGATATGGTAGCCGTGTGTGTGTGCCAAAGGGAGATGTGCGTGAAGAGCTCATGAAGGAGGCACACAGTTCAACTTACTCTGTACATCCAGGAGGGACAAAGATGTACCGAGATATTCGACAGCACTTCTGGTGGGAAGGTATGAAACGGGAAATTGCTCGCTTCGTGGCTAAGTGCTTGGTGTGTCAGCAAGTCAAGGCTGAACACCAAAGGGTTGCTGGTTTGTTGCAACCACTTCTGATTCCTCAGTGGAAGTGGGAACATATAACCATGGATTTCGTGACGGCTTTACCGCGGAGTCCAAAGGGCAACAATGCAGTATGGGTGATTGTCGATCGGTTAACCAAGGCAGCTCACTTTTTTCCTTTTCGGGTTGGTCAATCGACAGAGACTTTGGCAGAGCGGTACATGCAGGAGATTGTCAGATTGCATGGAGTACCGGTAAGCATCGTGTCCGATCGGGATACTCGGTTCTTGTCGCACTTTTGGAGGAGTCTACAAGAAAGTTTGGGGACTCGATTGAAGTTTAGCACAGCTTATCATCCTCAAACTGATGGACAATCGGAGAGAACGATCCAGACCCTTGAAGATATGCTGAGGGCTTGCATGTTGGACTTCAAAGGTTCTTGGGAAGATCATCTACACCTGGTGGAGTTTCGTACAACAATAGCTTCCAAGCGACAATTCAGATGGCTCCGTTTGAAGCACTGTATGGTCGTAAGTGCCGTTCACCTGTTTGTTGGGATGATGTTGGTGAACGAAGGTTACTAGGACCAGATTTGGTGGTACAGACAGTTGAGAAGGTGAATACGATCAGGAAGCATATGAAGGCAGCTCAAGACAGACAAAAAAGTTGGGCTGACACGTCAAGAAGACCTCTAGAGTTCGCCGTGGGTGATTTGGTATTCCTGAAGATATCACCAACTAGAGGAGTGATTCGCTTTGGAAGTCGGGAAAGCTTAGTCCTCGATTCGTTGGACCCTTCGAGATATTGGAGCGTGTTGGAGAGGTAGCGTACCGTTTGGCGTTACCACAGTCTTTGGCAGGAGTGCACGAGGTATTTCATGTGTCTCAACTACGGAGGTATGTTCGTGATGAGACTCATGTCTTGGATCATTCGGAGTCGACTGTACGGGAAGACCTGACTTTTGAAGAGCGACCAGTTGAAATCAAGGATCGAAGAGAAAAGGTTCTTAAGAACAAGGTTATCCCCCTTGTGCTAGTTTCTTGGGGTAATCGATCGCATGGAGAATCTACTTGAGAGCGAGAAGACGAGATCCGGCAGAAATTCCCTCACCTTTTCCAGTAGTTAGCTACTTGCATTCTTGGAATTTCGAGGACGAAATTCTTTTGTAGTTGGGTATGATGTAACACCCGAGCTCAATAATACTATTTATATTACTGGTTGAGTGTCATATATTGCTCTTTTCCAATTATTCTGTTTTTCTGGGTTTATTGCTAAATTTTAACCGGTTAAGTCATTTTGGCACATAACAAATTTTAACTCCTAAAATGAAATTTAAAACGTCCATGTTGGCCTACTCGTCGCCACTAGTCGTGTGGTAGCGTCCGCGTGTTGAGATTCCGTTCCGTTTGGCTAAACGGGCAAGTTTGGACGACTACGCGCGCGTGCAAGTGTCCGACTTGGGGGCATGCATTTTAATCATTAAACACCTATTTTCAAAATTTGGAATCCGCTTAAAATCCTATAATTTGAATTTGGAACATTTGGGCGCAACCCGGGCGCGATTTGGAAATGTTTCATTTTGCGCCAAAAAGGCCCATTTAATTTAATATCTTAAAACTATATATATATTACGAATATAATCTCTTAACTACTAAATCCTTTCAAATCATCTCAAATTTTTCCTTTATCTCGTCTCCAGCCAATCACGAACTCTCATTTAAGCGAGTGGGCCCCGCCTCCTTTTCCCTATCTCTCTCTCTCTCTTCCCTCAATCTCTCTCTTCCTCTCTCCAATCTCCCTCTCTCTCTTCTTATATTTGAAAACGCATGCAGCCGCCTCCCCCATGTTTCTGCCCCATCATGAGAACCCGACGAAAACCCTAACCCTAGCCTCGCGACCTCACCGCCGGCCTCCTCACGACCTCGCCGTCGCCGTCACCACCTCCTCGACCTAGCCGCACCTTCCTCCCCTCGTTCTCCCGCTCTTTCCTGCACCTGCACCCAACCCCGACGTCGCCTCCAAACCCCGCAGACCTCGCCGTCGACGCGACCTTCCGTCGCCGACGACTCCCGCGACACCCTCTCACCCTCCTCGTCCCGACCTCGTCGTCGCTGCCCTCCTCCCCTCGCCGGACCACCAACCCGAGCCCCTAAACCCATCGTCTACCCTCCGCTGTTCGCCGGAGAACGCGCCGGCGATCATCTCCGTCGTCACCAGAGCCACCTTCGTCTCCCCCTCGACCACCAGAGCCGACCCCCCTTCTCTACTCGTCGCAACATCCTCTCCCGCGAACCCCCGAGGCTGTTCAAGCCTTCGCAGCCGCCGTCGCTGCCTCGCCGGCGTTCCAGTGCCGTCGAGCCATCGTGGTTGCACCCTGCTTCTTCCCTGTAAGTTTTCCTTGTCCTCCCTTTTGGTACAATCCCCCTTGCTGGTCGTTAGTTGCGTGTATCATATCGTAGTTGCTAACTTCGCTACTTTTGTCGTTGCCGGAATCCGACCGTGCCGTCTTGGCGAACCCGACGCTCCAGCGAAGCCCCCTGGTCCGTGTGATTCCGTTGTTCTCTGTTGGGACTCGATCCGTGGCCCGTGCTATCATATCGTGTTTTTGCCGACATCGCATCCATGTTCCTGATTGCAGAACCGCCGAGGCAAGTATCTGAATACTTGCTCTAACATGCTAGCGTGCGAGATCTAGTCTTGCCACGCAATTGAATTCATACTATTTAATACCACAACCTCATGATGGCAATTGATATCATATTATTGCAGTTATCTTTATAATGGAATCGTTACAACAGTTCCTCGTAATTAATCAACCCACACCAATCCATATTTCAACTAAACAAAACGACTGAATCATATCTGCTTAAACTGTTAAATCATTCACGAAACAATTATTATACTTAATGTAAATTCCTGTAGCTTCATTACTTCAGAATTGTGGATATTGATTTACCTTGTGGCTATTGCACCCTAAAGGTGCTTGAACCTGTTAATAAGAGGATACAAACATCACTGTGGTTATATGGAATATTGTGGTTAATTATTGTTCCCTGCTGCTGTTCATTATTGATTGTATACCTGTTGTGAGCACTTACCCGATTGCACGACATATTGGCCTGACCCTGCTACACCTGACATATACATACATACCGACTCATCCTGTTGTACCATGACATTACTTGTTTCATGATTTCATGCCTAATGCCGACAAACCTGACCATTCCTGCTGTCGATCCAGACAGACCTATTTTTACTTGATTTTGTGTTGGCATTAGTCCTTGACTACTGAATACCTGACCTGACATACATAGTTTGGGGGTATGGGGAAATCAAAGGTGAAACCGACTTGTAACTCAACAGTTCGATACATTGTTCTGATCAGTCTTACGGGCTTGGCCAGCTCCGGAGTGTTGATGCTGACATCACTCGTCCATCCTACTACCTTTTACTGCTTAGCGGCACGTCTCGGATTCAGCCCCGAGGGCTTTGACCGTGGTCCCGGGCACGCACGGGATACTATTGAGTTACATCGACGATTCATCAATTGGTTTCAAAGACTATAGAGTAGAAACCTGATAGGACAGTTCAGTCACCATTGCACTTTATCCTGCTCTGTTATTGTACTTCTTTATTCATGTTCATACCTGCATCGCTTATTACCATGTTTATGCTGTATACTTGATGTCTTGACGCGCTGACGTCTGGGTTTTGCATGGCCCAGATTCTTTACTACTGTCGCCGACCGTGCAGGAGTACTTCAGCCAGCAGGCTGATTTGAGTTCTATAGTGGTTAGTTCGTTTATTGCATTTTATTTCCAGGTGCGATCCCGCATTTTTGGGACGTACCTTTCTATTATTATATTGGATCATTGCTTCCGCACTTATTGTTTATTGATTCTTGTATTTATGGATTTGGGCATGTATTAGATTAGTTTTTATCTTGTTCTGGATATCCTTACAACCGTAATGTGACTGTGGATGGATGCTTCCTACCCACAGGTAGCATGGTTGGCTATGTCACGTGCCCAAATCTTGCGTACTCTGGGAAGCGGGGCGTGACACCCTATATATATATTTAGGGACGTTGTTGTTCGAAAATTTGGTTTCGT
Organism: Agapanthus africanus; assembly: GCA_030015575.1. Taxonomy (NCBI): domain Eukaryota; kingdom Viridiplantae; phylum Streptophyta; class Magnoliopsida; order Asparagales; family Amaryllidaceae; genus Agapanthus; species Agapanthus africanus. The sequence continues at coordinate 519,459,089 of JASDDO010000012.1, read as the reverse complement.
TAATTTATATTTATCGAAGAATGTATTTTATCGATTATTCCCGTTTTACGCATTTCAAGTACTCCATTACCAGCTTTCCTATTTTTAGTGGCGCAACCCTTCACCGCGCATACTTTTGGTCTATGCCTCTTAATTTCGCTATACCAGCTTTCTAAAATATTTTAAGCCTATTTTATCGATACCTTACCCTAAAATGTTTTAATCTACCGACTAATCCTTCACTAATTCATTGTCATTACTTTATTTTCGAGTAGTGTGCCTATAGTTACTATTATCAATGTTTGTGCCTTATACTTACAATTTCTGATGTATTACTTTTGATATACCTGCATGTGCATATAATTGAGTTTCGATTTTGTCGAGTACGTCTCGAATATCACTGTCCATTATGGTTGTTATTGCTATTCTTATATACATATAGGTTACTTTGGTAGTTGTTCCTGTCTTATATTTATTTAGACTTATACTTTGGTATGTTATTCTTACGTAAATAAACTTTCAAATTTCGTTACCTGCCTATTTCAAGTAAAGCATTATGTGATGGTTGCAATATAATTACTTTTGCCTATGTTTGTATAACTTATCGTTTATTTTAAATTTCGAGAATGAAATTTTTGTAAGGGTGGTATGATGTAATACCCAGCCTCTCTTATACCAAGTTTGTATTTTGTACTTTAAAACTCTATTTATGGTAATTAAAATTTCAATTATTTTATTTAGAAATTTAATTCTTCAAAACCCTATTTTTCTTTATCCATAAAACCCAAACATATATTTCTTCAGCCTATTTTTTCCATTAATAAGCCCCGGGCCCACTCCATTATTATTTCTCCTAATCATTAAGATTTAAACCCAGCCCAACTCCTTTGAAAGCTAAACCCTAAAACCCAAATCCTAACCCGAACCATATTGAAACCCTAAGCCCACCATCTTATTTCTCCAAATAATTTTTCCCTTTATTCTTCAGGCCCAACCCACTTCGCTCCGGCCCCTATTCTCATGATTTCTCCCCTCAATTTCCCCTGGCCCGGCCCCTTCGTTTTCTCCTCCATATTAATTAAACTTTTGAGGGCCTGCCCACTCTCAAATTCCGCCTCACTCAGCCGCGACCCCACCTCGATTCGACCCGGCCCACTAACCCATCTTCTTCCTCTAACGGCTCTATTCCTACAATCCCGCGCGCACTCGACCCAACTCCGTCGCCTCCGCCCACGTTCGCACCCCGTCGCTTGCGTGCGTTACCGCCCTCGACGCATGACCTCGTCTCCATTCCTCTCTCCCCCACTCCCATCGCCTTTCCCTCAACCCTCATCTCGCAACTTCTCCCGCTCCTTTCTCCTTCACCCACGTTCCCGAATTTCCCCACGTCGGCCACGTCTCCGTGCCCGTCGCCACGACCGCGCGCCTCGCGAGCTCCACAAGCGCGACCTCGCCTCTCTACCCCCTCCCTGCTCCCTTCCAGTTCATTCCCTCGCCAACGAGCTCGGCCACTGGTAGCCATCGACGCCGGTGAATTTCCCGCCCAACCGTCGTCGCACCCTGAACCCTCTCATCGTCATCATCGTCGTCGTCGTCGCAATCATCTCTCACTCTCCCAACCTTCACCTCTGGCCCCCTCACCCGACCTTCTCTCTCCCTCTGCTTTCTTTCACTCTCTGTGTCTTCCCTCTCTCTCTCTCTCTTTCACTCTCTGTGTCTTCCCTCTCTCTCTCATTTCCTTCTCTCACTCACTATCCTTTTCTCTCTCTCAGTGCACACACTCTCTTTCCCTCTCTCAACACTCTCACTCACTGCCTCTCTCTCATCTCTCTCTATCTCTCGTTCTCCCCTTCACACCCCGACATCATCGCCTGAGCACCCGAGCATTGGAACCCAACGACCCCAACTATCGAACCCTCCTCCGACGAGACGCAACCTCACACCACCACGACCACCGTACAGCTCATCCATCGCTGCATCGAGCCTTGCGACCCAGCACCACCAGACACCCGAGCTCCGGCCACTTCGAGCACCAGCATCCCTGACTTTCAGCCGAGCAGCTACAGGACCCAACCCTTCGTCCCTACACCTCACCTGAACTCCAACCCCGTCGCAGCTGAACTCATCGTCTGCACACACCCTCGCCAGAGCTCGTCTCTTTATCATTCCCGAGCAAGAACCCCTCCGGAAACCCATGCTCACCCGGAGCTGCTGCTGTCATCGTGCCAATTCGTCGCACGCCCGTACTGTACCTCGCTGCCATGCGCCTCCAGGCAAGTATTTTACTTGATTACATGCTATATATCCTAGTTAAAATCGTTAATTTCATAAATCATAGTGTTACACTTTTGGTTTAATATTGTACCATACCTGTTCGACATATGTTCCCAATGGAAATACCCATCAAATTTGGCGGAACTAAACGGTATTGGTTGGCCCGTATAGCTGTGAACTTAGTGTATGAATTTCGTTGGATAATTTGATCGTTAATGACCAAAACAATTACCCTCAAGTTTAACCGTAAAACTGGAACTTTCTTGCACCTGAAAATCGTCAAATTCACCATAAATCATATACATACTAGAATGGTGCGTTCGAGGGCTCAAATCGAAGCCAACTCGACAAACTTTAACCCCATACCAGTTTCCAGATATTCCTGTACTTAAACCGTGATGAAAATTGGATCGGAGTGCGACTCTGGACTGCAGTCCAGAGCGACTCCAGTTGTTACTTGCTGTCCCGTAATGGGTACCACAGGATTTTCCTTAACTCGTAAGTTGCGGAACTCCGCTGTTTATTATATACAAATCTGTTAGCTGGACATCACAATTGGTTTCGTTCTGTTTCGTTACCGTTTGATATTTAATCTGTAATTTAATAGATCGGGACACATAACAGTCCCAACAGAATCAGGATTGACATGTTAATATTAAACAGATCATAACTCCTAACGTGCAGATGCGATTGAAGATCCATCTGTTACGTTGAAAACCTTACTGAAAACCCTAGAATTCATCCAACTGTAGCGTCGCTAAAATCTGATCCCAACTGGGATCAAAATGCGTTGCGAAACGGACATCTGATTCTGAAACCGGATTTCCAGCCGCGAGCGCTTAAAATGAAATGGTTATAACTTTTGATCCTGGAACCCGATCGGCTTGAAACTGAATTAGATGGATAGATAACTGAACATACTAGTTACTACCTGTTTATCATTTCGCAAAATTATACACGTACTTTTCATGATAAATTGTGCAAGTGATAAAATACTGTTTTATGGCATCTTGATCGTGCTTCATATACTGTTTACGTATCACATCATATTCATATCATTGCGGTGATTACCTAGTGATGTCGTGCATTTACCCAGTGTTAGATTTTAGTGATGATTGTGGCAAGTACGTCAGTGTTCGTGTATTCATGAATAAGTGAAAGTGATACGTACTTGTACACAATCAGTGACCCTATTATTCTATTGCATTATCGACGTCTGTGGGATGCGTGTACGTGTGACTATAAGTGGTATGGGACACTTATGGAAGCGCTGCACGGGTGTCACAGATAAGGCATCCGACACTGCCATTTATCTTAGGTATTGGTCGGGACGTGCTTGATGGAGGTCCTGTCTCCAGTTCTCGCGCAGACTTGTCACGGATCGATTAGTATTTAGGGTGATGGTTAGCGTTTGATGTAGACCACGGGGTGTGGGGTAGTTTAAGTGTGAGTTCAACAGAATCTCGGGAGTCCCATGCCGGCTTATATATTTAGGGAGTTATATGGAGATTTACAGGGTACGTGATATATACACCGTGATATTCTTGTTACATGTTGGGCCCGTGGTCGCTTGCCCTTGGGTTTTACCCTTGGGTGGAGGACACTCACGAGTGGTTTGACTCTCACACTTGGACTGACGATAGGCTTAGTGACCTGTACAGTGAGACTTAGAGACTGATAGGGATACTGGCATTTTATTCATGATATACTATGTGGCATACGTGACATATCGTTATACTGATTTACTGTTCCGCTGCATTGATTACTGTACATCCATATTCATGCTGTCGTTGATTTACTGTTATTCATTTCCATTACCACTGTTAGAACTACCACTTGATTTTATATATATATTATTGCTATTGTGTCGCTCTGACGACCTGAGTATGCATGCTCATTGTGAGGAGAAGATTTAGCCTGGATCAGAACTAGACGTGCATCACAGACTTCTTGACTTGCTATTCTGAGTTACTTTCGTTTGTTCCACTTCAGGTCAGTTTATATTATTGTATCTTTCAGTTACTGCATTTCTCATTACCTGCGCATCGTTTACTGTTTACCATGATAAACTAGAAGCCGAAGTGTGACTACGGCAGGACATTTTCTTGACCGTAGGAGCATGGCTGGCCTTGTCTACCCCTCGTATTCCGTATTTTGGGAAGCGGGGCGTGACATGGACAGTCGACGCTCTGATCCGGAGCGATTTGGTTCCCGATTTGTGGGAATCCTGCATTGCCCTTTTCACGACGTGGACGGTCGACGCTCTGATCCGGAGCGATTTGGTTCCCGATTTGTGGGAATCCTGCAGTACCCTTTTTACGACGTGGACGGTCGACGCTTGACACATCTCCGAGACAGAGTGTCCGTGGTAGACGTTTCCCTTGCCCGAAGCGATCCGATTCCTGCTTTGTAGGAAGCCTGCACTGCCCTTTTTGCGACATGGACGGTCGACGCTCTGATCAGGAGCGATTTGGTAGACGTGTCCCCGGCACGGAGTGTCGCTATTGGACGTTTCCCTGATGCGGAGTGTCTGTTGTCGATGTGCCCCCGGCACGGAGTGTCTGCTTGACGTTTCCCCGAGGCGGAGTATCGGCTGGTTGACGTTTCCCTGACGCGGAGTGTCGCTGGTTGACGTGTCCTCGGCACGGAGTGTCGCTGATCGACTTTTCCCCGGCGCGGAGTGTCGGGTTGACTTTTCCCTGGCGCGGAGTGCTGCTGATCGACTTTTCCCCGGCGCGGAGTGTCGGTGGTTGACTTTTCCCCGGCACGGAGTGTCGCTGATCGACTTTTCCCCGGTGCGGAGTATCGGTGGTTGACTTTTCCCCGGCGCGGAGTGTCGCTGATGGACTTTTCCCCGGCGCGGAGTGTCGGGTTGACTTTTCCCCGGCACGGAGTGTCGCTGATGGACTTTTCCCCGGCGTGGAGTGTCGGTGGTTGACTTTTCCCCGGCACGGAGTGTCGCTGATGGACTTTTCCCCGGCGCAGAGTGTCGGGTTGAATTTTCCCCGGCGCGGAGTGTCGGGTTGACTTTCCCCCGGCACGGAGTGTCGCTGATGGACTTTTCCCCGGCGCGGAGTGTCGGGTTGACTTTTCCCCGGCGCGGAGTGTCGCTGATGGACTTTTCCCCGGCGCGGAGTGTCGGGTTGACTTTTCCCCGGCACGGAGTGTCGCTGATGGACTTTTCCCCGGCGCGGAGTGTCGGGTTGACTTTTCCCCGGCGCGGAGTGTCGCTGATGGACTTTTCACGGAGCGTCGCTGATCGACTTTTCCCCGGCGCGGAGTGTCGGTGGTTGACTTTCCCCCGGCGCGGAGTGTCGCTGATGGACTTTTCCCCGGCGCGGAGTGTCGGGTTGACTTTTCCCCGGCGCGGAGTGTCGCTGATGGACTTTTCCCCGGCGCGGAGTGTCGGGTTGACTTTTCCCCGGCGCGGAGTGTCGGGTTGACTTTTCCCCGGCGCGGAGTGTCGCTGATGGACTTTTCCCCGGCGCGGAGTGTCGGGTTGACTTTTCCCCGGCGCGGAGTGTCGCTGATGGACTTTTCCCAGGCGCGGAGTGTCGGGTTGACTTTTCCCCGGCGCGGAGTGTCGCTGATCGACTTTTCCCCGGTGCGGAGTGTTGCTGATGGACTTTTCCCCGGTGCGGAGTGTCGGGTTGACTTTTCCCCGGCACGGAGTGTCGCTGATCGACTTTTCCCCGGCGCGGAGTGTCGGTGGTTGACTTTTCCCCGGCGCGGAGTGTCGCTGATGGACTTTTTCCCGGCGCGGAGTGTCGGGTTGACTTTTCCCCGGTGCGGAGTGTCGCTGATGGACTTTTCCCCGGCGCGGAGTGTCGCCGTTCGACTTTTCCCCGGCGCGGAGTGTCGGGTTGACTTGATTCCGAGACGAAGCATAATTTCGACAGGGAAGGCAGGTACACCGAGGCGAAGCATCATTTCGACACGGGGTGCATTCTGAGACGAAGCATAATTCCGACGCAGAGCTTGCTGGTTGATTTGATTCCGAGGCGGAGCATAATTCCGGCAGGGAGAGTAGATATTCCGAGGCGAAACATGATTTCGACACGGGGTAAATTCTGGGACGGAGCATGATTCCGCCATAGAGGTTGTTGGTTTGATTTGATTTGGGTTGACATCAGCATCGCTACACTGGAATATGGTACCAGGAGCGAATCATCATTTGTCATGAGAGGATTTGGGAATCTTGGTTTTGGTCGGCATCTGCATTGCTGCACTGGGATAATGCCAGGAGCAACTCATCATTTGCCCCGGGAGGATTTAGGAATTGGTGGTTTAGGAGACAGGTTTAGATCCCCATCACCTAAGGCCTTTCAATTTTATGAGCCGTAAAGGTCTCACAAAGCATTTTCTCCCTACGGGTCGTAAGGATCCCGTAGGTGTGTTTTCTCCTTAGGAGTCGTGATGACCCCCAAGTGTGTTGCTCCTTTGTGAGTCGTAAGGATCTCACGGGGGAATTTTCTCCTCACAAAGTCGAGAGGACTTTGGGAGTGCATTTCATCTCTTTTTTTTTACGAGTTTGCGCCCTTTCGGGTTTTCACAAACTCGCCGGTAGTCCTGCTGTTTTTACTCACGGAGCCCTTTCGGGTTTTCATCCGTGCCCATTTTGCTTATGGACATACCGTTATTCTTTTTTTCTTTTTTTTCATTTTTTTTTGGAGAGATCGGGATTGTTTTACGTCCGTGGATTGTATACGGTTTTGCAGGATGTATGATCCAGACCGTAGGGCCGGAAAAATTTTGGGACATTGTTGGCGTCTGTATCGCTGCACTGGAATATGGTACCAGGAGCGACTCATCATTCGCCTCTTGGGGACTGGGGAGCGATGGCTTAGGAGATAGGTTTAGATCCCTATCGCCTAAGGCTTTTCAATTTTATGGGCCGTGAGGGTCCCATAAAGGTATTTTCTCCCTGCGAGTCGTAAGGATCCCGCAGGTGTATTTTCTCCTTAGGAGTCGTGAGGACTCCTAAGTGTGTTTTTCCTTTATGGGTCGTAAGGATCCCACAAAGGTTTGTTCTCCTCATGTATCGTGAGGACACATGACTGGATTTCCCTTCGTCCCTAGTTTAATGACTTAGGGGTCATCTGTTTCCAGTTTAGCGACTTAGAGGTCATCTGTTTCCAGTTTAAAGACATAGTGGTCGTCTATTTCCAGTTTAACGACGTAGTAGTCATCTGTTTCCAGTTTAAAGACTTGGTGGTCATCTGTTTCTAGTTTAACGACTTGGCGGTCATCTGTTTCCAGTTTAAAGACTTGGCGGTCTACTGTTTCCAGTTTAAAGACTTAGAGGTCTAATGTTTCCAGTTTAACGACATAGTGGTCATCTGTTTCCAGTTTAACGACATAGTGGTCACCTGTTTCCAGTTTAAAGACTTAGAGGTCATCTGTTTCCAGTTTAACGACTTGGAGGTCAACTGTTTCCATTTTAAAGACTTAGAGGTCTAATGTTTCCAGTTTAACGACTTAGAGGTCATCTGTTTCCAGTTTAACGACTTAGAGGTCACATGTTTCCAGTTTAAAGACTTAGGGGTCTGCTGTTTCCAGTTTAAAGACTTAGGGGTCTGTTGTGCCCAGTTTAACGACTAAGCGGTCATCTGTTTCCAGTTTAAAGACTTGGTGGTCATCTGTTTCCAGTTTAACGACTTAGAGGTCATCTGTTTCCAGTTTAAAGACTTAGAGGTCTGCTGTTTCCAGTTTAACGACATAGTGGTCATCTGTTTCCAGTTTAACGACATAGTGGTCTGCTGTTTCCAGTTTAACAACGTGGTGGTCATCTGTTTCTAGTTTAACGACTTGGAGGTCATCTGCTTCCAGTTTTAAAGACGTGGAGGTCTATTGGATTGATTTGGAATTTTGGGATAGGGGCCGGCATCAGCGTTGTTAACACTAAAGCACATGGGCCAGGACACATATGTGGGTCTTCCCAATGGAGCATAATTCCAAAGGCGGAGACCAGCCGCGTAACTGGTGGTTGCGGTGGGGCATGGGTATGCTGAGAATTATTTGAGCCCATGGATTGTATACGGTAGTCAATTTGGGGACTAACCGTAAGGCCGAAAGAATTTTGGGAAATTGGATTTTGGTTGGCGTCTGCATCGCTGCACTGGAATATGGTACCAGGAGCGACTCATCCTTCGTCGTTGTTTTTTTGTTTTATTTTTGTTTTTTGTTTTTTTGTTTTTTACCGCGATTGCTCTATCATTTCAGCTTTTCTTATCGCGAAGGTCGCGATTGCCCTATCATTTCGGCTATTTGTTCGCGGTTGCCCCATCATTTCGGCTTTTCTCTATATTTTTTTTTATTTACACATTTTTTTGTTTATTTACATATATATGTATACATATATTTTTACATTCCCAGTTTAACGACTTAGAGGTCGATTGTTCCCAGTTTAATGACGTGGTGGTCCTTTTTGCTTATCCCAGCTCCTTGAACTTTGATCTTGGCGGAGCTGTGTTGATGACCTAGCTCTGTGGCTTGCCGATACATCCGAGGATTGTGAGGTTTTTCCAAGCTTATATTGGTCCTCTGCCCAATCTTTGAAAATATAGCAGTCTTCGATGGTATGACCCACCACTCTATGATATGGGCAGTATATGGGATTGCCGGTCATGTTCATTTCCTGTGGCCTTTTTGGAACAGGCAGTTGCAGACCGTTGTTCAAGGCATCCATGAATATTTTGCGGACTTCATCCCTCCTGAAGGAGTATACCTTCTTCTTTCCCTCCATTGGAGTAGGTGCCTTTACTGATGCTGGTTCTCGAAGCCGATCGGTCTTTGGTTCGCCCTTTTCAGATAATGGCACATGTCTGGGAGGATTAGGTTCCCGAAAGGCTTCGGTCTCCATTTGCATGAAATCGGCGGTCGTAGCTTGACTGTTTGCTAACGCGCCTTTAGACAGTTCTATCTCTCCCGTCCTGTATTGCCTTTCGACCCAATCTTTGAAGACAAAGCAGTCCTCAATGGCATGACCTATCACCCTGTGATAGGGGCAATATTCTGGGTCGTCGGTCATATTCGCTTCTTGCGGTCTCTTTGATTCTGGCAGTTATAGACCGTTTCTTAGGGCGTCCCTGAATATCTTATGGACCTTTTCCCTCTTGAAGGAATAGACCTTTTCCAGCTTCTCTTTCAGAGGCGATTCCCCCCCGGCGTATGTATCAGAGGGACTGGTGGCTGATTGCGGCCGTTTCTCGCGAAGGCACTCCTCTTTTAGGTTTAAAGGGATATCAGTTGGCTGCTCCCGGGTACCAATCCCTGGCTCGTAAGCCAAAATTTGGTTCTGCTGTAATTGCAACCGGGCGACTTGGGTCGCGAGATCTACCACGACGTTTGCCAGCTCGTCGACTTTGGAATAGACCTCGGCCATCTTCTCATCCCTGTCCTGAAATTGCCTTTGAAGCCATTGGAATAATGCTTGCTTTGTAGTTCCGGCTATGACAACCGGGTAATCTTTATTGCCTGAGCTCCATTCCGTAGGAACCACGGGCTCCTCTGGCTTATCGGCCTGAGCGGGCTCTTCATCATTTAGATCGAGCCGATGCTGGGTAGCGTCAACCATATCATCACCATGGCTGTGAAGAAGAAGAGGGTTCGTTTCTTCATGTCCGGCCATGTAGACAGTGTGGATAACACATTCAGCCGTTCTTTCACCACTGGCAGCTGGTTTCGCGGAGCGGTCCGGGCTTTGGAAATTCATAAATTTTAACATGGCAAGAGCCCTAGCCCTTTTGTTGGCTCTATATCTGAGCCGCTTCTGCCTCAGCTTCTCTGCCTTAAGCGCTTGGCAGGCTTCTGCTCTTCGGGAAGCCGCCAAAGGCCGAGTGATGGGGAGACATGAGAAGACACCCAATCGAGCAGTTGTCAGAGACACCGCCGGAGCTTGCTCGAGAGGCCTTGTTGCTTTGTTGGTGTTGATGTCCTTACCCCCAGCTGGGGCCAAGGAAAGTCGTTCAGACACCGACTTGCGTTTGGGTTGGGGCATCCTCGAGACTACCACATTTGGCCTCCTGCCTTTCGAGACCAGTTTGTCTGTTGCTGGAGCTTGAGGAGCTGGGATGGCTCCAATTGGTATGAACATAATAGAGCCGAATGGTAGCAGCGGTTCCTCCCATTGTCGCCCGAGACTGGCCGGAAGGACCGTCCTGGAGTCCATCTTCATCGTGTAGGAGACGGGAGTCGTGCTGAGAGCTGAGATCGTCCTTGGAGACATTGTTGGAGGGTGATTTCTTGAAGACCTGCATGAAAGAGCATTATTTTAGTATAAATACATATATGTACATTGATTGAGTTCGCATGAACGCTTAACCCGAAATATGGGAGGAGAGATTGGTCCCACCGGGCGTGCCAGAATCTGGAGGGTGTTTTTCGTCACCCCATTGAGATGGGAATACGCACGCGCTTGTCTGGCGTATACTACAGATTCCCCCTGCCTAGGGTAGGCGGGGGTTTATTGATTGTGGGGATCCAAATCTCCGGCAGCCGCGGACTAAGCTGTCGTTAATTACCCCTCGCCTTTGGGGCGAGAGAACCTCCGATTAACGGGTTAAAATAGTCATGCGAACTCAATGTGCAGTGTATGTGTGTTGTGTTTTGAAAGGGGGGTTTGGATATGTCGGGAGCCACGCAGAGTTTTTCTAACAGGGACAGTGTCGCGGAGTATGTGTGTGTATAAATATGTATACGTATGTGTATATATATATGTATATATGTATATATATATATAAAAGAAAGAGGGGGAAAAGGCATCCAAAGGATGCGTGGGGGCAGCACTTTGGGCGCTGTGCGCCTAGGTGCTATGCGCTTAGGCGCTAGAGTGCCACGTGTCGGCACATGGGCGCTTTGCGCTGGAGCGCAAGTGCGCCACGTGTCGGCACGGGGGCGACTTGCGCCTGAGCGCTTACGCTGGAGCGCAAGCGCGCCGCGTGTCGGCACGGGGGCCACTTGCGCTCGAGCGCTTGCGCTGGAACGCAAGCGCTCCGCGTGTCGGCACCGGAGCGACTTGCGCTCGAGCGCTTGCGCTTGAGCGGAAGCGCGCCGCGTGTCGACACGGGGGAGACTTGCGCTCGAGCGCTTGCGCTGGAGCGCAAGCGCTCCACGTGTCGGCACCGGGGCGACTTGCTCTCGAGCGCTTGCGCTTGAGCGGAAGCGCGCCGCGTGTCGACACGGGGGAGACTTGCGCTCGAGCGCTTGCGCTGGAGCGCAAGCGCTCCACGTGTCGGCACCGGGGCGACTTGCAAGCGCAAGCGCGCCACGTGTCGGCACCGGGGCGACTTGCGCTGGAGCGCAAGCGCGCCACGTGTCGGCACCGGGGCGACTTGCGCTCGGGCGCTTGCACTTGAGCGCAAGCGCTCCACGTGTCGGCACCGGGACGACTTGCGCTCGAGCGCTTGCGCTCGAGCGCCAGCACGCCACGTGTCGGCACGCAGGCGCTCTGCGCTTGAGCGCCGGCAAGAAAAGGAGGCTTTTAGCCTAAGAAACAGAAGCTATGCTTCAAAAAGGAAATATTTGTTGTTTTATATATATGGAGTTAAACTCTTAGGATGTTTTGAAGCTGATGAAGGGGGTTCTTCTTCTTCCTCCTGTTGTTTGGCCGGATCTTGAAGATCAAGAAGTAGGAGATTTTAAAAATCGCTCATTTTTAAGATCTGATGGAAGATCTGAGTTCCCCTTTATGGGTTTTGTGGTGGAAAACTACTTAGTTTTGGAAAGGAAAGAGTAAAACTCTTGATTTAATTCAAAGAAATGAGAAGGTTTAGAACCTTGGAGAAGGAGCAGGAGGCACAAAGAACCCTAGTTTTGGGGGAATGAAAAGTTGTTACTTTATTCATTATCATGTTGCCTTATATAGGCTTACATATAGCCCCTTGGGCTTTACAAAAATGACATTTTAGCCATCCCATGGCTCATGTGCCATTTCATTTTTGCACATAAGCCATGGGCTTACAAAATATTGGCTTTATGCCCATTTTGTTTACATTCATGCATAAAAAATTACATAAAAAATTATTTATGACATGATTTTGTTGTTGGCATGAGAGAGGCTGGCTGCGGGCTTGACTTGGGTATGGGCCCGTTTGACCTGGGCTTAGGCCCACCTAGCTTGGGGGTTGACCTTGACTTTGACTCGGTCAACCGGGGTGTGAATTTTTACCCCAACAAGGATGTCGGTAATGTCATCACCGATGGAAGGTTCAACGTCTTTGGAACTTTAGTTTAACAGGCGTAGTTGGAAAAACTTCATTTCTGTCATGCATTTTAACAGGCGTATATAGTTGGAAAAGCCATTCAATTCTCCTGAAGTTTCATCGGCTTGTTTTCCTGCTTAGCTGTAGTTTCAATTACATGTTAAGATTGATAGCAGCTACTACTTGAAACCAAACATATGTAAAATTAAATAGGTCTCCAACCATGCAACCGAACAATATGTAAAGGCCTAATTCTCGGAATAAGGAGATATGGACCGAAACCGCCTCCTAAACAAAAGGGAAATCATCTTGCCATAACCACACCAAAGGCTCTAATTAAACATGTACGATAATATCCAAGATATAATACTAACATCATTGTATAGTGTTTTTCGTCACCCCATTGAGATGAGAATGCACGCCCTTGTCAGGCATGTATAGATTCCCCATGTCTGGGATGGACAAGGGTTTACTGATTGTGAGGATCCAAATCTCCGGCAGCTGCGGACTAAGCTATTGTTAATTACCCCTCAAAGCGAGGGAACCTCCAATTGATTGGTCAAACTGATCATGCGAACTCAATATGAGGTGTTAGTATTTAAAAAAAAGTATTGGGACATGTTTGTTTCATTTTTTTTTGTGATAAACGAATTTTTTTATTCAAAAATACATTTTTTAAAATTTTTACTTCTTTTATTATATATATATATAGAGAGAGAGAATAACAGAGGAAAGATGTTATAGGAGGGAATGTCCTCTTATGGCGTCGAAAAAATACAATGTCTATTGTTTTTTCCGACGATCGGCATCCATCATCTTCATCGTTATCATCTAAAAATATGAGTACATCAAATTTCATTAGATTCTACAACCTTTTCACCGTTGAATTAGCAGGTTCAAAATTAACGGTTTACCGACAATAGAACTTTTTACATTGCTAAATCAATGGTGAAAAGGTTATAGAATCACATGAAATTTGGTGTACCCACATCTTAGATGATAACGATGAAGATGATGAAGTCCGATCGTCGGAAAACACGATAGAGGGTGTATTTTTTCGACGCCATAGGAGCAAATTCCCTCCTATCGCCTCTTTCCTCCATTATTCTTATATATATATATATATATATATATATATATTAAAAAATGAGAAAAGCTTCCACTTAATAGGAGCCCCCTACATGAAGAGAAAGAACCCCCCCCCCCCCCGCATATGAGGGAGGATATGAGGGGGGGTTGCTCCCGAATGAAGAGCCTCTCCCTTACATAGGGAAAGAAACCCCCGATATGAGGGGAGCTCTCACTAAGTGGAAACCCCCCACGTGAGGGATAAAGAGACCCCCTCACGTGGGGAAAGGCTCCCACTAAGTGGGAGCCCCCTCATGTGGGGAACAACAAGAAGGGGCACATGTCCACGGAGCGCGAGCGCGAACCGGAAAAGGATAGGGCTAAGCTCACGTATTTAAAGTTGTACTCCTTTAATTTTTATTATAGAGTTAAACTCCGAAAAATTCTGATTCGGAGTTAAATTTCTTTTAAAATGTTTTATTTTAGAGTTAAACTCCCAAAGAAAATTTATTATGGAGTTAAACTTCTAAAAGATTTTAAAAGGAGTTAACCTCTGTAATAAAAATTAGATGGAGTTAAACTCCCAAAAAAAATTTAAATGGAGTTAAACTCTAAAAGATTTTTCCCCTTTCTCTCTTAAGAAGAACCCCAAATAGGTTCTTTTGAAATTTTAAGATTTGGATCTTGGATGGTAAAGATAAATCCCTTTTGTTCTCTTGATGGAGGTTTGAGAGGTAGATTTCCCTTCTTCTCTCCCTCTCAAATTGGATCTTGAGAAAAAAAAAGATAGTAAAAATCTTCCGGTTTTGGATTTGATGTGAGAGTTAAACTCTCCTTCAACGTATTTATGGTGAAACTTTAATTAGTTTGGAAAAAAAAAAGCTAAGCTATTGATTTAATTGAAAAATGAAGTGGAAGACCTTGAGAGAGAGGAAATGGAGACACAAACCTTAATATTTTTGAGAGAATCAATACTTTTTCATTTCATCATCATGTTGCCTTATATAGGCTTACAAGTTTACACATAACTCTTTGGGCTTTACAAAATAGCACTTTGCTCATTCCACGTTTATGTGCTAATTTATTTTTGCATATGAGCCATGGAATTTACACAAATTTGGTTTTATGCTCAATTTTCCTTACATTTATTCATAAAAATTACATTAAAATAATTTATTACATAATTTTCTTCTTGGCATAGGAGAGGCCAGCCTCTTCATGTTTGGGCTCGACTTGGGCATAGACCCACTTGGCTTAGAGTTGATTTTGACTTTGATTTGGTTAACCGAGGTGTAATTTTTGACCCCAACAATCATGCTGCATAAATAACAAATAATATTGATGAATCCACGAGATAAAATAGAGTCAATAAAAAATCCAAATAATAGAAGATTCCGAATTTAAAAAACACAAGATCCAAAAGAAAGACACATTATTCCCAACGTCCCGCGAGCGCGCATATTTTAATAGCAACTGAAATCAAATAGAAAAAAATCTATCAAATACTACTGATTTTCGGCAAACACCTAATAGTCACTCTGATCCAGCTCTGCCTGTGAACCGGCCTCTAAACTTGAGATGGCAAGTCCCAGAGATTTCAGAACATCCCAACAAATACTCAATCGTAATAGTGTGTGTATGTGTGTGATAGCATGAATATATGAGTGTAGTGAAGCCCGTGTGCATATGGAGATATAGATATGGTAGCAATATGAAAAAAAAGTATGTAAACAGGTCAAGTCGGTCAAGTCATATCTTAGTTGGTAACTAAAAAGGTAATCTATCATATTATGGGTTCGAGTGTGTCGTCAAGCTTTACAGGAGTATTTCTAACCCAAGAGTAGGGCCTCAGGGGCAAAGAAACATGGGCCAAACTATGGAATGAACAAGAGACCGTATATAGCCAGGTACGAGCTTTAGTAACAAGCGACCGATATAGCCCGGTACGAGCTGTCGGTATGGGATTCCTGAGATCCTGATGAACGAATGCACACTCAAACTACCCCGGCATCTCGCGTATTTATAACTAACATGGCAGTGAACTCGACCACTAAATAAAATGCTGACTGGACTGGAACTTGTAATATCATATTAATGGTATAGATAGAAGCTTGTAAGCAGGAATATATGGGGTCATGGCATGTAACTCAGCATTCCAATAGTAATCTCGTTTTAATGCAAGAAAACAGTAATTCGAGCAAATGATGTTAAATAAATAGTCTCAATTAGCATGTTAAGTAAAGTTGATATGATATGATAATATCAATAATATAAACAAGAATCTATATGAATTTGCAAGTATCTCCATTTAATATCCGGATTTATTATTGGAAAGAATAATAAACTGAAATATAGTTTTAAAGGATTAAATATGATTAATGTGATCTCTAGGAGTCCTGGGGTTTCACAAGGTACACAATAAATTATGTAATTAAAATCATCTAAAGAATACTATGCTATATGAAATACAATAATATGTATCTGATTATGTTTAAAATAAATACTAATAAAAACGAATATAATCATGTATTATTAATTACCATCGGTGACTAATATACTTGTGTGTATAATATGATAACTATGATATCATCATACATAGTACCATTATTAATTAACATAAACATAATACGAGACTTTTAATATTAATGTACTATAGTCTAATAATATATTGAGCCATTCGCCGATGTTGCATCGACCAAAGAAAAGAAGCAAGAGTACTTTCCTTGAGACGGTTAAATACGACGACACGAAACGCAAACCAAACTCGATCGCTCGGCTAGAGAATCTCGATCCACGTTGCTCTCTGTTCTGGAATTGAGTGCGGTTGGTGATGGATGATCAACAGTTTTTAAAAGAAGAAGGAGATTTGAGAAATGAATATAGGTTTAGAATTATTTATATATATATGGTGAGAGAGAGAGAAAAGGAGAAGAGAAATATTCTGATTGGGGAGAGATATTCCGATTGGAGAGAGAGATTAGAATTAGGTAAAATATAGGTGTATTATTTATATATTGCTTAGGGTTAAATTGGTAGAAAAGAGAGAATTTGTTAAACTAAATAAAACAATATATCACAAAACCCTCACAAGAACTATTTGTTAAAAATTTTAAGAGACCTACTCAATTATTTATCATAACCAAAAAAATCTACCATATATCTATGGTTACAAAAATATTGTAGACAGTATATATATCGTATGTATATTAATTAATATAAATATAAATTAGCATACCAATAAACATCTTAAACAAACTATATATATATATATATATATATATATATATATATAGAGAGAGAGAGAGAGAGAGAGAGTAGGATTGTTTAAATGTGCATGATTAAAATAAATATAGATTTGTTTGGGGAAATAAAATATATTTGGAAAAAGAATATAAAATATATATATAAGTTTAGGAAAATAATTCTCATAGATAGCCCCTAATAGTTTAATTTGAAAGATTTAAAATATAATTAAAAGATTATTAATAATATATCATGGTAGACAAAACATTATACTAGAATATAAATAAGATATTAAAAACTTTAAAAGTTAAATATCATATACTTAACTAACTTAGATATATTTGTTTACATATCTAGTATTTGAAAATATATTAAATGCAAATTAAAATAAGATATTAATAAATTA
The DNA here is from genome assembly GCA_030015575.1 of Agapanthus africanus. Classification (NCBI taxonomy): domain Eukaryota; kingdom Viridiplantae; phylum Streptophyta; class Magnoliopsida; order Asparagales; family Amaryllidaceae; genus Agapanthus; species Agapanthus africanus. The sequence goes on along the minus strand of JASDDO010000012.1, from coordinate 519,441,917 downwards.
TCAAACAATCTTAAATACTAAATATAGTTTTTTAAAACAACAATAATAATATTACCTATTTAGTTATGAAATTAATGTTAGATAAATAAATATTATATGTATAAAAATTTAAGATATTAATCAAATTGTAAACACACATAAATACTAATAATATACTTATTTAACAAGATTGGAAAATCATAACCATAACAAACTTAAAGCAACCATAATAATATGTTCTATCTTAACTAGAAAGTATTAAACTCCAGCTTAAAATAATAATAATAATAATAATAATAATATAACAAAAGCCGATACATTCAAAAGAAAAGGAAAAGAAAAACTTACGATCAGTTTAGGATGTTACACAACCTTAGAACAGCTTAAGTTTTCGTATTTTGATGGGTGTTGTTGAAGGACAAGGAAGTATATGAGAAGGTAATGCGGTACATGGTGTTGAACTACTTCGGCGTATCTCATCGACACCCACCTCCGAATCTTGAAAATCATCAAAACAATCTCACTGGAGATAAAAGGGCAAGAAGACATCTTCGAGTTTGGGTATAAGACGATGAGGGAGAAGTGGAAGAGATTGAATAAGCTAGTTTCGTCTTCGAAACGATCCTCGCTTCAACAACTTGATCCTCGATGCTGCACTTACTTTCAGAAGATGAGAGATCCATCTCCAGGTAATTCTTTTCTGAAATAAAAGCTTAAAATGTTAGGTCATGGGATGGACCGACTTACATTGTTATATTCGATTGAATTGTAGCTTACAAACGGTTGAAGTGCAAGATGGAGGAAGATCGAGATTGTGAGGCAGTGCTAAGAAAGTAAGGAAGCACTAGTCAAGGCGGTGTGGCTTATAAGGCAGACAGGCAATATACACGGAAAAGCCTCATCAAGACACAAGATGATTTCAAGCTCTTGATGAAGAAGATGGAGGCTCTCATTGCGAAAGAAGCGCTCCTTTCGTCGATGTAAAGATGATTGCAATCGACGATGTGTTGATTTCTGAAGGTTATATGATCAATATGTTTTGATTCATTTATATAAAAAGAAGAAGATTGTTGTAAGCTAGTTAATGTAAAGGTTTAATGACCAACCATGTGTTGAAGATAAGTTTTGGCTGTTGAATATTCTCCATATAATAAAGGACACTTGCTCGTAATTTTCCCAAATCTGTTACGATAAACCGAGACTACAATGTTAACAAACAATGTATAGCATGGATCCACATGTACATATTTTAGTTATATCACTCTCCGAGTCGAATATAATTTTATAGTATAACAAAAAATTTCATCCTTGCCCTTTTTACTATATAGTCTTGTATAATCTGAAGTACTTCAAAGCTTCATTCCTTCTTCACATGATATCAATGAATCATTGATATCAACAAAGTCTATTATCGAACTGGAAGGACTGCTATGAGATCATTTTCCTCGGCTCTGTCACAGATAATCTCATCAATTTTGGCAACTGAGACACAGATGGGAGTTTAACAGAGATACAGGTGTTGAAATAGATCAGAAGCATAACTTAATCCATAAGCTATGAAAGGATGAAATCGGTTGATTCTGAAAGACTTGGGATAGAATCTTTCTCGAGTTCATTATACTAGGCGAAAGGTATAGAAATAACAAGGTGAATCTTCAAGTACAAGGTCTGTGCAATAAAAAATGACTGTAGCTGCGTTTTCTAGGAGACGACGTGCTATTATGCACCTCATTGTAGCAGACAAATAATGAGGTGGGTGATTATGAGTAAACTTGCTCTGCCTCCACACAATACAATTTATAAGTCTCCGGGTACAATACTAGATGCTTGTTGTTGATGTACTCTAAAAGTCACTACTTGACCCACAACAAAGCATATTTGTGGTATATCATGCCCTAAAGGCAAACATTATTCCATATTATCAAACTTATCATCTTTGCATCCATTAGAGACTTTTCCATGCCAGCAATTATTTTGAAGCTTGGTAGTTCGCTAGTTGGTTGCATGAGCTCAAACTGCACCCAGACAACATAGTTTTTACTGCATGCCAACTAGCCTGCGTGATTACTTTCCTTGCGTTGGAGTTAGCATTAGGAGACATCGACAAAAACATTATTCCTACAAGAACCTTTTTTATGTGTCATCTTAATTGATATTAAGGTAGTTAGCCGTAATTTCATCAAACCTTTCCTTAATAGCCTTTGATATGGGGTAGCTTAATAGCTGAAACGTTTCGATAGAAACAATAAAGAGCTTGTCATCATGTGTGTGAATTATGTGACCTATATCCACATTACTTATCATCGGGCCCTGTAGGTCTACTTGCCGAGCTCCTATTGAGCAATATGATCAAGTCAAGTCTATGAAGTTATTCGAGCGCTCTAACTAGTTGAGCCCAAAGGGAAAGCCCAAACATTATTAGACTTTACTTGAGGCCCAAGTATGTAACGCATGTGCCTGCCCGCACGCACGCAAGCACACATGTATATAATACAAACATTTACAAATTCACGTGTAAATATGTGAGTATACCATTGTTTCCAGTACACAAGTCCCTGTATCAACGGAAAATGCCCTACACGCGCGAGCATATAGCTTTGGGTATCGTTATCGACTTTCCGAGATACTTAAAACAGGCGTCTTTTGAGTGTGATTTTGGGTGTATTGGGGCTTAGGGCTTGAGAATTAACCTCAAAATATCCGATATTAGTATACTGCTTTTCCTTCAAAGGCCTAGGTCCTAGGTCGATTTGGCCAAACCTCGTTATTCTGATTTTTCTCTTCTCTCCATCATTTTCATATGACTTTTTTAATCAACGATCCACACCTTAACTCTAAAAATTAAAATTATACTGAAAATGTGATTCAAGCAACATACTGACCATTTGTAGTTCATAACCATAATTTAAACAAATCACGACAATCAAGAATCAAGTACACATACACAACAACACCCGTTCAAATTATATACACATCACAACAAGCATCGAAATAATTTCTTTCAAGAAAACATACCATCAAATTTTCTCGATTTTCTCGGCTTTCACGATGGGATTGGACTTCTCGATCTTATCCTTCCCTTCTCGCTGGTAATCGAACTCGCAGCCGTGCGTCTCCGAGTAGCGATGCATCGAGCAGAAGAGGCCGCCGCATCTGCACGAGAACCCCATCAGACCCACCTTTTTGCCGCAGGATTTGCACCGATTCGATGAGGGCTTTTGGATCTCGGCCGAAGAGCTCGGCGAATTTGGGGGGTTTTGATCCAAAGGTTCGATCTTTGATGAAAAGATTGAATCTTTGAAGCATTTGGAGCAGAGGTTGTTGGTGGCGGCGCCGCCGAAGAAGCCGCAGCCGTTGACACAGCGGATCGGTTGGGAGTTGCTCTCCATCGCCGCCGCCGCCGCCGCCGCTCTAATCGGGTCCGGATCGGATCATGTCAAGTTTGGATCCGATTAGATCCACACAGAGAGAGGAGAAATGGAGAGCAAAAGTTTTAGATATTTTTGGGAGGTTTCTTTTTCATTTTTTTTGGGACACTCCGGCACACACACGCAAACAAAGGACCCATGGAGGCTGCTGCTCTTTTTGGGTACTTAGAAATTGAACCCCTATTTTTCCGTCAGTATTTATCCAAGACAGAAAAGTGCTCATACCAATTGAGCTATTGTTTATAGATTTTCTCTCTCCATGTTAATTTTGGATGGTGACGGTGTGAATGACGTCACTCGGGAGGGTTTGGTCAGCTGTGCCCGCTGCCCGTTTTGCGAGAATAATAACATGACAAAAAAAGAGATGGAGTTTCAGACACTTGCAGACCATTTCGTGAGGCCGTGTTTATATGTATTTCTCTCGTAAGAGCACATATATTTCAGTACACAGTAGATTTTCCTCCATATTGTATTAGATTATAAAATATGTTTCCCATAAGATTTTGATTTTTTTCTTACAATTATTTATTAGAGTTTGAAAAAAAAAAATTTGATAAAGAACAACCCAGTTTGTTAAACGTCAAGCTCTTTAGCTTTATGGATGTCTTAGAATTAGAAAAAAATTTCATCTAGCAATAATATACCATCTTTTCTTTACCCTTTAGACTTCTCCCATGCTGTATGAGAATCTAGATCGAGAAAGCCAATTGGTCATTTAAAATTATGAAGGGCCCCACTTTTCATAATTTTCTAAGCTTGGAATTTCTTACTTGTAAACAAGAGATTGAGTCTCAACCAATTGTAAAGTTTTGTCAAGTTCTTTCACCTAGGTGTGTTTCACAGGCGAACAAGTTTTATGAAGAAAAGGGCTGAATGATGATGATGATGATCAACGGCCATAATGTATCTTAAAATGTCATCTTCTTCTTCATTTCAAGACCTTCTTTCTTCGTCATAAAAAATTGTTATTGCAATTTTGTAGATGGATGTCGCACCAAATCATTTCTATCTGAAGTCTACTAACAGGCCTTTAAAATCGAAATCTCCACTGGTTAAATTTAGGTTGGGACCCAAGGCTGTGGTAAGCTTGGAAATAGGATAAACAAAGGGAAGGCCGGATGGGATGGAGGTGTAGGTTAAATTGGGACGGTCCCTTTCGGACTGGATGACTGGGTCGCGAAACTGCAACCCCTCAATCCCAACCCCATTTATTTCATACAACACATCTAAGTTGCCTAGCTATACTACTTGCAAGTTTCAGAAGTAAAAGAATCAGGATAAATTGTAAAAAAAAAAATTAAAAAATAAAAAATCCCAAGCACTTTTTTTTACATTGTCTAAAACCCCATGCTCAAAAATTTATTCAAAACCCCCTAAAAAAGTTTTTAGTTGTCAAAAACCCCAGGTTTTAGTTGTCAAAAACCCCTTTACCTGTGATATATTTAGTTGTTGCCTGCTATATCTAGTTTCCTGCGATATCTAAGCATTTGTTTCCTGCGATATCTATTTGTAATGAATTAGTTATATACAGCAGATCACTATGTAAATACTGGAAAAAAAATTCTAAGGGATTCTTTACTACAGTTTCGAGTTCAGGTGGTTTTTGACGGCAGGAAAAAGCAATGGAAAACGTGATTGTTTTTATTTATTTTTTGACAGTTTAACCAAAGAATAAAGCACGTGTAAAGAAAAACATTATAGAAAACACCATGTTTCAAAAATCATCTACAACACATAGGGAACAATCAAAAAAATTCTAAAATTTTGTCAAATTGAAGAACTATACATGCGGAAAATTTCTTTTAGCATCATGTTTCAAAAAACCCAACTGCGGCCAGGTCTCTTTTTCAAATCCTTTTTCCTCATCAAATCAAGAAACCTCTTTGATTCCTCAACTCTATAATTTCCCTCATAAACCCTGGCCATTGCTAAATAACTCCTAGCATTTTCAGGCTCTAAACCTTGCAAAACCTCAGCTGCAACCTCACCAATCTCACTGTTCCCATGGATCAAACAAGCATTCAAGATCGTCGCCCATGCCACCGGATTCGCTTCCAAGTCATACTTGCACAAGAAGATACGCGCGTCTTCAATCTTCCCGGCTCGCCCTAGCAAATCTATGATACAGATGATATGATCGAAGGTCGGCTCGATGCCGTAGTCTTGAACCATAGAGTTGAAGTACTTCAACCCTTCGACCACGGACCCCCCATGGCTACAACTTGTTAGGATAGCGACGAACGTGTTGTGATTGTACGTTTTCAGACTCAATGCTGTTTTAGCAATCTCTAGAGCCTTTTCCGTGTACCCGTTTTGCCCGAGGCCTTGAATCACCGCATTGTATGAAACGACGTCCTTTTCGTACATTTCAACGAACGCCCGCTCTAATTCTTCGGTCATGGCATAGCTCGCATACATTGTGATCAAAGAGTTGGAAACGAACGTGTTCGATGCGTAGAGACCGTTCTTAACTATAGATGCGTGAAGCTGCTTTCCGAATTCGACTCTCGCCAACGCGGCGCACAGACTCAACGCGATGGTGTACGTCGATGAATTCGGCTTGGCTTCCTTCTCTTCTTGTGATCTCATCAGGCGCAAGAAAACCCTGAGACCTTCTTCGCCTCTTTGGCATTCTAATAACGCTGAGATTACTATGTTCCAAGACAACGAGTCCTTTCTCTCGATGTTGCGGAAAATATCCAACGCCTTGTCGACCAACATGTGAAACGCGAACGCATCCATCATAGTATTGAACGTCGCCAAATCCTTATATTTCATCCTACCGAAAATCCCTTGGGCTTCGGCCAGATTACCCGTCTTCGCATACACATCGATCAGCGCATTCCGGACGAATACCGATTTCTCCCCCTCTTCCTCCAAATACTTCATCGACAACCCCTGAACTTGCCTCGCCGTCGAAAAGTCTCGGACCAAGCTACACCCTTTGAGCAAGACGCTAAACGTATGCGCGCTGGGAAAAACACGCAACACATAGAAGCTCCCGTAATGCTGCTTGAACAAAGCCAGCCCTTCCACGGGCTTCCTGTTGCGCACGTAGCACATCATCGTCGCGGTCCACGAGAACACATTGTGTTTTTGTATCCGAACTGAGTCGAAGATCTGCCGGGCCCTTGTGACCGAGCCTGAACGAGAAAGGCCGGCGATCATCAGGGCGAAAGATGTCGGGTTCTTCTTGGGCATTTGCTCGAACAGGTTGAACGCGGAATGCAGGCGGCCGTTGTCGAGGAGAGCAGTGAGCATCGCGTTCCATGTGACCTGGTTTCTCCTGGGCATTTGATCAAACACGTCGAGTGCTTCTTCGACCTCGCCGCTTTCGCCAAGATCGGTGATTTGCTTCGTTTGAATCACGGTGATGGCGACGGCGGCCTTGCGTTTAAGAGGCGAGAGGTGACCCAGTGGTGTTTGATTTTGGAGATGATTCATTTCTTTTAGAGATAAATTTGAGGATTTAAGGAGTGAAACATTTTGGTGACGAGTGAGAGGTTTTTATGTAAGAGGTTTGCATATAAAATTTGGATGGCGATATTGCTGAAGTTCATCTAATAAATCCACATCAAAACTTGTTTACGGACAAAATAAACCCTAGCTGCATCTGTCTTTAATTTTTTTTCTTTTTATGTTGCCTTTCCTCTTAATCCCTGTCTGGATCTAGCGTTGATGTAGCACTGTCCAGTGTCGATCGCGGGATGGTTATCGTGAGCAAAATCACGAAGATCCGCAGGCTTGCATGAAGATCCGCAGCCTCCCGAGCTTGTCAGCAACGCGATCGAACTCCTCCGTCATGTTGTCGAGTTCTTGCAATGAGATCGAGATGAGAGCGTCGAGGTTCTCATCGAGGAGCTGGTACTTGACTGCGTCGATATCGTCTCCGAACATGTCGCCGATCTACTAGGTCGAGGAACGCCGGAGCAAGAGGATCGAGTCGAAAAGGGCGGAGGTTGTTGGAGAGGTAGAGGAGGCGGAGATGGGGAAGGAGGGAATGGGCCGGTGAGGTTGAAGCAGGGAGCGATGGGATGCGATGAGGCTCGATACCGATGTTTCCCCAGATCATGACACGTGGCAGAAGACGTGTCCCAGAGCTTACAAGAAAGGATCAAGATCGGTACGTTGGAAGATTTCCCGGGCTTTCGACCCGAGAATATTCCCGACCTTCGGTGGCCTTCCAGACCACTCCTACGCTCACCTTACAAACAACCCTCGGCTCGCCTCCGAGCCCTCCCACACGCTGAGTTCCCTCAGCCCTCCAGCTCGCCTCCGAGCCATCTCATGACCAAGCTCCCTCGACCTCCCACTCGTTCGAGCCTCCCGCCGAGCTTGTCTTCCTCGGTCTTACCGACCAACCCACAGCACCGATCACAGGCGTCTCCGTGAATCTCGCCAGACGCGAGATATCCGCCACCCATGATCCCGCTTTCCACGCCATCACGTTCCCCCATTAACGAGCATATCTCGTCATTAATGAGCAATCCCGTCTATCATGTGGGCGTAACGCCAGGGGCGTAACGACCGGCGTGAATCTCGCGCCCGCTTGCCCATGGCTGCCACTATATAAACCCCTCTCAGAGACGATTGAGGTAAGCCAATTTTACCCCAATAGGTCGTTACTCTACCAAAATACCCCGACTAACTTGATCGTCAGAGGGTCCTCTGTGGCACAACCATCCCGGGATTTCCTTGCAGGTAGTTCGGCCTCAACCACATAAACCCCATTGAGATTCACACGCTTCAGGAGGCAACCCTCCAACTCAATCTCAGCCATCCATCAGTGCTCGCTGTAGATCAACGGAAGGTAACATCTGAAGGAGATCCAGAGATCCATCAGTTGACGCCGTCTTTGGGAAATAGTTCCACTCAACGAAAGTTCACTTCCCGATCTCGACTTCATGGCGAGCGTTTACCGCGACGTTCCAAGCTCAATCGCCTCCTTCCCCACAATGGAGGCGCAGATGGATCCCCTCCTCCCCCGAACGCCATTCACGCCTTATCTGCTTAGATAGATCGGCTCGCGTCCGTCGTGGATGCACTCATTCTTCGTGGATGCACTCGTCCGTATCCAAACGGCCGGGTAAGCTCCCCAGGTCGCCGCTCCCCCATCTCGGGACCGGGACCCCTACAGAGGGAGGGAAGACTCTGCCCGCGTCGGCACAACCGAACACCGACTCGCTGTCTCCGGCGGTCGCTGATCCCCTGGACCAACGTATTCAATGACCCATTGGGCGCCGCACAACTCAACACTGAGGTCTTTCGCCAGAGCACCTCGCCCCGAGGCCCATCGTGCCCCTGTCCCTCCCGAGGAGGTGTCGGTCAGCTCGCCTGCACCCAGGCATAACCGGCACCCCCTCCCTCGACGGGGTCACGCGGACGGGACTCACCACGGCAGCTCGAAGACGACCTCACCAGGGGACCTAAGGAACCTCATTGAACAGAACCAGGGCCGTGGCCAGGCGCAGGTCTCCGGCAGCAGAGGCCAAAAATCAGAGTATGTCGAATCATCAGGATACCACGGCCGACTCGACGCCCTCGAAAAGAAGATCGAAGGCATGCATCGGGAACATCGTCCTTCAAGCGACGGGGCTAGATATGCCGCCGACTCGCTCACGAAGCCTTTCACCAAAGAGCTACTCGCCGTCCACATCTCCTTCGGGAATAAGCCCTCGAAGGTCTCCCTCTTTGACGGGAAGTCCGACCCGAATGACCATTTGGACGCGTTCACAGCCGGGATGAGTTTCCAGGACTGTTCCGACGCCGTACAATACTGCGCTTTCCCCGCCACTCTCATCCACTCCGGACGAGACTGGTTCTGAGGACTCGCGCCACGCTCAATCTTTACCTTCGATGAGCTGGCCACCCAATTCCTCGGCCATTTCGTCGGGAACAGACGGCAGAAGCGGACCGTTGACCATCTCTTCACCATAAAGAGCGGTGACAAAAAATCCTTCAAAGGATCGTCACCCGCTTCTACGACGCCCTCCTTGAGGTCCTAGAGCACCGGGACGAGACAGTCATTACGACCCTTAGGTTGGGTCTTAGGCACAAGGAGTGGCTACGCTCATTTGCATTAGCGCAACCTAAGACCATGGCCGAGGTAAAGGCCTGGACCGAACGTGAGATCCAGCTTGAGTCCGAAGTGAACGCCAATCTGCCCCGAACAGAGCAAACCGATCATAAGAAAATGGCCAGGGAGGAGAAAAATAAGATTGAGCGGCCAAAGCCCTACTCCCCAAAGTTTCAGGAGTACACCCCGCTGAACGTCTCCCAGACGGTACTGTCGGAGGAGGCTAAGGGCGGGAGATTCTTCAAACCCCCCAGTCTCGAACAGGACGGTAAAGCGCACCCGGGGACCCTACTACGCTTTCTACAGGTTGCAGGGCCACTCTACCGAGAACTGCAAGCAGCTCCGAGACTACATCGAGGAGTTAATCCGCTCGGGACACCTGGCAACATACTTGCGAGACAAGCGACAAGCTGACCATGAGCAAGAGCACCATCCCCCTCTCGGCGAGTTGACAATTGGCCAAATCATGGTCATGTTTGCAGGGGGTACGACGGGAACCAACGAGACTCAGCATCCCTCGCCGATCGAGGTGACTGGCAGCCACCCAAGGAAGAGAGCTAAAGCTGCCGAGCCGATTATATTTACCGACGTGGACCTCGACGAGATATCCCCTCCCTCAAATAGATCGGCTCGTCGAAAGTTCGTCAGGCCACAAGCTACTTAGCTTCATGGATGTTTTCTCCGGCTACAACCAGATCCGTATGAATCCGGCGGACGAGGATCTCACCGCTTTCACAACGGACCGGGGGGTATACTGCTATAAGGCGATGTCCTTCGGCCTAAAAAACGCAGGGCTACGTACCAATGCTTGGTCAATCGAATGTATATTTCTTCTTTAACAAAAGCGATGTAAATCTTTCTTGGGTTCTTAAATAAGAGGGAAACAATAGAGCATCACAAAAAAGGAAATCTTATTTATTCAAAGGTATTGTGGGCTCCTCAGCCTTACATCAAAAAGGAAAAGGAAAAATTTACAACAGAGGGGGAACGGGATCGAGGAAGTACTCCTGGTGATACTCAGAGTAGATTTCCGCTAACCGGGCCCAAGCCTCTGCAGCCCGCTCCCGCCGATGCTGCACGCGAACCCGGGACGCCATAGAAGCACCCGGCACTCTGCCCTCCGCGCCTTGGCTCACGATGTACCTCTTTTTGAAGCACTCCAAAATGAGGGCCAAGTATCGGTCGTGCCTGGCCTTCGAGATGAGGCCGAGCAGGAAGATCGAGCGCACCTTGCCGAGCGCCTCGTCCAGCAACTCTTCGGAGAGGGGGTTGTACAACCCCAGGGAACTCCTCCAAATTGCGTACATCAGCAACTGTAGGAGGGGCGACCGCAGAGGAAGAAGTCGGCCGACGTGACCCTCGAGGCGCTGAACCACACCCCGGTACCCATCCTCAACCAGGGACTGGTCATAAATGAAAACGTCGTCAAAGGTGATGATCTCTTCGATCGAATACATGCGCCCAGTCATCTCAAAAAGCGATGCCATAGAAGTTGCCGTCTCCTTCTTTATTTATAACCCGTAAAGATCTAAATTCGCGCGCGAATGGGCGCGAATCCTGGGATCTACCAAAATTGTTCCAATATCGCACCGCCATGTGACGGAGCTGACGCAGCTCTTCTAAACGCTCCGCCTCCCCCCATGCCTTCCTGACACGTGTCGCACGCGACGGTCACTCTTCCCGATGTTCGCACACCAAGGAAGGTTAGACCAAACCTCGTAAAGCCGAGCACCTACCCTGCTTGGTCCATCCTTGGCTGGTAATCTCTTACCCCACGACACCAAGGATCAAAACCCTCGCCAAGAGGCCACCGAGCAGCAACCCTGCTCGGTCCATCCTTAGCAGGCCTCTCAATGACCTCCCGCGCTAAGGATCACATCCCTCGCCAAGAGGCAACCGAGCAGCAACCCTGCTCGGTCTATCCATAGCTGGTAGTTCACTACCCACTGACGCCAAGGATCAAAGCCCTCGTCAGGAGGCCACCAATTGTTAGTGTATATGCCCTAGAGGCCATTACTGTATCATACTAGTTTGTATATTACTTAATGGAAGCTTGGGATATTCACCTTGTATAAACAATCTTGCTCAATATAGTAGTATGCTACTTGGTTTGTTTCTACTTCAATGTGTACTTGTGTTTATTTTTCTATATCACTTATACGCATTAGTGGAGCCCTTAGGATCTTTGCTTGATTACCAGCGTTGTGATGGCAGTCACACTAGTGGGGGCTGGGTAATCTATAAGCACATCCTTATACAGGTCCCTAGTCGCAGGACTATCGAGACAGGGCATCGATACTCCGGAGTAGACTAGCGTATGCGCTTCTCATCCCAGTGTGGGAGATGGTCTGTCCCACAGCCATCAGTACGTCGTACTAGAGATAGTATACGGGTGCTCGTTAGGTTACGAGTACACTGGACAGGACTCGTCGGGAACTGACAGGTTGGTATTATACCTATCGTCAGTCATCAGTTCCCAGGTGACATGAGTACAGCTTAGTCCGCTGACTTGACACTAGCACTTCGCCTCGAGTGTGTTCCCACTGCACTTTGATCACTACCCTACCACGGCTCAAAGGAGTCGTGCAAACAGGTGGTGGTTGGGTGCAGTCCCGAAGCACTTAGAGGCAGTGCCGGTTAGACAGGATTCGTCTCTCCCGGTATTGGGGGTTGACATCGCGCTGTGTCTAGGAGAGCCATTACACGAGTAGTCCCTGGCCAGGGCAAGCGAGATATACTGGTAGGTTCCAGTGTTATCTCAGGGTGTTTTGGGCTTCACTCCGACACGACTTGTACCGCTATTGGGGGACTGACGTTTTACCGCCCCCTAGGCCCGACATGCGATGTATCAGACGAACAGACCGGACTGTACGGAGACTGTCACATTCAGACTCAGTAGGAGTACAGATGGGGTTTCACCTCGTCAGCCTTCTTGTCGACATCTACCTGGGGACCGTTACGCACAGCTAGTGCCGCTTGCGGTCTGTGGTTAAACCCACTGCCAGCGTAGTGTCGAGTCTTTAGAGTCCCACACAGAGGGTATTCGCCTCTGGGCAAAACAGAGTAGAGGTCGCATGGTTTTGCGACAGGGTTCGTTCTCATCCGCGCACTTGTGCACGTTTGGAGTCCGGACGGATATTACTGGCTGGCTCTGGTTTGAGTCAGATACCGGTATATGTTTTGGGGTTGCTTTTATCTCTCAGTATTCATGTTCCTCGGAACAAGAATGCAGGTGTGTATGCACAGTTATTTGAGGAGGAGGAAGATGACCTTCATTAGGGTTTCGGAACGGGTGCGTATGCACAATTGACAGTTATCATTTTCCAAACCCTAATGGATTTATGGATTATCTATTAATAATAGTAATTAAATGAGAATTATGTTATGGTTGATTTTATTGACTTGTTGACCATGGTTGACTTGTTGACCATGGTTGAATGTTGACCACCATCATGCTTTGTAAAGATCCTCCTTGATTCATGCTTACATTTCATTTAATGAAGCATGATAGTGGTCATTCCAAATTACCATCAACTATTCTTATTTTGAATTATTATTATTTAGATAATTCTTTTTCTTTTGTTATGGTTGCAAGAAAGAGAAAGAGGTCTCATTATCTCATTTAGCTTCTCTCTCCTCTCTTCATCTTCTTCTTCCTCTAGCAAAAGAGAAACCTTCTCATGTGTTGAGAATCCTTCTCTTTTAAAAGAAAAGCACCTCTTAAACACTCTCTACTCATTCTAGGTTCAAGGTTTAGCAAGCTGGAAACCCTAGTTCACTCAAAGCACGAGGAAGAGCCCAAAGGTTGAACTCTCGAGGTGGATCCATCTTCGACGGAAGAAGGCTACAAGGCAAGAACCATCAACCTCTACAAGGTTTGAAGAAGAAGGAGTTCAAGTTTAGGTATAACCTTCATCCGAGTAGCTAAGACTCTTTAGCATGTATGCTAGTTTAGTTTAGACACGATCCCGACCTTGTTTAGTCCATGTTGCCTCTTGCGATAAAAATTTGTTTTTTATACCGTTTCCGCCTCCCCGTAAGAACCGGGGGTCGCAATATGGACTTACAGTGGTATCAGAGCCTAACTAAACTTAAACTAGCTTGGTAGTGAAGTGTAACGAAGTTCGGAACCGAAAAAGTCACAAAACCGGAAAAACAAAACCCTAAGTTTCTGTTAAAATTTTTTCTGCTCTAAATGAAAAACTTTATACTTGTAAATTCGGCTCAGGGTTTTGTATGAACACCCAAGAAAAACGACACAGTGATTCGTTCAAACCGCCGCGCTTCCGCCGCACGAGGTAGGCATCTGCCACGGAAGCGCCGCGGTTTGTCGTCTTCTGTGCATCGTTTTTCGTGCAGTGTGTTTGTGTGTTGGTTTTGGGATTTTTAAAATATATTATATGTGCCCAGATTTTCCAGAACAGAAATTTGCTTTTGGGGTCCTATAATTCCGTATTTTTTCCGAACTTCACTGCACTTTGACTATGATGGTTATATCTGTGATGCTTGCATGTATTGAACGTCGGCTAATCGCTATAAGACGATTAGTCGGGGTTATACATGATCTGTGTTTGATATTGGAATGTGTATATGAATGTGTTGGACTGTCGCGGGTGAATAGCCGGGGTGGATGTGAGATGAGCTTTTGTTTTTCTTTCATTCATTGTAAATGTAAATTGATGTAATAATTATTATTTGTTTGGCCGCACAACCGGGTCGGGGTTGTAGCCGTCATTGTATAATTCTTTTTACTGTTTTTGCTCCTAGGATAGACCCATGGAGGGGTGCACAAACTGCCGGGTACTTGGCGGGTAGTTTGCCGCACCCGTAGGGGTCTTGGGTGGGGTATTGGCTATTCACCGCGACCGTGTTATCCGCTTTTCGTTTCAGGCTCGAAAGGATTGCGGATTGCTAGTATATCCAATGTATTCATCTGTGATCTGTAATGTTTATCATTACTTTCTATTTAGGCGTTGCTTATGTTTTACAGCCGCGCTAGCCCAGCCCCCGCTCTGTCGTTAGTTAAGTAACCTAACGAGTGATGACGCGACCCCGTGGCGAATGCGAATGGCATAAGCGTACGTCATATTTTGGTTGTTTTCTGCAATGGTAGGATTTAAATGATGGGACGCATTAAAAGTACTAATGCAAGAATATCACGCATTAAAAGAACTAATGCAAGATAATAAACCAAGTTAAAATCGTTGGAACACTTTCGAAAAACCACTCGGTTCTTTTCAAAACTAACTTTTAAATGCGGAGATTGAGCCACTCCTTCTAAAAGCTATCTCGTTCCATCGATTATATCAAGTTCACTACGTTCACGGTTTCGCCAAAACCATTCGTAGCCCTCCGTCGTTTCACATGAATAGTCAATAGTATTCAAGCTGTGTTTGTTGGCCAAAGTCAAGGCATAGTGATTGGTAGCTGTTGGGTATTCATGTGCAGCATAGATAGATGCGTTGATTTGGAACAGTCGTACTGCCTTGTTGGCCAAAGTCAAGGGTAGGTACGGGTGGATTCAAATTAACCTGGAGAACGACGGGTAGAACTTGACATGTGACTTATGATTTGTTGGCCAAAGTCAAGGTCATAAGAGCATGGGGCAAAAATCCACATCGGGAGTTTCATAAGTACTGAAACTTGCTAGATTTGCATACCATTTGGAGTGTGGTGATTCTGGTAGGATTCCTTCAGTTTCGTCACGCGATGATATTTGGATCCCGATCCTACTGTGAGTATATGCTACTCCTCGGGAAATTTCTCACTAAACGATCAATGCTATAAACCTAGTAGGTGCCTAGAAAGGTGTTAGCGGGGCTACGCCCCCAGGGAAAAGAGGTTATTTAATTAAGGAACTTCGCGAAAGCGTTGGAAAACCTCCCTCGAAGTACCAACACTGGCCTGGCTGAACGGTTAAGCAAGTATTGTGCGGTGGGATTGATCCTGACTAATTCTTCCTTTATGGTTTGAGGAGGGATTCGAGAGACAGTGGGAGCCATCCTGTTTAGACAAATTAAAAACCATTCTAAACTTGCAAGAGCATCGTGCTAAAGTGTTTCTTCTCTCCCCCCTGCAGCGACCAAATCGAAATGACTGGACTTAAGTTACTTCTAGATAAAAACATATTGACAGGGCCAAACTACAAAGATTGGCTCAGGAATGTCAAGTTGGCAATCACTTACGACAAGCTGGGGTATCTTCTTACCACCAAAGCTCCCCCCGTCCCAGGTCCCACCTCCAGCGTCGCGGATAAGGAAATCCGTAAGACTTGGGAGATTGACAGCGCGAAGGCCAGGTGCCTCGTACTTGCCTCGATGGACAACGATCATCAGAGGAGGCACGAGAATATGGATTTGGAATCCATATTTCTCCATACAAAAGAACTGTATGGAGAGCAGTCTCGTATCGCAAGATACGAAGTGTCGAAGAAGTTATTTTCGACGAAGTTGGCCGTCGGATCATCGGTAGCGGACCACGTGCTTAAGATGATTGGCTACACTGAGGAGCTCGCGGAACTTGGGACCACGTTGGACAGTGAACTCTATACGGATATAATTCTCCAGTCCCTTCCATCCACTTACACCCAGTTCATACTGAATTTCAACTTGCAAGAAAAGGAAGTTGAACTTTCAGAACTCCTCAACATGCTGAGGAGCGCAGAGGGCACCCTACAGAAGGGTAGGGAAACACCCGCTTTGTTTGTAGGAGGATCTTCTTCCTCTAGGTCCAAGGCGAAAGCCAAGGGAAAGAGGAGGAAAGCCCCCGCCAAACCAAGAGGCGGTGTTAGTAAAGTGGGTACGAAGGGAAAGGAAAAGGCAACAAAGATTGCGGGGAAGCTTGTGGGTAAAGAGGAATGCTTCTATTGTCATAAGAGTGGACACTGGAAGAAAGATTGCAAGGCCTGGATGGCCAGAACACAGGAACTGAAGAAGGTTGCGGCTTCAGCTTCAGGTGTGTATGTTATTGAAAACTGTCTTTCTATAAATTCTACTTCCTGGGTATTGGATACCGGATCAGGATCTCATATCTGTAAGTCTTTGCAGGCGTTGAGAAACCGTAGGGTTTTGAAGGCAGGTGACATGACCCTCAGAGTTGCGAACGGAGCTAGCATGGATGCTAAAGCCGTGGGGGACTATCACCTGGGAATGACAGATGGGCATGTTTTGGTTTTGCGTAATTGCTTTTTTGTACCCAACGCAACTTGTAATATCATTTATGTATCTTTGGTTTCTAAAGAAGGTTATGAATTTGCGTTTGTAAGTAATGTTGTAAACATTCACCTTAATCAAGTTCTGATTGGGTCAGGTACATTGAGCAATGGTATATATGTGTTAAACCAACCACAGATTTTCAATGTCCAGAATACACACAAAAGAAAGTCTCCAGATATCAATCAGGCTTTCTTATGGCATTGTAGACTGGGTCACATCAATGAGACACGGTTGACTAAGTTACATAAAGAAGGATACTTGGATCCGTTCGAGTATCGGTCTTATGCCACTTGTGAATCTTGTCTCATGGGAAAGATGACAAAGACTCCGTTCACTGGACACGGAGAAAGAGCAAGCGAGCTCTTGGGACTCGTACACAGCGACGTGTGCGGTCCAATGTCTACACATGCGCGAAGCGGTTACTCTTACTTCATTACTTTTACGGATGATTTCTCAAGGTACGGTTATGTCTTCTTAATGAAACATAAGTCCGAAGCCTTTGAAAAGTTCCAGGAATATAAGAATGAAGTAGAGAAACAGACCGGCAAAAGTATCAAGATTCTAAGATCGGATCGAGGTGGAGAATACTTAAGTGCCGAGTTCCTGAATTATTTAAAAGAGAACGGAATTCTCTCTCAGCTTACTCCTCCATACACTCCGCAACACAACGGTGTATCGGAGAGACGGAACCGAACCTTATTGGATATGGTACGGTCCATGATGAGCAACGCTGAGTTACCGCGATCATTCTGGGGGTATGCGCTAGAATCAGCTGCGTACCTTTTGAACCGAGTTCCTACTAAGACTGTGCCTACTACTCCATATGAGATGTGGAGTGGGAAGAGACCCTATCTTAAGCACATTAAGACATGGGGATGTCCAGCTTTTGTTAAAAAGCAGCATGCGGACAAGCTCGAGGCACGCTCAGTACAGTGTAAGTTCGTGGGATATCCAAAGAACTCCAAGGGATATTTCTTCTACTATGAAGAGGAACAAAAAGTTCTTGTTTCTCGTCATGCCTACTTCTTGGAAACTGAGTTTTTGGAAAACCAGATAAGTGGGAGCACAGTAGAACTGGAAGAAATTCCAGAACCACGAGCTATTACTGAAAGCTTGGAGGAACCAGAGGGTTCAAAAGAACAGGACATTCATACGCCGCTCCGCAGGAGTAGTAGGGAGTCTCATCCGCCCGAGAGATACTACGGTTTTCTCATAGACGGGGATAGAGAGGATTGCATCATAGACTATGATGAGCCTACTAGCTTCCAGCAGGCCGTTCAGAGCATTGACTCGGTAAAATGGCTGGATGCAATGCGGACCGAAATGGAGTCCATGTACACCAACAAAGTATGGACGTTGGACATTGCTCCAGACGGGGTAAAACCCGTAGGATGCAAGTGGATCTTCAAAAGGAAGATTGGTGTAGATGGACAGGTTGAGACCTATAAAGCTAGACTTGTAGCAAAGGGTTTCCGTCAAAGACCTGGCTTGGACTATGACGAAACCTTTTCTCCAGTGGCTATGCTGAAATCCATTCGGATCCTTCTTGCCATTGCTGCCTTCCACGATTATGAGATTTGGCAGATGGACGTAAAGACCGCTTTTCTAAATGGAAATTTAGAGGAGTGTGTCTATATGGATCAGCCAGAGGGTTTCATTCAGAGTGGGAGCAGCGGAAAGGTGTGCAAGTTGCTTAAGTCCATCTATGGACTAAAGCAGGCATCGCGGAGTTGGAACATCTGTTTTGATGAGACGGTCAAGGAATTTGGCTTTATCAAAAATCCAGATGAACCATGCATCTATAGTAGATTTGTAGCGAGAACTGCAGTATTCCTCGTTTTGTACGTGGATGACATTCTCTTAATAGGAAATGACATTCCTGTGCTACAATCTGTCAAGGGGTTCTTGTCACACAGGTTCTCCATGAAAGACCTGGGTGATGCCTCATACATCCTGGGGATCCGGATCCATCGTGATAGATCCAAGAGGATATTAGGACTTTCTCAGTCCAGGTACATCGACACCATAGTGAAGAGATTCAGTATGGAAGATTCCAAGCGCGGTAACCTACCGGCTTGTCACGGGATCACCCTCTCTAAAGAGATGTCTCCCAAGACTGATTTGGAGAGGGATCGCATGTCTATTATACCCTACGCTTCTGCGGTAGGCTCTATAATGTATGCGATGTTGTGTACCAGACCGGATGTAGCTTATGCACTGAGTGTGGTAAGCCAGTATCAGTCAAACCCTGGGAAGAAACACTGGATAGCGGTAAAGAACATTCTCAAGTACCTGAGAAGGACTAAGGAGATGTTCTTGGTGTATGGCGGAAAAGACCTCCAGATCGAGGCCTTTGCTGACTCCAGCTTCCAGAGTGACAAGGATGATTCCAAGTCCATGTCGGGTTTTGTCTTTACCCTCAATGGAGGGGCGGTGTGTTGGAAGAGCTCCAAACAGGAAACCGTTGCAGACTCGACTATGGAAGCGGAATACATTGCTGCATCTGATGCCGCAAAAGAAGCTGTCTGGATGAGGAAGTTCTTAAAAGAACTTCAGGTGGTTCCGTCCATTGTTGACCCAATACCTCTGTATTGCGACAACAACGGGGCTATAGCTTTAGCGAAGGAACCCAGGTCCCATCAGAGATCCAGACACATCTTGAGGCGGTATCACCTGATCAGGGAGATCGTAGATCGCAAGGAGATCGAGGTTCGGAGGGTTGCTTCAGAAGAGAACACTGCAGATCCATTCACCAAGGCCCTACCCCAGACTCAGTTCGAGCGGCTGATCGAGATGATAGGTCTTCGATACGCCAGTACATGGCCTTAGTGCAAGTGGGAGATTATTAGTGTATATGCCCTAGAGGCCATTACTGTATCATACTAGTTTGTATATTACTTAATGGAAGCTTGGGATATTCACCTTGTATAAACAATCTTGCTCAATATAGTAGTATGCTACTTGGTTTGTTTCTACTTCAATGTGTACTTGTGTTTATTTTTCTATATCACTTATACGCATTAGTGGAGCCCTTAGGATCTTTGCTTGATTACCAGCGTTGTGATGGCAGTCACACTAGTGGGGGCTGGGTAATCTATAAGCACATCCTTATACAGGTCCCTAGTCGCAGGACTATCGAGACAGGGCATCGATACTCCGGAGTAGACTAGCGTATGCGCTTCTCATCCCAGTGTGGGAGATGGTCTGTCCCACAGCCATCAGTACGTCGTACTAGAGATAGTATACGGGTGCTCGTTAGGTTACGAGTACACTGGACAGGACTCGTCGGGAACTGACAGGTTGGTATTATACCTATCGTCAGTCATCAGTTCCCAGGTGACATGAGTACAGCTTAGTCCGCTGACTTGACACTAGCACTTCGCCTCGAGTGTGTTCCCACTGCACTTTGATCACTACCCTACCACGGCTCAAAGGAGTCGTGCAAACAGGTGGTGGTTGGGTGCAGTCCCGAAGCACTTGGAGGCAGTGCCGGTTAGACAGGATTCGTCTCTCCCGGTATTGGGGGTTGACATCGCGCTGTGTCTAGGAGAGCCATTACACGAGTAGTCCCTGGCCAGGGCAAGCGAGATATACTGGTAGGTTCCAGTGTTATCTCAGGGTGTTTTGGGCTTCACTCCGACACGACTTGTACCGCTATTGGGGGACTGACGTTTTACCGCCCCCTAGGCCCGACATGCGATGTATCAGACGAACAGACCGGACTGTACGGAGACTGTCACATTCAGACTCAGTAGGAGTACAGATGGGGTTTCACCTCGTCAGCCTTCTTGTCGACATCTACCTGGGGACCGTTACGCACAGCTAGTGCCGCTTGCGGTCTGTGGTTAAACCCACTGCCAGCGTAGTGTCGAGTCTTTAGAGTCCCACACAGAGGGTATTCGCCTCTGGGCAAAACAGAGTAGAGGTCGCATGGTTTTGCGACAGGGTTCGTTCTCATCCGCGCACTTGTGCACGTTTGGAGTCCGGACGGATATTACTGGCTGGCTCTGGTTTGAGTCAGATACCGGTATATGTTTTGGGGTTGCTTTTATCTCTCAGTATTCATGTTCCTCGGAACAAGAATGCAGGTGTGTATGCACAGTTATTTGAGGAGGAGGAAGATGACCTTCATTAGGGTTTCGGAACGGGTGCGTATGCACAATTGACAGTTATCATTTTCCAAACCCTAATGGATTTATGGATTATCTATTAATAATAGTAATTAAATGAGAATTATGTTATGGTTGATTTTATTGACTTGTTGACCATGGTTGACTTGTTGACCATGGTTGAATGTTGACCACCATCATGCTTTGTAAAGATCCTCCTTGATTCATGCTTACATTTCATTTAATGAAGCATGATAGTGGTCATTCCAAATTACCATCAACTATTCTTATTTTGAATTATTATTATTTAGATAATTCTTTTTCTTTTGTTATGGTTGCAAGAAAGAGAAAGAGGTCTCATTATCTCATTTAGCTTCTCTCTCCTCTCTTCATCTTCTTCTTCCTCTAGCAAAAGAGAAACCTTCTCATGTGTTGAGAATCCTTCTCTTTTAAAAGAAAAGCACCTTTTAAACACTCTCTACTCATTCTAGGTTCAAGGTTTAGCAAGCCGGAAACCCTAGTTCACTCAAAGCACGAGGAAGAGCCCAAAGGTTGAACTCTCAAGGTGGATCCATCTTCGACGGAAGAAGGCTACAAGGCAAGAACCATCAACCTCTACAAGGTTTGAAGAAGAAGGAGTTCAAGTTTAGGTATAACCTTCATCCGAGTAGCTAAGACTCTTTAGCATGTATGCTAGTTTAGTTTAGACACGATCCCGACCTTGTTTAGTCCATGTTGCCTCTTGCGATAAAAATTTGTTTTTTATACCGTTTCCGCCTCCCCGTAAGAACCGGGGGTCGCAATATGGACTTACAGCGGCTTCCCTGCTCGGTCCATCCTTGGCTGGTAAACTCTTACCCTACGACGCCAAGGATCAAAACCCTCATCAAGAGGCCACCGAGCAGCAACCCTGCTCGGTCCATCCTTAGCAGGCCACTCCATGCCCTTCCACGCTAAGGATCAAAGCCCTCATCAAGAGGCTACCGAGCAACTACCCTGCTCAGTCCATCCTTGGCTGGTAATCTCTTACCCCACGACGCCAAGGATCAAAGCCCTCATCAAGAGGCAACCGAGCAGCTACCCTGCTCGGTCCATCCTTGGTTGTTGGGAATTCGCCCGCGCGCGCAAACGCGTACGTGAGATCGTTCTCGATTTAAAATTTATAAACCTCATGTGCACAACGCGTTGTAGCAAGCCGGCCGGTACGGGTCGATCCGTAAGGAATTGTGTACCAGGTCTTGTTTTTTAAGGTTCAACAAATAACGAATGGTTGGTTTGTCACAAAGAATAGAAAGAATACGAAAACAAGAAAACCAAGCAAAGAAGATAAGAAAGAAGTGGTTGTGGCTTTAGCTCGGAAGTTCAAATCGCGACGATTCCTTCGACGCTCCCTTGATCATGAGTTGTTTGTCCTTACGTCGATCCCGGCATGAAGCATGACTTGTCAAGGCGGTTGCGGAGCACAAATCATCAAATTCCGATATTCGCCGTAAAACACGAAACAATTCCGTTACGTTCTTACTTACTATTTTTATGTCCAGGCATGATGTATCAATACTAAGCACACGGGTTAGCAAGCATACAATATCAATACATATCAATTTTCAAATAAGAAGTAAAAGTAGGTATTACCAAGTAGGTTGGAGAGAGTATATGGTATATGCTTGAATGAAAGGTGTCAAGAAACATAAGTAATATATCATATCTCAACTGCTTAGTAAGTTTAACACACAATTGATTCTAAGCTTAACCTTGCAAATGGTGATATGAAGGAATAGGATATAAGATGTCATGCCCCACCCCCAATACAGAGAGTATTGTTCGCCCTGGCCGAAGCCGCACGGTTTTGTCCTTCGGAGATATAAATCCCCGTTTCCGTCAATAAAATCTTTCTATATTTTTCTAGTCCCCCGAATGTTCTCCCATTTTTCCTCGTAATTTTTGTATGAAATTGGTCGCTAGGTTTTTAGTATTTAAATTTTTCTAAACGTTTAAAATAAAGCCCAAGACAAATTTTAATTAAATAAACCCCAGCCCAATCCCCTAACACACCAAGCCAGCCCACTTCCATACTCTTTTTCCTTTACACAAAACTAAATAATCAATATAAATCCTCAAAAGCCAGCCCAAAGAAAAAAACAAAAAAAACAAAAAAAACCAAATAAATAAATTCACTCCTCTTCGGCCCAAGCCGATACCCCATCACACCCGCGCCTAAACCCGCGCCCGATCCGACCCGGTAACCTTTCTTCCCCACTTCGTTTTCTTTTCCCACTCCTTCTCTTCTCCCTACGTCCCCGCCTCGTCGCCACGAACCCCACGTTCCTGCCTCGTCGCCACACGTCCCCGCTCGTCGACCACGACCTCGCGCCCGCCATTCCAACCTCTCCTCGTCTCTCTAACTCTCCCCCTCACTCCCATTCTCCCTCCTCCTCTCCTCTCTCCAAAAAAAATAAAAAATCACCCTGCTTCATCCCCTACACCCCACGACGACGACCACCTCAATCACCTCCTCCCACTAAACCCTCGCTCCTCTCTCCAAAACGCTGATCCGACCTCTCTCCTCCCCACTGCTTCAACCCACCGCCGAGCCTCCCCTGCACACCATCTCGCCGACGATCACCTCTCTCCCATCGCGCCGCCGGCCACCTCGTCGACCCCTCAGCTTCACCACCATCACCTCCATAGCCGAGCCCCTTCACTACCTCACTACACCTTTCACCGAACCCCACACCAAGCTTCAAATCCGAACCTCCTCGCTGCACCCTCACCGGCGACCACCAGCCACCGCCGTTCACCTGAGCTTCAACGTTGCAGCCACTCGACGCCAACAAAGCCATCCCCCGAGCAACTTCGACGACGAACCCAAACTCGAGTTGAGGCCGTGAACTCTAGCGCGATCTTGCCGTTGCCACTGTCGTGCGTCGTCAACGCGTCTTCAGGCAAGTACCCTACTTGCTACATGCTAAATTGTTCTATTACAAATTCAAAATCCTATGAATTCCGTGTATATAATTCGTGTAAATTTTTATGACGCAAGTATTTGATGCAAAACCCGAACGAAAACCTTCCATTAAACTGACGAAAATTGATCATATAAGCTGGCCTGTGTGGTAATGAACATTGTGTTGAAATTTGGCTGAAAAATATAATCGTTACTGACGTGAACGATCATCCCCAATTACACTCGTTAAAACTGAAAATTTCCTGCGCATGAAACTTGTAAAAATCATGACAAATTGTTTATAGATTGGAATAATGCGTTAGAGAGCTCAAATCGAAGCCGACTCGACGAACTAGAACTCCATAAAAGTTTTAAATTGTTTCTATGCTGAAAAGACGACGGAAACTGGTTCGTAGAGCGGTTCTGGACTCAGTCCAGAGCAGCTCTGGCTGTTGATTCCCATCTTGTAATGCTTACCCTTTGCTGCTTGAACTGGTTACATTGCGGAACACTATATCATAACGAAGATGAAACAGTTAGCTAACTAATGAAAGTGATTTCACCCCTTTTCACTGTTGTTTACTATTTAAACTGTAATTTAGATTAATAGGACATATAGTAGTCCCAAACTGAAACAGAACTGATACCCCATTGCTGTACAGTTTATAAATTCTGACGTAAAGACGCGATTGAGAATACGTATGGTGCGTTGGAAACTCTATTGAAAAACCTAAATTTCGTTCAACTATAGTGTTGCTAAATTCTGATCCCAACAGGATGAAAATTGTGTCGCGAAATGGACGTTCAGTTCAGAAACTGAATTTCCTGCAGCGAACACTTAAAATGAAATGACTGTAACTTGCAAACCCGAAATTCGATTGCACTGAAATGAATTTTACTGAACTTCCGACTGAGTTTACTTGCTACCGTCTTTATATCATTTTACTGAATTTTGAACGTATGATTTAAGGTAATTTTTATAAGTTCATAAGGTGCATCATAGTTCATATTACACATAACTTGTTACTTCATAGATGCACATATCTTACCCGATTGCCATACATATAGTGATAGTGCGCGTTATTGTTCAGTGTACAATGCATTTTTGTGCGTGAAGGGTATTGGTTTAGGAGTGTCAAGTACGCCAATGAAAAAGTGGATGATTTGTGACAGTGAACAATACAGTGAACAGTGACAAAAACCGTGTTATTGGTGTATACTTGTGCACGACTAGACAATACTCATAAATAGTGTAAACCTGGGAAAAAAGGGGAAATTGAAGTGGAAAGAGTATCGTATTTAGCGATGACAGTGATTTAGAGGATGATCATTCGAACAACGACTCTTATATATATTAGGTTGGGCCTAACGGTCCGGCTGACAGGGTTATGTCCCGGGCGATAGCGGGCCGTAGTCTCGGGTATGTACGAGACCCTCGTTAAACATGATCCTCCTTTCCACAACTCGATTTCAAAGATGACTTAGAGACTGATAAGGACACAGATCATACATTGCATCAGTTAGTGACATATTGATTACCTGCATTTTATCTCCACCGTTATTACTTTTATTTTCTTGTCTCTTATTATTATTATAATATTGCTATTGTGTCGCTCTGACGACCTGAGTATGCATGCTCAGTGATAGAGGTGGATTCGTCTGATCTCGAGAAGACTGTGAAGATCCAGACCAGTAAACCAGTTACATTGCTGTATTGACATTCCTGGTTAGTTGCCATTTTGCTTACTTCCGTTGAGCTCAGATTTCTTTATACTCGATAGTTTTAGTGACTGCATTCTCTTTACCCGTATTGTATTTTATTGATTACCATATAATGCTAGAAGCCGAAATGTGACTACGACAGGATTTTCCTTGATCGTAGGAGTATGGCTGGCCTAGTCATCCCTCGTTTCCCGTATTTTGGGAAGCGGGGCGTGACATGGTTTTGTTGGTATCAGAGCGCCGTGTTTAGAATAAGATTGCAGTCCAATTTAGGGATCCCTTGAATCATACTTTATTTCCTTGCTTTCACTTTCATATACTACTTGTGCATCACCACTCAAATTCATGTTTTGAATATTATCTACTTTATCTTTTCCTCGTGTTCCGCATCATTAATCGTTATTTTCATTCTTGTTCCACTATCTGATCATAACCGTTGCGTTTCAGACCATGGCCAACCCTGGGACCGTACCGCTTGTCGATGAGGACACTCCGTCTTGCGTTTCTTTCGACTGTGTATTAGTGAGTTCAGATGACGATGTCGATGGCCCACAGGTCATTTTCAACGACAGCGAATCCGAGGACGAGGGAGTCGATGTCGCAATTCCGGAGATCAATATGATTAATAATTCGGACGATGAAAAGGAAGACCTAGAGGAGGACCCTGAAGAAGAGGATCCCGAAGAAGACCCAATAGAAGAGGATCCACAGGAACATGCAGTGGAAGGGAGCCCAGAAGAAGATCCTGAGGAGGAGGATCCCGAAGAAGATCTAATAGAAGAGGACCCACAGGAAAATGCAATAGAGGAGGATCCAGATGAGGGTCCTGAAGAGGGAAATCCTGAGGAAGACCCTATGGCAGAAGATTCAGGAGAGGACCCGGAAGAGGCAAAACATATGGAGGAGGATTCTGATGAGGAAGCTCCCGCCGAAGAGGAAGAATTAGGAGAAGAAAACCCTATAGGGGAGGAATCGGAAGACGAAGCTCCAGCCGAGGAGGAATCGGAAGATGAAACCTCGAGTTAAGAGGAACTCGAGGCTGAAGAAGCTCAAGCAGAGGTTCAGGCAGGACGCTTTGGGAATGGACGCCCCCATCTTAGTGCGAGAGCATATCACAACTTGTTGAACTTCCACAATCGTGACTGACGCAGCTTATTTTCTTTTCTTAGGGCCAAACAATAATATGTGCAATTTAGGGTCAAGTTTATCTCTCAGTTGTACTCTGTCAAACTTTGATTAATAAAGTTTCAGTTCGAACAAATTTTTCCTGAAGTTTTGTACCTTTAAGCCCACTTGATTCATAAATTGATCCTTCTTACAACATCTCTTGCTCTTATTACAAGTAATTATTTTATCTCATCCTTGAACCTTATAATCACCTGACCCCCCCCCCCAATTTAGCTGACGTGGAAGGAAGTGCCTTACGTACGGACACGGGAATGAACTCAGGCTTTTGAGATGCTGAAACAGATGTTGACCACGGCGCCTATTCTTACAGGGCCAGACGATTCAGATGGTGTGGTGATACACAACGATGATTTATGGAAGGGATTAAGCTGCGTTCTGATGCAACATGATCGGGTGGTTGCTTACGCCTCTCGACAGCTGAGAAATCACGAGAGCAGCTACCCTACGCATGACTTAGAGTTAGCCGCGTGGTTTTTGCATTGAAGATTTGGAGGCACTACCTGTTGGGCGAGAAGGTGGAGGTGTACACGGATCACAAAAGTCTGAAGTATGTCTTCATTCAAATATAACTAAATATGAGGCAGCGCCGATGGCTAGAACTGATGGCGGATTACGACTTGGACCTTCAGTATCACCCGGGAAAAGTAAATGTTGTACCAGATGCTCTCAGTCCCAAACCAACGGTCATGATGTTGAAAAGTCAGAGGAGGATCATTGAGGATTTTCAGAGGCTCGAGCTTGAAGTCGTTACACCGAGCGCAATCAGTCAATTTTGGCAATTACAGATGCGGTCTTCTCTTGTGGATCGCATTAAGGCTGCA
The DNA here is from genome assembly GCA_030015575.1 of Agapanthus africanus. Classification (NCBI taxonomy): domain Eukaryota; kingdom Viridiplantae; phylum Streptophyta; class Magnoliopsida; order Asparagales; family Amaryllidaceae; genus Agapanthus; species Agapanthus africanus. The sequence goes on along the minus strand of JASDDO010000012.1, from coordinate 519,414,436 downwards.
CAAGCGGATGATCCTCGATTGCAAAAGTTCAGAGCGCAAGTAGAAGCCGGGCTGAGAACGGACTTACTCATACATGAAGACGGTTATCTGAGATTCGATAGCAGGCTCTGCGTACCCAAAGGGGTTATTCGAGAAGGGGTACTGGCTAAGGCGCATAGTTTAGCTTATTCTGTGCATCCGGGAAGTTCGAAAATGTATCGAGATCTAAAGAAACATTTTTGGTGGAACGGGATGAAGCGAGAAATTACGCGGTTCGTATCCAGGTGCTTGGCATGCCAGCAGGTGAAGGCGGAGCATCAGAGGACAGCAGGATTGTTACAACCTCTTCCAATACCAGAATGGAAGTGGGAGCATATTACTATGGATTTCGTGACGGCCTTACCCCAGAGCCCTAGGGGCAACAACGCCATTTGGGTTATCATCGACCGCCTCACGAAAGCTGCACACTTCTTACCATTCCGAGTGGGACAGTCGACAGAGTCACTGGCAGAGAGATACATGCAGGAGATAGTACGACTTCACGGAGTTCCGGTCAGCATTGTGTCAGATCGAGACACCAGATTTGTTTCGCACTTTTGGAGGAGCTTACAGGAGAGTTTGGGTACCCATCTCAAGTTCAGCACAGCTTATCACCCGCAGACGGACGGACAATCCGAGCGTACGATTCAGACACTCGAGGATATGCTAAGAGCTTGCATGCTGGACTTCCAGGGTTCCTGGGAAGATCATCTGCATCTAGTCGAGTTTTCTTATAACAACAGTTACCAGGCTAGCATCCAGATGGCTCCCTTCGAAGCACTTTACGGGCGTAAGTGTCGATCCCCAGTTTGTTGGGATGATGTGGGAGAATGAAGATTACTGGGTCCCGAGCTTATTGTTCAGACAGTTGACAAGGTCCAAATGATCAGGCAGCGCATTAAGACGGCTCAGGATCGACAGAAGAGTTGGACGGATACCAGCAGGAGAGCACTAGAATTTGAGGTTGGAGATCACGTATTCCTGAAGATTTTCCCCTACCCGCGGATTTATCAGGTTTGGAGGTCGCGGGAAACTTTATTCCCGTTTCATCGGACCTTTTGAGGTGCTAGAGCGAGTAGGAGAGGTGGCATATCGACTTGCCTTGCCTCCATCGCTAGCTGGTGTGCACAATACCTTCTACGTGTCTCAGTTGCGGCATTATGTTCGGGATTAGAGCCATGTTCTGGACTATTCGGAGTTAGCTTTGGGTACCGACCTATCTTACGAGGAGCAACCCACCACCATCCTCGACCGCAGAGAGAAAGTACTGAAGAATAAGGTCATTTCAATAGTCCGAGTGTCTTGGGGCGGTCGTTCCCTAGGAGAATTTACCTGGGAGCGTGAGGAAGATATCCGTGCACGTTTTCCACATCTCTTTGTTTAGTACTGTTGTTTCATTGTCTCTTTTTAAACTTCGAGGACGAAATTTTTGTAAGGAGGGTATGATGTAAATCCCCATTTCCGTCAATAAAATCTTTCTATATTTTCCTAATCCCCCGAATGTTCCCCCATTTTTCATCGTAATTTTTGTATGAAATTGGTCGCTAGGTTTTTAGTATTTAAATTTTTCTAAACGTTTAAAATAAAGCCCAAGACAAATTTTAATTAAATAAACCCCAGCCCAATCCCCTAACACACCAAGCCAGCCAACTTCCATACTCTTTTTCCTTTACATATAACTAAATAATCAATATAAATCCTCAAAAGCCAGCCCAAAGAAAAAAACAAAAAACCAAATAAATAAATTCACTCCTCTCCGGCCCAAGCCCATACCTCATCACACCCGCGCCCAAACCCGCACCCGACCCGACCCGGTAACCTTTCTTCCCCACTTCGTTTTTCTTTTCCCGCTCCTTCTCTTCTCCCCATGTCCCCGCCTCGTTGCCACGAACCCTATGTTCCCGCCTCGTCGCCACACGTCCCCGCTCGTCGACCACGACCTCTCGCGCGCCATTCCAACCTCTCTTCGTCTCTCTAACTCTTCCCCTCACTCTCGTTCTCCCTCCCTCTCCTCTCTCAAAAAAAAATTACCCTGCTTCATCCCCTACACCCCACTGAACGACGACGACGACGACCACCTCAATCACCTCAGTCACCTCCTCCCACTAAACCCTCGCTCCTCTCTCCAAAACGCCGAGCCGACCTCTCTCCTCACGACTGCTTCAATCCACCGCCAAGCCTCCCCTGCACACCATCTCGCCGACGATCACCTCGCTCCCATCGCACCGCCGGCCACCTCGCTGACCCCTCAGCTTCACCACCATCACCTCCATAGCCGAACCCCTCCACTACCTCACTACACCTTTCACCGAACCCCACACCAAGCTTCCAACCCCAAACCTCCTCACTGCACCCTCACCGGCGACTACCAGCCACAGCCGTTCACCTGAGCTTCGACGTTGCAGCCACTCGACGCCAGCAGAGCTATCCCCCGAGCAACTTCGACGACGAACCCAAACTCGAGCCGAGGCCGTGAAATCTAGTCGCGCCGTTCGTAGCGCGATCTCGCCGTTGCCGCTGCCGTGCATCGTCAACGCGGCTTCAGGCAAGTACCCTACTTGCTACATGCTAAATTGTTCTGTTACAAATTCAAAATCATATGAATTCCGTGTATATAATTCGTGTAAAATTTTATGACGCAAGTATTTGATGCAAAACCCGAACGAAAACCTTCCATTAAATTGACGGAAATTGATCATATAAGCTGGCCTGTGTGGTAATGAACATTGTGTTGAAATTTGGCTGAAAAATATAATCGTTATTGACGTGAACGATCATCCTCAATTACACCCGTTAAAACTGAAAATTTCCCACACCTGAAACTTGTAAAAATCATGAAAAATTGTTTATAAATTGTAATGATGCGTTCGAGGGCTCAAATCGAAGCCGACTCGACAACCTAGAACCCCATAAAAGTTGTAAATTGTTTCTATGCTGAAAAGATGACGGAAACTGGTTCGGAGAGCGGTTCTGGACTCAGTCCAGAGCAGCTCTGGCTGTTGATTCCCATCTTGTAATGGTTACCCTTTGCTGCTTGAACTGGTTACATTGCGGAACCCTATATCATAGCGAAGATGAAATAGTAGCTAACTAATGAAAGTGATTTCACCCCTTTTCACTGTTGTTTACTATTTAAACTGTAAATTAGATTAACAGGACATATAGCAGTCCCATATTGAAACAGAACTGATACCCCATTGTTGTACAGTCCATAAATTCTGACATAGAGACGCGATTAAGAATCCATATGGTGCGTTGGAAACTATATTGTAAAACCTAAATTTCTTTCAATTATAGATTCACTAAATTCTGATCCCAACAGGGTGAAAATTGTGTCGCGAAATGGATATTCAGTTCAGAAACTGAATTTCCTGCAGCGAACACTTAAAATGAAACGTCTGTAACTTGCAAACCCGAAATCCGATTGCGCTGAAATAAATTTTGCTAAACTTCCGACTGAGTTTACTTACTACCACCTTTATATCATTTTACTGAATTTTGAACGTATGATTGAAGGTAATTTTTATAAGTTCATAAGGTGCATCATAGTTCATATTACACATAACTTGTTAACTGCATAGATGCACATATCTTACCCGATTGCCATACATATAGTGATAGTGCGCGTTATTGTTCAGTGTACAATGCATTGTCGTGCGTGAAGGGTATTGGTTTAGGAGTGTCAAGTACGCCAATGAAAAAGTGGATGATTCGTGACAGTGAACAATACAGTGAACAGTGACAAAAACCGTGTTATTGGTGTATACTTGTGCACGACTAGACCATACTCATAAATAGTGTAAACCTGGGAAAAAAGGGGAAATCGAAGTGGAAAGAGCATCGTATTTAGCGAGGACAGTGATTTAGAGGATGATCATTCAAACAACGACTCTTATATATATTAGGTTGGGCCTAGCGGTCCAGCTGACAAGGTTATGTCCCGGGCTATAGCGGGCCGTAGTCTCGGGTATGTACGAGACCCTCGTTAAACATAATCCTCCTTTCCACAACTCGATTTCAAAGATGACTTAGAGACTGATAGGGACACAGATCATATATTGCATCAGTTAGTGACATATTGATTACCTGCATTTTATCTCCACCGTTATTACTTTTATTTTTTTATCTCTTGTTATTATTATAATATTGCTATTATGTCGCTCTGACGACCTGAGTATGCATGCTCAGTGATAGAGGTGGATTCGTCTGATCTCGAGAAGACTGTGAAGATCCAGACCAGTAAACCAGTTGCATTGCTCCATTGACATTCCTGGTTAGTTGCCCTTTTGCTTACTTCCGTTGAACTCAGATTTCTTTATACTCGATAGTTTTAGTGACTGCATTCTCTTTACCCGTATTGTATTTTACTGATTACCATATAATGCTAAAAGCCAAAATGTGACTACGACAGGATTTTTCCTTGATCATAGGAGCATGGCTGGCCTAGTCATCCCTCGTTTCCCGTATTTTGGGAAGCGGGGCATGATAGGGGCGAACCGAACCCGACCAGGGGCCACTTCCCAGGAGGTCACCCATCCCAGAACTTTCCTGGCTCGAGCACCCATAACTATGGAGTTCTCAAGCTCATGTAGTGTCAGTTCACTTAAAAGGCGCCTCTGTATTGAAGAGTGGTATTATTTCATTTATAGTACAGATCTGCCCTCTTTTGGAATGTATTCCGAAAATTCCACATTGTTCTATAGTTGGTCCCACGGACTCAAGAGGTGGCCTTTACGGATTCAAGAGGTGGCCCCCGCCCTTTGGCATGACACACTTGGTGTGGCACTTTGTTCTGTGTGGCACTTTATTCCGTGAGCAAGAACCGGGTCTCGACATTCTCCCCACCTTTAAACAATGGTTCGTCCTCGAACTAAAGACCTACTATTGAGGAACCTGTCTCTGATACCATTTGTCATCCCCCACCCCCAATACAGAGAGTATTGTTCGCTCTGGCCGAAGCCGTACGGTTTTGTCCTTCGGGGTGAACCGGACCCGACCAGGGGCCACTTCCCAGGAGGTCATCCATCCCAGAACTTCCCTGGCCCGAGCACGTTAACTACGGAGTTTTCATGCTCCTGTAATGCCGGTTCACTTAAAATACGCCTCTGTATTGAAGAGTGGTATCATTCCATTTATAGTATAGATCTGCCCTCTTTTGGAATGCATTCAGAAGATTCCTCATTGTTCTACAGTGGGTCCCACGGACTCAAGAGGTAACCCCCATGGATTCAAGAGGTGGCCCCCTCCCCCTTGGCATGACACACTTGGCGTGGCACTTTGTTCCGTGTGGCACTTTATTCCATGAGCAAGAACCGGGTCCCGAGAGATAAACGTTACAAATAACCATCAAAATCATCATATCATATCGAGCACTTCCATTTAGCAATCTTAAGCTTACAATCAAAATTAAGCACTTTAAACAATCACAAGATGAGGAGGAGGCAAAGCCTTTCATCTCATTTCCTCACCATTACCACAACCAAAGATATTTGTTAAGAATGAAAAAAAAGAAAATAAGAACAAGAACAAGAAATAAAAGAAACAACAATATTATTAATACTTGAAGAAGAGGTACAAGAGATTGGTAACTTGTTTAACCTTCATAATGAAGCTCTCAAGAGAAAGCTTCAAGATGAAAGAAGAAGAAGAAGAGACCAAGTTAAATCCCACTCACTCTCAAACCTAAACCAAAAATAAACTAAAACAAAACTATAAATGAGAGATGATGAGAGAGCCCTTCTCTTGCTCACTGATCTGGCTTTTATAGGCACTAAAAAAGATTAAACAAGTAATAAAAATAAGATGATGTGACTGCAAGGAAGGGACAGAGAAAAGATGAGGACAAATGTGGCAAGGGGGGCCGGCGAGCTCGGATTATTTGGGGGTGTGGCCAGCCAAAATCCAAGCTAAGGAGCTCTTGTTGGTTGTATGGTCTTGTGTCAACTCCAACATCATCCTGGCGCAGTTTGATTTGTCTAAAATTACCAGATTTGCATTTAGAGATTTGGAGGGAAACTTGAAGCAATATATCACATCAACACTTTTAGCATTTATCACACATGTCCCTTCACTTGCATAAGCCATTATTTGTGTGCCATGGACAGCCTCACCATGGTCCATGTCAAAGAGCTAGTGTCACACATGTATTGTGTTGGGCCAAAAATTGTGTGCATACTTGTTTATTGCAAAAGTGCTCTTTGGATATCGGCCAGTTCTCTGTTCTGATTACAGTGTCGTCTCCCAAATATTATATCCGTGATATTGTGTAACATTTCAGAAAAATAAAATATTATTTTTGGGAATTTAAATAATTAAAATAATAAATATTATTAATATTTTAATGATGTGGTATAATTATATACCAATAGTTTGGAAAATATTGGAAAATTAAATTGAATGATGATTTTTGGAGGGATTTATGTGATTTAGGCAAATTATAAATTTCTATGAATTATTATATAATTTATTATGTACAAGTTTATTTCTAAACTTGATTAATTTCCACTAATTATGCATTTATCATGTTTATGCATATGACATGCACCATGTCACATTTCTAAAACTTGTTACATTTTATTCTCCATGAATTCTTTTGTGCATGGTTTCTTTTCTGTTTTTTTTGAAAAGAAAAGATAAGATAAAGAAAAGAAAAGAAAAGAAAATATTAAAGAAAGGAGGTATGGGCAAGAGAGAGAAAGAGGGTGAGGGGTTTTGACCTTTGACTCATTGTGTTCCCTCTTCATCTCTTCATCATTTTTCTTCTCCCTCTTCCTCTCATGGCTGCCCTCTTCTCCTCCCTCCTCTACCCCCTCCAAACACCCACATTTCCACATCAAAACATCTTCCCTTCACTAAAAGTGTGCACAAGCTCACTACAAGCATTTTGGATCAAGAAAGTTTGGATTTTGAGCACTTGAGGCAACTCAAGAAATTTCTTGAGTTGCCAAATGAGGTATTTTCTTCACCATTAGTGTAGTATCTCAATTCCTTTTTGCATCATATTAGTTTAGAAGTGATTAAGTGAGGTTTAGTGAGGTTTGAAAATTCCAAGAAGAGATTTGAGGGATTCTTGAATTGAGATAGTGTAATTGAGGTTAGTAGAGGCCATACAACCCCTTTAGTGCTAGAATTCAGGACAAAACCTGAGACTAAACCCCAATTTGCGAACTTTAGATTTGCCGATATCGGAATTGTGTAGGAATTTTGGTGTGTTTTAGAGATCTGCTATGACCCGGGGGACCTGAAAAATATTTAGCGATTACAGTGATACAAGCAGGCATCCTAGAAGCTACAACTGAAACCCGGGACCCTAATTCCATCTTGTGGCCGCAAATTAAACCCTTTTGGCCGTAAATTGCAGCCTGGGTAGGATAGAAATGCTTCGTGTTTGGTACATGGCTCCATTTGCAGTAAATTAGACCCTCCATATATGCAAAATTGGCTAATTTCATCTAGGGTAAAATCTGGAGGTGATTTCTTGAGTTGCTGGATTGTTTTTGCGACTTCGTATTAACTTTGGTTTTGGTATTTGGGGTTTTACTCGATGGTTTGGCGTTTGTACATCGACATCGAGAATTTGTTTGGCCTTTCTTGCATGCAAAGTTCGTAGGTTTTAACCTATGTACGTTTCGTGTGTCGTTTTGGTTTTGAATTTGATTTTAATGTGGCACGATATGTTATGATATGTAGGTACTTCCACGTGAAATTCAGGACGACAAGCAAGAGGATGGCGATATCGACTTAGGCAAGTGAGGATCAAGGTGAGTAGATATATAACTACGGGGGAAGTCAAGTGGATGGCGTATAGCACCCCCGCAGTTTCGTAGTGTAGTATACGAATACATGTATATATATATATGTGTATATATATGTGTGTGTGTGTGTGCGCGCGCGCGCGCGCGTGTGTATTGTGAGACTCATGATTATCAAGATAGGTTTTAGGTGTTCATGGGTTAGTTTTAGTGTAATTAGAAGTAACTTAGTTTAGTTTCTTAGTCGCGAAACCCTAGAGTTAAGATTTGCACACACGCACACACACGCGCATACATTTGTTTTACTTGTGCGTATATGGGAATATATATATATATATATATATATATATATATATATATATATATATACACACATACATACATATATGTATGTGTGTGTATATGTGTGTGTGTGTGTGTACATATACATGGATGATGAGGATAGTATATGGTACTTGGAGATGAGTCGATGAAATTGGGCATGATGCCACGAGATCGGTGATGTGACTTGGTTCGCATTATGAGATACGACATGATATTATAGCGGATCATTGGACGATGTGTTTTCATACACATGCGGATATATATATATATATATATATATATATATATATATATATATATATATGTTGATGGCATCTTAATGTACTAGACTTTAGATCAATACCCCTAATTCAGAATATGATGATAATGATACCGGATAAATTATAATATAAATGTGATATTCGACCGTACCCAGATTTGGGATGTCGTACGATGGATTTACCGTACAAGATATAATTATGATGATAGATCCACACTCTCGACTCGAGGATGTTATATTATATATTTTATCATACGTGACGCTATTGAGGCGGGATCACCGACTACTAGATATATATCGACTCAGACTTAGGTGGATTTCCTTACCCTTTCGATTAGTCACTTAGTTTAGTCCTATAGTTTACTTAGTAGAGATTAGATCCAGGCGAGTCATACTTATTTCCAAAACCAACGAATCGTGAGTATTTTAAGACAGACCAAGAGATACTGCAGATATTTCAAAGGGTGTACATTTTCTTAAAAACACCGTAGCCCCTATTTTCTAAACACCACGATTTGTGCGATTTCAGATACCAAAAACTGTATGACTCGTATATAGGAATGTATATTTCTTTATTGTTGCATTTACTATTCATTTGCCATTTATTCTTGCTGTTCGCATCGCATTGCATGTTTATATGTATTTTCGTTAGTTATTATAAAACCTGTTGTTAGGACACCAGCACCATTACCGATGATGCGTATGCTCCACGTACACTCGCTTGCCGGCTCACACACATCATTATCGGTAATTGCCATGACACGTACACTTTAAAAGTATTAGTTCATTGACATAACTTGCTAGTTGATAGTTCCATTATGTTATTGCTTTATTATGCTGGTTTAATTATTGTATTCCTCGCTTGATATCAGATGCATTCATATATTCATTTGTCATGCAATATTATGGAGTTTTATGCTGGTAATTTACTGTTATTTACTCTTGAGATTGGGACTTCGGATTTTCATGAGATTTCTGGATTTGGAGAAACCGCAAAGATTTTATAAACTTATTATCATTTTAAAGATAGAAGATTGCGGTTTTCTCCTGATATGATTTGAGGGGTGTCCATCATGAGTTTTCTCAGCTCTTGAGCAGTATCATACACCCGATTCGAAGAGGAGGATGAACCGTCTGTGGGTGCATAGTGGACTCGGTGCGGTACCCCGGGGCAAGATGGTCGCAGATGATGGCGTTGAGCCCGGCAGAGGAGCACTACCGACCGGTTATTGTGACGCGGCGGATATCTGGAGGATACCGACGAGGTCTTGAGATTTGATGATACAGGCCAGTCCGGATAGCCAGAGCCTGAGATATTGAGATTTGATGATATAGTCCAGTCCGGATAGCCGGAGCCTGAGATATTGAGATATTGAGATATATATTTTGTGTCGATACTTGACACTGATTCTCTGTTGATTTCATTGATGATACTTAATTTTTATACAGAAATCTCACTGAGATAAAAAGACAGTTTTCTCATTTAGATGTATTCTCTTTTCATGCATTCATACATCATATACATGATATGTTGCTACCTAAAGCACTGACACGAGCACTTGGTATCACACTTATGTACAGATGTTTACCCTGGCCATTAGCAGATGTTTCAGGTTATATATTATATGGATATTATGGTATGACCTAGGATAGAGTCATACATGCGATTTCAACTCACCCCCTTTGTGCCACAGTTCCTTGCAGGTTTTGCCGTACAGGTTTCCTTGGCGGCTTCGCTGGCACACTGCTTCCTTCCGGGTGATTGCTTTGGTAGGTGGGTTCACTCGCATCATGACCACTATTGTCTTTTATTTATATTTCAGTTGTATCTAGTAAACTCTATCAACCAGACTTGTATTATTGTTAGACTTAGAAGACCAGTTGTATATTGTTTCGACCTTAGAGTCGCGCTTGTATTATTATGGTTTTCTTGAGGATATTGGTTTTCTTTCTGAGTTTTGATCCTCGCCCTTCGGCATTGTATATTATATTGCTTGCGTGGTTGTATCCGCCAATTGGAGAAGAGCTAGTTCCCGCTTGGAGATGCTTTATTCATTTATGTATATTATTCATGTTGTACCCGTTTGGGGTCAGTATTTACAAAGGAGACTCTGCCGAAATTTTCGGAAAAGACTTGATATTTTAAAAATGTTTATTACGACTTTCAAAGTGATTTATATGCAAATTTTTAAACAAGTTTTCCTTCACTTTCTTCTTTTAAATGGTTTAGATTTCTGGGATTTTGGCTTACTTGAATTAGATGGGGTCCTATAGACTTCATATGATTCAAGTGCCAGTCACGTGCCATTTCGGGTCGTGACATATTGAGTGTTTTCAGTGTTGTATCATGAATACCTGTAATCTGTAATTACTAAGCAAACACTAGTTAATAGCACCGATATATAACAAAATAGATAATGAATGAGCGGTATTAAAATGCAGTTTTCTGAGATGAACAAATACCACCATACTTATCTTTTGCTCGTCCCGAGCAAAACAAAAATCCTAGCCTCACTTTCGCAGAAAACACGATTGCACTGAGCATGTGCAACAAGCCGTTAAACCTCTAGGTGTCCCTAATAGGAGGAGTGTTGTCTCCTGGGGGTTTTTAGCGGATTACACCCATAAAATTCAGTCAAGTTAGCGTTGCAGAGAGACTGTTGATTCTAATTTTGAGGTTAAGAATCAAAGCTAGAAGTTCTATCACCCTAATTTAAAAACGTCAAACTCTATTTTTCACTCCTCACAATTTGTTCAACATAAACTTATATACGTCTTTACGTGATTGTGCGGATATTGTCCATAAGGTTTTTAAGAACTTGATTAGTGCCATCATGTCATAAATATGAAACATGATAGACTTCTAAAGGATCACACGAATTTGAAAGGAGTTAAGATTTTCTCAGGTTTCATTCTCCAGTTAGGTTTTAAGTCAGAATTTTAAATCATTTTTAACAGAGAACCTAAGTCTGAGGTTTCACTCCTACCTTTCACCTGTTGTTGTCCATACATACCTTCGTGATTGTGCACAACGTCTTAATAAATGTAAAACTTCATATCTAAAAAAAACTGTTTTATAATTGAAAACTTGTCTCCGCCAAGATTATTCTCTCATAAAGAACCGTGGGAACTTTTAACTCGGAGAGAACACTTGCTTAGCTTATTTTATTTGACGATTGGAAACTTAGCGAGTTTTGGGTCAATGACTTCCAAACCAGATGGTTTTAGGGTATTAGGTGTGGAAACACCCCAATGACTTAATTACCCAAGTTACCAAGGCCACAAAACAAAAGACTCATTTTGTTTGCGTTTAACATATTCTAAAAGCAGTGAAAATGGATATATAACCAGTTTTTCTTTTAAATCCAAAGACGTGTATATGTGAATAAGGTATGTAATTACTCCAACAGGGTTCCAGATGGGTTATTTTTCAAAGTTATAGCTTCTATTAAAACCTCAATAATATCCTTGATATCTACTTCACTTTATGAACTCTTCTTGTTATTACTTAATTTAGAACAAATCAGTTTGATCCTAAAAATGTTTATCAATTTCAAAAGTTTGAAACACGTCAGACTTTCATCTAATTCTCAAGAACATATGACACATGGACATGGATATAAAAGACGCATATTAGCTACGGTTAAAAATAAAGGAGGGTTATCTTTCGGGTTTTCTTTTTCATAAAAAGGATTTAGTTGCTTCAATCTTATCAACCGAACCGTCAGATTTTAAGTCTAAGTTCCCCCGCTAGCTAACATGAAAAAGTTTTTATGTTTTTTATAGAATTTTTTTCAATTTTTATGGGTTTTTTAATATGTATGCAATGCAGAATATACACATGATGCGGTAAAATAACGCAGTGCTCAACCCCAAATCTGAGTTTTACGATATCCTCATCGTTGCCCCCGTCTCCGGTAGCTAGACTTAGACATCGGGGTGAGAGTTTTATTCAAAGAAAAGAAAAAAAACCTAAAACTAATTACAACATATATAAGTTAAAAGATTGGGTTAGTCCAGAAATTAATACCGTCCATTTAAAAATTTTGCCGATTTAATACAATGGCCGGTAAAAGAATATATATATAAAAAAGAAAAAGAAAATGTATATGTTAGTTGTTAGTGAAGGGTATGGACGTGTAAAGGTAGGGATCAGAAGACGCTGAAGGTGAAGATGAAGTTTTGAAGAGGTAAAAGAATTGTTGCCCGAATGAATTGAATTTTCAAGAAGCTCGTGTTAAGTTTCGAGGTCAGATTCATTTAAAAACTGGAGTTCATCCGCAAAAATTTTAGAAAAGGAAAGGTTCATAAGATGATCCCAAATTGTTGCTAACTCAAACTCATAGAGATTATCAAGTTTGTCAGCAAATATCTCCTCAAAACTAGACATGAAAGAATGTTTTTCAATGCTGTCTTCCTCCCTATAATCTTCCACAATCCTATTCTTATCACTATAGTTTACTAACTCTCCCAATACAATTTCTCCCTCATCACATTTATAACTGGGTAGGTTCATGTCATCTAAAAAAGTAGGTTCCCACACTAGCGTTTCTTCCGAAACAATTGTATGGTGTTTTTCGTCACCCCATTGAGATGGGAATACGCGCGCTTGTCAGGCGCATTACAAATTCCCCCTGCCTAGGGTAGGCTGGGGTTTATTGATTGTAGGGATCCGAATCTCCGGTAGCCGCGGACTAAGCTGCCGTTAATTACCCCTTGTTTTTGGAGCGAGAGAACCTCCGATCGGCGAGTCAAACAGTTCATGTGAACTCAATGTGCAGTGTTGTGTTTTGAAGGGGTTTTGGATATATCGGGGGTCCCACAGAGTTTTTACGGGGGTCCCGCTACCCAGATAGCGGGCCGGGGGTCAAGGGGGCTAGCAGTCCCCTTGCGGGATGCGGGGCAGCGCCCCGTTAGAATTTTTTTTAACGGGGGAGGCATTTTTAGTGTGGAGTACATGTAAAATGAGGGGGAAATGGCGTCCAAAGGACGCGCGAGCGCGAGCGCCTTACGTGCCTAGCATGCTGGCACTGGGCGCTGGCGCTGGCGCCTCACGTGCCCAGCACGTGGGCGCTCGGGCGCTAACGCTTTGGGCGCTAGCGCCTCACGTGGATGCTCGGGCGTTAGCGCTTTGGGCGCTCGGGCGCTAACGCTTTGGGCGCTAGCGAATGGAAGGGGTTTTTACCCCCCAGAAATAGGAGTTAAACTCCAAAAAGAGAATTTTGAATGGAGTTAAACTCCAAAAGATCTGGATTAGGAGTTAAACTCCTTTGAGGATTTGGGTCTTGGAGTTGAACTCCCTAAAATCTTCAGAGGTTCTTCTCTCTTAAGCCTGGGATCTTCTCTTGAACCTTGGATCTTTTTCAAAATGGGATTTTCGGAGATGGGTCTCCTTCTTCCTCCTCTTTGTTGGTCGGATCTTGGAGAACAAGAAGGGTGAGATTTTAAAAATCTCCCCATTTGAGATCTAATGGAAGATCTGAGCTCCCCTTTGTGGGTTTTGTGGTGAAAAACTATTTAGTTTTGGAAAAGGAAGAGTAAAACTCTTGATTTAATTCAAAAGAAAGAAGAAGGTTTAGAACCTTGAGGAAGGGGAAGGAGGCACATACCTTGATTTTTTTTAGAGAGAGAAAAAGATCTTTTGATATTTTCATTATCTTTGCCTTTATAGGCTATACACTTTACATATAGCCCCTTGGGCTCTACAAAATGGCATTTTTCTCATCCCATGTCTCATGTGCTATTTCTTTTTGCACATAAGCCATGGACTTTACAAAAAATTGGCTTTATGCCCATTTTATTACATTTATTCATAAAATAAAATGAAAGAAGTGCACCAAAATTATTTATTACAGAATTTTTATTTTGGCATGGGGGAGGCCGGCCGCTTCATGTTCGGGCTCGACCTGGGCGTTGGCCCACTTGATCTGGGCTTGGGCCCACTTGTCTTGAGGTTGACTTTGATTTTGACTTGGTCAACCTAGGTATATATTTTGACCCTAACAACAATATCACTAGGTGATACAAAAATTGTAGGTTCCTGATCATTGATCTTTTCAAACAATCTATCCAAACCATACCCAACAAAGTCGCAAGCTCCCTTTTCTAAAATTGGAGCGCAACAATCAGTCGGTGCAAGAATTTCCTCTTCAAATAGGATATTGGTTAATCCAACCTCAAGATTATAAGTGACAGGAGGCTCAATAGGTACCTGAAGGCTAGTGTTAGACTGACTCAGAGGGTTTTCTTATTTGTCCTAATAACACCCAGTCAATTCACATGCATCATCATCTATGAAATCATCAAAAGTTGGTTGATCGTTTATCTCACTCAGGTGACTTCTTAGATGACAGATATTTACATTATTTGGTTCTAATTGACGATGTTCACTCTTTAGAATCACTACAGCTACATGCTCTTCAATTCTAGCTAAAAATAGAGCTTGAGCATGAAACAATTACTCAGACTGTTGTATAAATAGGGATAGCGTAGCAGCTGTTTGATTCTCGACCGCAATCATCACTTCAATAACCTTCTTTAAAGCGGTCAACCTAGCATCCATCTCACTATCATTCGCTAATGGTGGTTCAATTGTTTCGGGTTGGAGGGGTTGTGATGGTGGTGATGCTAAAGCAGTCAATCTGTCGACCTCTTTCTCTAAATCTTCAATCATTTGGTCTATATTTGAAGTGGGACTGGGTTCAAGAGTGGTAGGTGGGTGACCATTATCAAAATTTTGGGACGGTTGACCACCCCCTAAGAAAGGACAGTTTTCATGAATGTGGGAAGAATCGTGGAAATTTGAACAAAAGAATTGGGACTGCGTATAAACAGAGGAGTAAGAATTGTGAAAAATTGAATTAAATCGTGTATCACCCATATTAACAAGAATTCAAAAATATCATAAAAATAAAGAATATCGCACCCCTAACAGTTTATGTTATGCTATGTCAACTAGACATGCCTAAGAACCTGATTGTCGAAGTAAAACTGTGTCAATAAACGGGCTCAAGATATACAGATCACGAAGCCAAATAAGTGCAAGAGATAAAGGGAGGTTTTCAAACGCTTTTGTGAAGTTTCTTAATTAGATAACCCTTTCTCTTGAACACTTGCCTAGACACCCTGTGAACAATATACCGTTAAGCGGTGTTCTAAATACAGTTAACTTCTCCTACTGAGCGTAATGTCCTTAAAATCAAAGTTCTAATTGATTTTAAATTACTGTGGGTATGCAAGAATGTAGTTTTGTGATTTGTGGGCTATGGGAAAAGGTGATGAAATCTTTTACCGTATCTTGTTTGGTCTTTTTGCCCTTAAATCCGTATTAAGATGCAAATGCGCAATTGATAAAAGAATTCAAGACATCAAGCAATTTAAGCAATTCTTTTTAATTTAAATTTAAGCGCTGCAAAAAAATATGGTTAGTTCTCTGTTCAATTGGTGGCAAGCTTGTGCGAAGAATCCTGCAGAAGATAGAATAGTGGAATACGTCGGATTCAAGAGGAATGAGTTAGAAATTAAGTACCGATGTGATTTGGTTAAAAAAAACCTTTGAAGTGATCCGAGTATTTGATTGTTCGCTTGCACGGGTAAAACTACCCGGATCTTTGGCACTATACTTCACTAACGTCTTGAAATTGAGTTTGAGCCTTACTCCGCACGATCGCTAGTCGTAATTCCGTGAAAAACCTAAAATGTCGAAAAATACGATATTTAGTGTCAAAAAGCGATATATATGCCCTAATTCCTACACACTCAAAATTATAAAAATCAAACAATACCACTAGAGTACTGACAACACATTGGAGATCACACAAAAAGAAAAAATCAAAACCCCCACACTTAACCCGGCGAGCTCGGATTTTTCATTGATGTCGCCGGCCAAATGAAGTTGGTTTGTGCTCTAATTTTGTATGAGTTCTCTAGGCTAGCTGTAACAACTCCATTTTTAGTGTACAAAAATTTGCTTTAAATTTAAGGCATACTTGGAGTATTTAATGTTGTTGTTACCACTTTAAATATTTAATTCAATCCATAATTACAAGAAGGAGCTTATAGCTCATTGGTAATACCTTGCACTGTTGAAACAAGCCACCAGAGTTCAAATCTCATACCCCGCATTATTTTTTTAATATTTATTTGTTTTAAATTTTATAAAAGCCCAACAGTCCACACGAGATAACTCCAAAATTTCCCACTACCCATGAAAAACTGAAGGTACCAATGACTACCTCCGGCGACCTCCCACCTTCCGAGTCTTCAACTACAATTGTGTGGCTTTTGATCTTCCCCACTCCCCTGCATACTTCAATTTCTGATATCAATTCCTGAGACCCCATCAAACCTTATTTACTATATTTTCAATACATTTTTCATACATTTTTACATTTAAAAAAAATTAAAACCCTACATCTACCTTAACCCTAGCCTAACATTATAAATACACCCCTACCCTCTACCCTCTCACCACAAAACTCTGAGTCAACTCTCTAAAATTTCCAAGAAACTTGTGTACTTCGAAAACGAGCATGAAGCAAAACTACGGCGAAATTCCCGGCGAACTTCCGGCGATCGTTCTAGGAGTTCTCGGCGACGAAGCGACGCACCGACGATTCCTCTCCTTCCATCTCACTCTCGTTATTGTCCAAAACCCGTAAATCCCCAAATTCTACTTCTCTTTTCTTTTCTAAAATACGGATTTACAAATCCGACGGAATCGGAACAAATCCGATTTCCGATTCGGTTTCTTTATAAAACTTCATTTCTCGTTAATACAATTATGCTTAAACTCTCTAAGGCGCCAGGCTTTCACGATGAATGTGGAAGATGCTGATGTCACTGGCCAAGTTATCACTGGTAACCTTTTCTTTCTCAAAATTTCTTTCAGTCTTGATATTTATCCTACATACTTATCCTATACCTAAAACATATCCCACATACCTTAGGTACAATCTTAGTAACCTCAATACCTGCACTAGCACTATTTGATACTAGAGCATCTCACTGCTTTATGTCGCAACGGTTTGTTCGAACCCATGCGATTCCAGTCTCATCGCTTGTATCCAGCTGGAATGTCAGTTCAGGAAATGACGTTTTAAAAGCAACAATGGGATACAGCTTGTGTCCGGTAGTCGTTTGCAGCCGAGAATTTTATGCTGACTTCAAAGTTCTCCATGAACCTCCTTTAATACCCGGCAAGTACAAGAACGCTTCTGATCTCTGCAACGTTCTTCGAAATTGGCCAATCTTGAACTGCTGCAATCTTTTCGGGATCAACTGTGATTCCATCTTCAGACACGACATGCCCCAAAAACTTCACTTCTTCTAGCCAAAACTTGCACTTGCTCATCATTGCATACAATTTTTCTTGCCTCAACGTCTGCAGTGCGATCTTCAAATGTTCTGCATGCTATTCAATACTCCTTTGAGTAGACCAGAATATCATCAACGAACACCACTATAAACTGGTCCAAGAATGGTGAAAAGATTCCGTTCATCAAGTCCATAAATATCGTCGGTGCATTCGTGACTCCGAAGGGCATCACTAAATACTCGTAATGTCCATATCGAGTCCGGAACGCAGTCTTACGAATATCTTCTGATTTAACTCAGACTTGATGATATCCGGATCGCAAATTCAGCTTCGAGATTACCCTCGCGCCACTAAGTTGTTCGAATAATTCTCCAATGCGAGGGATCGGGTACTTGTTCTTAATAGTCACCCGGTTTAATTCTCGATAATCGATGCACATCCTCCTTGTGACATCATCTTCTTTACTAGAAGAACTGGAGCTCCCCAAGGCGAGTTACTGCTGCGAAACCAACCCTTCCCAAGCAATTCGGTAACCTGCTTCTTGACTTCTTCCAACTCCACTGGTGCCATTGGATAGTATGCGTTAGATATTGGCGCTGCACCAGGATTAAGATCGATCGCGAACTCCACATCTCGTTTTGCGGTAAACCTGAGATGTCTTCGAACACGTCCATGAATTCTCGAAATATAGCCGACGCTTCTTCCTTATCAACTTCCATTGATGAAAGAACATTGTTTGTCGGCCTAGCCCTAAACTCGACTGGCACGACAGAACTACTTCCTCCAGCAAGGATAAACTCTGGATGTCCGGGAATCTGGAAAATCACTTCCTTTGTCCAACAATCAATATGAGCGTGGACAGTGCCGAGAAAATCCATTCCTAAGAAAACAACAAACAAAGGAATGCTCCAGAATTGAATAATTCTAATGCGGGGAGACATGAATAAGTAAGATACCGAGATGACTTCATCCGAAGTCAAGATACTGAAGAGGATTAAGCACGGTAAACATGATTCAAGCTGGCGATAAAACAATAACTGGTAAGCAATGAAACCAAGAGAGACAAGGTAGTATAACGATCAAAAAACAAGGAAATGAATCAAAACTAGAATTCTAAGTTACTTAAATAGAGTACCGCATTGTAACCATGCTGCAGTTCATGGGTACAATTACATAACTCCACTCAAGTCGCCCAAATCCTAGTATCAGAATCAAGAAACATGGAGAAACAATAGAGAACCAAAAGGTTTCAAGTCAAGATGCAAAGTGGTTTGCATATCGTCAAGGCGAAGGATAAAAGAAAGATATGATTCAAGAATCATGATAGCAATGTGGCAGGACATGTTCCTAATCACGAGTATTCTGATTCGTGTATTGGGTCCAATACCCAACTACAAAAGAATCAAACTCGATTAACCTATATCTTATGGCTCTGATACCAAAAGAACCATGTCACGCCCCGCTTCCCAGAGTACGCTAAGATAGGCACGTGACATAGCCAACCATGCTACCTGTGGATAGGAAAAATCCTTCCACAGTCACATTACGGCTGTAGAGATATCAAGAACAGGAAAGTAAACTAAACTATCTAGTACATGTCCATAAACCAGAATAAATGAGTCAAGAAATAATATAATATGCGGAAGCAAAAGATCCAATAAATAAAACATTTGGAAAGTAAAACTGGATACCAACAAGATCCTCACCGCTCGATCTAACAACGGCAGTACTCCTGATCAGTTTGCAACAAAGGTAGAGGGTCTGGGCCATGCAAAACCCAGACGTCAGTGCGTCATAATATCAAGCAGTAAAATATAAACATGGTAGCAAGACATGCAGGTATAATCATAAATGGTAAAACGGGTGTAACAGCAATATAAACTAGGACAGTGAAGGGTAGTGTGCAGTGGGTAATCTAAAACTGGTCTACTGTGTTAACTACTCTCAAGTATTTGAAATCAATTTGATGAATCATCGATGTAACTCAATAGTATCCCGTGCGTGTCCGGGATCACGGTGAAGATTCTCGGGCTGAAACTGAGACATGCCGCTAGGCACTAAAAGGAAAAGGGGTAACGATGGATGATGTCAGCAGCATCATCCCAATGATGGCCTAGCCTCTAAAAGGTAGTGGGTAACGATGGATGATGTCAGCAGCATCATCCCAAGGCTGGCCTAGCCTCTAAAACTGATCAGTAAAGGTATCGAACTGTCGAGTTACAAGTCAGGTTTCATCATTGATTTCCCCATACCCCCAAGTTGTGTATTCAGGTCAAGTATTAAATAATCTGGAGCTAATGCCAACACAGGATCAGGCAGGTACAGGTTTGTCGGCATTAGTAACAAGATCAGGTAACAGGTAAAGCCATAGTATGTCAAGTCAAGTCAGGTAGTATATAGGTATCATGTCATGTCAAGAAGTGCATGGTATCACGTCGTGTCAAGTAATAGGTGTATCAATCCATGTCAGGGGTGCACAAAAATGTCACGTGGGTGCACGTAATCAAACTATAAAATAAGCATGGGTATACAAAACAAGTATGGGTACTAATGGAACAATAAAAATGGAACATTGTGATGTTATATGCAAATAGGTACAGATTAAAGCATATGGATGCACGGTTATCGATTAGAGTTAGGGTTATGGTTCCAACATTAATTAAATACAGTTTATCAAATATGGAATGTTAAAATTTCAATGTTATATATTCAAGTGATCATTGGATGCAATAATATGTATACTAGATGAGATGGATGCAAACGGGTGTTCGAAAGGTTATAAATTATTAAAAAGGTATTATGGGCTATGTAACTAAGCACTATGTGATATAAATATGGACGTGGTTACAACACATTGTAATCTAACATGCAACAAGGTATGTTTTCATGTTTAACTCTAAAATGATATAAACGGGACGTCAAATGGTAAAATGTAATATAGGGTACTAAATTCAAACTTCATGCTTAATACATATCTAAATAAATATGAAATATTATAAATAGCATGTAGCAAGTTTTACTTGCCTCGGGGATCCACAGATGCACGACACGCGGCAAGAATGCAAGAAAACGACGGAAATCTCCATTGGGGCATTACGTCGAACACTTTACGCGCACAAAATACAGGACAGAACCGGGCAATGCAAGAATGTAACCACGTAGGTAGGGAACGTCCACTGGGTTGCTTGGCTCGCTGGCAGTAGCACAGCTCCGGCGAGTGGCCACCGGAAAGAACCGAGATTAAGAAGAAGAAAGAAGAAAAGAAGGAGGAGAAGAGAGGGAGAAGAGGGGGTTGCTGCTCTGGGTCAGAGATGAGGCAAGGCGAGAGATAACTCTGACGATGGGGTTTTCCGGCGAGATCTAAGACCAAGGTAGTGGGGGTTCCGGGAGAGATGCACGGTTCATACGTTGCTGCGGCTCAGGGAAAGAAGGGCTCGGGCAAGGGAGGAAGGAAGGGATCCTGACGAGGGTGTGACCGAGATCGAGTGCTAGGTCACAGGTTAGAATTCGAAACGCCGGTGAGGGGAGATGCAAATGGTGGTGATGGAAATGGGTGAG
Organism: Agapanthus africanus; assembly: GCA_030015575.1. NCBI lineage: Eukaryota > Viridiplantae > Streptophyta > Magnoliopsida > Asparagales > Amaryllidaceae > Agapanthus > Agapanthus africanus. The sequence continues at coordinate 519,393,210 of JASDDO010000012.1, read as the reverse complement.
AGAAGCGGTTGGTTGTAGCTGACGAGCGAGGATGGTTCCGAGGTGGTGTCCTCGGTGGAGAAGGAGGTAGTGTCGAGAGGTTTGGGTTCAGTCAAGGTTGAGGTGAGGAGGAAAAGTCGACGACGAGGGTGGAGGCGGCGGGAGGCGAGCTCTGGCGAGGAGGGTTGCAAGGGCTTGAGTTGGGTGCAGGGGTCGCCGGCACGTCGAGGGGAGGTGAAAGGAGGAGAGAGGAGGGAGGTGAAAACGAGGAGATGGGGATGCCGGCGGTGAGGAGACGGCGACGAGCGCGACGCAGGGTGGCATGGGTTAGGGTTAGGGTTCGTGCTGGAGGCAGAAAAGAAAAAAAAAGATGAAGGGAGAGGAGAGAGAGAGAGACGTGTGTACAATAATGAAAGGGATTATGAAAATTTTAGAGGGGGAGAGAGATACTGAGAGAGAAAGAGAGAGAGAGATGGTGAGGCAGAGAGAGAAAGGGAGAGAGAGAGAGAATGCGAGAGGAGAGAGATAGAGAGATGGCGAGATCGAGAGGGGAGAGAGAGAGAAGGGGGGGAGTGAATAGTGAGGAGAAAGAATTTTGGAGGTTAGCGGGGAGAGAGAAAGAAAGAGAGAAAGATGATTGGCTCAGAGTGTGGGGTCGGAGGAAAGAGAATGGAGAAAGAGAAAGAAAAAGATTCTGATTTGTTAAACTGTTAGATGTTAAATTTAAAAAGATTTGATTAGGTAAATAAATTTAAATTGTTTACATGAAATTAAATATTAAATAATTTGAATTTTTGCGGGATATAAAATATTCCAAAACGCGCCCGGGTCGGGTCTAAAATTTCAGATTTAAAATATAAAAAATATATGCGACTTTCAAAATTCAAAATGAATGCTCGGGTAATGAAAATGCATACCCCCAAGAACGGATGCACGTACGTGCGCGTAGCTATCCAAACACGTCCGTTTCACTGAACGGGACGAGAACAAGATGAGCGGATGCTACCACGTGGTTAGGGGTATCATGCAGGCTATGAAATGCAATTTTAAATTATTTTACATGACCTAGAATGTTATATGGTAAAAGATGCCATGCTAGGTAAAATGTCATTATACGATAAAGTTGAAAATGCACAAGTCTACATAACAAGTCAGGGTAATCTATAAATATGAATCAACTAGTTCAAGCAAGCGGGTCGGGTCGAATGCAATGTAAAATACCATTCGCACCCAAAATATGATAAATCAAGAAAACACCACGAATAAAGAAATACGAGAACTGGAATTAGTATAGATGAACTAGGGTATTACACAAGCTTTCGTAGAACTAAAGTCAAGGTTGACATCAGCACATATTCTCGTCATACCGGATCAATCTGGAGGATTCGAAGTGCATTGTGATGCATCCGGTAAGTGATTAGGATGTATTCTATATCAGCACGGTAAAGTTGTGGCTTATGCTTCAAGACAGCTGAAGATTCATGAGCGCAATTATCCGACGCATGATCTGGAGTTGGCAGCCATCATCTTTGCTCTCAAGATTTTGCGCCATTATCTACTTGGTGAACGAGTGAACATATACACAGATCACAAGAGCCTAAAATATGTGTTTACTCAGAAGGAGTTGAATATGCGGCAGAGAAGATGGTTAGAACTCATGGCGTACTTTGACATCAACTTGCAATATCACCCAGGGAAGGTGAATGTGGTTCCAGATGCTCTTAGTCACCAACCTTTATCGATGAATCTCACCGCTCAGTGGAAGCTTCAACAAGACTTGCATCAGATGGAGATTGAGGTAGTCATGCCAGGTAACACTTCAAGTTTGATGAATTTACTAGTTCAATCAACCATTGTCAATCAGATCAAAGCAACTCATGCAAGTGATGCTAAGTTGCAAAAGATCAGAGAACAAGTGGAGAATGGACTCAGAACAGACTTCATCATTCATGAAGACGGATCTTTGAGATACGGCAGCAGATTATGTGTACTAAAAGGTCCTGTTCGGGAAGAGTTAATGAAAGAAGCTCACAGCTGTCCCTACTCAGTACACCCTGCAGGTACCAAGATGTACAAAGTTCTACGTCAGAATTATTGGTGGCATGGAATGAAGCGTGAAGTAGCCAGAAGCATCGCTAAATGCTTGGTGTGTCAACAAGTAAAGGCTGAACATCACAGGACTGCTGGATTACTTCAACCGTTACCAATCCTAGAATGGAAGTGGCAACACATCACGATGGATTTTGTGACTGCTCTTCCTCGCAGCACAAAAGGTAACGATGCCGTATGGGTCATTGTGGATCGACTCACAAAGTCATCTCACTTCATCCTATTTCGAGTTGGCCAATCAACTGAGACACTAGCAAAGAAGTACATGGAAGTAATAATCTACATAAAGATTTAAACTCTTCATAATGTACTATCTCTGATACCCATGAACTCATACAGGAAATTGTGAGACTTCATGGAGTACCGGTCTGCATTGTCTCCGATCGTGACACCAGGTTTCGATCGCAATTTTGGCAGAGTCTGCAAGCAAGCTTGGGAACAAGTCTGAACTTCAGCACGGCTTATCATCCATAAACCGATGGTCATTCTGAGCGAACTATTCAGATCTTGGAGGATATGCTCAGAGCATATATGTTAGACTTCAAAGGATCGTGGGAAGATCACCTATATCTTGTAGAGTTTTCGTACAACAACAGCTACCAAGCAAGCATAGGAATGACACATTTTGAGGCACTGTATGGAAGGAAGTGTCGATCACCATTAAGTTGGGACGACATCGGAGATAGGGAACTTCTTGGAACAGAGATGATAGTAGCGACTGTTGATGTGGTTCGTACTATCAAAGAAAGGATGCGCATAGCCCAAGATCGACAGAAGCACTGGGCTGATGCAAAGAGACGTCACTTGGAGTTCCAGCCGGGAGATCATGTGTTCTTAAAAATATCTCCGAACCGTGAAGTGATCCGATTTGGAAGGCGGGGTAAGTTAAGTTCGAGATACATTGGACCGTTCGACATACTCGAACGAGTCGGTGAAGTGGCATACCGCTTAGCGCTTCCACCTTCATTGGAAGGAGTGCATAATGTGTTCCATATATCTCAACTTAGAAGGTATGTGAGTGACCCCAGCCATGTTCTTGATCTTTTCGAGCTCACTATACGGCCTGATTTATCTTGTGAGCAACAACCTATGGAGATTCTGGACAGGAAAGTGAAGACACTTCGGAACAAGGAAGTCAACTTGGTCCGAGTGATGTGGAGGAAAGACACTCCAGGAGAGTCCACTTGGGAAAGGGAACATGAAATGCGTGCAAGATATTCACACCTCTTTGTAAACTAGTCCTTAAATAAAAGTTGTAAATTTCGAGGACAAAATTTTTGTAAGGAGGGTAGACTGTAACAACTCCATTTTTAGTGTACAAAATTTTGCTTTAAATTTAAGGCATACTTAAAGTATTTAATGTTTCTGTTACCACTTTAAATATTTAATTCAATCCATAATTACAAGAAGGAGCTTGTAGCTCATTGGTAATACCTTGCACTGCTGAACCAAGCCACCAGAGTTCAAATCCCATACCCCACATTATTTTTTTAATATTTATTTATTTTAAATTTTATAGATGCCCAACAGTCCACACGAGATAACTCCAAAATTTCCCACTACCCATGAAAAACTGAAGGTACCAGTGACTACCTCCGGCGACACACCACCTTTCGAGTTGACAACTACAATTGTGTGGCTTTTGATCTTCCCCACTCCCCTGCATACTTCAATTTCTGATATCAATTCCAGAGACCCCATTAAACCTCATTTACTACATTTTTAATACATTTTTAATACATTTTTACATTTTAAAAAATTAAAACCCTACATCTACCCTAACCCTATAAATACACCCCTACCCTCTACCCTCTCATCCCAAAACTCTGAGCCAACTCTCTAAAATTTCCAAGAAACTTGTATACTTTGAAAACAAGCACGAAGCGAGGCTACGGCGAAATTCCTGGTGAGCTTCCAGCGATCGTTCTAGGAGCTCTCGGCGATGAAGCGACGCACCGTCGATTCCTCTCCTTCCATCTCACTCTCATTATTGTCCAAAACCCGTAAGTCCCCAAATTCTACCTCTCTTTTCTTTTCTAAAATACGGATTTACAAACCCTACGGAATTGGAACAAATCCGATTTCCGATCCGGTTTGTTTATAAAATTTCACTTCTCGTTAATACAATTATGCTTAAACTCTCTCATGTTGACTATTAAACACCAATCAACCAAATTGATCAAGTTTCATATCACAAAATAATTGCTAGTTCATTTTATCGTATTTTTTTCATTTAAAACTATATAGTTCCTTTTGTGACATTTAAACCATTAAACTTGTTATACCTTTAAGTAGATCACGAGGTAACGACCTACCTCCTCACACACTCATATCCAACATAGTACGATACCCTCGGGAACATAGAATATGGGAAATCGACATCTTTACAAATAAATAACCTTTAAGCTAATAAAAAAAATATCTAGACTCAGCCAATTAAGGACTGTCGCGCTCATTAGGACAGAGGACGGTTGTGGGCATTCAGTCGTTTATCTAAACCTGACTTTGTGGTGAATAGGCTAGACAAGTGAGAAATCTAACTTTAAAAGGCCCGTCTCACGGTGATTCGTGAGCAGAACCCTCCTTTCTTCACTTGTATTTACCTGGCCACAATTGGCGGTGAATAGGCGATTTGAGGGATATCTCACAACTTGTCGCTTTGGACCAGTTAGGAGCAGTCTAGTTGACTTAGGAGACCCTAGAACATAGAATATGGGAAATCGGCATCTTTACAAATAAATACCATAATTAATAAAACCGTTTTCCTTAATGATTAGTATTTATACAAATCTTTGCAAAGCGCCGCTACAACCCATTTGGGGAACTCGTTCGGGATGGTGCGGATTATCACATATCCTCGGACTTAGTAGTGCGAGATGCAGACCTCCGCAAGGAGCATTCGGTCTCGAAAGATTTAAAATACGACATCTTATGAAAACGAGATTTCTAGAATATTATATACATACTAAAATTATTTTCATATAAATATATGTATATGTAACATAAAAATATCTATTTTGAATTATTACAAATATTCCACTTTTTCTAAAAATGTCACAAGAATCATTTTACACTAAAATACCATGAATTCCATACAAAACCAATATTACCAATAAATACCATTTATTATGAAAATAGGATATTTTCAATAGAAATATCAAAATATAAAATCTACATTCATTACAACTCTAAAGACGATTAATAAATACTTGGGGTGTACTTTGAAAAATATATAAAAGTATTTTTACATAAAACCCCCCTCAAGTTCTATAATTTACCATAAGGACCCTAGTAAATATAGGTTTAAGCGGGACCAATCTCTTGAGCCTCAGGGAGCCGGAGAAGTGGGTGCTTGTTTATCTAAGGTAGACAACTTAACAACGGTGTTATCAATACGGTAATCGTCTTGGAAAAAGATACAAATTCTGCCGCCCATGTGCAGCGGTTACCCATAACATCAAAACAATCAGGACTTCAATTTACCTTTATAATTGTCTGACTCAGTTTGAGTCTCATTATAATCTGACTTGAATATGATTCAAGTACAATCTACAATCTACAATCTTCAATATTACAATTCAACATGAATCCATGAATCCAATTATCAACCTATACAACTTGACCGAACCGTACCATGGATATACCTCCATTTACATGATTATACAGTTACATCCGTTTACTGATATCATGGTTTTGGTCAGTCATCCAACTATACAATCTATACAATACAATACAACAATACAATCAAAACATTACGAGGTTTAAGGGGTAGATTGGTACGGAAGGTGTTAAAAGTGGCACGAGACAGTAAGATTAAGACACCTAACATATATTCTGTTGCTGTTGTACTGTGGCTTAACGGTTCCTGGTACATTCCGTTTGCCCTGGTCTCTAGCATATAGAGACCCCTCTCGTATACACTGGCATCCTTCTGTACCAAGCTACAAACAACAGTGTTAACACAACATTACAACAATATAATACAACTTTAAAAGATACCTTCTTATTTTGTCTATTCTACTTTCCTCTTATCTTTAGGACTTACCGAGCGATCTGTTCGCTGACGACATTCTCTTTCTTTCTTCTTTGAATGTCGTTAGGTGATTTGGACCCGTCAGAGATCGAGCCCACTGCTGAAGACTTGGACCAGTTCAGTGAAGATCCCGAGCTCTAGGCATTGTACACTTTCCATTCAGTACTTTCATTTCTGTTATGCCATTATTTAGGCGTTGCTTTTATTCAGTTGTATTTACTTTTCATGCATTGTACAAAAGAATGTTAATAAATAAAGTTGCTGTTCAGTTCATATCTTTTGTCTCTTGTGTATTTACTTTATAATGCTTAGATACGCTTAGCATATTTACTTCACAGTAAATACGTAGCGGCCCAGTCCCGTCTCCTTCGCCGTACACCGGGAAGCGGGACGTGACACTGTTGGATATTTGTATGCCCTAGAGGCCATTATATGATAGTGGATGTATCTATACATGTATATATATATATATTCAGTATGCATTCTTGCTCGACATGATAGTATGCAATCTGGTTCTTCTTTATCTGACATGTTGATTTGATCATGCTTTTATTCATTCATACATGCTGATAAAGCCCTGAGGATATCGGCTTGACTGCTCTGATTATGATAGAGATCATACTAGTGGGACATCTATAGTCTATAAGCATATCCTGGAAAGTCCCTAGTCGTAGGTATATCGAGACGGGGCATTGATATACCAGAGTAGACTAGCGTATATGATACTAGACCCATACGATGGACGATGAATGTTCCCACATTCATCGATGTTTGACATCAAGATCATATACGGGTGCTCAGTGGTGACTGGGTACACTGGACGGACTCACCGAGAACTCCTATATGGAATTATATCTATCGTCGAATAGCAGTTCTCAGGTGACACTGGTACAGGTTAGTCTGTAGACCCGAGATCGCCATAGAGTCTTGTGTGTTCTCCCACTGTACTTTGATTGCCACCCTACCACGGCTCTACTGAGTCGTGCAAACAGGTGGCCGTTGGGTGCAGTCCCGAGACACACGAAGGCAATGAGCGATAGGAGGGGTTTCGTCTCTCCCGGTATTGGGAGTTGATGCTGTGCTGTGCCCGACTGGTTATATCAGAAAGTCCCTGGCCAGGGCTGCTGAGATTTGCTGATAAGTGTTATCAGTAGTTTCTCGATCTGTTATAGACCATTCACCGGCACGACTTATTGAGTTATTGGGGTCGACGTGACCATTCCTAGGCTTGATATGCAGCATATCTGACGAAGAGACCGGACTGTACGGTAGTGTTGCCGGTTGGCTCGACGGGAGTTGTAGCAGGTTCGCTTGTTTTTTTCTGATCGCTCAATACCCGGGTGACCGTTACGTTTAGCTGACCGCTTGTGGCTTGGGGGTACTTGATATGATCATCACCCTCTGCCGGTGTATTGACGAGTCTTAGAGTCCCACACAGGAGTTACCTAGTCCAGGCGAAACGTTGTGGTGCGCGTATGCGATATACACATGGACCCGATTAAAATGCGCGTATATGATACCGTATATTGATCGGGCGGCTTGCTTTTGGTAGGGTCATATGTGATATGGCCGGATTGATAAATCAAGTGTTGATTTATTATTTAACCATTAGTTTTCTCACTTAAAACCTTTTCTTGGATGATGGATGTGTGCATGCATGTATGTTTTTCTTTCTTTCTTACTAGTTTCATGCACATATGGATGTGCATACATACATACATACATACACCCATCTATCATGGTTTTTTACACATGGAAATGGTGGCAATATAAGACTCACACCATGGATAAATATATGGATTATTATTTAATTTTATGTTTAAAACAAAATAGAAAAGGAAAGGATAATTCTTGAGTTGTTTCTACACTCTTCTCACCTACCTCTAACCTTGAGTTATCCTTCTCTTTGTGTTCTAAAACTTAAGTTAAATAATGTCTCCATCATTTTAACCATGGTTTGTAGTGAGAAGAAATAAAATATATAAAGATATATTTCATTTCTTTTCATGGTTATCATTTTTACTCTTGTTAAAAAGAAAGCCTCCATCTTCTTCCTCCTTCACCATTTGCTCTCTAGTTTTTTCTAGTGAGTAAAACACACATAAAGAAAGGTTTTTGAAATGAGAATCTAAACCACAACATCATTCTACACAAGTTTAGCCAACTTGTTTAGAGTGTTCTCTTCGATTCTCATCTTGATAATCAAAGTTGCGAGCTTGGACGAGGAACTCCGGGTGGATCGTCGTGGACGTGAGAGGACTTCAAGAGGACCTTCTTCCAACACCCAAGAGACCAAAGAGTCCAGCGAAAGGGAGATACAAAGGTTGTAGTCTTGAAACCCTATTTTTCATTCGCTTTAACCTTTGAAACCCTAATTTTCTAGGATCGATTCCTTTGTATGCTTGTTTAGCACCATAAAAATTTAAACTTTGGGACATGTGATGCTTCAAAACTCTACATAGGGTGTTAGACAAACCTTTTAGACACTAGCTAAGTGCTCTTATGGTATAACTTGTTTTTTAAAATAAATATCAGGGTGTTAGAAGGTTTGAAGGACCGAGAACAAGTTAGAAAAAATTTCGTATTGTTAGTTTTGAAAAAATTGAGTTAAAAGTTTGTTTTGTTAGTAAGAACTAGAAACAACAATACCCAATACTACCAAATCCCCGGCAACGGCGCCAAAAACTTGTTGGGAATTCACCCTCGCGCGCAAACGCGTATATTTTGGAAATGGATATGATTTTAAGGAAATGAAATGCGCATGCGAGATCGTTCTCGTTTTAAAATTTATAAACCGCAAGTGCACGACGCGTTGTAGCAAGCCGGCAGGTACGGGTCGATCCACAGGGAATTGTGTATTAGGTCTTATTTTTTAAGGTTCAACAAATAACGAATGGTTAGTTTGTCACAAAGAATAGAAAGAATAAGAAAACAAGTAAACCAAGCAAAGAAGATAAGAAAGAAGTGGTTGTGGTTTTGGCTCGGAAGGTCGAATCGCGACGATTCCTTCGACGCTCTCTTGATCATGAGTTGTTGTTCAGTTGATAAAACTGCACATTTGTATTACATTTTCCCTACCATTTTCATATTAAAAAAGGACTTTATTATGATATATTATACATATGAGGGTTTATGTGTAAAGATACCATTTTCCATGTGTTAATATATTTTAATTAGTATTTGGTAGGAAAATGTATGCAAATAAATCTATTGACCAAATCCTAGTAGAACTAAGGCTACTAAATATTATTTGAGATTATTGTGCAGAATTTTCCAAGTTGTTATGCAGAATTTATCAAACAAATCAATTTGTTGAAGAAAACTTGCCAAATTAAGAATCAAAACTTGGAGACCAAGTCTGGAAGCAACCGAGAGAAGATTTCTGAATTCTAAAGGTGCCTAGGATTGCCACTTGTCACGAGAAGAAAGCCCAAGAAATTTTATCGAGAGATCCCCACCTTTGAGCGCGGATCCGCGGCCAAACCCACCCTTGGGCCGCGGATTCGCCGCAATTCCAGGGAGTTAGAGCGCAAGATTTTTTGGGGGTGAATCAAAGCTAAATTTTACCAAGTTTTCAACAATAAGATTCTGGCTTTGCACTATAAAAAGGCACCGAGAGCCTCTTGGAAAATCTATCAAGCCGAAGAGATCACGAAGCCCCAGACACTCACGCATCCAGGCTGATCATCAACTGTTCGTCTACCTCCTTGGAAGAGATCGAGAAGCAAACTAGTCTTTGTAATCATTTTCTAAGGAATCAAAGTGTAGATTGTTCAAGTTGATTAGTAAAGGTAGTTGTTTTATTTAATTCTTTTTGCATTTTACATTATGTTTTCCCTCTCTTTCTTTTCATCTTCTTCTCCCAACATGCGCGAGTAATTCTCCGCTTGTTAGGGTTCGTAGGATTATGGTAGGCTAATGGACGATGAAAATAATTAAACCCTTTTTAAGTCCTATAAATTTTAGGAACTTTATCAAAAGAATCATTAACATCCTAATCGGGCGCGCTAGCAATTCTTTGCTAGTTCCGACCACGATTAGAGATTAGATTAATGATTGTTTTGGTAAAGGCTAGATATGAACGGAGTTCCGTGTCGAGATAAGGGTTAAGAGTGGGATTTCTTTTCCTTCCAGAAACCCTAATCTGCACGCATCACCGTCGTTCTAGTTCTAAATCTATTAATGGATAAAAATGGTAACTTTTAATTAATCGTCCATAACTACTAAATCCTAACGAACCCTACAAGCCTTCTTATTATATTATCTAAGTCTCTAAAATAATCTAGATCTATATTTTACATTCTTGTTTAACGTAGATCTAGAAACCATTCTATAAAATTCTTTATCCCTCATCTCTTTCTCAACACATCTAAAGTAAAAGTAAAAGGTTCCACGTTTCCCAGAGGACGACCCGTACTCATCTCGGTCTAGCTACACGCGACACCGTTCTGATTGCGGTTAACTACAAAAACACTTTTTTCAAACCAACCAGTTGTCCGTCCTTAGGTCGATTCCGGCATGAAACATGACTTGTCAAGGCGGTTGCGGAGCACAAATCATCAAATTCTGATATTCGCCATAAAACACGAAACGATTCCATTACGTCCTTACTTACCATTTTTATGTCCAGGCATGATGTATCAATACTAAGCACACGGGTTAGCAAGTATACAACATCAATACACATCAATTTGCAAATAATAAGTAAAAGTAGGTATTACACTTGCCAAGTAGGTTGGTGAGAGTATACTTGAATGAAAGGTGTAAAGAAACATAAGCAACATATCATATCTTAACTACCTAGAAAGTTTAACACACAATTGATTCTAAGCTTAACCTTGCAAATGGTGATATGAAGGAATATGATATGAGATAAAGGTTATAAATAACCATCAAAATCATCATATCATATCGAACACTTCCATTTTGCAATCTTAAGCTTACAATAAAAATTTAGCACTTTAAACAATCATAAGAGGAGGAGGAGGCAAAGCTTTTCATCTTATTTCCTCACCATTACCACAACCAAAGATATTAGTTAAGCATGATAAAAAGAAAAGCAAATAAGAACAAGAACAAGAAATAAAAGAAACAACAATATTATTAACACGTGAAGAAGAGGTACAAGAGATTGGTAACTTGTTCAACTTCCATAATGAAGCTCTCAAGAGAAAGCTTCAAGAGGGAAGAAGAAGAAGAGACCAAGTTAAATCCCACTCACTCTCAAGCCTAAACCAAAAATAAACTAAAACAAAACTATATATGAGAGATGATGAGAGAGCCCTTCCCTTGCTCACTGATCTGGCTTTTATAGGCACCAAAACATATTAAAAAAGTAATAAAAATAAGGTGATGTGACTGCAAGGAAGGGACAAAAAAAAGATGGGGACAAATGGGGCAAGGGAGGCCGGCGAGCTCAGATTATTTGGGGGTGTGGCCGGCAAAAATCCGAGCTAAGGAGCTCATGTTGGTTGTGTGGTCTTGTGTCAACTCCAACATCATTCTGGTGCAGTTTGATTTGTCTAAAATAACCTAATTTGCATTTAGAGATTTGGAGGGAAACTTGAAGCAATATATCACATCAACACTTTTAGCATTTATCACACATGTCCCCTCACTTGCACAAGCCATCATTTGTGTGCCATGGGCAGCCCCACCATGGTCCATGCCAAAGAGCCAGTGTCACACATGTATTGTGTTGGACCAAAAATTGTGTGCATACTTGTTTATTGCAAAAGAGCTCTTTGGATATCGGTCGGTTCTCTGTTCTGATTACAGTGTCGGCTCCCAAATGTTATATCCGTAATATTGAGTGTGTCTTCAGTGTTGTATCTTGAATACCTGTAATTTGTAATTACTGAGCAGACACTGGTTAATAGCACCGATATATAACAAAATAGATAATGAATGAGTGGTATTAAAATGCAGTTTTCTGAGATGAACAGTAATCTCTTACCCCACGACGCCAAGGGTCAAAGTCCTCATCAAGAAGCAACCGAGAAACTACCCTGCTCGGTCCATCCTTGGCCGGTAATATCTTACCCCACGACGCCAAGGATCAAAGCCCTCATCAAAAGGCAACCGACCAACTACCTTGCTCGGTCAATCCATGGCTGGTCGTTCACTACCCACCGACGCCAAGGATCACAGCCATCGCCAAGAGGCAACCGAGCAGCAACCCTGCTCGGTCCATCCATGGCTAGTAGTTCACTATCAATTGACGCTAAGGATTAAAGCCCTCGTCAAGAGGCCACCGAGCGGCTTCCCTGCTCAGTCCATCCTTAGCTGGTAAACTCTTACCCCACGACGCCAAGGATTAAAGCCCTCATCAAGAGGCCACCAAGCAGCAACCATGCTTGGTCCATCCTTAGCAGGCCACTCCATGCCCTTCGGCGCTAAGGATCAAAGCCCTCATCAAGAGGCCACCGAGCAGCTACCCTGCTCGGTCCATCCTTGGCTGGTAATCTCTTACCCTACGACGCCAAGGATCAAAGCCCCCATCAAGAGGCAACCGAGCAGCTACCCTGCTCGGTCCATCCTTGGCTGGTAATCTTTTACCCCACGACGCTAAGGATCAAATCCCTCATCAAGAGGCAACCGAGAAGCTACCCTGCTCGGTCCATCCATGGCTGGTAGTTCACTATCCACCGACGCCAATGATCAAAGCCCTTGTCAAGAGGCTACCGAGCGGCTTCCCTGCTCGGTCCATCCTTGGCTGGTAAACTCTTACCCCATGACGCCAAGGATCTAATCTCTCATCAAGAGGCCACCGAGCAGCAACCCTACTCGGTCCATCCTTAACAGGCCACTCAATGCCCTCCCGCGCTAAGGATCACATCCCTCTCCAAGAGGCAACCGAGCAGCAACCTTGCTCGGTCCATCCATGGCTGGTAGTTCACTACCCACCGATGCCAAGGATCAAAGCCCTCGTCAAGAGGACACCGAGCGGCTTCCCTGCTTGGTCCATCCTTGGCTGGTAAACTCTTACCCCACGACGCCAAGGATCAAAGCCCCCATCAAGAGGCCACCGAGCAGCAACCCTGCTCGGTTCATCCTTAGTGTTTACCGCCGGAAACCGGGAAGACAAACGTCTTGCCTGAATCTGGGGGCAGATGCTATTTGGTGCTATCCATCTACCTCTCCGAAGATGCCAAGTTGATTTATGGCTCTGTATATCGGAGGTTTAGACGGATGCGACCGTTGTAGCAGACTTCGTCAGATTCCCCCTCGTTTGAGGGGTTTTTGATTGCGGGGACGCTCCTCCCTGCAGGCGCATGCCCCTGCAGTTAATTACACTATCTCATCGCGGTAACCACTTTCTTCTTCTCCAGATGGTCACTTCGTGTTGTGTGTGTTTGTTTTATTTTTGGTTGCCCGTGGATTGTATACGGAGACTAATTTATATTGTCGCCCGTAGGGCGTAGATTAGTCCAAATCCGTATTTTCTTAGATTTGGGTTTTGGGTTGGGTTTAAGGATCGTTAATCTCGTTTGAGATTAAGATCAACTTAAACGTTTGTTAAGGATACGTTAGTCTAATTTTAGACTAAGATCTACTTAACAGGATCATTTAGATCCGACAAAAGATCATTTAGACTCTATTGTTTTAGTTTAGGGACTTTGCAGTTCAGTTTAAAGACATCGTAATCTATGGAGTTTAAAGATATCATAGTCTGTAAAGTTTAAGGACATCATAGTCCATGAGTTTAAGGACCCCACAGTCCGTGGTAGTTTAGAGACATCGTAGTCTGTAAAGTTTAAGGACATCATAGTCCATGAGTTTAAGGACCCCACAGTCCATAGTTTATCTGGTTGTTGGGACCTGTCATCTCTCTGAAGACGTTGAAGGATTACAACGACAAATATCAGAGGAGTGAAGAGATGTGCCCTTGAACCAATATTGGTTGGGAGATCTGTAGTCCAATTTGGAACTAAGATCAAAGATTTATGAGCATATGGGATCAATTAATCTGAATGAGGGTTCTGTGGCCACTTTGGGCTCGGCCCACTCAGTTAAAATGTTGAGCATTGGTTCTGACAATTGTTTTTGTCTTTTACCGAGTGCTGAGTACTCATTATAACTCTGGGGCTTTTATTATTTAAAGAAAAATTTACGTTCATTTAGCGTACACGCAAGAAGCATATGGCGCGCTTGGCGCTGAGCACCAGTCAATGAGCGCATTGCGCTTCTGGTGAAGTAGCGCACACGTGAGGAGCACGTGGTGCGCTTGGCGCTGAGCGCCAAATAGTGAACGCATTGCGCTTTTGGTAAGTAGCGCACACATGAGGAGCACGTGGCGCGCTTGGCGCTGAGCGCCAGACAATGAGCGCATTGCGCTTCTGGTAAAGTAGCGCACACGTGAAGAGCACGTGGCGCGCTTGGCGCTGAGCGCCAGACAATGAGCGCATTGCGCTTCTGATGAAGTTCGGAGCGCTAAGGCTCTGCAACGCTATGCGTTAATTTTGGAGCGCTGAAACACTTCTTTTGATTGGAGCGCTATGTCTCTGCAGCGCTGTGCGTTAATTTTGGAGCGCTGAAGCGCTTCTTTTGATTGGAGCGCTATGGCTCTGCAGTGCTGTGCGCCAGATTTGAAGCGCTGAGCGCTAGATTTAATTAGAGCGCTAAGGCTCTTTTTAGGCGGCTTTGCGCTCTGAGAATTGAGTTCTCTCTTATAAGAGATTTTGTCTCATGGATTTAAGAACAAGGTTGTAACAACCCTAAATTTCCTGTACAACTTTCTGTAGATTTTTTTTCAAAATTTCTGAAAGGGGTATTTTTGCCTGAGCACAAGTTAAATATATGTTTTGCTAATTAATTACAAAAAGGAGCTTGTAGCTCATTGGTAATACCTTGTGCTGTTGACCCAAGCCACCAGAGTTCAAATACCATACCCCACATTATTTTTAATATTGATTTTTCTTAAACCTTTAGAATACCAAGGGTTTACACGTGCATATCTCACAAAAACCCCACTACACCCAAAAATGTAACATTGCCAGAGGATAGATGAACCATCGGAGGGGGATTCCGGCCGCCTGACTCGGCCAGAAATCGGCCGACTCGGCTTCGACTCTGCCGACTCAGGCTTCCGACCGAGTCACGGCCGATTCGGCCGATTCCGGCGACGACCGCAATATGAAAAATGTGTCTTTTGGTCTCCCCTGTACACCTGCAAAATTTCTTCCTCAGACCATTTCCAGAGCTCTTTTAAAACCCCAATTACTCCACTTTTATTACATTTTAATACAATTTATCACATTTTTTCATTTTAACCTTTCACCTATCCTAACCCTAGCCTAACCCTATAAATACACCCTCTAAACACTACCCCCTCACCCCAAAATTCTGAGCCAACTCTCAAGAAATTTCTAGAAACCCTAGTGTACTTTGGAAGAAGCGAAAGGCGAAGCTCCAGCGAATTTTCCGGCCATTTTTCGACGACGATCCTAGGAACTCCCGACGATGAAACGATGCACCGTCGACTCCTCTCGTCTCCCCTTCCTCTCCTCTGTTAACTAAACCCGTAAGTCCCCATCCCTCTTCTCTATTCTTTTTCTAAAAATACGGAATTACAAAACCCGATGGAATCGGAACAAATCCGATTTCCGATTCGGTTTCTTCCTAAAACCTCACTTTTCTTTAACACAATTATGCTAAAACCAATTCATGTTGACTATTAAACACTAACTAATCATATTGAACAAGTTCCATATCAAAAGAAATTGCTATTTCCATTTTACCGTACTTTTTCATTAAAATACCATATAGTTTCATTTTCGACATTTGAACATCACAAACTTGCTATACCTTTAAGTAGATCACAAGGTAATGATATACCTCCTCACACACTCATATGCAACATAGCACAATACCTTTCGGGAACATAGAATACGGGAAAACGACATCTTTACAAATAAATACCATTACTAATAAAACCATTTTCTAAACGATTTAGTATTATACAAATCTTTGCAAAATGCCGCTACAACCTATTTGGGGAACCCGTTCGGATGGTGCGGATTATCGCGCATCCTCTGGTTTAGTAGTGCGAGATGCAAACCTCCGCAAAGAGCATTCGGTCTCGAAAGATTTAAAATACGACATCTTAAGAAAATGAGATTTTTAGAATTATAATATATATATTAAAATTATTTTTATATAAATATATATATATATATATATATATATATATATATATATATATGTAACATTAAAAGATCTATTTTGTAAGAATATAAATATTACAACTCTTTTCAAAAATCACAAGAATCAGTTTACATTAAAATACCATAAAATCCATACAAGTTTAATATTACACTTTAATACTATATATTATGAAAATTAGGTTATTTTCAATAGAAATGACATATGTATAAAATCCACATTTATTACAACTCTAAAGACGATAACTAAATACTTGGGGAGTATTTTGAAAACTATAGAAAAGAATTTTTACATAAACCCCCCTCAAGTTCTATAAATTACCCTAAGGACCCTAGTAAACATAGATTTAAGTAGGACCAATCTCTTGAGCCTCAGGGAGCAGGAGAAGTGGGTGCTTGCCTATCTAAGGTAGACAATTAACAAATGGTGTTATCAACACGGTAATCGTCTTTGAAAAAGACACAAATCCTGCCGCCCATGTGCAGCGGTTACCGATAACATCAAAACAATCAGGACTTCAATTTACTTTTCTAATTGTCTGACTTAGATGAGTATCTTTAATAATCTGACTTGAATATGATTCAAGTACAATCTACAATCTATAATCTACAATATTACAATTCAACATGAATCCATGAATCCATTATTCCATATATTCAATATATCAATCTATACAATTTGACCGAACCGAACCATGGATATACATTCCATTTACATGATTCTCCAGTTACATCCATTTACCTGATTCTACAGTTACATCCGTTTACTGATATCATGGTTTCGGTAAGTCATCCAATTATACAATCTACATTACAATACAATTCAAGTTACAATACAATTACAATACAAACAATACAATCAAGATAACACGGGGTTTAAGGGGTAGACTGGTACGGAAGGTGTTAAAAGTGGCACGAGACTGGAAGATTTAAGACGTAATTACAACCATGCCGTTGTTCCGTGGTATTATCGATGGAGCCTTGTACTCTATATTCCATTTGCCCTGGTCTCTAACATATAGATACCCCTCCCGTATACACTGTCATCCTTCTGTACCAAGCTACAAACAACAGCGTTAACACGACATTATAACAATATAATACAACTTTAAAAGCTACATCCTTATTCTGTCTATTCTATTTCTCCCTTATCTTTGGGAATTACCGAGTGATCGGTTCGCTGACGATATTCTCTTCTTTCTTCTTTGAATGTCGTTTGGTGATCTGGACACGTCAGAGATCGAGCCCAGCGCTGAAGACTTGGACCATTTCGTTGAAGACCCAGAGCTTTAGTTCATTGTACTTTTATTTCAGTACTTTTCCTTTTCTGTTATGACATTGTTTAGGCATTGCTTTATTTCAGTTGTATTTACATTTCCATGCATTGTACAAAAAGAATGTGAATAAATAAAGTTGTTGTTTTATTATATCTTGTCTCTTATGCATTTACTTTTATATTGCTTAGATACGCTTAGCGTATTTACTTCACAGTAAATACATAGCGGCCTCGTCGCGTCCTCTGCCCGTATACTGGGAAGCGGGGCGTGACAAAGGTTCTTATCTTTTATAGGAGATGTTTCAATCTCTTATGTTTTTGGTAAAAAGGCTTTGCCTTTTTGGATCTGTGATCCTAAGAGAATTGAATTATTCTCCCCCTTTTTATAATGAGATATTATAATCTCTGAATGACAATTTGTCTTATAGATCTATGATCTGAAGAAGATTAAGTTCTTCCACTTATTTTTTATGATGAGTACTTTGATCTCTGTTGTAAAAGACCTTGGTCTTATAGATCTATGATCTTAGAGAAAGAAGTAAATTCTTCTTTTTGTATGGGACGATTACATCTCTCTGTTCTCTGTTTACCTTGAAGAAAATCTTCTTCTTCTGAGAGCTTGCTCTTTTGTCTTTGAAATTTCTCAAATTTTATGGGAGGGTTCCTCTATCTGAGACTTGAAGTCTTGGGGCCTTTATATAGGGCAAGGCTGATTTGTTCAATCAGCTGAAGAGATATTTTCTCTAATTGATTTAGGGATTTCCCCATCGTTGGATCTTCGATCCTAGGGCTTCTGATTTATAGAAGGCAATCTTCTTGTTTTTAACAAGATTGGGAAATCTTTCCCCACACAGAATTTATTTTGTATTTTAGTGATTTTTAATCACCATTGGATCATTGATCCGACGGTGCTCTGATTTACAGAGCAAAATCTTTTTTTGTTTGGAAAGATTATAAGGAATGTTTCCTTAACAGAATTTTATTCTGGTCAACTGATGATTTTTAATCATGTTCGTTGGATCTTTAATCCAACGATTGAGAACATTTAGTTCCAATGCTAGCGCTCTCGTGATGCGCTGCTTATAGTGCAGCGCACTTAGCGCTAGCGCTTACGTGCTTTGCACGTGGTGTGCTGCAGCGCTCTTAGCGCTAGCGCTCATGTGCTTTGCACGTGAGCGCTGCCTCAGAGTCTTTGACTCTCAGCGCTGGCGCTGTTATGAAGCGCCGCTTCATTTCAAAATTTCAAAATTTGAACAGAGCTTTGCTCTGATTGGGGGAAACAAATGCCCCCCACCGTTACGCTCACGCGGCTCACATGTGAGCGCAGCAGTGGCAGCGTCTGCACACTTAGTTCAACTTAGAAGTTGAAATGGCTCTTAGTGCCTATAAATAGGACCCTTGGCCCTTTGAGATGATCTCTGTTCATCTTCTTACTTTTTTTTGAGAATTACCACTTTTTCCCCTGTCGGGAAATTTCCAAGTGTTGGATTTTTCCGTGGTTTAAAGACGTTCTAAGTAGTGCAAGTAACGCGATGGACCCTCTAGAAGACAACAAACCTTAACTCGATTATGTGACCGTCTTGAACTGCCCTTTGAACCTTAGGGTTTGGGGCAGTACGGCGTGCCACATGTGAGGCGTTGGCTTGACCCTTCTACAGCTGGACCGTTGGTACTGAGGCATGAGCTGGATGTTTTTAAACTTGTTTCATGTGTTGAGCTGTTTCGGGAAAACTTGGGTGTTCGAATGTTCGATCGGAAAGTTTAACATTTTCTATTTATCTAGAATGGGATACAATATTTGGAATCCACAAGCAGTTATGCGATAACTGATTTGAATGTTATAAACATAGCACTTTAGTCTCATTTGATTGGTTGCCACGGAATTTTGATGTGATCAAAAGTCCGTCGCAATCACGTAGCGTATGCGGATACTCGCCGGGTAAACTTAATAGGCAGCCTCACTCCATAGCCCCGACCAAGTGACTGTAGGAGAACCCCGTCACCGAAAGCATCCGTTCGGGTGCTCGCGGCAGCGGTGTTCCGCCTTGGTGCACTTCGTCGACGGTATCGGGGGTGCGGCCGTCTACTAAAGTTTGCGACGAGCATTCGATCATTTTTTCGGGAATCTTGTTGAATTGCCCGACTAGATATTGAAAAGTGTTTTCGATATAGAGACTAAAATGCGGGGTTTATAATTGTTAGGCATGTGATGTCTAAAGAATTCATTTGGTCAGGCATGCGATGTCTGAGGAGGTTGCGGATTCCAACTGTTGTAGTTTTACACTTTCTTTTCTGTGACCGTAAGTGTAATATGTGATATCGCCGGTTTTGTTGCTATATGTCAACGACAATTGGGATGCGCATATTTACTTACGTTGATGACATGTGATGTTATGTGTTGCTGGATATGTTATATTGGATCGTCGTGTTTGAATAGCCGGGGGGTTTTATGTGAGATGAGTGTTTTTCATTTTCATTCATGTAAAAACTTGTTTGTAATATTCTTTTATTTGGGCACTTCCAGGTTGCGAAAGTTGTCACCGTTGTTGTATATTATTTACTTTTCCGCACTAGGATAGACCCAAGGAGGAGGGCACAAGCAACCGGGTTCTGGAGTCCAGTGGGAGACCAACTCGAGGAGTCGAGTCCGGGTCTCCTAGAATTGGTAGGGTTGCTTGCCGCTCTCGTAGTGGTCTAGAGGTATGGGTTTGGCTATTCATCGCGACCGTGGAATCCGTGTTTTATACTGGCTCGTACTGAAAACACGGACGTCCTAGTATATCCAATGTTTCATATGATTCTTCTCCTGCGATATCTGTGATGTGATCATGTGATATGTTCTGTGATGGATACTGTATATAATATATATGATATATTATATAGACGTTACTTATGTTTTACACCCGCGCTAGCCCTGCCCCGCTCTGCCGTTAGTTACCTAACCTAACGGTGCACGAGGGGACATCGAGGCGAATGCGGATGGCATAAGTGTACGTCGTATTTATCTGTGATGTTTAGGTAATTTAAATGATGGGACTTCATTAATGAGATTAATGAAATAAAAGAAACCTAAAGATATTGTAGAATCGAATTTCAAAATAAAACAGGTAGCTACAGTTCTTGCTTTGCACAGCGGTATATATGATATATCCTGCACCTTATTCGATAAGGAAAGGACCGAGATCCCTTCACCGGGAGTGACTCCTTTAGTAATAACTGGCAGATGCTACACACTCGGTTTGTCTTTTGATTGCTTTTAAGAGTTTTTGCTTTGCACAGTGATATATATGATATATTCCGCACCTCATTCGACAAGGAAAGGACCGACGATCCCTTCACCGGGAGTGACTCCTTTAGCAAAACTAGAAAAGCCTCAAAAACACTCCATTTCAAAATTCATTCGATCCTACAACGATATCAAGTTCATTACGCAATAGGTTTTCAGAAAAACCTGTCGTAGCCCTCTGTCATTTCAGATAAGTTGTATATAGTATTCGTGCTACATTTGTTGGCTTTCGTCAAGGTGTAGTGTGCGGTAGCTATTTGCTGCTTATCTGCTGCATACGATGCGATTGGATTAGGGTAGTCGTGCGGCTTTGTTGGCTTTCGTCAAGGGTCGTGCGGGTGGGTTTAATTCAATCAAGAAATGTACGGGTTGAACTTGACTAGCGGGCTATGGTTTGTTGGCTTTCGTCAAGGTCATAGCACGTTAGGGGCAAAATTATCGGGAATTTCAAGTGTTGAAATTTGCAATGAGATTGCATACCTTCTATGAGATAGTTGGGTCCCGATACCCGCTGCGAGTAAGAGTTACTCCTGGGAGAGTTTTACACATTATAATTAGCCGATCAAGTAGGTGTCTAGAAAGGTGTTAACGATATTACGCCTCTGGGAAAACGAGGTTTACATTAATTAGGTTCGTGCGAAAGCATGGGGGACCTCCCTCAAAGTACCGACACTGGCCTGGCTGAAAGATTGGCGAACTTGTAGTGTGTAATTAATCCCGGCTAGTCTTTCCTTTTAGGGTTTGAAGGAAGATTTGATAAAAATAGTGGGAGCCATCCTGATTAGATAAAATAATAACCAATCTATTCTTGCAAGAGCGCACGCTGAGTGTTTTCTTCTCTCTCTCTCCAGGTAGCGACCATATCACGCCTTAATCAAGATAATAAAATGGATGTATTGACCGAACCCGCTTGTTATACTGAGCTGGGGAACGTTGGTCCCGCTCCAACTTATAATTGTTATAAGACAGAGCAGGAAATTGGGGAATACCAGATTTCCCGTGCCGCCCAAACGAGGAAAGTGCATATGATGCATCATCTTCGGGTGTGTTCGTTACAAAGAACTGTTTCTCTGTATCCTCTACGTCCTGGGTATTTGATACCGGATCAGGATCCCAGATATATAATCTGTTACATAGGGCTACAGAAAGGTAGAGAACTGAGAACGGGTGATAAGTTTCATGAGACAGAAAACGGGGCAAGTGTTGCAGCCAAGTCTGTTGGTCACTGTCACCCTGTATTACCAATACATTGATTTTGAACAAATACTATTAGATACCGAACCTGATATACAAAATCATATCAGTTTCTTTATTAGTAAAGAAAGGATATAATTTTGTATTGTTGGATAATGTTTTGAACATTTCCTATATCAAAAGTTGATCGGTTCAGGCACGTTATCTAAAAGCATTGATGTTCTAAATCAAACTACGGTTCTTAGTATATAGAACACACACAAGAGGAAGAGTTCAGAAATGAACGAATTCTTCTTGAGGTATTGTAGACTAGGTCATATCAATGCGACCCGACTAGTTGAAGTTACATAAAGATGCATATTTAAATTAGTTTGAATTTACATCTTGTGAAACTCGCCAGTCATGTCACAAAGATAATATGACCATAGCTCTGTTTATTGGAAACAGAGAAAGAGTTAATGAACTCTTGGGACTGATACATGATGATGTATGTAAGGTCCCCTGTCTACACATGCCAGGACTGGTTCTTTATACTTCATTACATTCTCTGATGATCTTTCGAGATTTAGACCTATGTTCCTGTTGAAACACAAGTCCGAACCTTTTGAGATATTCACAGATATAAGTTAGAAGTGGAGAACCAAAATACGGGTATAAGTATTATGTCCTTTGATGTGATCAAGGAGGAGAATACTTGAGCACGGAATTCCTGGATTATTCTAAAGGAGAATGAGATTCTCTCTCAGTATTACTCCTCCGTATACACCATAGCACGATGGTATATCGGGGCTGAGCAATCACACCCTATATGATAAGGTGTGCTCTATGATGAGTACTACTGAGTTACCTGTTTCCTTTTGAGAGTCATGCACTTGAGAAGCTGCATACCTATTGAATTAGGTTCGAATCAGATCACAGCCTACCACTCCATATCAGATATGGTATGGGAAGAGCCCATGTCTTAAGCTAGTTAAGATTTGGGGTTGACCGGCCTATGTCTAAAAACAAAATCCGGACAAGCTCGAGGCAAGGTCTTTTATGTAGAACTGGAAAGGTTCCAGCTATGCAAACTACAGCAGATGATTTGGTACAACCAAAGGATTCAATAGCAACCGACGAACTTCAGCCTCTCCGCCGATCTAGTAGGTTTCCTCACCCACCTGAGAGATACTTTGGTTTCTCTATGACAGTGGGAGCGAGGATTGCATCATGAGATGATGACCCAACTAGTTTCGGGCTGGCCACCAGGAGTAAGACTCTGTAAGAATGGCCGGATGCTTAGTGATCTGAGATGGAATCCTTATACACCAACAAAGTATGGACTTTAGTTGCTATATCTGAAGGGTTAAATCCCCATCAGGAGCAAGTATATCTTGAGAAGATTACTTGGTGTACATGGAAAAGTTGAGACTTTCAAAGCTAGACTTGTTAAAGGTTTTCGTCATCGACCAGGCGTGGATAATGATGAAACCTTTTTCAGTGGCTATGCTTAAGTCCATCTTGATCCTACTTGCCACGGCTACATACCATGACTACGATATCTGGCGGTTGGGTGTTATGACTGCTTTTCTAAATGATGTTTTGGAAGAGAGCGTCTATAAGTACACAGCCAGAGGGCCTCGAAGACAGTGGGAGCAGCGGAAACGTGTGCAAGATGCTTTATAGGATAAAGCAGGCATCGCGGAGTTAGAACGTCTGTTTTGATGTGTTAGTCAAAGAGTTTGACATCATCAAAATGGTAGATGAACCTTGTATAAACAAAAAGGTAGTAGGGAGTATGGTGGCGATTCTCGTAGAGTACGTGGATGACATACTCTTGATAGGGAAATAGTTTCCTATGCTACGCTCGATCAATCTCCGCTTATCACAATGATTCTCCACATAGGATCAAAGTGATACCTACTAAATCCTGGGTTTTGGATCTATGAGATAGATCTAAATGGATGTTAGGATACTCACTAGTTGTAGTGAGATGGTATCAGTTGATCCTGGGGAAAATCACTGGAAGTGTTCCAGGGTGATAAAGACGACTGAATGCCAGTCACAGGCACTGTCTTTACCCTCTGTCGAGGGACGGTATGTTGGAAGAGTTCCAAGCTAGATACCGTGGCATACTAGACGATAAAGGCTGGATACATCACTACTTAAGATGCTACCAAAGAGGCTGTTTGGGTGTATGATAGTTCATGAGATGAACTACGTTCCTACCATTGTGAGACAATGGAGTTATGGCCTATGCCAAGGAACGCAGGTCCCATCAGTGATCCAGACATATTCTAAGGCAGTATCACCTGATCATGGAGATAGTTGATCTCCAGGGTGATCGAGGTTAGGAGAGCAGACTCAGAGGATAACACGGAGGATCCACTCACGAAGGCCTATTCCCAGAGAGAGACTTTTATGGGATGGTTGAGTATGGGATACTACAACCACTGCTTCAGATGGCCCTAGTGCAAGTGGGAGATTGTTAGTTATATGTATGCCCTAGATGCCATTACTGTACATAGGATGTATATTGTAGTGGATGCTGGGACATATATAGGGAGGACTTTCTTACTCGATATGATAGTATGCTATCTGGTTACTCTTTACCTTAACGTGTATACTGATTGTCTCTCTGTTACATGTTGGTAAAGCCCTTAGGATGTGTACTTGACTACCTGGACTATGATGCGGATCATACTAGAGGGGACATGGTAGTCCATAAGTACATCCTTCAAGGTCCCTAGTAGTGGGTGTATCGAGACGGGGCATCGATATACCAGAGTAGACTAGCGTATACCTTCTCGACCCATACAGATGGGCGATGGATGATCCCATATCCATTGGTGTTTGACATCAGAGATGATATACGAGTGCTCAGTAGAGACTGAGTACACTGGACGGATTCGCCGAGAACTCCCAGATGGTATTATACCTTACGTCAGATGGCAGTTCTCTGGTGACACTGGTACAGAGTAGTCTGTTGACCCGAGATCGTCATAGAGTCTTGTGTGATTCCCACCGTGCTTTGATTTCCACCTTACCACGTCCAAGAGGGCGTGCAAAACGGTGGTTTTTGGGTACAGTCCCGAGTCACATGGAGGCAATGAGCGATAGGAGGGGATTCGTCTCTCCCGGTATAGGGAGTTGATGTTGCGCTGTGTTCGATTGGCTATAACCAGAAATCCCTGGCCAGGGTTGCTGAGATATACTGGTAAGTGTTACCAGTAGTTTCTCGAATTGTTATAGACCACATATCGACACGACTTATCGAACTATTGGGGTCTGACGTTTACCACCCCTAGGCGAGATATGCGACATATCAGACGACGAGACCGGACTGTACGGTAAGTTTTACTGGTTGGATTCACAGGAGTGTGAGAGGGCTTGCTCGTCGATCTTCTGATCGCTCAATACCCGGGTGGCCGTTACGTTTAGCAGACCGCTTGCGGCTTGTGGGTGTTTGATATGATCATCACCTGCTGCCGGCGTATTGACGAGTCTTTAGAGTCCTACACAGAGGTTTCCTGGCTCAAGCGAAACGAAATAGGAGCGCATATGAGATATGTGCGGGACCGAGAATAATATGTGTATGTGATACCATATTCCATTCTCGCGATGATTGTATCGAAAGGTTGTATGCGATATAACCTAGTTATCGAATCAAGGATTGATTCGATAAGCCGATACATTGGATATTAGTCGGTCACATGCGATATGACCGGATCGTTAAATCAAGTGTTGATTTAATGATTTAATGCATAATTATATATTTGATATATTACTTTGCATTAACTAGTATTGGTTCACTTTAAATCGATTTTCTCACTTGAAGTTCACAAGTTGTATATGTGATATACTTTTGTGCACTTGATTGTATCATGTTTGATAATGCATGCTCACTTGGGTTTGTGTAAAGAATTATACCATGGTTAAGTTAATGATTAGGGTTTTGTTTATTTGATTTACTTATTTATTTATTTATTTCTTTTCATTTATATTTGGAAAAGAAATGAAATTGTGGCTCATTTTGGACTTTCTTTTGAAGCTTCATGAAGCTTTGAATGGTTTGACCATTTTGTCTCTTTTCTTAACCCTAACCATTCACTTGAACCATAGTTGATTCTCTACACAAGTTATCTTGACCATGGTTGATATTATGATAAGTATTGATTTTTCTTTTCTATTTTTGAATGAACTTATCATAATATTTTCTTCTTCTTCTTCTTCATCATCAACATGAAGAAACCTTGCTCCATCAATGGCAACTTGAGCAAATGAGTGAGAAATCCAATTCTAAAGTGAACCCACCTCCTATTTCTTCATCCTCTACCTCTTGCCAAGTAGTATAGGGTATTTTCTTCACAAGTTTCATGACTTGGTGAAGTGGGATCTTGATCTTGTGATGCCTCGACGTAGATCATCTTCGGCATCGAAGTCGACGACCTAGCCCGCCCATTTTTCCGATGAAGCCGACGCTAGAGCCCGGGATTCAATTTGGATAGAGAGGAGACTTCATTGCGGAGCTATGGAGGTGGAGGACCGGATCTACAAAGGTTGTATTTCCGTTCTTTTAGTTAAGTTGTTAACTAGTTGCATGTTTCGCCTAAAATTCTAGTTAACGATCCGTATTAGGGTTTCTCGGCACTTGTAAAATTAGAAAATGGCATGGTTGATGCCTTGTGAGACCTCATTAATGTGCCTAGGAACCCTACAGTACCGAACTTGACTTGTAGCATTGACGGCTAACTTTGTTCTTTTCTGCGCAAGTACTATGTCTTTCGATACTTCGTTTCCCTTTGTCCGTTCAGAAAGCGGGTTCACTGCAGCGCCAGTAGACCGAGTAGTTTTCGCACTGATAAAAGATCACGACCCAGAGCACAAGAATGTTCATCTATGGGAAACATGGTACAATCAAATTATCAGGGGCCAACGGAGCTTTTCTTGCGCGACACCCTCGGAGCCCATTTCAGCGATCTCTTACGCTGACCCACCCCTAGTGAACTACACTGTGGAGGAGATCAATTGGACTTTAGATGGTCTCCTTCAGCCTTCTTTGGCTGCGATACCCGTACAGCCTCCAATGGCATTGGATATCTTGGGGCAACGTATATGTCAAGGTGAGTCGCGCCCTTGGGGACAGCCTTATAACATAGGATTAACTTCCCGTCACCCAGCCGGATATTTGCAGTGGGCCCGGTACATTTTGTCCTCCAAGAGGTTGCAGTTGCTGAGGCTCGGGTTGTATCCCGCGATTTACGTTTCTCTCTTTCAGTACTCCATGCCTCCTACATGGTGGGTAAAAGCATTTTTGGAACAATGGAACGTTCCAACTCACACCTTCCTTTTGTTGGATCGGGAAGTCTCAATCTCTCTAGAGGAGTTCGCGGAGATCTCTGGCTTGCCCGTTAGAGGGGAGCTTTATGAGGAACTACTTCCTCATAATGAGTACGTCTTTGCTGCCAGGTCGGTGATGATGGGCCTTACCCCGGAAAATGCCATTCAACATCAATCCCCAAGTTTGATTAAGGTGTTGGATATCTACGAGGGCTTATTTCTTGAATCTGGGAGCCGTGGGGTTAATTTCACAGACTTCATCGCTCGTTTTCTCCGTCCGGAAGTCCTGTCGAAGAAAGCCATGAAATTCTCCAAACTCGATGATCCTTTTGGCTTAGGCTTGGGAATCCTGCCGACGGCGGAGGCGGATCAGAAGAGTTTCTTTCTCCCCGACACCCCGGTCGTCTCTTTTGCAGAGCTTGCAGCTCCTGGGATTGACGAAGAAGCGTTCTTTTTGGGGTTTCTCGGGCTATGGCTAAGCTGGTTTGCGCTTCCGATGCACTCTCGCCGTATGAGGCCGTCCGTCTTCTACCCAGCTCACTGAATGGTTATTGGGGTGAAAGTGGCCGTCGGGGTCGCTGGGTTAGCCCATTTATATCACGGCCTTAGCCTAGCGGCAAATACTACCCCACCGGGGGTGCAGCCCGTAAACTTCTCGATGCATTATTTCACCTCGTGGCTCGAGTTGCATTTGCTTGGCGCCTTTGGAGTTCACAAAAGGCCCCCTTTTTATGAAAGATATAACTTTCTTCTCCTGCTGCGGCTAGTTGACGCTTCCATTTTGGAATTGACTCCGCGACAGGCTCGGGTCTTAATCCTTCGCCCGCGCACCATCGGGGATGGCATGACCTTCGTTGATAAGGTCTTAAATTTTGGTAAAGAATCCGTAAAGACGATGCAGCCGCTGCGGGACACCTTTAAAGACGGCGCCCCTACCTTGAAAGCTCGGGAGATTCTTCATCTATATTCAATCAGGCCGGGCTTTCTGGTGTTTAGGCAGAATGATGCGGCGTTGTTTATGAGATATAACCCGCATCATTTCACCTAAAAATCTGGCTATAATCAGGGTGTTCCGCTCGAGGCCTTTCTAGCTGAGCGATTGCCACAGAAGAAGGCATCCGCAACGCGCTACACCATTTCATGAGGCTCAACACCGGGTCTAACTTCTTTATCAGTGAGCCAGGCTGCATCCCGAAGTTGTTGAACGTATACGTGGCGTCGTACCAGCACGCGATGGGTGCCGTCATCAGGGAGGAAAAGAAGTTGTTGCTTGATCGTAAGGGTGTAGCCCCTGCTGGTAATCCAGCTATTCCTTTGAAGCAACGGACCGTCGTTTGTCCTCCTTTGAGAGAGGTTGCTGCGGTTGTGGTACCATGAGAGATGCCCGAGCTGCCGCTACCCCATGCTCCCGTCGAAGTGGCAGCTGTGGCGTCTCCTGAGTCCGGCGTGGGTACAGAAATTGGGACTCGTCGCCCAAAGTTGCCCGCCAAGCGCAAGCTTGTGTTATCGGCTACCGGCGCTCGTCAGAAGAAGAAGAAGTCTATACTTTCTGCGGACATTGTATTTGGCCAAGAGCCCCATGCTCCTTATAGCGAGGGCTTGAGCGAATTCAGGACCAATGAAGGCTTATTCATGATGCCGGATGATACCGACCTCAAGGCTGCTATTGCAGCTTCCGAGCGATTAGCTAGCCACAAAGCATGACTGGTCACCCTCGCACAATCGGGTAAACTTCAGTCGTATCTTTTCGCTGTTACGTTTTTATTATCATGCTTTGACTGACACTCCTTCTTCAACATGCATCTCCATTGAAGAAGCTCTCGCGGCTTCTCTCAAGACTTTTGAAGAGGAGGAAAGGCTTCGTGCTTTCTTGGGCATTTGGTATATTTCGGCTCATTGTGCCTTCATGCCCGTTTTTATGGGTAAACTAACTCTTCTTTTCCATCTTATTGCAGGGACTACCTTGACTCAGGTTATCCCAAGTGCAGCGCCGATCGCGAGTGGTGACGCGGCGACGCTCCCAAGGCCGGCTGCCAAAGTCCCAGCTCCCCCAGTACTGCCGAAAGAAGCCTCGCTTAAACAGCCGATGACGGATGCCGTAGAGGCTCCAGAGGCAGAACTTGGTTCGGACGATGACATCTCCTTGTCGGGGGTCTTAAGAAGATCAGCTCTCACGGCCCAGGCAGAAAGGAAGCGCAGGAGGCGTGCAGCAAGAGAACATAACGCCGCCTTGGCTGTAGGTGCAGGCTCGAGTGCTGCTTCCCCTGTCCCTGCTTCTTCAGAGGGTGCTCCGGTCACCCTGTTTACCACTCATAGACAGGTGGCACACACGGCTCGGGAAGCAATTGAAAAGCTGACCCAAGGTAACGTAACACTGGGTCCTTTTATTAGAGTTTAATCTTCAGATTCTCATATATCATACCCTGCAGGGCCAAGTCCGGGTGAGGAGGTGGCAGGCGAGATGACGGCAACTACCGAGCCCGAAGCGGCTACTCCTTCTCAAGAGTCTGGGACTACTCCAATTGCCGCTCTTTCCACCTGTGGTTCCCTGCCATCGCCTGGCATTGCGAGTGTCACGACGGCCCTCGTGGAATCAGGGGATGAAGCCACGGGCGGCGAAACCATCCCCCCGAATGAGATCGAAGAAGTCTGATGCTTGGCGATGCTTCCGTCACCGTTTTGGCTGATGACCTGTCTTGTAGGTCTTGGGTTGCTGCATTCTTTTCGTTTTGCAATCCCTTCTGATGAAATTTTGTTCCTTTCAAATGTAGGTGTGGCGAGCGCTGGGGTTGCGACACTTGAAGAAGCACCACCAGCTGCTGTTTTGATGGTTGATGCCCCTTCGTCTCCTCTTATATCCTCTCAAATGCTGGAAGGTATAAGTTTGCGATTAATTCAAATTAGGGACAGCATTTTTTGTGTACAAACTATGTATCATCGTAACCTTGCAGAAGTTCTCTTCGATCATCTGTATCAAGTGTTGAACTTGCACTTCTCCTTCCAGTCGGAAGTTAGTCCGCCTGCTGGTGCCGGTGAGTATCTTCTCTAACCGACGTCTTTTCTTTTCTTTAATGGGTGACCCTGCCGTTGTTAGCTTTAAATTGATTATAGTGCTATAAATTGAAGGAAGGGACAAGAGTATTGTCGCGCCACCAGTACTCCCAGCTCTGCCACCTGCTGTAACCGGTATAGTAGCCTTCATTGCTCTTGCATCTTCTTTGTCTCTTAAGCCAATATCTGACTATGATTTGTTTTGCAGCAATCGCGCCGACTCCAGCTCCTTTCGAATCTCGCATCTTAATGCCGGCAAGGCCCTTTTCTAGACGTCCATCTTCCAAGGGCATCGTGACCAGCCTGCGCATGTTAAGTGAGTGCATCGAGGAGCTTGACGCGGAGGCCCCTGCATTTGCTACAGATTTTGCTGCCGAGGTTAATCCCATGCTGGCGACGCTCGTGAACTTCCATAGCGAAGGCATTGTTAAGTCTTGGGTTAATCACTACAGGAAGATTGAGGCCTGCCTGCATGAGCTTGAGCTTAGGCGTCCTGTTCCGGAGGTGTTGGCTTTGAACTCTCAGCGAGCTGCATGGGTTGAGCAGAGCGTTTCGTTCCTTTGCCATTTTGAACGAGAGGCAACCCTTAAGCGAAAGGAACGTGAGGCAACTTCCGCTGAATCTGTTCAATTGCGCGCTGAGGTCACAGCAAATGCTGCCCAGCTAAACTCCATCTTTGAAAACCTTCAACGATGTATCTCTGACGGGCTGGTGCTGAGGAAGAAGCTTGATCTTAGTGAGCAGGTTGCGCAGAGTCAGGAGGCTGCTCAGCAGGAAATTGATCAGAAACTTTCATCCTGTCTGCAGCAACGGGCCCAAATTGAAGCAGAGCTGGCCGCAGCGGCTGATCGTGAGAAGGAGTTGAGAGGAGTGCGTGAGCAGCTAGCTGATTTATTGAAGACGCCTCCCTCTGAGTAGCTGCTTTTGTATAGATTGAACACTTGTAATCTTTGAATAACATATATCCATTTTTATTCTTTTATATGATTCGTCTTGTACTCAATTGAATTTTTGAATAAAAGATACACATTTTTTGTTCTACTGTTGCTTTCTTCTCCTTGCTGTGTTGTTGCCATATGATTTTAGCAAGTGTGGCCTGTAGATAGTATGTAGCTGTCCATTTTGGACGCTTTGCAGGGTGGTGATGGCTTAGGAAACAGGGTTAGGATCTGTCACCTAAGACTTTTCAATTTTATGAGCCATGAGGGTCTCATAAAGATTTTTCTCCCTACGAGTCGTGAGGATCTCGTAGGTGTATTTTCTCCTTAGAAATCGTGAGGATTCCTAAGTGTGTTTTCTCTTGAGAGTCGTAAGGATCTCACAAGAGAATTTTCTCCCTTACAAGTCGAGAGGACTCGTAAGTGATTGTTTCCCTCCTTGCCGATGTTTGACTTCGGAGAGTATGGCCCATAGATAGTCTATCTTGATCTCCCTACAGGGCAATGATGGCTTAAGAGACAGGGTTAGGATCTGCCACCTAAGACTTTTCAACTTTATGAGCCGTGAGGGTCTCATAAAGATTTTTCTCCCTACGAGTCGAGAGGATCTCATAGGTGTATTTTCTCCTTAGAAATCGTGAGAATTCCTAAGTGTGCTTTTCTATTGAGAGTCGTAAGAATCTCACAAGAGAATTTTCTTCCTTACAAGTCGAGAGGACTCGTAAGTGATTGATGAGTTGACTTACTCCCGAATCAAAGCGTTGCTTTGACAGAGAGGTCGAGGGTTGACTTTAGCCATATGGGTCAGGATTGACTTTGGCCGTACGGGGTCAGTTGTTGACTTTAGCCATATGGGTCAGGATTGACTTTGGCCGTACGGGGTCAGTTGTTGACTTTAGTCATACGGGGTCAGGATTGACTTTGGCCGTACGGGGTCAGGGGTTGACTTTAGCCATACGGGGTCAGGATTGACTTTGGCCGTATGGGGTCAGGGGTTGACTTTAGCCATGCGGGGTCAGGATTGACTTTGGTCGTACGGGTCAGGATTGACTTTGGCCGTACGGGGTCAGGGGTTGACTTTAGCCATACAGGGTCAGGATTGACTTTGGTCGTACGGGGTCAGGGGTTGACTTTAGCCATATGGGGTCAGGATTGACTTTGGTCGTACGGGGTCATGGGTTGACTTTAACCATACGGGGTCAGGATACTTTGACCGTACGGGGTCAAGGGTTGACTTTAGCTATACGGGGTCAGGATTGACTTTGACCGTACGAGGTTAGGGGTTGACTCTCAGTTTTCTGTGCACCGCCGAGTCCTGGAACTGGGAACTTTGCTGCGGCTCCGCTTTGCTGACTTTGCGCATGTTGTAACGAGACGAATGTCGAGGTAGTCTCTAGGTTATCCGTGAACCATCGAGATCTGGAACTAGGGACTCTGCCGTAGCTCCGAGATTGATTGTCGCGTCTGAATCCTGCTGAAATGAGGAGGAACGCCGTTGATGATCTCTAGGCTGTAGATGTCACCGTTGAAATCTGGAACTAGGGACTTTGCTATGGCTCCAAGATTGATTGTCGCGTCTGAATCCTGCTGGAATGAGGAGGAACGTTGTTGATGATCTCTAGGCTGTAGATGTCGTCGTTGAAATTTGACTCTTCGTTCGAAAGAGCTTGGTGAGATGATATGATCCCCTCTTTGTTTGTGCCCCTGAATTGTATACAGGAATCGATGTGATCTCATCTGTAGGGCAAAAATTTCATTTCATATGTATTTTTGTTTTCTTTCCACGATGCTCTATAATTTCAGCTATTTATATCGCAAAAGTCGCATTGCCCAATCATTTCGGCTATTTTTCGCGGTGCCCAATCATTTCGGCCATGTTGTATGCATATCTTTTACTTGTTGATTTTGTTGCAAGTTGCCCCATCATTTCGACTATTTCATATGCATTTCTTTTACTTGCTGATTTTGTTGCAGGTATGGAACTTGGAACCCGATGCCAATATCAGCATCAGCATCGCTACGACTGGAATATTGCCAGGAGCGAATCATCATTTGCCGTGAGAGGACTTGGGATTTGATACCGATTTAGGCATTAGCATCGCTACCACTGGGACATTGCCAGGAGCGAATCATCATTTGCCTTTGTCGATGTCGAACAAAGGTGTCTTAGCAAACAGGGTTAGGATCCCGTTGACTAAGGCTTTTTGACTTTATGAGCTGTAAGGGTCTCATAAAGGTATTTCTCCCTACGAGTCGTGAGGATCTCGTATGTGCATTTTCTCCTTAAAAATCGTGAGGATTCTTAAGTGTATGTTCTCTTATAAGTCGTAAGGATCTTACAAGAGTGTTTTCTCCTTATAAGTCGAGAGGACTTACAAGGGTCGTTCACCGTGTGAGCATATCCCTAGTCGCTGATGCTACATCGGACACATCCGTTTAAACCTTCGATACATGGTGCCATAAATCAACTTGGCATCTTCGGAGAGGTGGAAGGATAGCACCTATTAGCATCTGCCCCGAATTTCAGGCAAGACGTCCCTGCGTCGCGCCGTCTTTCGGAGGGGAATAGATTTTGGCACGCCCGGTGGGTCCTTTTCCTCTTTCCACTCCACACTTCGTGTGTCGTGATTCGCGAACCAATCGCGGTTTGCTAATGGTTGCCCTTAGGTTTCGAAGTACTAAGATTTGGCGTTTCGTTTGCTGCAGAAAGCAAAAGGATCAATGGCTGGCAACTGCTCGAACTGCTCCAACTGCAAATGCAACCGACGCTCCGCCTCACCTGGAGGTGTAGCCTATGGACCGCAGGCTGCTTCCCTGTTTACTATGCCTGTGGAACAAGTGACTCAAGCTACCACCGGTCTGTTCTTTGGGACCGTGCTCCCGCCGGTGAACGTTAACATCCCAGTGCCCGTATCGGAAGCTTCAAAGAAGTCGGTCTTTGATCGACTAGCTACTCCCACGGCCCCTCTC
Source organism: Agapanthus africanus (assembly GCA_030015575.1). Classification (NCBI taxonomy): domain Eukaryota; kingdom Viridiplantae; phylum Streptophyta; class Magnoliopsida; order Asparagales; family Amaryllidaceae; genus Agapanthus; species Agapanthus africanus. The sequence continues at coordinate 519,358,892 of JASDDO010000012.1, read as the reverse complement.
AATGGGTCGTCCAACTCCTCGGTCTTCACCAGACTGAGCCTGAACTCCAAAGGGCCCGCCAAGAAGCCCATGATACCTGAGGTGGCCATCCCAAAGAAGACAGCTGCTCCCGAAGTCGTCAAGGCGGCTTCTCCTCCCAGAGGGTCGGTCTTCGCGAGACTGACTACCCCCGTTCTCGCTTCCGCTCAAAAATCTGTTTTTGACCGGATGGACGTAGCTTCTCAACGAACGTCAGTCTTCAAGAGGCTGGCACCGGCAACAGCCCCTCCCCAGAACAGGGGGCAAGACGAAGCCGTCGCTGAATCAATCCCATCAACCCGTCACACTCGACGTCGCCACTGGCGCCGAGTAAGGAAGGACGGGGGCAACTCCCCCTCCGGGCTAACCCCACCAGCTCCAACGGTGGAAATCAATGCTGCTGTTCCGACTAGGAACAGCTTTGAACTGCTCAACAAGGTGCGCAGAAACTCCCCGACTGCCACGCTGAAAAGATCCCCTCCACCTGCGGAGAATGTTACAGAAATAAGGCCAGAACAGCCCCCTCAACGACTGTCCTCCAAAATTTACAAGGTCTGGCGACGGGTTCAGGACTCAGTGATCATTCGAGATCACTCTCACCGGCAGAAGAAGGTGAAGGTTCAAGAAGAAAAGAACCGTCCTGTCAAACCACAAAGGACGACAACCACTTAGGTGCCCGCTGCAACGACCCCCTCAACGTCAACTGCCCACAAGAGGGGAGGGCCGGAGAAAGTCCCCACGCCTGCGGCGAATGTCAAGGGTAGTGGACCCAAACGCCCTAAGTCCGGGGGAATGGTGGTACACACCGTTTACATGGCGTCTGGGAAAGAGGACAGTCGTACATCCACGGGTCACAGACCGCTCACGCGATCGGTGACTAAAGCTCAGGAACAGCAGCAAAAGCTCCAAGAAATGATGATCGCGATGGCCGCACTCACTGGGCAAAAAGAAAGTCCCGAAGCGTCCTCGAATCAACGCCAAGAGCAAGAAACCGACGCCGAATTCCTTCGGAGAATACTGGAAAAGAAGGATAAAGAGGCTGCGGAACAAGCAGCCAATATACAACGAATGGCCCTTCTGTTTCAGGATATGGTAGGTATGATGATCCAACAAGATCCTCCTGCTGAAGATCCTCCGATCGTCCTCGAAGATGACAAAGGAGAAACGTCGAATCCTCTACCGGCTCTGTCAACAGCCAAGGAGGAGACAATTTCCAAGGCTGACCTAGATGAATATATAGCTCAGCAGATACGAGTTCACCAGGCAACTGAGGCAGCCGGTGAAGTTGTCAGGACGGGGAGACCATATCCGAGCTGGTATGATCAGATCAAGTACCCGCCGGGCTATACAATACCGAAATTCCATGTCTATAAGGGGACTGGCAATCCCCATCAACATGTTGCCCAGTTCAGGGCTCTTTGTGGCAATACCAGCGGTGATGATAAATTGTTGCTTCGCTAGTTCGTCGGCAGCTTATCGGAGACGACATTTGAATGGTACTCCGAACTTCCGAATGACTCCGTCAAAACCTTCGCTGAAATGGAGTTGCTGTTCACTCAGCGATTCGCGAGCGCCAGCGAACACACCCCGATAACGGCATTGATTAATGCCAGGGTGAAACCAGGCGAGACATGGGTCCAGTACGCTATACGCCGGCGAAACCTGTGGTCGAAGTGCGAACAGCGCATCGAAGAAGTGCCGACGGTAGGCATGTTCGTAGGCACTCTAGACCCTCATGCAACTATTTCACAGTTCATGATGTTCTTCAAACTAACTACGTTCCAGGCTTTGATCGACAAGATGGCCCAAATGGACCAGATGGGTCACAGACCGTCTCCCCCGAAACCGGAGCCCCGGAATGACAAGGGTAAAGGGAAGGCAACTTTCGTCGCGAACGCTCAGCAGCAACCTAGTGCCCCAAAGCTAGCGAATCAATTGGAAGAGAGACGGCGGTATTATAATGAGAAAATGAAGCGTCCCTACTCATTCCCGCGGGATAAGACGAAGAGGCTATTCGAGCTGGCTGTGTGCAACAGGCTTATTAACTTGCCGAATCCAAGGCGACCGCCGCAACCCAACGAGGTGAATAACCCCAATTACTACCCTTACCATCAAACGGTAAGCCATCCGATTGAGAATTGCTTCGTCTTCAAAGGATGGATTAAAGATCAGTACCTACAGGGCACGTTTGCGCTGTCCGAGAAGTGGAAGGTGAACCTGCCACAACCGCACACCCCTAAGAAGACGGACACACCGGGGGAAACTTGTTCTTTCATTGAAGAAGCTCCATGGGAAATAGTGCTTTCAGCAAAAACTAAAAGAATGCTAAATGAGCTCCAGACATGCCCGGCAATCAGGTGGAAGAACTCGCTGGAACCCCAGATCATTGAAGGGACGCTGAAGCCGTGCCCAACTCCGGAGATCGGTGGTGAGGGCCCAAGCACTCACACCAAGCCGTCGAAATCTGCGAAAAAGAAAAAGAGATCCAAAAAGCCCGTGAAGCCTAGTGACAAGCGCACGGACTTGCAGAAACAGATTGACGCGCTGGAAGAGTATAATCAGAAAGCGCGGACCCCCATCACGCTTCAAGAGTTCCTCAGCCACGTCCTCAATGCTTCAAGAGTTCCTCAGCCACGTCCTTGAGGACGAAGAGGATGGGGAAGACTCATCAGATGGATCTGGGGATCACGTAGCAAGTTACCATGCGATCTCTCATTCATCTCTAGATAATGAAGAAGCTCCCTGTATAAGGAAACTGGGGGCAAAGCCTGAGCCGGAACCCTTATGGCTGTCAGACGAAATGATTGACGCCTTCCTAAACGAGATTCGTCTAAAAAGTAAAGCCGATCGGGAGCGTGAGATGGCCATATTGGAAGGAGCCAAACGCCGGCGACTAGACGAGAGTCGAGCCACTCCCGTCAAACCAAAATACGTCCGACGCGGATAAAAACAGATTCAAGACGAAGAAAAAATTTGCCAAAACCATATCGATGGGGATGAAGTTGCCACCCTCGGAAGAAAACATTCTCGGTGGAGCAGAAATGCTCCTATCATCGAAAGATTTCGCACCCCACCGAGGAGTGTGACGCTTTTAAAAGATGGTGGAAGGGATATGCTGTTCACAGGAAACATTTCAAGCGAATGAAACGCAGAACTCGTCGGGAGCAGAGAGGTACGACCGAAGGGCATAGGAGAACTACCAGTAGCTGTCGCATGGTCAACGCCGGAGGATCACAAGTTCTCACCTTTGGGAGCGACTCTGATGAGGAAATGGCTCTGGGCCCTCTCTTTAAGGAATCCATCTTAGGGAAAGAAGAAGAACCAGAGGCCTGCGAAAACATTCAGCTACGCAATCGCACGCTTCCGGAAAAGAATCTCGGACCCGCAACTAGAAAAGATAAGGGAAAGGAAAAGGTCGCTGAGGATATCGCCTTAGATGACCAAGTCATGAAAGAGCTGACTGCCAAGGACCCGCCCAAGAAGAGTAAGGTGGACTACAACATCCTAGCGCACCTGAGGAAGCTACCTTCGCAACTCAGTATTCTCGATGCCCTCTTATTATCAAAAGAAGCGAGAGATTCATTAATCAAGGCGCTACAAGAGCCCAAGAAATTCCAAGCCTTCCTCGCCGAAGAAAGGATGAAGGTCGAGCTGGAAGAAGTACACACAGCCGATGTCACGTTCGGTGATGAAGACCTTCTCCTTAGGACGTGCGACCACAACCGTCCCCTCTATGATTCAGGATACTGCCACGATATAAAGATAGGCAAAATCTTGGTCGACAATGGATCCCTCGTCAATCTCCTTAATGTTCGGGTGTTGAAAGAAATCTGCATGAGCGTTCAGCACCTCGCTCGTGATAAAATTACCATCTCCGGTTTCGATTCTCAGTCATCACGGATCCTCGGATCGGTGATACTCACATTACGCTTCGGGCTACTCGTCACGGATATTAAGTTTCACGTCATTGACGCCAAGACCTGCTACAATGCTTTTCTCGGTCGTCCTTGGTTACACGAGTACAACATCATCCTTTCTACGCAACATCAGTGTATGAAGTATTTCAAGGATGGTCTCGAGTATACCATAACAGGAGAGCTGAACCCGTTCTCCGTGAACGAAGTCCGCAAGTACGAAGATGCAAAATACTTTTTGCCAGATTTCGAGGACACAGAGAGGTGTCGCAAACCGGAGAACAAAGCCGCCGCCGCCATTCCTGTTTTCGGGAGTGATACCGAAGAAGAAGAAAAGACAGTTTACACTGGGCCGTCTCGACGCAACAACCCGGGGCCGTCCGCCCCCATATTGATCTTCGGAAGCGACTCAGAAGATGAGGTTAATGCTGTGTTCTCCAGTCGTCCATCAATACAAGCCTTGCCTGGTGATGATCAGAGTTTGCAAATTACCATGATTCCGCGGGAGCACTACAAAGACCATGACGCACTTGAAGCTTACAATGTGCAAGACCTGCAAACATTTTACGTCCCTCCCAGGAGAAAAGGTGATCCTATTCTATCGGTCCACAAAAATAAGAGTGGAGAAAGAAATCTGGCACGGCGCGGATTCAACGCTTGACAGGCTCCAACCCATCCGTTTGCCCAGATACTACACGAACGGACTAAAAAGGCTATTGAAGCGCCAAGGGATACCTTTAAAGCAGACTATTCGACAAGCTCGGTTCTACAACAGGATTTGGGATGTCCCTGGGACTCAGCGCAAGTTGCCCAACGGGAGAATGGAAACACTTGGGCTTGGATATGTGAGATCCGGGAAACGGGAACGAGTCCATAGTAGTTGCGCCATATATAACTTCGATGGAGAAGAGGATGCCCTGTCAGAAAACGCCAACCCCGTACCAAAACGAGATCCCGCAATCAAAGTGCCGAGTCCGTCATTTGAAGAACGAATGGACAAGCTCATCAGGAAAGCGGGTCAAAAAGCTCAGGACGACCATAACCGCGAAATGGCCATCTACGAGAAAGCCAGGACGCAACGTCTTCTTCAACAGGCTGCAAAAGACGAAAATGCTCCTCCTTGTGAACCTGTTGTGCAAAAGGCCCGACGCAGAGGCAGAAATAAGTCAAAGAGCAGAAAAGGTGTTCGACAGCGACAAAGCAGGACTAAAAAGTCATGCCGTCGAGAATCAAGTGGTCTGGATTCGTCCCTTATGAAGAAGATGAGTCGAGCATACTCCTTTCCGCAAGATAAGACAAAGAAGATACTTGATCTTGCCATAAGGCATCAAATGCTTACACTGCCGGAGTCTAAACACCCTGAGCAACCAGGCGACATCTTACACCCGAACTATTGCTCTTATCATAGGATAATAGGGCATCCTCTTGAAGACTGCTTCAGTTTCAAGAACTGGGTCGAAGATCAGTATCGGCTCGGCAAGTTCGCTCTCTCAGACAGCTGGAGGGTAACGCCACCACAGAAGCATGAACCCAAAGCCACGAGAGCAGAACCAGATCCACATCGGTCTTGGAAGCGGGCTCGTACTTGTCATATGATAACAATATCAAAAGAAGAACCCGAGGATGTGGATGACTTCCCTTGGTGCTTCGAAAACAATGGTGATGAGGTGATCTCAGAGTTTCCACCGGCGCCCAAAGAGCTGGAAGATGGAATACACACTACTGCAGATAACCTCAAGAAGATTGATTTGGGAACGACAAGTGAGTCAAGGCCTACGTTTGTCAGCGAGCTGCTGTCCGAAGAACAAGTGGCGACACTCAAGGACGTGCTCATACAGTACAAGGACTGCTTCACATGGAACTACTCTGAGATGCCGGGACTAGATCCAGAGATTGCTGTGCACAAGTTAGCAGTATCCCCGGACATCAAGCCAATCAAACAAGCACTGAGAAGAATGCGGCTTGAGCTTGAGATGAGCATTAACGCTGAGGTCAAAAAGCTAATCGACTCCGGCTTCATCCAAGAGTTTCAATACCCTGATTGGATCGCCAACATCGTCCCAGTGATGAAGAAGAATGGGACGGTGCGCATATGTGTAGACTTCCGGGATCTCAATAAAGCCTACCCGAAGGACGATTTCCCGGTGCCAGTCACCGAGCTGATGATCGATAACACGTCCACCCACGAGGTTTTCTCCTTCATGGACGGCTCATCAGGATATAATCAGATAAAAATGCATCCCGAAGACCAGAAGCACACCGCTTTCCAGACCCCTTTGGGTATATTCTGCTCCAAAGTGATGCCCTTCGGTTTAAAGAATGCCGGTGCCACCTATCAGAGGGCCATGACGAAGATCTTCGATGACCTCATACATGAAATCGTCGAATGCTATATCGACGACCTCGTGGTGAAAAGTAAATCGTACGAGGAACATCTCGAGCATCTGAAGATCGTATTTCAACGTCTTCGGCAATAGAACTTGAAGATGAACCCTCTCAAATGCGCATTCGGAGTTTCTTCAGGTAAATTCCTAGGATTCATTGTCCGGCACCGAGGTATCGAGATAGATCCATCAAAAATCAAAGCGATCATGGAAATGCCCCCGCCAAGGACTCTCAAACAATTGCGGTCTCTCCAAGGGAAGCTCGCATATATCCGGCGATTTATAGCCAATATCTCTGGCAAGTGTCGTCCTTATAGTCATCTGATGAAGAAGGGAACCCCGTTCATCTGGGATCACAAATGCCAAAGTGCGCTGGACGAGATCAAGCAGTATCTACAGAACCCGCCAGTGCTGGCCGCTCCGGTCAAGGGAAAGCCTCTCATTCTTTATACGACCGCCATCGAAGGTTCCTTAGGCGCATTATGGGCACAAGAGAACGATCAAGAGAAGGAAAAAGCTTTTTATTACTTAAGTCGAGTTCTCCTGGGGGCAGAAAGCAACTACTCCCCCATCGAAAAACACTGCCTGGCGTTGATCTTCGCGATAACAAAGCTCAGGCACTATGCGTTGGCGCATGAAGTCCGTCTCATTTCGAAGGCAGACCCCCTTAAATATTTAATGTCGAAGGCCATATTGACAGGGAGACTCGCTAAATGGGCATTGTTCTTAATGGAGTTTTCGATAACCTACTAGCCTTTCAAGGCAGTGAAAGGCCAGGCTATCGCTGACTTCCTCGCTGAACATCCGATACAGGCCGACTCCCCTTTGAATTGCGAACTTCCAGACGAACATGCGTTTGATGCAATCGACGGTAGTGATACCCGATGTCAACTTTACTTCGATGGAGCCTCTTCCATGAAGAAGCGCAAGCAAAACACGCCTATAATCAAATCAGGGGTAGGCCTTATATTCGTGACCCCACAAGGAGGGATAATGCGATTCGCCTTCTCCTTAACAGAGCCGAGGACGAACAACGAAGCCGAGTACGAAGCTTTGATAGCAGGCCTTGAGATCGCCATCGACATGGGAATTGAGAACCTCCTCATATACCGAGACTCCCAACTGGTCGTTAGTCAAGTAAATGGCGACTACCAGACGTGCAAGCCAGAGCTGGTGAAGTATGGCGAGAGAGTAAAGCGACTGCTGACTCAAATTCCCTCCTACACCTTGGAAAGCATACCGCGTGCGGAAAATAGCAAGGCGGACACGTTAGCCAAGCTCGCTAAAGAACTGGTTGATGAGAACCTCGATGATGTCAGAATCGTGGTATAAAGCCTTCGGGTCCTCGCACCAGCAGAAATATCTCCAGAGTCGTCCGAGAAAAAGGAAGCGATTGAGCAAATGGCCCTGCAAATAAAAGACCAAGAAATGGTTGGGGATTGGAAAGAAGTCTTTATAGACTACTTTAAGTCCCGTCGAACGCCTGAAGATGCGTCCCCAAGACATCAGCTTATGAAACGAGCTCTGTCTTTCGCCTTCGTCCATGATACTCTGTACAAGAGGTCGTTTGATTCTCTATGGTTGAGATGCCTGGGACCTCAAGAGGCAAAAAGAGTCGTTCAAGAAGTTCACGACGGACTATGCGGTTCTCACCAGGCAGGCCCGAAGATGAAATTGAAGATTAAACGGATGAGCTACTATTGGCCCACGATGATTCAGGACTGCCTCGAATATGCGAAGCAATGCCACTCATGCCAGATCCACGGGGACTTCATCCACCAGCATCCAAATCCACTACACCCAACAGTGGCTAACTGGCCATTTGAAATGTGGGGGACTGATGTAATCGGCCCCATCGAACCAGCATCGTCTAGAGAACATCGTTTCATCTTGGCGACGACTGACTACTTCTCCAAATGGGCAGAAGCAATACCGCTGAAGGAAGTGAAGACAGAGAATATCCTCCATTTCTTCAAAACGCACGTCATTTATCGGTTTGGAACTCCACGACGGATCATCTTCGATAACGGGCCAGCCTACAGAAGTCACAAGATCAGCCGCTTCGCACAACAGCACAACATAGACTGGAGATACTCCTCAGTTTATAATCCCCGAGCTAACGGTCTAGCGGAGACTTTGAACAAAACTTTAACGAAGATCTTGAAAAAGACGGTGTCCAGAAATAAGAAGGACTGGCACGAGAGACTACATGAAGCTCTCTGGGCGTACCGGACTACGTTCAAAACAGCCACGAACACAACGCCATACGCGTTAGTATTCGGTATAGAAGCAGTACTTCCCCTCGAGATAGAGTTACCCTCTCTACGAGTGGCAGTCCATTTCGAGCTGACAGACGAAGAAAACGCTCACCTTTGGCTTGAGGAGCTTGATGCCCTTGATGAAACCCGGCTCATAGCGCAACAAAATCTGGAGGCTTATAAAGCAAAGATGACGCGCTCATATGAAAGATTGACCAGGCCGAGGACATTCCGCCAAGGCGAACTCATGCTAGTGGTCAAAAGACCCATGATCCCCAATCGTGCCAAACGAAGGAAATTCGAGCCGAACTATGATGGCACGTACATCATAGACAAGGTCTACCAGGATGGAGCGTATGTACTCATGGATATGCACGGTGAAAGACCTTTCAGGCCAATAAACGGTCGCTTCCTGAAGAAATACTATGCTTAACGGGTCAAGGCCTAGGTCAATGATAGATGACGACGACTATGTCCGCTCGCTATCTTCCTAAGCCCGAACTCTATAAGTAGTAACCGGCCTTCTTCAACAGCGGACCGAAACATCCTTAAACTAACAACGGACCGAAACGTCCTTAAACTAACGGCGGACCGAAACGTCCTTAAACTAACGATGAACCACTATGTCTTAAAACTAGTTGTTGACCGAGATGTCGATAAACTACGATGAATTGCGGCATCCCGAAACCGATACAAAAAAGGGAATAAAAAAAATAAAAATAAAAACGGTATGTCCATAAGCAAAATGGGCACGGATGAAAACCCGGAAGGGCTCCGTGAGTAAAAACAGCAGGGCTACCGGCGAGTGTTTGTGAAAACCTGAAAGGGCGCAACCTCGTTAGAAAAATTAAAAGAATAAAAAAAAGGAAAGACGGTATGCCCATAAGCAAAATGGGCACGGATGAAAACCCGAAAGGGCTTCGTGAGCAAAAACAGCAGGGATACCGGCGAGTGTTTGTGAAAACCCGAAAGGGCGCAACCTCGTTGAAAGACACTTGCAGGGTCCTCTCGACCTTGTAAGGAGAAACCACCTGCGTGAGATCCTTACGACTCACAAGGGAGCAACACACTTAGGGATCCCCACGATTCCTAAGGAGAAAAATATACCTGCGAGATCCTCACGACTCGTAAGGAGAACTCTCTTATGAGACCCTCACGGCTCATAAGATTTGAAAGTCTTAAGTTACAGAGACCTGAACCTGTTCTTAAGCAACCCCCATACAACCTTCGATATTGCCCTACAAGCGGCTCATACTGACCCTTGTATACAATCCACGGGCGCGAATAAACATTTCCCCAGCAAAGTCCCACCCGTGACAAGGGATATGTTCATATGGTGAACAACCCTTGTAAGTCCTCTCGATTTATAAGGAGAAAACCCTTTTGCAAGATCCTTGCGACTTACAAGAGAACATGCACTTAGGAATCCTCACGATTCCTAAGGAGAAAACACACCTACAAGATCCTCACGACTTGTAGGGAGAAATACCTTTGTGAGACCCTTACGGCTTATGAAGTCAAAGCCTTAGTCGACAGGACCCTTAACCCTGTATTCTAAGCCGCCTTTGTTCAACATCGACAGAGGCAAATGATGATTCCCTCCTAGCAATATCCCAGTTGTAGCGATGCTGATGCCAAAATCGGTGTCTAAATCCAAGCTTGCAACGAAAAGCCAGCAAGCCACACATGCATACGAAATAGCCGAAATGATGGAGCAACTTGCAATAAAAAGCAGCAAGTAAAAATGTATGCATGAAAAATAGCCGAAATGATTGGGCACCGTGAAAAATAGCCGAAATGATGGGGCAATCGCGACCTTCGCGATATAAAAGCTGAAATGATAGAGCATCGCGGGAAAAGAAATAAAAAAAAATGAAAGTTTTGCCCTACAGGTGATGCTACATCAATCCCTGTATACAATCCGGGGGCACAAACGAAGAAGGAATCACACTCCTCCTCCCCAGGTTTCATCAGAAGAAGAAGCCAAATATCGATGGCTCACAGACAGCCTAGAGATCTTCTCAACACTCGTCTCATTACAGCAGACACAACATCAAGCAAAGCGGAACATCGGCAACTCCCAGTTCCATGACTCGGCGATGTACTCCTACTGAGAGTCAAATCCCAACTCCGTGAAATGTGGATATAATCAACAAAATTCCTGGTCACGTGGAACTCGGATAACGTCACTCTTTGACCCCGTGGAAAACTTCCAGAGTGGAGCTTGGTCCTCGCAGAACACGACAGTGAACCCGTGGAAAGCATCCAGAGCAAAATTCCTGGTCACGTGGAACGCGGATAACGTCACTCTTTGACCCCGTGGAAAACGTCCAGAGCGGAGCCTGGTCCTCGTAAAACACGGCAGTGAACCCGTGGGAAGCATCCAGAGAAAAATTCCTGGTCACGTGGAACGCGGATAACGTCACTCTTTGACCCCGTGGAAAATGTCAAGAGCGGAGCCTGGTCCTCGCAGAACACGGCAGTGAACCCGTGGAAAGCATCCAGAGCAAAATTCCTGGTCATGTGGAACGCGGATAACGTCACTCTTTGACCCCGTGGAAAACGTCCAGAGCGGAGCCTTGTCCTCGCAGAACAAGGCAGTGAACCCGTGGAAAGCATCCAGAGCAAAATTCCTGGTCACGTGGAACGCAGATAACGTCACTCTTTGACCCCATGGAAAACGTCCAGAGCGGAGCCTGGCCTTGCAGAACACGGCAGTGAATCCGTGGGAAGCATCCAGAGCAAAATTCCTGGTCATGTGGAACGCGGATAACATCACTCTTTGATCCCGTGGAAAACGTCCAGAGCAGATCCTGGTCCTCGCAGAGCACGGCAGTGAACCCGTGTGAAGCATCCAGAGCGGAGCCTAGTCCTCGCCGAACATGGCAGTGAACCCGTGTGAAGCATCTAGTGCAAAATTCCTGGTCACGTGGAACGCGGATAACGTCACTCTTTGACCCCGCGGAAAACGTCAAGAGCGGAGCCTGGTCCTCGCAGAGCACGGTAGTGAACCCGTGCGAAGCATCCAGAGCAAACATCGAACTGTGGAGTCCTTAAAATCCATGGACTATGATGTCCTTAACCTCGACCGTGATGTCTTAAAACTAACGATCAACCATGATGACTCTAGACTGATTTTACCTTGGTTCAAGGGTACATCTCTTCACTCCTTTGATATTTGTCGTTGTAATTCCTCAACGTCTTCAAAGAGGTGACGGGTCCCAGTAACCACACATCGGACTGTGGAGTCCTTAAATCCACGGACTATGATGTCCTTAACCTTGACCGTGATGTCTTAAAACTAACATTGGACTGTGGAGTCCTTAAATCCACGGACTATGATGTCCTTAACCTTGACCGTGATGTCTTAAAACTAACATTGGACCGTGGAGTCCCTAAATCCACGGACTATGATGTCCTTAACCTTGACCGTGATGTCTTAAAACTAACATCGGACTGTGGAGTCCTTAAATCCATGGACTATGACGTCCTTAACCTTGACCGTGATGTCTTAAAACTAGCATTGGACTGTGGAGTACTTAAATCCACGGACTATGATGTCCTTAACCTTGACCGCAATGTCTTAAAACTATGGTACCCTGGAAAACATCCCAAAGCAACCCCTGACCCCGTGAGATACGGATAAGGGCGACCGCACCCAGCACTTGCGGGTCCTCACGACCTGTAAGGAAGAAAACTCTCGTGTGAGATCCATACGACTCCCAAAAGAAAACCCGCTTAAGAATCCTTACGATTCTTAAGAAGAACTAACACCTACGGGATCTTCTCGATCTGTGGGGAGAAAAACTCTTTATGAGACCCTCACGGCTCATAAAGCTCAAAAGTCTTAGGAGGCAGATCTTAACCCTGAATCCTAAGCCATCGCCGCCCTGTAAGGAGACCGAGATAAATTGTCCGCAGAACACATTCAATAAAAAGAGACACACCATTGAGAAGAAAAATATGTCTTTATTCATGAACTAAAATGGATACAAAGCACAATTCATGAAAAAGCAAAAAGAATATACTCTCATTCAGGAGTATGTACAAAAAGAAAAGAAAAGATACAAGTCTTCAGGACGGCGGGCGATTTAGAAATTTTACTAGCTCATCCTTCTTTTGCTGGGCCACAGCTTCATGATTCAAGATCGCCAGGAGACGGGCCTCCGCCTGAGCCTGCTGGGACTGATACAAGGCGAGCCGGCCTTCGAGCTCTTTCTCAGTAGCCTTGTGAGCATCAACCCTTTCGCGAGTGAACACGGCAGCTTTATCAATAGCCATCACCTCTCTGATAGACTCTTGAAGTACCCGCCAGAGTTCATACGCTTTATTGGCTTTGGCTGTAAGGCTGGTTTGAAGCTCGCTCAATGACTTAGAGGCCAGCTCCCTTTCCGAGAATTTGCGGCCGAGCCTCTTCTCGCATGATACCATATTTGCCGCGCACCACGCTATCAGCCCCCGCAAGTCCGCCTTTGCAGCCACGGCCTCCGAGGAAAGGCGGGAACACTCAAGTGCGTGCAAGCAAGCCTCCACCTGCCGACAGAACTCCACCTAGACTCGCACCACCTCTTCGCTATGGTAGGTGGAAAGAAAAGGAAGAGAACCGTTAGCCTCGGCAGAAAATGCTTCAGCTGTATTTGCGCTGCCAGCACGAAGCTCCTCGATCAAAGACGACATGGAGACAAGGCTTAACTGGGCCAGGCGCTCTGAGGCACGCAAAGCGTAGGGGCCGAGCGGCATGGCGATACGCAATTCCAGCGCTATGGGGGCTGACAAGGCTGTTCAGATTTTAAAAATGCCAGTAAAACTCTTAAGCAAAGGAACAAGTGGGGCCATATTGAGATGTCATTTACCTACGGTCATGCAAGTAGGAGCTGAAGGTTCCCCTGGCCCTTCGAGGACCTCAACCTCGTCATCAGCCTCCGAAACTGTAGAGAAAATCAATGTCAATACGCAAAATAACAACGACGCTATAAGAAATGGCGAACGACACTAACCTTGCCCAGATGAGAGGACGATGCGTTGAGGGGATATCGCCTGCGGAGCTGCCATCTCTAACAGACGCTGAAACGATTGCCGGGGAGACAAATCAGCAATAGAGGCCGCCAGCCCGCGCAATTCTGAGAAAACAAAAGAGTTCAAACAACAGAAAGATTGCTAATTTAAAATGTAAAAGGTTACCTTCAACACTCCTCCCATTCTGAGTCGGGGGGATGGCGGCTTCAACGGCCTCCGCCGTGATCTCCGGCTCCAACAAAGGGAGGGTAGTCCCGACTACCTCTCTTCCAGCCTCTGGGCCGCCCTCAGGAAGAGTCGTTGGGGCGGCGACCACCAAAGGAGCCTCTACCAAAGGAGCGAGTGCTCTGTAATCAAGAACTGCCACTGGAGGCTCTATTGTAAGAGGAGCAGCCTCGTCAGCCCCCTCCACATCGAGCAATGATTCATCGGGAATGTCGACAGGCTTTAGCTTCAATAAGCCCGTAGGGACCTCCCCCATCGTCGAAGATTCTGCACAATTCACACAAGAATAAGGATACATACATACAGGCGTAAATAATCTGAAAAGCTACAAAGAAGTACAAAAACATACCAATGCGTATGGAAGCCTTCAATATGGCTTCTTCAAGCCGATGCTCCTTCTCAAGGAGGCATGCGTGCCGGGTTTTGAGGGTGGACTTGTGGCCGCCAGTCCACAAGGAAAGCACGTCTGCCGCATCCTCCGAAGCAGCCTGCTTCAGGGCCCTTTCTCCCCATTCCTCCAAAGGGCCGATAAACCGCCGCCGGATCCACGAGGGGTCTTCGTAAAAACTTACAGCAGGATTGGGATTCTTCGGAACCCTGGCGTTCTGAGAGGCATCTTTGGAACGCCTTATAGCCTTAGCCAACTGTGAGGCTTTCTCGGCGGCCGAACCCGGGAAGAGAAGACTAGAGTCCGACTCTTGCACAACCAACGGTTCATCTGGAAGTATGGGCTCGGACTCCGTTAGAGAATCAAGTAAGTTGGTGTCCACCCTCCTCCGCCTCTTAGATCCAGAACCGGCCGCGAAGACGACCGTTTCCTCCCCCGTGGAGCCTTAGTGCGGCGCCGGCCCACGTCACCCTCAACACCCTCTTCCTTATCACCCTCGCTTGGCGCCACAACCGAGGATGACACCGCCATTGTCGACGCCACGGGGGGCGGTGCTGCCGCGAGCGGTGGTGCCGCTACGGGAGCCCGTTTACCCCGCGACCGGGTACCCAGGAGCATACCAGCTGTTGGGGTAAGATCCACCCCCGACTCTCCCGGAATAAGCGTAATACCGGTATCCCTCAGAGGAAAGCGGACCGGGGCGCGCGGGCGCAGCGTAGCTCCTGTGGCCAGAACTTGAGTAGGGGCACCGTGGCCAAGAAGTACCCTTCTTTCTTCAATAATAATCGGGTTGACCCGATGGAGATACCAGCCCGTGAACGACCCTACGCATCGGGGCATGTAATCAGCATCGGGGATCATGAACCGGGAACCGGTGTTCAGACTCACAAAATGATGGGCGGCATCTCGAACGACCTCGAGCGAAGGAACCCGCGCGACTATGAAAGCCTCAAACAGGACGCCCTGATCGTAGCCAAGCTGCCGGGCAAAGCGATGCGGATTGTACCGCATGAAAAGGGCTGCGCTATCCTGACGGAACACCAGGTAGCCCGGTCTGATTGCGTATAAGTGCGCGGCCTCCCGGGGCCTCAAAGAAGGCACGTTATCTTTTGACCGGTCCCAAAGCGGCTGAGTTGAACCCGAGGAAGAAGATAAGACCCGATCAGTAAATTCCAACCCGCCAGCAGTAGCATAAGGAGAAATCAATGCCTGAATAGCCCCGAATTGAGTCGGGTCAGCGACAGAAGCATCCACCAATCGCATAAGTCGCGGAAAGGTGTAAGCATCATAAAATGCAGGCCTCTGATGCATAGCGAAAGCACCCAAGATATGCATTTCGATCCAAGACGTGAAGTAGTGAAGCAAAAAGTTTACCACATCTACGCCAGGGGTGGAAGTATTAGCTGCAGCGCCCAACCCGTGATAGAGATGTGCCAATGCCGGGATGCCAATGGCCAGCCGCGTCCCCTCAGCTATATGGTGAGCTGGATAGATGACCGAAACTCTCATAAAGCGGCGATGCATAGGGATGACAAACCAGCTGAGCCAGACACTGATAAACCCCATAAAGAACGTCTCCTCATCCATGCCGGGAGCTGCAATGGATTCGAAAGACATCGGCGATATTATGGGGATGTAGTACTGCGGTAGATCCGATTCATTGGTCGGCAGCTTCTTCGGACCAAACCCAAAGGGGTCTTTGATATTTGCGAACTTCGGAGTTGTCTTCGACAAGACGCCATCACGAAGGAAACATGCAGTGAAGCTCTTAAAAGTAACGCCCTGCTACTTAGATTCGGTGAACAATCGGTCAAAGATACCTAGCACCTTGATCAAGCTGGGACGCTTGTGGCGGACGGCGTTCTCAGCAGACAAGCCGTCAAGCGGTGCGGGCTCGGGTTCAAAGACGTATTCATCAGAAGGCAGCAACTCCTCATAAAGTGTCCCTCGAATTGGCAGCCCTGAGATCTCATAAAATTCCCCCAAAGAGATCGAGACCTCTCTGTCCCCCAGAAGAAAAGTGTTGGTGGGGAGATTCCATTGATTCAAGAATGCCTTAACCCACCAGATATGCGGGGATTGATAATGGAAGAGCGACGCATATATTGCCTGGTAAAGCCCGACCTTTTGCAGCCGCCACAATGGGCAGAAAGAATATAGCGAGCCCAGAGGAGGTAGCCCGTGGGGTGTCGAGGAGTGAGCCCTATCTTATAAATCTGTCCCCATGGGTGGGCCTCACCCTGGCAAATACGTCGTCCTAGGATATCTATAGATGGGATCGGATGGTTCAGGATACCGGTTGTTGAAGGCTCGAGCCGTCCCGTTGGATTCCAATTTGGCATCTCCACAGCGAAAACCGTCCTCGGAGGGTCCATCGGCAAGAACGGGAAACTAGGCTCTGTCGGCACTTCGCAGAGGAAACTCCGGCGACCCCGGATAATATGGCTATACCAAGTTCCCCATAGGAGTAAGCTAGTGCAGTTCGGGTCATGAGCCCGGATCATCGCCATCGCTTCCTCATCATATGGTGACTGAGGAAAAGCGGCCTCCGAGCGAGTGAAGGGAAAGCACGGAACAGAAGACATCGCACCTGAAACAAAGTAAAGGAAAACTGTCAAAAGTGAAGCCAGCAATATATATATATATATATATATATATATGAGCATAAATATATGAAGACAGTTGAAGAAAGCGACAGAGAACTTGTTTGGTAGGACCATTAGTTACAAAACATGTGGGTCCCACGAAATCAAGATGACGGCTGGCTAATAATAAGGCACAACAATTATAATGAGACAAAGGGAATATTCTAATCAAATAGGCAGTGGGTTTCAAGTGAACACATTCCCCTAAAAGACACATCCATCTTGGGCTCTGTGATGAATCAAACAGAATCAAGGAAATTAAATTCCCAAAGACCAACAGTGCAAACTTCTTCTGCATTGTGAAGAAGATGACTCAGGGCAAGAAAACCCATGAAAGTCCTTAGGAGGAACTTAGTTCTTCATAGGAATTAAATTCCTTTTTGAAAAAGGGAATTAAATTCCCAGAAAATGTGGTTCCAGAGCCAGAGCTCCTTGGAGATGGAATTAAATTCCAGGGAAAACAACCAACATCATCATTTCCATAAGGGTTAAAGAAGCCCTAGGAGGTCTACAGTTTGAGGATTGAATGGTTTTCTGTTCTTGTGGAAAAACTTAGAATAAAAAGAAACGTGTGTTCTTATCAAAGGAAAAAACCCTTGATATGGATTTAAAATCCCGTGGTGATTGCTGGGGAAGTTCTCCGATCGTTCAAAGATCATTTACCTGAAGAAAGGGTCTTCTTGGAACAGAGTTAAACTCTGGAAAAAGTTTGAAGCAGAGAGCTAAGCTCTGTAAAAAGAGAATTAAATTCTCGACAAGAAGAAAGTTAGCAAAGAAGGAAGATGAGCAAAAGTGGAGGCACTTCTGAAAAGACATGGACATTTATAGGATGGGATGGAAAACGTTTCATCTACCCTACTCCCAAGGCAGATCCAACGGTCACAAAAGTGACAACGTTGCACTCACGTGCAGACACGTGAGAGTAACGCTGTGGGGGCATTTGTTCCCTGATTAAAAATAAGGAAAAAGCTTCAAAGGAAGCATCACGTGTGAGCACGTGACCAGCGGTCATGTGTTGGCACATGACGTTTAAAGCAGCGGCACAGAGCAAGCGCAGAAGATAAGCCCATTCAAGGGGTCACGTGCTTACACGTGACCGAAGGTCACATGCCTACACGTGACCGAGGGTCACGTGCTTACATGTGACCAGGGGTCGCGTGCTCATATGTGACCAAAGGTCACGTGGCCGTACGTGACCGACTTTAAAAGCCCTGTTGTTCAACAAAATTAAATTCTGAATAAGATCATTTAAATCTTTCTAAAATAGAGAAGAATTATGTGAAACCGTTGGATTAAAAAATCCTAGGGTGATTTAATATCACCAATTTATGGAAAAATCTTGGACATGGAAAGATTTCCCCCTAAATCAAACCGAAATAACAAAAGAATATCTTTGGATTTAAAATCCAACGGTGAATAAAATTCACCTAATAATTTAAAGGCCCGGATCAATGATGAAAATAAATCAAATCTCTCAATAAACAAATCAAATCTTTCAATCAAAGATTCACTAAACAGATTGATTCTTTTCCTTCTCCTATAAATAGGTGCCAAGGGAGAGAGTTAAAGGAAAAAAGAGAAAAAAAAAGGGGGAGAAAAACAGACAGAGAGAGATATAGAGCCTTGGAATCTTGAAAATTCAGAAGGAAGAATTTGATTCTTTGCAAAGAAAAACCTTAGGTAAGAAAAGTGAGGCTTTAAAAAGTGAATTTAATTCTCGAAAGAGTTTAACTCTTCTATAAAAAAAAGAACTTAGTTCTTTCTCTGGTTAAAGATCTGCAAAGTGCACATCTCCCCATAAACTGATAATTTAATTCTCATCGGGTTGAGATCCTGCCATGCCAATCTAAAACATAGAGGAGGAATTGAGTTTTGAGAATTTAATTCTCACTAGAGTTATAATTCCTTTGAGATAAAATTAGGGTTTAACCCTATATTATAGGAATTTAATTCCTTCAAAATGGACAGAACTAGGGTTTAACCCTAATTGAGAACTTAATTATCTCAAACTCACAGGAATTTAATTCCCTTAAAAAAGAAATTAGGGTTTCACCCTATGCCAGAATTTAATTCTTTACATATATGGGGAATTTAATTCCTACAGAAAAGAAATTAGGGTTTAACCCTATCTAAGAATATAATTCTTCAAAAGAAAAGTGGGAATTTAATTCCCTTAAAGTTATTGTTAGGGTTTAACCCTATGAAGGATTTGACTCTTAAAAAGATAAAGAGATCTTCAAACATGCAAAGAATCAGAGTCACGTGCTACCACGTGACCCCTGTAAAGATCCACAGAAAAGAACTTTGAGGCAACGCCTCACGTGCCCCACGTGACCCCTGAAGCACACAAAGAAAAAGCAAAAGAAACAGAAGCTATGGGCGCTCTCACGTGCCCCACGTGACCCCTTGGAAAAAGCTTTAGCAGACAAATACCCAAATTCCCACCATGTGACAGCATGTGATGCTCCAAAGTATTCAATACTTTTGACAGAACAAAATAAAGGGAATCAGGGCGCTCTCACGTGCTACACGTGACCCCTCTTTCTTTAGTGTTTAACACTAATTTGAAGACTCTGTTTCCAGTGTTTAACACTGGTTTTCTTAGTGTTTAACACTAATTTAAAAAAAAACCTGTTTCCAGTGTTTAACACTGATTTTCTTAGTGATTAACACTAATTTGAAAAAAAAAACTATCTGCAGTGTTTAACAGTATTACCTTCTGATGTTTGACACTACATCAAGAACTATATTTCCAGTGTTTAACACTAATTGTACTCTTAGCGGCTAACACTAGTTTAAGGAATCTTTCTCTAGTGTTTAACACATTTGGTCTTTAGTGTTTAACACTACTCTTAGCTAAGTTGACTGATTTTTCAGAGGCAAAGCCTCTCCTTCAATGGACCAACAGAGGGCCAATATTCCAAACATGATTGGACTTAGCCCAAGAAGGCCATAAGTCCTCAATCCAGACTTAACTGAGCCAATGTGCTCATGACCTAATGAATTGGTCTTGGTTCCAAATTGGACTACAGATTATTTAATCTACTTTGGTTCAAGGGCACATCTCTTCACTCCTTTGATACTTGTCGTTGTAATTCCTCAACGTCTTCAAAGAGGTGACGGGTCCCGACAACCACACATTGATACGGACTGTGGGGTCCTTAAACTCATGGACTATGTCGTCCTTAAACTTGACCGGGATGTCTTAAAACTAACAACGGACTGTGGGGTCCTTAAACTCATGGACTATGACGTCCTTAACCTTGACCGGGATGTCTTAAAACTAACAACGGACTATGACGTCCTTAACCTTGACCGTGATGTCTTAAAACTAACGTCGGACTGTGGAGTCCTTAAACCCTCGGACTATGATGCCCTTAACCTTGACCGCAACGTCTTAAAACTAACATTGGACCGCAATGTTCTTAAACTACCTATTGACCGTAATGTCACTAAACTAAACAACAAGGCTCCTTTAATTGCTCTCTTGTTGGATCTAAACGATCCCGTTAAGTTGATCTTAGTCTAAAAACTAGACTAACGTATCCTTAACAAACGTTTAAGTCGATCTTAGTCTCAAATGAGGCTAACGTATCCTTAAACCCAAACCCCCAAACCCAAATCTAAGATAATACGGATTTGGACTAGTCCACGCCCTACGGACGACAACATAACTTAGTCTCCGTATACAATCCACGGGCAACCACAAACAAAACAAACACCCACGACATGAAGTGACCATCTGGAGAAGGAGAAAGTTGTTACTGCAATGCGGTAGCGTAATTAACTGCAGGGGCTTACGCCTGCAGGGAAGAGCGTCCCCACAATCAAAAACCCCTCAAACGAGGGGGAATCTGACGAAGTCTGCTACATCGGACGCATCCGTTTAAACCTTCGATACATGGTGCCATAAATCAACTTGGCATCTTCGGAGAGGTGTACGGATAGAACCTATTAGCATCTGCCCCGAATTTCAGACAAGACGTCCCTGCGTCGCGTCGTATTTCGGAGGGGAATAGCGTGCGATTGCACGGCTGAATGTTCTTGCAGGTCTTCACCTCTTCTGTTTCGGAGATGGATTCCTTGAAGTGTGGGCCGAGGGCTATTTCTTCATCAGAATCACTCCCGAAGGTGAGAACTTGCGATCCCTTGCTATCAACCATATGATAATTGCCGGCAGTTCTTTTGCGCTCATCAGTCACGCTCTTCTGCTCTCGACGTATCTTGCGCTTCACCCGCTTGAAATGCTGCCGGTGAACAACGTATCCCTGCCACCAATTTTTAAAGGCGTCACATTCTTCAGTAGGGTATGCAATCCTCCGATGGTACAAGTAGTAGTTTGGATGTGCATCCTCTTCGTTAGGGTATATCCTATCAGGAGTGTTTCTTTCGGAGGGTGGCAGCTTCATTCCCATCGATACAGCTTTGGCGAACCTTTTCCTCATCTTTAACCTGCTTTTATTTGTAGCGGATGTGCCTTGATCTGGTGGAAGTGTTTTAACCCTTTTGTCCAGTCGTCGGCGTTTGGCTTTTTCAAATATGGCCATTTCGGGTTCTCGATCAGCTTTGCTTTTCAGAAGAGCTTCGTTCAGGAATGCGTCAATCATCTCGTTTAACGATCCTAGGAGTTCAGGCTCGGGATCTGCCCCCGGTTCCTCTTCATCCGGAGCTTCTTCATCGTTTATTAATGAGTGAGAGATCACGTGGCAGCTTGCCACATAATCCCCAGGTTCATCTGATGAGTCTTCTCCCTCATCTTTTTCGCCATCTCCATCTTTAAGGATGTGGTTGAGAAACTCTTGAAGCGTGACCGGGGTTCGCGCCTTCTGGTTATATTCTTCCAACGCGTCAATATGTTTTTACAGGTCTGTGCGCTTGTCACCATGATTCACTGGCTTTTTGGTCTTCTTCTTCTTCTTTAAAGACTTAGACGGTTGAGCATGGGCGTTTTGACCATCTTCACCAACTTTCAGCGTTGGGCGCTGTCACGCCCCGCTTCCCAGAGTATGCAAAATTGGGCACGTGACATAGCCAACCATGCTACCTGTGGGTAGGACGCATCCGTCCACAGTCACATTACGGCTGTAGAGATATCAAGAACAGTAAAATAAACTAAACTAATACATGTCCAAATCCATAATAACAAGAATCAATAAACAATAAGTGCGGAAGCTAATGATCCAATACAATGAATAAACAATACGTCCCATAATGCGGGCTCACATCTGGAAATGAAAAGCAATAAATAAACTAAATCCTAAGGACTCACTGTTCAGCCTGCTGGCTGAAGTACTCCTGCTCGGTCGACGACAAAGGTACGGAATCTGGGCCATGCAAAACCCAGACGTCAGCGCGTCATGATATCAAGTATACAGTAAAACATGGTAATAAACAATGCAAGCATGAACATGAATAAAGCAGTAATAAGAAGTAACAGGCAGGGTAATGTGCAAAGGTGACTAAACTGTCCTATCGGGTTTTCTACTCTATAGTCTTTGAAACCAATTGATGAATCGTCGATGTAACTCAATAGTATCCCGTGCGTGCCCGGGACCACGGTCATGATCCTCGGGGCTGAATCCGAGACGTGCCGCTAAGCAGTAAAAGGTAGTAGGATGGATGAGTGATGTCAGCAACAACACTCCGGAGCTGGCCAAGCCCGTAAGACTGATCAGAACAATGTATCGAACTGTTGAGTTACAAGTCGGTTTCACCTTTGATTTCCCCATACCCCCAAACTATGTATGTCAGTCAGGTATTCAGTAGTCAAGGACTAATGCCAACACAAGTCAAGTAAAGGTAGGTCTGTCTGGATCGACAGCAGGAATGGTTAGGTTTGTCGGCATTAGGCATGAGATCAGGTAACAGGTCAGGTTACTTTCAACAGATAGAGTCGATATGTACAGGGTGTTGTGTCCGGTGTATCAGTACATGTGTCAGGTGTATCAAGATCGGTCAATATGTAATGCAATCAGGTATATGATGATAACAGGTATAGTAACAAATAATGAACAGTAGCAGGAAACAGTAAATAACAAATATTATTCTATGTGAACACAGTGATGTTTGTATTCTCATATTAATCCGGTCCACGCACCTTTGAGGTGGACAAGCCACAAGACGAAACAATATCGATAATATACGCAATGGAGTTACATGAATTTGAACTAAGCATAATAATTGTCTCATGAGTGATTTTAACAAATGAAGTGGGGATGATCTACTTGGTTTGATTAGTTAAGTATGAATTAATAGCAGACCGGTTAAAGCGAGCAATGATTTCATTGATTTAAAGTTACGGATAATTGTGACTAGCAATTCTAAGTTATAACAGGTATCGATGTTATACTAGTTGTGTGGTTATAATATGATGATTAAGTTGTAGCATGTTAAAGCAAGTATTCGGATACTTGCCTCGGCGGTTCCGCAAACCGAAACACGGATGCGATGTCGGTAGAAACCACGATACGGAAGCACGGGCCACGGATCGAGTCCCAACAGAGGTCAACGGGATCACACGGACCAGGGGCTTCGCTGGAGCGTCGGGTTCGTCAGACGGCACGGTCGGATTCCGGCAAAATGTCATCGGTAACAAGTTAGCAACAAGATACGATACACGCAAAATAACGACCAGCGGGGGGTTGTACCAAAAGGAAGGAGAAGGAAACTTACAGGGAGACACCAGGGGGTGACCACGGCGGGTTCGACGGCACTGGAACGCCGGCGAGGCCGCGACGGTGGCTGCGAAGGCTGGAACAGCCGCTGGGCTTGCTGGAGAGGGGTGCGACGAGTGGAGGAGAGAGGGGGTCGGCTCTGGTGGTCGAGGGAACAAGGAGGTGGTCGAAGGTGGCGTCGACGAGGTCGCCGGCGCGCTTCTCCGGCGAACAGGGAGGTGCAGGCGAAGGATGAAGGCTCGGGTTTGCTATTCCGGCGAGGGGAGGAGGGAAACGACGACGAGGTCTCGACGAGGAGGGTGAGAGGGAGTCGTGGGAGGCGTCGACGGTGAGAGGAGACGTCGACGGCGAGGTCTATGAGGGTGGAGGCGAGGTCGGGAATGGGTTGCAGGCGCGGGATCGTCGGGAAACGGGAGGAGGAAGGCGCGGGGGTCTTGTGGTGGCGAGGGCGGCGACGGCGAGGTCGCGGAGGATCGGCGGTGAGGTCGCGGTAGGCTAGGGTTAGGGTTTGATGGGGTGTCTCGCGGTCGATGGGGAAAATAGGAGGCGGCTGTGCATGGTTTTTAAATATAGAGGAAGAGAGAGAAAGAGATTGGAGAAGATTATGATAGGTGGAGAGAGAGAGAGTTTGATGAGGAGAGAGAGAGAGATAGGGAATGGGAGGCGGGGTCCACGCGGAGGAAAACCCTAGCTCACGATTGGTTGATGCGGGATAACAGAAATATTAAAGTAAAGATTTTAGGGATAAGCAGCTGAGGAAATTTAGATTAGGAAATATATATATATATTCGATATTAAACTTAAATGGGCCCTTTTTGGCGCGAAATGAAACATTTCCAAATCGCGTCCGGGTTGCGCCCAAAAGTTCCAAATTCAAATTTTAGGATTTTAAGCGGGTTCCAAATTTTGAAAAGAGGTGTATAGTGATTAAAATGCATGCCCCCAAGTCGGACACTTGCACGCGCGCGTAGTCGCCCAAACTGGCCCGTTTAACCAAACGGAACGGAATCTCGACACGCGGACGCTACCACGCGACTAGTGGCGACGAGTAGGCCAACATGGACATCTTAAATTTCATTTTCGGAGTTAAAATTTGTTATGTGCCAAAATGACTTAACCGGGTAAAATTTAGCAATAAACACCAGAAAATCAGGAAAATTGGAAATGAGCAAAATATAACCCTCAACTAGTAATATAAATAGTATTATTGGGCTCGGGTGTTACATCATACCCAACTACAAAAGAATTTCGTCCTCGAAATTCCAAGAATACAAGATAACTAACTACTGGAAAAGGTGAGGGAATTCTGCCGGATCTCGTCTTCTCGCTCCCAAGTGGATTCTCCATGCGATCGATTACCCCAAGAAACTAGCACAAGAGGGATAACCTTGTTCTTAAGAACCTTTTCTCTTCGATCCTTGATCTCGACTGGTCGCTCCTCAAAAGTCAGGTCCTCCCGAACGGTCAACTCCGAATGATCCAAGACATGAGTCTCATCACGAACATACCTCCGTAGTTGAGACACATGAAACACATCGTGAACTCCTGCTAATGACGGTGGTAACGCCAACCGGTATGATACCTCTCCAACACGCTCCAATATCTCGAAGGGTCCAACGAATCGGGGACTAAGCTTTCCCCGACTTCCAAAGCGAATCACCCCTCTAGTCGGTGATATCTTCAGGAATACCAAATCGCCCACGGCGAACTCTAGAGGTCTTCTTGACGTGTCGGCCCAACTCTTCTGTCTGTCTTGAGCTGCCTTCATATGCTTCCTGATTGTATTCACCTTCTCGACTGTCTGTACCACCAAATCTGGTCCTAATAACCTCCGTTCACCAACATCATCCCAACAAACAGGTGAACGGCACTTACGACCATACAGCGCCTCAAACGGAGCCATCTGAATTGTCGCTTGGAAGCTATTGTTGTACGAAAACTCCACCAGGTGCAGATGATCTTCCCAAGAACTTTTGAAGTCCAACATGCAAGCCCTCAACATATCTTCAAGGGTCTGGATCGTTCTCTCTGATTGTCCATCAGTCTGGGGATGATAAGCTGTGCTGAACTTCAATCGAGTCCCCAAACTTTCTTGTAAACTCCTCCAAAAGTGTGACAAGAACCGAGTGTCCCGATCGGACACGATGCTTACCGGTACTCCATGCAATCTGACGATCTCCTGCATGTACCGCTCTGCCAAAGTCTCCGTCGATTGACCAACCCGAAAAGGAATAAAGTGAGCTGCCTTGGTCAATCGATCGACAATCACCCATACAACATTGTTACCCTTTGGACTCCGCGGTAAAGCCGTCACGAAATCCATGGTTATATGTTCCCACTTCCATTGAGGAATCGGAAGTGGTTGCAACAAACCAGCAACCCTTTGATGTTCAGCCTTGACTTGCTGACACATTAAGCACTTAGCCACAAAGCGAGCAATTTCCCGTTTCATACCTTCCCACCAGAAATGCTGTCGAATGTCTCGGTACATCTTCGTCCCTCCTGGATGCACAGAGTAAGCTGAACTGTGTGCCTCCTTCATAAGCTCCTCACGCACATCTCCTTTTGGCACACACACACGGCTACCATATCTCAACGAACCATCTTCATGGATCAGTAAATCGGTTCGTAGTCCAGCTCCAACCTGCTCTCGAAACTTTTGCAGTCTAGGATCCTGCGATTGCGCCACTTTAATCTTCTCCACTAAGGACGATTGTACTTGCAACTGCATCAACTGTCCTGTAGCACGCGGTAGCACAACCTCCAAGTCAAATCTCCGAAACTCCTCAATGATCCCTCTCTGTGCAGTCAATAACTGAATTGCTGGTAACCGACTTAGTGCATCTGGCACGACATTAACTTTTCCCGGATGGTACTTAAGATCAAGGTCGTAGTCGGCCATCAGCTCCAACCATCTGCGTTGCCTCATGTTCAACTCCTTCTGAGTGAACACATACTTCAAACTCTTATGATCCGTAAAGACTTCAACTCTCTCGCCCAAAAGGTAGTGTCTCCAAATCTTCAGGGCGAAGATCACGGCTGCAAGCTCTAAGTCATGGGTCGGATAGTTCTGCTCATGAGTCTTCAGCTGCCTCGATGCGTAAGCGACGACTTTCCCATTCTGCATCAAAACACATCCCAATCCTTTTCCAGATGCGTCGCTGTGAATCACCAGTCCTCCTGAATCATCCGGTACGGTTAGGATAGGGGCGGTTATCAACTTCTGCTTCAACGTCTCGAAGGCCAATGCACATCCATCTGTCCAAACAAACGGTACCTCCTTACGCGTAAGCTTGGTTAACGGCTCAGCTAAACGAGCGAAGTTCTCCACAAATCTTCTGTAGTAACCGGCGAGTCCAAGAAAACTTCTTATCTCTGCAACATTCTTTGGAACAGGCCAATCTCGAACTGCTGCAATCTTCTCGGGATCAACGGCGATTCCGTCGCCCGACACGACATGCCCCAGAAACTTCACTTCTCCCAACCAGAATTCGCACTTACTCATCTTCGCGAATAATTTCTCCTGTCTCAGCGTTTGCAGTGCGATCCTTAAGTGCTCAGCATGCTCCTCCGGACTCTTTGAGTACACCAGAATATCGTCAATGAATACCACAATAAACTGGTCCAAGAACGGCGAAAAGATCCTATTCATCAAGTCCATAAATATTGCCGGCGCATTAGTCACTCCGAAGGGCATCACTAAATACTCGAAATGCCCATACCGAGTCCGAAACGCCGTCTTGCAAATGTCTTCTGCCTTCACTCGGACCTGATGATATCCTGATCGCAAGTCCAGTTTCGAGAATACCCTCGCGCCACTAAGCTGCTCAAAAAGTTCTCCAATGCGAGGGATCGGGTACTTGTTCTTAATAGTCACCCGGTTTAATTCTCGGTAATCGATGCACATTCTTCTCGTGCCATCCTTCTTCTTTACTAAAAGAACTGGAGCTCCCCAAGGTGAGTTGCTGCTTCGAATCCATCCCTTCTCGAGTAATTCACCCACTTGTTTCTTAACTTCCTCCAATTCCACCGGTGCCATCGGATAATAAGATTTTGATACTGGCGCTGCACCAGGAATGAGGTCAATCGCAAACTCCACATCTCGCTTCGGCGGTAAGCCCGAAATATCTTCAAACACATCCATAAAGTCGCGAACAACTGCCGGCTCTTCATTACTATCCACAACCATAGCCGCAAGAACATTGTTCGTCGGCCTAGCCCTAAACTCGACTGGCCCGACAGAACTGCTTCCTCCGATGAAAGTAAACTCAGGGTGTCCGGGAATCTGGAAAATTACTCTCCTTGCCCTACAATCAATGTGTGCGTGGAAAGTGCCAAGAAAATCCATTCCCAAGACTACTTCATAACTGCCCGTATCAATCACCAAGAAATCCGCAAAAAGCTCCCGTCCACAAACAACAACAGTACAATCTCTACATTCCTTACTAGCTATGATTTTCCCATTCCCAGTGTGTATGTCCCAAAAACTAGACAGGGTCGTGCAGGTGATCGAGTGTGTAGTTATAAAATTTGATGACATAAAACAGTGGGATGCTCCGGAATCAAATAATGCCAAAGCGGGAAAACCACGAACGAGTACAGTACCTGAAACCACTTCTCCTGATGCCTTTGCTTCCTCAGCTGTCAATGTGAAAGCTCGACCCTGGTTGGGTCCTTGTGTCAGCTGCTTCTGCCCTTGGAACAGTCTCTGCGGAGGCTTCTGTATATCATCTCTCGTGCGAAGCTTCGACGGACAAGTACCAACTGCGTGATCGGCTGCCCCACAAACCAGACAAAGTCCTAGTCTCCTTCGACAATCCTTCTGCACGTGCCCAGGTAATCGGCAGTAATCACAAATCACGCTCTTCCTCCGATCAACGATCACAGGCTTCTTCATTGGCGCTACACCTCGACGGTCCACTGGAATACCTCTGCGCCCATGATCTCGGTTAGGTACAAATGCAGGCTTCCTGGCCGCAACTGCTGTCTGGTGAAGGTTCCCTTTCGATCCTGATAAACTCTGTTGCTCTCTGGCTGCCGTAAGAACCTGCGAGAAAGTGGTCAAACCCAGGGAGACAATCTGCCTCTGGATGTCCACATCCAAACTGCGCAAGAACCTTCGCGCCCTGTCTGCCTCCTTGGCGACTAAGGGCCCGGCGAAACGGCTAAGTCTCGTCCACTCCGCTGCATGTACATCCACAGCTGCTCCATTTTGTTTCAGCCCAATAAATCTCTCCTCCATTTCCTCCCGTGCAGTCCGCGGGAAGAACTTTTCCATGAAACTTTTGGAGAAATCCGCCCAACTGATTGGCTTGGACAAGCGGGTCTCCTCCACGAGCCACCACTCTCGGGCGTAATCCACCAGCTGAATGCGCACCACATCAACTCTCTTGTCTTCTGGGATCTGTGCCGCAATCAATAAATTCTCTGTGTCCACAAGCCACTGCTCGGCTGGCAACGGCTCCTCCAAGCCAGTGAAAGTAGTAGGACCCAACCGTCTGAAATCTGCCACGGTCCCTACTCGGTCGACTGGCTTCGCTACGGCGGTGTTTACAGATTGCTGCATAGCCTGCAAACCCTCCTGAAATGAATCCGCTTGCTGCTGGATCAGCTCAGTTTACCTCTTCTGATTTTCCAACATCCCACGTATCACTCCTAACATGGCGGCTTCATCCACACGCCTCTGATACGTCTTGAAATTCTTATCTGCCATGGTCCTGAAATCAAAACACACAACATTAGCATGATGATAGATTCAATATATATAAATCAAGGCTAGAACTCCAAGATACTTAAATAGAGTACTGCATTGTAGCTATGCCGCGGTATCATAGCCGCAATTACTTAACTCCACCCAAGTCGCCTAAGTCCTAGAGATAACAAGAAGTTAGGTTCCGAGTTGACAATGCAAAGTAAGTTTGCATGTCGACATGATCTGGAAGAATGATTCAAGGACGGTAAAACGGTCAAGGTGGCAGGACATGTCTCCTAATCACGGGTATTCTGGTTCGTGTATCGGGTGCGATACCCAACTACAAAGAATCAACCCAATTAACCTATGGCTCTGATACCATAAAACCATGTCACGCCCCGCTTCCCAGAGTACGCAAAATTGGGCACGTGACATAGCCAACCATGCTACCTGTGGGTAGGACGCATCCGTCCACAGTCACATTACGGCTGTAGAGATATCAAGAACAGTAAAATAAACTAAACTAATACATGTCCAAATCCATAATAACAAGAATCAATAAACAATAAGTGCGGAAGCTAATGATCCAATACAATGAATAAACAATACGTCCCATAATGCGGGCTCACATCTGGAAATGAAAAGCAATAAATAAACTAAATCCTAAGGACTCACTGTTCAGCCTGCTGGCTGAAGTACTCCTGCTCGGTCGACGACAAAGGTACGGAATCTGGGCCATGCAAAACCCAGACGTCAGCGCGTCATGATATCAAGTATACAGTAAAACATGGTAATAAACAATGCAAGCATGAACATGAATAAAGCAGTAATAAGAAGTAACAGGCAGGGTAATGTGCAAAGGTGACTAAACTGTCCTATCGGGTTTTCTACTCTATAGTCTTTGAAACCAATTGATGAATCGTCGATGTAACTCAATAGTATCCCGTGCGTGCCCGGGACCACGGTCATGATCCTCGGGGCTGAATCCGAGACGTGCCGCTAAGCAGTAAAAGGTAGTAGGATGGATGAGTGATGTCAGCAACAACACTCCGGAGCTGGCCAAGCCCGTAAGACTGATCAGAACAATGTATCGAACTGTTGAGTTACAAGTCGGTTTCACCTTTGATTTCCCCATACCCCCAAACTATGTATGTCAGTCAGGTATTCAGTAGTCAAGGACTAATGCCAACACAAGTCAAGTAAAGGTAGGTCTGTCTGGATCGACAGCAGGAATGGTTAGGTTTGTCGGCATTAGGCATGAGATCAGGTAACAGGTCAGGTTACTTTCAACAGGTAGAGTCGATATGTACAGGGTGTTGTGTCCGGTGTATCAGTACATGTGTCAGGTGTATCAAGATCGGTCAATATGTAATGCAATCAGGTATATGATGATAACAGGTATAGTAACAAATAATGAACAGTAGCAGGAAACAGTAAATAACAAATATTATTCTATGTGAACACAGTGATGTTTGTATTCTCATATTAATCCGGTCCACGCACCTTTGAGGTGCACAAGCCACAAGACGAAACAATATCGATAATATACGCAATGGAGTTACATGAATTTGAACTAAGCATAATAATTGTCTCATGAGTGATTTTAACAAATGAAGTGGGGATGATCTACTTGGTTTGATTAGTTAAGTATGAATTAATAGCAGACCGGTTAAAGCGAGCAATGATTTCATTGATTTAAAGTTACGGATAATTGTGACTAGCAATTCTAAGTTATAACAGGTATCGATGTTATACTAGTTGTGTGGTTATAATATGATGATTAAGTTGTAGCATGTTAAAGAAAGTATTCGGATACTTGCCTCGGCGGTTCCGCAAACCGAAACACGGATGCGATGTCGGTAGAAACCACGATACGGAAGCACGGGCCACGGATCGAGTCCCAACAGAGGTCAACGGGATCACACGGACCAGGGGCTTCGCTGGAGCGTCGGGTTCGTCAGACGGCACGGTCGGATTCCGGCAAAATGTCATCGGTAACAAGTTAGCAACAAGATACGATACACGCAAAATAACGACCAGCGGGGGGTTGTACCAAAAGGAAGGAGAAGGAAACTTACAGGGAGACACCAGGGGGTGACCACGGCGGGTTCGACGGCACTGGAACGCCGGCGAGGCCGCGACGGTGGCTGCGAAGGCTGGAACAGCCGCTGGGCTTGCTGGAGAGGGGTGCGACGAGTGGAGGAGAGAGGGGGTCGGCTCTGGTGGTCGAGGGAACAGGGAGGTGGTCGGAGGTGGCGTCGACGAGGTCGTCGGCACGCTTCTCCGGCGAACAGGGGAGGTGCAGGCGAAGGATGAAGGCTCGGGTTTGCTATTCCGGCGAGGGGAGGAGGGAAACGACGACGAGGTCTCGACGAGGAGGGTGAGAGGGAGTCGTGGGAGGCGTCGACGGTGAGAGGAGACGTCGACGGCGAGGTCTACGAGGGTGGAGGCGAGGTCGGGAATGGGTTGCAGGCGCGGGATCGTCGGGAAACGGGAGGAGGAAGGCGCGGGGGTCTTGTGGTGGCGAGGGCGGCGACGGCGAGGTCGCGGAGGATCGGCGGTGAGGTCGCGGTAGGCTAGGGTTAGGGTTTGAGGGGGTGTCTCGCGGTCGATGGGGAAAATAGGAGGCGGCTGTGCATGGTGTTTAAATATAGAGGAAGAGAGAGAAAGAGATTGGAGAAGATTATGATAGGTGGAGAGAGAGAGAGTTTGATGAGGAGAGAGAGAGAGATAGGGAATGGGAGGCGGGGCCCACGCGGAGGAAAACCCCAGCTCACGATTGGTTGATGCGGGATAACAGAAATATTAAAGTAAAGATTTTAGGGATAAGCAGCTGAGGAAATTTAGATTAGGAAATATATATATATATTCGATATTAAACTTAAATGGGCCCTTTTTGGCGCGAAATGAAACATTTCCAAATCGCGCCCGGGTTGCGCCCAAAAGTTCCAAATTCAAATTTTAGGATTTTAAGCGGGTTCCAAATTTTGAAAAGAGGTGTATAGTGATTAAAATGCATGCCCCCAAGTCGGACACTTGCACGCGCGCGTAGTCGCCCAAACTGGCCCGTTTAACCAAACGGAACGGAATCTCGACACGCGGACGCTACCACGCGACTAGTGGCGACGAGTAGGCCAACATGGACATCTTAAATTTCATTTTCGGAGTTAAAATTTGTTATGTGCCAAAATGACTT
Source organism: Agapanthus africanus (assembly GCA_030015575.1). Classification (NCBI taxonomy): domain Eukaryota; kingdom Viridiplantae; phylum Streptophyta; class Magnoliopsida; order Asparagales; family Amaryllidaceae; genus Agapanthus; species Agapanthus africanus. Next base: position 519,326,482 of record JASDDO010000012.1, on the reverse strand, counting down.
AACCGGGTAAAATTTAGCAATAAACACCAGAAAATCAGGAAAATTGAAAATGAGCAAAATATAACCCTCAACTAGTAATATAAATAGTATTATTGGGCTCGGGTGTTACAGGCGCGGTTTCAGCATCCCCTCGATGATCTCGGGTTCTAACGGACTCTTCCATCTGATCGCCGGGCATGTTTGGAGATCCTTCAGCATTCGTTTTGTCTTGGTTGAAAGAGCGACCTCCCATGGAGCTTCTTCTATAAAAGAGTATGATGCCCCCGGTGTGTCCCCCCTTTTAAGAGCATGCGGCTGAGGCGGGCTTACTTTCCAATTCTCGGACAGTGCGAATTTGCCCTGTTGGTATTGGTCATCAATCTAGCCTTTGAAGACGAAGCAATCTTCGATTGGATGGCCTACCACTTGATGATAGGGGCAATAATTGGGATTATTGGCTTCACCGGGTTGCAATTGGCGTTTTGAATCTGGCAAGGTGATGAGCCTGTTGCGCACCGCCAGCTCGAACAGTCTCCTCGTTTTATCCCGGGGAAATGAATAAGGGCGCTTCAGTTTCTCATTGAAGAATCGCCGTCTTTCATCTTGGCGATCAGTTGGCTTTGGACCACTGGGCTACTGCTGAGTATTGGCGACGAAGGTCGCTTTCCCTTTTCCTTTCTCGTTTCGAGATTCCAACTTCGAAGAAGAGGGTCTATGACCCATCTGATCCATTTGGGCCAGCTTGTCAATCAAGGTCTGGAAAGTATTTGGCTTGAAGAACATCATGAATTGTGAAATGGTCGCCTGAGGGTCGAGGGTCCCTACGAACATGCCTACCGCAGGCGCTTCTTCGATGCGCTGTTCGCACTTCGACCATAGATTCCACCACCGTATCGCATACTGCATCCATATTTCGCCTGGCTTCACCCAGGCGTTAATTAATGCGGTGATCAGGGTGCGCTCGCTAGCTATGGCGAACCTCTGTGTAAATAGTAATTCCATCTCCGTAAAAGTTTTGACGGGGTCGTTGGGAAGCTCTGAGTACCACTCAAAGGCCGTTTCCGCCAAGCTGCCGACGAATTGGCGAAGCAGTAGCTTATCATCCCCTCCAGTATTGCCGCAGAGAGCCCTGAACTGAGCGACATATTGATGGGGATTGCCTGTCCCCTTGTACACATGGAGTTTAGGAATTGTGTATCCTGGCGGGTACTTTATCTGATCGTACCATCCTGGATATGGTCATCCAGTTCTGACGACTTGGCCGTTTGCTTCATTCGCTTGATGGGCTCATATTTGCTGAGCTATATAATCATCGAGCATGGCTTTGGAGATGGTCTCCTCCTTGGCTGATGACAGAGCTGACAGAGGATTTGATGTCTCTCCTCTATCATCTTCAATTATTACTGGAGGATCTTCGGCTGGAGGGTCCGTCTGGATCATCAAGCCCACCATATCTTGGAATAAAAGGGCCATTTGTTTTATGTTGTCCGCTTGTTCCGCAGCCTCTTTGTCCTTCTCAAGCATTCTCCGAAGGAATTCGGCATCCGTTTCCTGCTCATGACGCTGCTCCGAAGATGTCTCCGGGCCTGCTTTGGGTCCAGTGAGTGCGGCCATAACTGTTAGCATCACTTGGAGCTTTTGTTGTTGTTGCTCTTGAGCCTTAGTCACTGATCGCGTAAGCGGTCAATGACCTATGGAAATACGGCTATCCTCTTTTCCGGATGCCATATAGACGGTATGCACCACCATGCCTCCAGACTTAGGGCGTTTAGGCTCAGTGCCCTTGACATTTGTCGCAGACACGGGGATCTTCTCCAGCCTTCTCTTTTTATGGACTGGTGACATTGAGGGGGCCGTTGCAGCGGGCACCCAAACAGATGACACATTCTATGGCTTGACAGGGTGATCCTTCTCTTACCGAACCTTTATCTTCTTCGGTCGGCGGAAGTAATCTTGATCAATCACCGAGTCTTAGACTTGACACCAGACCTTGTAAATTTTAGAGGACAGTCGCAGAGGGGGGCTGCTCCAGCTTTGACTTTGTAGCGCTCTCCATAGGTGGAGGAGACCTTTTCAGCACAGCCGTCGGAGAGTTCTTACGGACCCTCCTGAGTGGTTCGAAGCTGTTCCTAGTTGGAACAGCAGCATCAATTTCCACCGTTGGAGCTGGTGGGGTAAGTCCGGAAGGGGAACTGTCCCCAGCTTTCCTCACTCGGCGCCAGTGACGACGTCGAGCATGGCGAGCGGCCGGGACCACCTCCATTGTTGAATCAGCTTTTCCATGCCCCCTGCTTTGATGAGAGACTGTTATTGGTGCTAGCCTACCGAAAACTGACGTCCGTTGAGAGGGGGTAGTTAGTCTTGCGAAGGCCAACATTCAAACAGGGGAAGCAGCCTTCGTGACTTCGCGTGGAGTAGGAGCTGAAATGGCCAGTCTTGTGAAGACTGACCCTTTAGCAGGAGAAGTCGCCTTGACGATTTCAAGAGCAGGAATGGTTATCCGCTTCGGGATGGCCGCTTCAGGTATCGCGGGCTTCTTCATAGGCCCACTTGAGCTTTGGCCCAGTCTGCTGAAAACTAAGGCGCTGGACATAGGCGACCCGTTGAGAAGGGGCCACGGTAGTTGTAAGCCGATCAAAGACCGGCTTCTTTGGAGCTTCATGCGACGGCATTTGAACGTTGAAGCTCGTTGGTGGGATCATGGTCCCGAAGAATAGCCCAGTGGTGGCTTGGGTCACTTATTCCACCGGCATTGTAAAAAGGGAGGCCGCTTGGGACCTGTAGGTTACTCCTCCAGATGAGGCGGAATGGGAGTTATAGTTGAAGTTAGTGCAGTTTGAAGCCATTGATGTTCTTTTTTCTGCACGAGAGCAAAACCAAATCTTAGTATCTCGAACCCAAGGGCAACCATATCAAACCGCGATTTGTTTGCGAAACAAGACACACAAAGTGTGGAGTGGAAAGAGGAAGAGGTCCCACCGGGCATGCCAGAATCTATTTACCACCGGAAACCGGGAAGACAAACATCTTGCCTAAATCTGGGGGCAGATACTATTTGGTGCTATCCGTCCACCTCTCCGAAGATGCCAAGTTGATTTATGGCACCGTATATCGGAGGTTTAGACGGATGCGGCCGTTGTATCAGACTTCATCACATTCCTCCTCGTTTGAGGGTTTTTTGGATTGTGGGGACGCTCTTCCCTGCAGGCGCAAGCCCCTACAGTTAATTACACTACCGCATCGCGGTAACCACTTTCTCCTTCTCCAGATGGTCACTTCGTGTCGTGTGTGTTTATTTTATTTTTGGTTGCCCGTGGATTGTATACGGAGACTAATTTATGTTGTCGCCCGTAGGATGCGGATTAGTCCAAATCCGTATTTTCTTAGATTTGGGTTTTGGGTTGGGTTTAAGGATCGTTAATCTCGTTTGAGATTAAGATCAACTTAAACGTTTGTTAAGGATACATTAGTCTAATTTTAGACTAAGATCTACTTAACAGGATCATTTAGATCTGACAAAAGAGTATTTGGGCTCTATTGTTTTAGTTTAGGGACTTTGCGGTCCAGTTTAAAGACATCATAGTCCATGGAGTTTAAAGACATCATAGTCTACAAAGTTTAAGGACATCATAGTCCATGAGTTTAAGGACCCCATAGTCCATGGTAGTTTAGAGACGTCGTAGTCTGTAAAGTTTAAGGACATCATAGTTCATGAGTTTAAGGACCCCACAGTCCATGGTTTATCTGGTTGTCGGGGCCCGTCACCTCTCTGAAGACGTTGAAGGATTACAACGACAAATATCATAGGAGTGAAGAGATGTACCCTTGAACCAATATTGGTTGGGATATCTATAGTCCAATTTGGAACTAAGATCAAAGATTTATGCGCATATGGGATCAATTAATCTGAATAAGGGTTCTGTGGCCACTTTGGGTTCGGCCCACTCAGATAAAATGTTGAGCATTGGTTCTGACAATTGTTTTTGTCTTTTACTGAGTGCTGAGCACTCATTATAGCTCTGGGGCTTTTATTATTTAAAGAACAATTTATGTTCATTTAGCGCACACGCAAGAAGCATATGGTGCGCTTGGCGCTGAGCGCCAGTCAATGAGCGCATTGCGCTTCTGGTGAAATAACGCACACGTAAGGAGCATGTGGCGCTGAGCGCCAGACAATGAGCGCATTGCGCCTCTGGTAAGTTGCGCACATGTGAGGAGCACGTGGCGGGCTTGGCGCTGAGCGCCAGACAAGACAATGAGCGCATTGCGCTTCTGGTGAAGTAGTGCACACGTGAGGAGCACGTGACGCGCTTGGCACTGAGCGCCAGACAATGAGCGCATTGCGCTTTTGGTGAAGTTCGGAGCGCTACGGCTCTGCAACGCTATGCGTTAATTTTGGAGCGCTGAAGCGCTTCTTTTGATTGGAGCGCTATGGCTCTGCAATGCTGTGCGTTAATTTTGGAGTGCTGAAGCGCTACTTTTGATTGGAGCGCTATGGCTATGCAGCGCTGTGCGTCAGATTTGGAGCGTTGAGCGCTAGATTTAATTAGAGCGCTAAGGCACTTTTTAGGCGGCTTTGCGCTCTGAGAATTAAGTTCTCTCTTATAAGAGACTTTGTCTCATGGATTTAAGAACAATGTTCTTATCTTTTATAGAAGATGTTTCAATCTCTTATGTTTTTGGTGAAAAGGCTTTGCCTTTTTGGATATGTGATTCTAAGAGAATTGAATTATTCTCCTCCTCTTTATAATGAGATATTATAATCTCTGAATAACAATTTGTCTTATAGATCTATGATCTGAAGAAGATAAAGTTCTTCCCCTTATTTTTTATGATGAGCTACTTTGATCTCTGTTGTGAAAGATCTTGGTCTTATAGATCTATGATCTTAGAGAAAGATGTAAATTCTTCTTTTTGTATGAGATGATTTCATCTCTCTGTTCACTTTTTACCTTGAAGAAAATCTTCTTCTTTTGAGAACTTGCTCTTTTGTCTTTGAAATTTCTCAAAATTTATTGGGGGAGGGGGGGTTCCTCTATCTGAGAATTGAAGTCTTGGGGCCTTTATATAGGGCAAGGCTGATTTGTTCAATCAGTTGAAGAGATATTTTCTCTAATTGATTTGGGGATTTCCCCACCGTTGGATTTTCGATCCTAGGGCTTTTGATTTATAGAAGGCAATTTTCTTGTTTTTAACAAGATTGGGAAATCTTTCCCCACAAAGAATTTATTCTGTATTTTAGTGATTTTTAATCACCATTGGATCATTGATCCGACGGTGCTCTGATTTACAGAGCAAAATCTTTTTTTGTTTGGAAAAATTATAAGGAATGTTTCCTTAACAGAATTTATTCTGGTCAACTGATGATTTTTAATCATGTTTGTTGGATCTTTGATCCAACAGTTGGGAACATTTAGTTCCAGCGCTAGCGCTCTCGTGATGCGCTGTTTATAGTGCAGCGCACTTAGCGCTAGCGCTTACGTGCTTTGCACGTGGTGCGCTGCAGCGCTCATGTGCTTTGCACGTGAGCGCTGCCTTAGAGTCTTTGACTCTCAGAGCTGGCGCTGTTATGAAGCGCTGCTTCATTTCAAAATTTGAAATTTGTACAGAGCTTTGCTCTGATTGGGAGAAACACTTAACAGGCCACTTCATGCCCTTCCACGCTAAGGATCAAAGCCCTCATCAAGAGGCCACCGAGCAGCTACCCTGCTCGGTCCATCCTTGGCTGGTAATCTCTTACCCCACGACACCAATGATCAAAGCTGTCATGACCGGAAGGTACAGAACGTGACCGACACTTAAATTATGAAGCGTCTAGAAGCGCAACGTAATCTAAGTAAGCCGAAGCCCAGAAATCTAAACCATTTAAAAGCATAAGTAATGGAAAACATGTTTAAAAGCAACATCAAATTTCTCAAAAATTTCGGCAGCGTCTCCTTTGTAAAAACTGGCCCCAAACAGGTACAAATAAGAATATATAAAAAAGCAATAATAAAGGCATCCCCAAGCGGGAGCTAGCTCTACGCCAAAAGGCGTAAACAACCACACAATGCACTAAAATATACAACGCCGAAGGGCGAGGCTCAAAACTCAAAATGAAAACAAAATCTGCCAAAAACCATAATAATACAAGCGCGACTCTGAGGTCGAAAGAATAAACAACTGGTCTTCTAAATATATCAAGTAATACAAGTCTGGTTGATGGAGCTTACTAGATACAAATGAAATGATAAAAGTACAGCGGCGGTCCTGATACAAGTGAACCAACCTACCAAGCAAATCACCCTGAATGAAATGATGTGCCAGCAAGCTGCCAAGGAAACCTGTACATCGAAACCTGTAAGAAAATTTGGCACAACGGGGGTGAGTTGCCAACTCGTGAGTAAAAGACATCTGCGAGTAGAAATCGCATGCACGACGATCTCCTAGGTCATAATAATATACTTAATATAACACTAGTCATCTAGTGGTGGCAGGGTAATAAACTATGCGTAAGTGCAATGCTCAGTGCTTGTGTCAGTACCTCAAGTAGTAACATGTCATGTGTATGAGTATGCATGCACCATGAATGTAAAACAATCAACCATGAAATCTGGATATATCTGTATAAGAAATCTTTAACTTGTATCATAGTAAAATTTGTATAGTAATCTGAAAACATCATCAATGAAATCCATGGAATCCATGTCAAGCATCGACACAAAACATATAAATCTCAAAGTATCAATACCTCATAGTCTCAATATCTCGGGCTCCGTCGGTCCGGATCGGCCCATATCATCAAATCTCACGACAACGGTCGGTATCCTCCGGATATCCGCCGCGCCAGATATCACCGGTAGGTAGTCTTCCCCTGTCAGGCTCATCATCTACAACTCGATCTTCTTGCCCCTGGGTACCATACCGAGCCCACCATATACCAGAGACGGTTCATCCACTCCTCGAATCGGGTTTCGAAATCCAACAGAAAATATGAAATCACATGGTGGACGACACATACATCACGAGAAAACCGCAACATGTATTTTAAAATGAGAGGGGGAGAGAAAGAGAAGTTATTATATATATTCTTGTGATTTCCCCCAAAATCCAGAAATCTCGTAGAAATCCAAAATCCCAAAATCATGAGTAAGTAAATAATGAGTATCGACATAAGCCCCACAATACTGCATGATAATATGAATATGTGAATGCATGAAGTGTCTAAGTAATAAATGAAATGTCTAAACTAGCACATGAGGGTAATCACACAATATTATACTGGACTAGCATTTAGCTAATTATATCAATAAAAGATAATATGTTCTAAAGTGTACGTGACATGGCAATTACCGATGATGATGTGTGTGAGCCGGCAAATAAGTGTACGCGGAACATGCGCATCATCGGTAATGGTGCTGGTGTCCTAACAGGCAGAGTATCACAATAGCTAAAGAAACATATGTGTGAACATGCAATGCGATGAATACAACATGAATATAACGGTGAAGGTGTAGTAAACGCATAACTAGAAAATACCTACTAATTACGAGTCATACCGTTTGTTGTTTGAAAAAGCACGATTCATTAGTTTTGAAAATAAGTATGACTTAAGCCTAAACTAAGATCTACCTAACCAACTAAGGAACTAACTAAAGAAACTAGTCGAAAGGAAAGAAGAATCCTCCCAAAATTTGAGTCGATATCTCAAGTAGTCGGCGATCCAGCCTCGATAGCGTCATGTATATAGTACGACTTCCTCAAGTCAAGACTGCGGATCAATCATCACATATATGCCCCGTACGGTAAAATCCATCGTACAGCATCCCAAAATCGGGGTACGGGTCAACTATCATATATATACATCATCGTTCGAATAGTATCATCATCAAATAATATCCTGATCAAGGGTACTGTACTATAATCGCATGCATCCCAATATCATCAAATATATATCATAGTCTGTATAAATATACATTGTCAAATGATCCACTAAAATATCATGTCATATGTCATATCATGATTAAGTCATATATTACAATCTGGGTTCTATTATAGAGTCTCGTTCATTCCAATGTCATCAACACATATTATCGTTTATATAAATATATTTTATATAATCTCATTGCCCAACGATCCGCTACTATCATAACACATCTCATTTCATAACTCGATCATATATCCAATAAATCACGGCATCAAGCCTAGTCATATCGACTCATCGCCATGTATCATATAGCCTCCTCATATCACATGTATATGTTGTGTGTGTGTGTGTGTGTGTACACAGACACACATTCCTATATGTATATATATATATACACACACACACATATACACCAAGTCAAGTTTATGTATGTGCGTGTGTATGTGTCTACATGAAACCTACGAATTCCCTCCAAGGCAGTCATCCTCATGGTTAAGTCTTTCTAAATCAGTCTAGTCCAACCTAAAGTCTTCAATAGGACCCTACTCGCCAAGAATCTAAGGTCACGTCCGACTTCCTAATAACAGTACGTAATATCCTTATTCTACATTTGCGGGGGTGCTATACACCATCCACCCGACTTCCCCCGTAGATATACATCTACTCACCTGGTCCTTGTCTGCCGAAGTCGATACCACCATCCTCTTCTTCATCGTACGAAGTCCACGTGAGGGGTACCTATACGCAAACGTATATAATATCGTAAACTGAAATCACGGACAGAACCAAAATAGCGCACGAAACGCGCATAGGTTAAAACCTATGACCCGCTCATGCAAAATGACCAAATAACCCTCGATATCGGCGTACAAACGTCGATTGATCGAGATAAAACACAAACGTACAAATCGTAGATCCAAAACTCACTAATTATAATATACAATAGATTGCAACTCATCGAAAACTCAAAATAAATCAAATCGGTTGAATCTCGGGGATTCAGATTGAGCAGGTCCAAGACAGCATATATGCACTGCAGATTTAGTAGACAGAGAAGTCAAAACCATATTGGTATAACATTGAAAGGGCAAGAGATATCACAGAGCGACCAGTTTAGATATCTAGGTTCCATCATCCAAAAGAATGGGGAGATCGATAGTGATGTTAATCAAAGGATCCAAGCTGGTTGGTTGAAATGGAGGAGTGCAACAGGGATTTTGTGTGATCGTAACTTTCCGTTAAAATTGAAAGGGAAGTTTTATCGGAGCGCTATTCGGCCGGCCTTATTATATGGTACAGAATGCTGGGCTCCTAAGAAGCATCATACACAGAAGATGCACGTAGCGGAGATACGCATGCTTCGTTGGATGTACGGTAACACTAGAAAAGATAAGGTACGAAATGAGAATATTCGTGCAAAAGTTGGTGTAGCACCTGTGGAGGAGAAGATGCGGGAAAACCGGCTAAGATGGTTTGGTCATGTGCGATGCAGACCTATGGAAGCACCGGTTCGACGAATAGATACTCTCGATATGGGCAATGGCAAAAGGGCAAAAGGAAGACCGAAGAAAACATGGATGGAGGTGATACGAAACGATATGGTTGCCAAAGGACTCAATGAAAGTATATTGTTCGATAGAAGTGAGTGGAAACAGAGGATTCATGTGCTGGACCCGGCGTGATTCTCATGTTGGTTCATGTAGCCCACCCCATATGCTTGGGATAAAAGGCTCAGTTGTTGTTGTTGTTGTTGGTTTATTTCCGAAAACTTAGAAAGCGTCAATTAACCGTTTCACTTCAAAACTTGATATTTAAATGAAACTAATGGCCATAATATTCACCAAATATCATAACTAGGATATATAAACCATTCCTATAATTTATCCTTATCAATTTGTAGTGAATTGAAAATTCTAGTTTGCAAAAATATCAAATTTTAATACTTTTTAAAGAAAAATTCACAATTCAACAACTAAGATAGATTTTGCATATTTTAAATTGTTAAACCACTCATGGGAATCTTAATGATGCACTAAAAATCCTAACTAGATTTTAATATCACAATTAAATTACATTCTAAAAACCTAGTTAGCAATTTAGCATAATTATCACAATTTTTAAACTAACCATTAACAACTAGTAACCAAATTAGGTTTTGCATTCAATTAACATGTTAGTCTACCCATTAAAACCATGAATCATTGATAAATATCATCACTAGAATTTTATCTCACCAATTTATATAAATTATAAAAACCTAGTTTGCATAAAAATGGCATATTTAGCAAAATTTTAATTTAACAATTAGCAACTAGCAACTAGCTTATCTTTTACATGATTTAATATGTTAAACTACCACTCACCACCACAAATAAATGATCAAAAACCCTAACTTGATCCAAACCCTAAACTTGAATTTTCAAGTTTACAACTAGCACAAAATTAACACTAAAAGATTTAAGCAATTCATACAACAATTTCATTATAGGTTAAAAATTTATACCTCACATTCAAGAGATCAAACATGAAAATCATAGCCTCCAAAATGCTAACTTTGCTCCAAAATCCATGCTAAATAGGCCAAAGAATAATTGGTAGGATTTAAATTAGGAATTTGTGGGTTTTTATTTGAATTTTTAATGAATTTTTGGATGATTTTTGAGAAGAATCGAAGTGGAGAAATGGGGGGGCTGCCCATGGTGTGGCCGGCCATGAGATATGAGGGTAGAGAGAGAGAAAATGTGAGGAAATGTGTAGAAACATCTTCAAATAGTTACCTCTTTTAAGTCTTTTCATAATTATTTCATTTTCCATATTAAATTCCATCGTAGAATTCTCTAGAATTTGAAACCAATTCAAGAAGAGAAAAGAATGCAACCATCTTAATTCTAATATGTCATGGTTCTCATTTGTCAAATTAGCCCATTGCAATTTATAATTTGCACCTATTTAATGTATAATTGAAAACTTATGTAAATATTGAAAATTAATTAATTACGAAAAATATTTTAGTAAACTAATAATTTATAAGTCACTAAATAAACACCATTTAGTAGTAATTACATAGTTAAAATAGGCGTATTTAAATCTATATTTAAAAATAATTGTAGTTGGGTTTTACGGAAAATACGGTTTATTTTACCGATTATCAGAAAATTCACCTAAAGGATTTTATTTATTTGATTATTTATTTATTTATTTATTTTTAAAACGTTACAATATTCCCTCCTTAAAGAAATTCGGTCCCTGAATTTAAATTAAAACTCTCCCCAAATACAAAAACATTTAGCAAAACACTCAAATCATCGGGGCTCCGAAATCATTAATACATAACTAAAAATCAACTCCGTCAAGCATAACGCAATCATCGGAGTTATGGTGAAAATACCATGTCAAAGTCCAATATGAAAACCAACATGAAATTCATCAAAACTATAACTTGTTATATAGTGCGCATTGTAGAAAAATATAATAGAGAATCATGCAAAACCACCTGAATAGAGAAGCATGCAAAAACACCTAGGTACTGATCTCAGGACAGTCCTGCTCGATTATCAAACCAAATAGTAAATATCATAAAAATGTACTGCTCAAAATGAAATCAATCTCAAATACAGTATACGAGGTACCACGTGCGTCCGGTGCGCACGAAAATCGAAATCAAATACAAATGCCATGAATACGCACAGAAACAAAACTGGGTGCAACGGGTGTGCACAAAAAACATCTGTGAAGTGCAACGGGCGTGCACGACAATAATATCAGGTGCATCTAATCTGCACAAAACCCCGATTTAGTGTATCTGGTGTGCACAAAACACATCAAGTGCGCCAAGTGTGCGCAAAAATCTCAATCAAGTGCACATGGTGCACGAAAACATACACCGAATATCAAACTCGAAATCACAGTAAGAAAAGTGCATGAAAATTATGTCGAAGCATACGTCAAAATCATGTGCAACCCATATGCACGAACTCAAATCAATATCTCAAAATGTATAAAACCACATCGAGTGCACTAGGTATGCACAAAACAATATCAATAAAACTGATATATGAAACACGAATAGAGTGTAATGAATGTACACATAGGAAATACCAATCATAGAACAAAATCCTCAAAATACCAAAATCCAAACAACGGAAATATGAAATTCAAATCACCAAATCTCAATCGTAAACACTATCGTCAATATGCGCATTTTCTAATGTCGACTGATTCGGACTCGTCTCCTCATAGCTGTGCTGACTGCGCTACAAACGGCTATGCTCATATCTAGAGTCTCCCACGTAATCTATCCCTTCACTTAATATCCGGACTACGTTAAATTTTTCGATCGATTCATCAAAATCCCATAATTCCCCAAGAGCTCAACACTCCAGTATAGTTTAAAAATATCCAGTACACGCCCCAGCATCTGCGGACTAGCCGTAGAAGGGCAAACCCAAGCCTCACTAATGGCACCGCGGAACTGCCGCAAACCCTAAGGTTCACCAGCATTCTCATGGTCATTATGTCGAGTTAGGGTTTCATTCTTCTAGAGGGTCCATAGAAATACCTGCATATTCTTCCGAATATTTTAAACTTTGGAAAATGGGTTTCTGGCATTCGTTCGAACCTTTTAACTTCGTCTGGACGACATGTGAATACCCTTCGTCCGCACACTAAACAATGCTTCAATCCTTCAGAATAGACAATACCCTAACGGTCATCGCATTCGAGCCACAGCTCCCTCTGCCCGTGCGACCGTGGTAACAGAAACCACCATCCGACATTGACGAAGATAGATCATAGGAACAGATAGAATATGATGCAAATGAAATGTACATCCTAAGGTTTCTTAAGCAGAGTAGCGTATCGTAAATATGCCGCGGATCATACCCACGGTACGTCACTCTACCTAAATCATCTACTCCATCAACCAAGGGTCATCCTAGACTTAGACAAGAGTTAAACGTAGCACTCTAATACCAACTTTGTCACGACCCGAAGGTACGGAACATGACCGGAACTTAAATTACGAAGCGTCTAGAAGCATAACGTAATCTAAGTAAGCCGAATCTCAGAAATCTAAACCATTTAAAAGAAAACGTAAAGGAAAACATGTTTAAAAGCAACATCAAATTTCTCAAAAATTTCGGCAGAGTCTCCTTTGTAAAAACTGGCCCCAAACGGGTACAAATAAGAATATATACAAAAGCAATAATAAAGGCATCCCCAAGCGGGAGCTAGCTCTACGCCAAAAGGCGGAAACAACCACACAATGCACTAAAATATACAACGCCGAAGGTCGAGGCTCAAAACTCAAAATGAAAACCAAATCCACCAAAAACCATAATAATACAAGCGCGACTCTAAGGTCGAAAGAATAAACAGCTGGTCTTCTAAATATATCAAGTAATACAAGTCTGGTTGATGGAGCTTACTAGATACAAATAAAATGATAAAAGTACAATGGCGGTTCTGATACAAGTGAACCAACCTACCAAGCAAATCAACCTGAATGAAATGATGTGCCAGCGAGCTGCCAAGGAAACATGTACATCGAAACCTGTAAGAAAATTTGGCACAACGGGGGTGAGTTGCCAACTCGTGAGTAGAAGACATATGCGAGTAGAAATCATTAAATATCACGACAACGGTCGGTATCCTCCGGATATCCGCCGTGCCAGACATCACCGGTAGGTAGTCTTCCCCTGTCTGGCTCATCGTCTACAACTTGATCTTCTTGCCCCGGGGTACCATACCGGGCCCACCATGAACCCGAGACGGTTCATCCACTCCTCGAACCGGGTCTCGAAATTCAACAGAAAACAAGAAATCTCATGGCGGACGACACATACATCACGAGAAAACTGTAACATGTATTTTAAAATAAGAGGGGGGGAGAGAGAGAAGTTATTATATATATTCTTGCGGTTTTCCCCAAAATCCAGAAATCTCATAGAAATCCAAAATCCCAAAATCATGAGTAAGTAAATAATGAGTATCGGCATAAGCCCCACAATACTGCATGATAATATAAATATGTGAATGCATGAGGTGTCTAAGTAATAAATGAAATGTCTAAACTAGCACATGAGGGTAATCACACAATATTATACTGGACTAGCATTTAGCTGATTATATCAATAAAAGATAATATGTTCTAAAGTGTACGTGACATGGCAATTACCGATGATGATGTGTGTGAGCCGGCAAATAAGTGTACGTGGAACATGCGCATCATCGGTAATGGTGCTGGTGTCCTAACAGGCAGAGTTTCACATTAGCTAAAGAAACATATGTGTGAACATGCAATGCCATGAATACAACATGAATATAACGGTGAAGGTGTAGTAAACGCATAACTAGAAAATACCTAATAATTACGAGTCATACCGTTTGTTGTTTGAAAAAGCACGATTCATTAGTTTTGAAAATAAGTATGACTCGAGCCTAAACTAATATCTACTTAACCAACTAAGGAACTAACTAAAGATACTAGTCGAAAGGTAAGAAGAATCCTCCTAAAGTCTGAGTCGATATCTCAAGTAGTCGGCAATCCAGCCTCGATAGCGTCACGTACATAGTACGACTTCCTCAAGTCAAGAGTGCGGATCAATCATCACATATATGCCTCGTACGGTAAAATCCATCGTATGGCATCCCAAAATCGGGGTACGGGTCAACTATCACATATATACATCATCGTTCGAATTTAAAGAAAGATTGGCATCATTGGTAGATAGCTTTGTGAAAAGGAGGGGAACATATTCCTTCTTAGGTCGCTTAGTGGATGTAGAGGTCCGATGGATCAGTAAATGTGACTTCTGGATGATGGAAAAAGCGGTCTTCCTCGCCGTGTCCAGCAAGTCCACCCAGTTGTGTTGGCTTGCTGTGAAAAAATGTCGAAGGTACTCCTCAAGCAAGGCATTCACCCGCTCTGTCTGACCATCAGTCTGTGGGTGATTGCTTGTAGAGAATTTCAAGTCCGAACTAGTTGAATACCAAAGAGCGTCGTCCAGAACCTGCCCGTAAACCGAGTGTCTCTGTCACTTACTATGTCTTCGGGTAATCCCCAGTACTTAACTACGTTCTTGTAGAATAATTGTGCCGCCGTGTCTGCAGGACAAGCATTCGGCGCTGGAACAAAGATAGCATACTTAGAAAAAACCTGTCTACCACAACCAACATATATAGTATCATCATCAAACAATATCATGATCAAGGGTACTGTACTATAATCGCATGCATCCCAATATCATCAAATATATATCATCGTCTGTGTAAATATACATTGTCAAATGATCCACTAAAATATCATGTCATATGTCATATCATGATTAAGTCACATATTACAATCTGGGTTCTATTATAGAGTCTCGTTCATTCCAATGTCATCAACACATATTATCGTTTATATAAATATATTTTATATAATCTCATTGCCCAACGATCCGCTACTATCATAACACATCTCATTTCATAACTCGATCATATATCCAATAAATCACGGCATCAAGCCTAATCATATCGACTCATCCCCATGTATCATATAACCTCCCCATATCACATGTATATGTTCTGTGTATGTGTGTACACACACACACATTCCTATATGTATATATATATATACACACATATACACCAAGTCAAGTTTATGTGTGTGCGTGCGTGTGTGTCTACATGAAACCTACGAATTCCCTCCAAGGCAGTCATCCTCATGGTTAAGTCTTTCTAAATCAGTCTAGTCCAACCTAAAGTCTTCAATAGGACCCTACTCGCCAAGAATCTAAAGTCACGTCCGACTTCATAATAACAGTACATAATATCCTTATTCTACGTTTTCGTGGGTACTATACGCCATCCACCCGACTTCCCCCGTAGATATATATCTACTCACCTGGTCCACGTTTGCCGAAGTCGATGTCGCCATCCTCTTCTTCATCGTCCGAAGTCCACGTTAAGGGTACCTATACGCAAACATATATAATATCGTAAACCGAAATCGCGAACAGAACCAAAATAGCGCACGAAACGCGCATAGGTTAAAACCTATGACCCGCTCATACAAAATGAACAAATAACCCTCGACATCGGCGTACAAACGCCGATTGATCGAGATAAAACACAAACGTACAAATCGTAGTTCCAAAACTCACTAATTATAATATACAATAGATTGCAACTCATCGAAAACTCAAAATAAATCAAATCGGTTTATTTCCGAAAACCTAGAAAGCGTCAATTAACCGTTTCACTTCAAAACTTGATGTTTAAACGAAACTAATGGCCATAATATTCACCAAATATCATAACTAGGATATATAAACCATTTGTATAATTTATCCTCATCAATTTGTATTGAATTGAAAATTCAGTTTGCAAAAATATCAAATTTTAATACTTTTTAAAGAAAAAATCACAATTCAACAACTAAGCTAGGTTTTGCATATTTTAAATTGTTAAACCACTCATGGAAACCTTAATGATGCACTAAAAATCCTAACTAGATTTTAATATCACAATTAAATTAATTTCTAAAAACCTAGTTAGCAATTTAGCATAATTATCACAATTTTTAAACTAACCATTAACAACTAGTAACCAAATTAGGTTTTGCATTCAATTAACATGTTAGTATACCCATTAAAACCATGAATCATTGATAAATATTATCACTAGAATTTTATCTCACCAATTTATATAAATTATAAAAACCTAGTTTGCATAAAAATGGCATATTTAGCAAAATTTTAATTTAACAATTAGCAACTAGCTTATTTTTTACATGATTTAATATGTTAAACTACCACTCACCACCACAAATAAATGATAAAAACTCTAACTTGATCCAAACCCTAAACTTAAATTTTCAAGTTTACAACTAGCACAAAATTAACACTAAAAATGCTAGATTTAAGCAATTCATACAACAATTTCATTATAGGTTAAAAATTTATACCTCACATTCAAGAGATCAAACATGAAAATCATAGCCTCCAAAATGCTAGGTTTGCTCCAAGATCCATGCTAAATAGGCCAAAGAATAATGGGTAGGATTTAAATTAGAAATTTGTGGGTTTTTATTTGAATTTTTAATGAATTTTTGGATGATTTTTGAGAAGAATTGAAGTGGAGAAATGTGGGGGCTGCCCATGGTGAGGCCGGCCATGAGAGATGAGGGTAGAGAGAGAGAAAGAAAATGTGAGGAAATGTGTAGAAACATCTTCAAATAGTTACCTCTTTTAAGTCTTTTCATAATTATTTCATTTTATTTCATTTTCCATATTAATTTCCACCCTAGAATTTTCTAGAATTTGAAACCAATTCAAGAAGAGAAAAGAATGCAACTATCTTAATTCTAATATTTCATGGTTCACATTTGTCAAATTAGCCCATTGCAATTTATAATTTGCACATATTTAATGTATAATTAAAAGCTTATGTAAATATTGAAAATTAATTAATTATGAAAATATTTTAGTAAACTAATAATTTATAAGTCACTAAATAAACATCATTTACTAGTAATTATATAGTTAAAATAGGCGTATTTAAATCTATATTGAAAAATAACTGTAGTTGGGTTTTACGGAAAATACGGTTTATTTTACCGATTATCAGAAAATTCACCTAAATGATTTTATTTATTTAATTATTTATTTATTTATTTTTAAAACGTTACAAAAGCCCTCATCAAGAGGAAACCGAGCAGCTACCCTGCTCGGTCCATCCTTGGCTGGTAATCTTTTATCCCACGATGCCAAGAATCAAAGCCCTCGCTAAGAGGCCACTGAGCAGCAACCCTGCTCGGTCCATCCTTAGCAGGCCTCTCAATGCCCTCCTGCACTAGGGATCACAACCCTCACCAAGAGGCAATCGAACAGCAACCCTGCTCAGTCCATCTATGGCTGCTCAACTTTCTGCACGTCTTTTGATAAGCAATCCCCACCTCGACTTCGGGGCCATGGAGATAACGACCTTTCACCGGTCTTTTCACACTTAGGAAATGGTTGAATTCAACTCGGCGGGCGATCGCTAGACGAAGAACCGATCTCTGACCTAACACGTCATGAAAGCAGTACCTAACGCATCATGAAAGCGGTACCGCACAAATAGAGACTTAACCACAAACAAAGAGAAAATGTGCACGCAAATAACACTGCAAAAATATTTCATTCTCCAAAATCGGAGGTCTTTGCAGAGATATTATGGGCTCCCCAGCCTTACAAAATCGCCCGGGGGCTTACAAAATTTCAGCGGAAAAAGAAAATAAGGAGGCGAGGAGGTTCAGGCCTCGGGGTCGGGGAGTGCCTCGATGAGCTCCACTTCTACCATGATAACTGGGGTGGCATCTTGATGGTCGGCGCCCACCACAGGAGCCTCGGCGCCAGTAGCCGGGACGACCCACTTCTCCCCAATGCTCCCACCAGGGGCCTCTCCCCTTGCAGCTCTCCCAGAGGCATTCCCCCGCGCCTCATCCCCGAGGAGGTACTCACCCCGGAGCTCGCCGTCAAGAAACTCCGGCATCATGGCCCTGACGGCGTCGAGAGAGTCGTGCCAAATGATGGCAGCGGCACCAGCGAGGTCGGTGTAGTACTGGTCTGACTTCTTGTAGCTCTCTACTGCCTTCGACGCTCGGAGCTCGGCACGCCTCGTTCATTCCTTCGCTACCTCGTTCTCCCTCCGGAGGGTGCTCGCCGTCTTCTTTAGGGTGGCGACAAGCACCGTGGAATCTTCCAACTTAGCCTCGGCGGCTCGGGCGGCCTCTCGGCACTTGATGATCTCTCGATCCCCGGCCGCCACCCGGTCTTCGAGAGCAGTGACCCTCTCCATCGCCGGTTGCAGCTCTAGCCTTGAGCTCTCCTCCCGCGAGGAGAACTCTCCTGCGGCCTGCATCGCCAGGGTACTCGTCCTCCATGTTGACGACGAGGGCGACGTGCTGGAGGACGTGAAGAAAACAAATAAGGGTCAAAAAGAGAACGGGGGCGCCTAATCTCGTGAACAAAAATACTAAATGAAGACCCGAGGGGGTGCGGACACTAACCTGCACGGCCTCTTGGACTATGGCCGCCATTTGGGCCCGGAGGGTCCCCCGAGGGATTCTGCCCCTGGCCGACCTTTCCATCTCCGAGAGCAGGCTGTCGGCAACGCAAATCCCCGGGGGCATCTCGAAATGAAGCTCCTCTTCGTCCACGATGATCGGGGAAGCCGGGAAGCTGGGCGCCGTCCTATGAAACCTCTTGAGGAGAGACGCAGAGGAACCAATCTCACCTCCCACCTCCAAAACCCGGGGCTCCTGATCCCGAGCGCATTTTCGGTTCTGCGCATGGCTGGACTCCGGGGCCCGGGGCGTGCTTGAGCGCCTAGCTAGAGCGGTCGCTGGTGGAGCCGGAGCCGACGACGGGCGAGAGGGACCGACACCTCCGGCCTTCTTCCCCATCTTCTGTTCGACTAGGGCTGCCCGAAATTTGCCTAGATCCATGGGTTCTACATAAGACCAAAAAACAAAGAAGGGGTTAGCAATGCCTGAAAAAGAGGAGGAATACACAAGTCTAAACAGGTTGCCTGAAAACTCCTAACTTACCCGCGAACTGGGCGGGGCTAAGCCTGACCCAACTGATGGCCTGCTCAAACAGCAACACATCAGCCCGGGAGTGGGGCTCCCACTCCGACACCGCCGCCGTGTCGGGACCATTCGACCGCCTCACCCGCGGGCAGTTGACCCTGTGCCACTAGATGGGCACAGGCCAATCCTCACCCTCGGGCGACCCGACAAACAAAAACTTCTTCCTCCATTCGTGAATAGAAGAAAGTACTACGACGACCTCCGACCCGACAGCATCTCCTCGGTGTTTTCTAAAAGAGATGTATACCCAGCTCGGCTCGCCCTTGCGAGTGTTGGGGTGGTTTTTGTAGCAGAGAGAAGAAATAAGAAGGCTCCGGCTGAAAGGGATCTGGCGTAATTTCAACCGGACCAGGAACCCAAGGAGAATCCTCCAAGAGTTTGGCACTAACTGGCCCTGGGCTAACTCAAAATAATTCAACGTCGCACTCTCCTCGGGGGAGAAGGGCAGGCGCATCTCGGCCCAAAAGTCTTCCAGGTACAAGGCATTCTCCTTACCCCGTACCTGGTCTGCCATCTCCCCCTCCTCGGCCAGACGAAGCGAGTAGCCGGAAGGAATGTGGAAACGAGTCCGGATGGTGGCGAGCTCATCCGCATGCCTCAGCATAGATGACGCACTAGGAACACCCCCAACCTGCGCTCTGTGGACCGCCCCCGTCGCACGACCCCACGAAACATGACTAACCCTAATTTTCCGGGGGGCTCCGACTCAGACGACGAAGAGAAAGAAGCAGAAGAGGAAGAAGAAGAAGAGGAAGCTATAGAAGACTCCCTAGACTCTTCTCGGATTATTTCTACAGACTTCTCGGTTGAAGACATCTAACATGATCAAAAGGATGAGGTCCTCGGAAGAGAAAATGCAGGGATACCAACCTAAAAAAAGAACGCTGAGCTAACACCAAAGGGACGAGGAAA
The DNA here is from genome assembly GCA_030015575.1 of Agapanthus africanus. Classification (NCBI taxonomy): domain Eukaryota; kingdom Viridiplantae; phylum Streptophyta; class Magnoliopsida; order Asparagales; family Amaryllidaceae; genus Agapanthus; species Agapanthus africanus. Next base: position 519,306,071 of record JASDDO010000012.1, on the reverse strand, counting down.
TTATGATGAGGTATGGACTGTTAGTTATATGTATGCCCTAGAGGCCATTACTGTACATAGGATGTATATTGTAGTGGATGCTGGGATATATATAGGGAGGACTTTCTTGCTCGACATGATAGTATGCTATCTGGTTGCTCTTTATCTTAACGTGTACACTGATTGTCTCTCTGTTACATGTTGGTAAAGCCCTTAGGATGTGTACTTGACTACCTGGACTATGATGCGGATCATACTAGTGGGGACATGGTAGTCCATAAGTACATCCTTCAAGGTCCCTAGTCATGGGTGTATCGAGACGGGGCATCGATATACCAGAGTAGACTAGCGTATACCTTCTCGACCCATACAGATGGGCGATGGATGATCCCATATCCATTGGTGTTTGACATCAGAGATGATATACGGGTGCTCAGTGGAGACTGGGTACACTGGACGGACTCGCCGAGAACTCCCAGATGGTATTATACCTTACGTCAGATGGCAGTTCTCTGGTGACACTGGTACAGGTTAGTCTGTTGACCCGAGATCATCATAGAGTCTTGTGTGATTCCCACTGTTCTTTGATTTCCACCTTACCACGTCCAAGAGGGCGTGCAAAACGGTGGTTTTTAGGTACAGTCCCGAATCACATGGAGGCAATGAGCGATAGGAGGGGATTCGTCTCTCCCGGTATAGGGAGTTGATGTTGCGCTGTGTTCGATTGGCTATAACCGGAAATCCCTGGCCAGGGTTGCTGAGATTTACTGGTAAGTGTTACCAGTAGTTTATCGAACTGTTATAGACCTCATATCGACACGACTTATCGAGCTATTGGGGTCTGACGTTTACCACCCCTAGGCAAGATATGCGACATATCAGACGACGAGACCGGACTGTACGATAAGTGTTACTGGTTGGATTCACAGGAGTGTGAGCGGGCTTGCTCGTCGATCTTCTGATCGCTCAATACCCGGGTAGCCGTTACGTTTAGCAGACCGCTTGCGGCTTGTGGGTGCTTGATATGATCATCATCTGCTGCCGGCGTATTGACGAGTCTTTAGAGTCCTACACAGAGGTTTCCTGGCTCAAGCGAAACGAAATAGGAGCACATATGAGATATGTGCAGGACCGAGAATAATACTAGTATGTGATACTGTATTGGATTCTCGCGATTTGTGACATTGATCGGTTATATGCGATATAGACGGGTTATTGGATCAAGTGTTGATTCGATAAGTTGTTACTATTGATATTAGTCGGTTATATGCGATATGACCGGATCATTAAATCAAGTGTTGATTTAATGATTTAATGCATAATTATATATTTGATATATTACTTTGCATTAACTAGTATTGGTTCACTTAAGATGGATTTTCTCACTTGATTTGCACAAGTTGTATATGTGATATATTTTTTGTGCACTTGTTTGTATCATGTTTGATGATACATGCAAACTTGGGTGTGCATGCTTTAAACCATGGTTTAGGTTAATGGTTAAGGGTTTGAATTATTTATTTATCTATTTATTCATTATGGAAAAGATGAAATGGTGGCTTTCTTTTTCTTTCTTTGCTTGAAGATTCTTGAAGCTTCAAAGCATCTTTGAAAGTCTACCACTTTGTCTTCATCCTAAACCTAACCATTATACCCAACCCTAGTTTATTCTCTACACTTGTTAACTCACCCATGGTTGCTAAATGATAACCATCACTTCATTTTCATTTTAAAATAGAGAATTCTTATTCTTTTCTTGTTCTTCATCTTCTTCTTCAAGTGAAGAAGAAGAAAAGCTCTCTTGAAAAATGTCAAGTGATGATTCCAAGTGAGAAATCCAAATCCAAAGTGAACCCACTTCGTATTTCTTCATCCTCTACCACTTGCCAAGTAGTATAGGGTGTTTTCTTCATAAGTTTTATAACTTGGTGAAGTTGGAGCTTGATCTTGAGTTGCCTCGACGTAGATCATTTTCGGCATCGAAGTTGACGACCTAGCCCGCCCATTTCTCCGATGAAGCCGACGCTAGAGTCCGGGATCTGATGATCGCAGCGAGGGGACATCTTCACGGAGCTAAGCAAGTGGAGGACCGGATCTACAAAGGTTGTATTTTCGGTTCACTCATAGTTAAGTTGTTAACTAGCTTGTAGTTTCGCCTATTCTCTAGTCAACGATCGCTTTAGGGTTTCTCGGCAATGGAAATTTTTGAATTTGGCATGGTTGATACCTTGTGGAACCTCATTAGTGTGCCGTGGAACCCTACAGTGGTATCAGAGCCTAGCTAGAGCCTTAGGCGATGTGTAGACGATATTAGAAGTCCGGTCGAACCGAAACCCTAATGCAAATTCCTTCTCTGTCCAATTTTTGAAAATGTGGATTTTTCGTGATTAAAATTATGCAGAAAAATCAGCAGGGTTTTCTAAGAGTTACTGTGCAAAACGAGCTTCTAAATCGACCAAGTCGCCGCGGAACCGCGGCAAAAACATGGCTATTGCGGCGGTTCAGCGGCCGTACGGTCGCCTCTGTCATCCAATTTTGCACAGTAATGTCCATTATAGTTTCCTGACTTTTCTGGGAAGTTTTAATATTTACTCAAGAGTTGAGTTTTCTGGGTTGTATTGGGGACTCGGTGTTTCGATCGGGATGTCTAATTTTTTCTATGTGTTTTTCCGGATAATTTTAGAATATGTTAAAAAGTTCGACCGGATATAAATACCCACTTTTTCCCCTGTCGGGAAATTTCCAAGTGTTGGATCTTTCCGTGGTTTAATAACGTTCTAAATAGTGCAAGTAACGCGATGGACCCTCTAGAAGACAACAAACCTTAACTCGATTATGTGACCGTCTTGAACTACCCTTTGAACCTTCGGGTTTGGGGCAGTACGGCGTGCCACATGTGAGGCATTGGCTTGACCCTTCTACGGCTGGACCGTTGGTACTGAGGCATGAAGTGAATGTTTTTAAACTTATTTCATGTGTTGAGCTGTTTCGGGAAAACTTGGGTGTTTGAATGTTCGATCGGAAAGTTTAACATTTTCTATTTATCTGGAATGGGATACAATACTTGGAATCCACAAGTAGTTATGAGATAACTGATTTGGAAGTTATAAACATAGCAGTTTAGTCTCACTTGATCAGTTGCCACGGAATTTTGGTGTGATCAAAAGTCCGTCGCAATCACGTAGCGTACACGGATACTCGCCGGTAAAACTTAATAGATAGCCACGCCCCATAGCCCCCGACCAAGTGACTGTAGGAGAACCCCGTCGCCGAAAGCATCCGTTCGGGTGCTCGCGGCAGCGGTGTTCCGCCTTGGTGCACTTCGTCGACGGCATCGGGGGTGCGGCTGCCTACTAAAGTTTGCGACGAGCATTCGATCAAAATGTCGGGAATCTTGTTGAATTGCCCGACTTGATATTTAAAAGTGTTTTCGATAATGAGACTAAAATGCGGAGTTTATAATTGTTAGGCATGTGATGTCTAAGAAATTCATTTAATTAGGCATGCGATGTCTAAAGAAGTTGCGGATTCCAACTGTTGTAGTTTTACACTTTCTTTTCTGTGACCGTAAGTGTAATATGTGATATCGCCGGTTTCGTTGCCATATGTCAACGACAATTGGGATACGCATGTTTACTTACGTTGATGACATGTGTTGTTATGTGTTGCTGGATATGTTATATTGGATCGTCGTGTTTGAATAGCCGGGTTTTTTATGTGAGATGAGTGTTTTTCATTTTCATTCATGTAAAAACCTTGTATGTAATATTATTTTATTGGGGCACTTCCAGGTTGCGGAAGATGTCACCCTTTGTATATTATTTACTTTTCCGCACTAGGATAGACCCAAGGAGGAGAGCACAAGTAACCGGGTTCTGGAGTCCAGTGGGAGACCAACTCGAGGAGTCGAGTCCGGGTCTCCTAACTCTAGAATTGGTAGGGTTGCTTGCCGCTCTCGTAGGGGTCTTGGGGTGTGGGTTTGGCTATTCATCGCGACCGTAGAATCCGTGTTTTATACATGCTCGTATTGAAAACACGGACGTCCTAGTATATCCAATATTTCATATGATTCTTCTGCTGCGATATCTGTGATGTGATCATGTGATGTTCTGTGATAGATACAGTATATAGTATATATGATATATTATATAGACGTTACTTATGTTTTGCACTCGCGCTAGCCCTGCCCCGCTCTGTCGTTAGTTGCCTAACCTAACGGTACACGAAGGGACATCGAGGCGAATGCGGATGGCATAAGTGTACGTCGTATTTATCTGTGATGTTTAGGTAACTTAAATGATGGGACTTCATTAATGTGATTAATGAAAGAAAAGAAACCTAAAGATGTTGTGGAATCGAATTTTCAAAAACAGGTAGCTACAGTTCTTGCTTTGCATCGCGGTGTTCCTTATAGAACATCCTGCACCTTATTCGATAAGGAAAGGGCCGAGATCCCTTCACCGGGAGTGACCCTTTTAGCAATAACTGGCAGATGTTACACACTCGGTTTGTCTTTTGATTGCTTCTGTAGTTTCTGCTTTGCACAGTGATATATATGATATATCCCGCACCTCATTCGACGAGGAAAGGGCCGACGATCCCTTTACCGGGAGTGGCCCCTTTAGCAAAACTAGAAAAGCCTAAAAAACACTCCATTTTAAAATCATTTGATTCTACAAAGATATCAAGTTCATTACGCAATAGGTTTTCAGAAAAACCTGTCGTAGCCCTCCGTCATTTCAGATAAGTACTAGTTAGTATTCGTGCTACGTTTGTTGACTATGTTAAGGCGTAGTGTGCGGTAGCTGATTAGTGCTTATCTGTATAAGCATATGATGCGATTGGATTAGGGTAGTCGTGCGACTTTGTTGACTATGTTAAGGGTCGTGCGGGTGGATTTAATTCAATCGGAAAATGACGGGTTGAACTTGACTTAGCACTTATGATTTGTTGACTATGTTAAGGTCATATAGCCGCTAGGGGCAAAATTTTATCGGGAATTTCAAGTGTTGAAATTTGCAATGAGATTGCATACCTTTTATGAGATAGTTGGATCCCGATACCCACTGCGAGTAATTGTTACTCCTAGGAGAGTTTTACACATTACAATTAGCCGATCAAGTAGGTGTCTAGAAAGGTGTCAACGGGGTTACGCCTCTGGGAAAACGAGGTTTACTGTAATTAGGTCCGTGCGAAAGCACGGGGAACCTCCCTCAAAGTACCGACACTGGCCTGGCTGAAAGATTGGCGAAGTTGTAGGGTGTAATTAATCCCGGCTAGTCTTTCCTTTTAGGGTTTGAAGGAAGATTTGATAAAAACAGTGGGAGCCATCCTGATTAGATAAAATAATAACCAATCTGATCTTGCAAGAGCGCACGCTGAGTGTTTTCTTCTCTCTCTCTCCAGGTAGCGACGATATCACGCCTTAATCAAGATAATAAAACGGATATATTGACCGAACCCGCTTGTTATACTGAGCTGGGGAACGTTGGTCCCGCTCCAACTTATAATTGTTATAAGACAGAGCAGGAAACTGGGGAATACCAGATTTCCCGTGCCGCCCAAACAAGGAAAGTGCATATGATGCATCTCCTTCGGGTGTGTTCATTACAAAGAACTGTTTCTCTGTATCCTCTACGTCCTGGGTATTTGATACCGGATCAGGATCCCGGATATGTAATCTGTTACATAGGGCTACAGTAAGGTAGATAACTGAGAACAGGTGATAAGTTTCATGAGACAGAAAACGGTGCAAGTGTTGCAGCCAAGTCTGTTGGTCACTGTCACCCTGTATTCCAAATACATTGATTCTGAACGAATGTTATTAGATACCGAACCTGATATACAAAATCATATCAGTCTCTTTATTAGTAAAGAAATGATAAAATTTTGTATTGTTGGATAATGTTTTGAACATTTCCTATTTCAAAAGTTGATCGGTTCAGGCACGTTATCTAAAAGCATTAACGTTCTAAATCAAACTACAGTTCCTAGTATACAGAACACACACAAGAGGAAGTGTTCAAAAATGAACGATCCCTTCTTGAGGCATTGTAGACTAGGTCATATCAATGCGACCCGACTGGCTGAAGTTACATTTAGATGCATATTTAAATCAGTTTGAATTTACATCTTGTGAAACTTTCCAGTCATGTCACAGAGATAAGATGACCATAGCTCTGTTTATTGGAAACAGAGAAAGAGTTAGTGAACTCTTGGGATGATACATGTTGATGTATGTACGTCCCCTGTCTACACATGCCAAGACCGGTTCTTTGTACTTCATTACATTCTCTGATGATCTCTCAAGGTTCAGTCATATGTTCCTGTTGAAACACAAGTCCAAACCTTTTGAGATATTCACAGAATATAAGTTAGAAGTAGAGAACCAATAAGGGTATAAGTCTTATGTCCTTAGATGAGATCAAGGAGGAGAATACTTGAGCACGGAAATCCTGGACTATTCTAAAGGAGAATGAGATTCTCTCTCAGGATTACTCCTCCGTATATACCATAGCACGATGGTATATCGGGGCGGAGCAGATACACCCTATTTGATATGGTGTGCTCTATGATGAGTACTACTGAGTTACCTATTTCCTTTTGGGAGTTATGCACTTATGAAGTTGCATACCTATTGAATAGGGTTCCGATCAAATCAGTTGCCTACCACTTCATATGTGATATGGAAAGGGAAGAGCCTATATCTTAAGTTAGTTAAGATTTGGGGTTGTCCGGTCTATGTCTAAAAGCAAAATCCGGACAAGATCGAGGCAAGGTCAGTTCTGTAGAACTAGAAACGTTCCAGCTATACAAACTACAGCAGATGATTTGATAGAACCAAAGGATTCAGTAGATTCCAACGAACCTCAGCCTCTCCGCCGATCTAGTAGGGTTCCTCACCCACCTGAGAGATACTTCGGTTTCTCTATGACATTGGGAGCGAGGATTGCATCATGAGATGATGACCCAACTAGTTTCGAGCTGGCCATCAAGAGTGGGACTCTGTAATTATGGCTGGATGCTTGGTGATCTGAGATGGAATCCTTATACACCAACAAAGTATGGACTTTGGCTGCTATATCTGAAGGGTTAAATCCCCATCAGGAGCAAGTAAATCTTGAGAAGATTACTTGGTGTAGATGGAAAAGTTGAGACTTTCAAAGCTAGACTTGTTAAAGGTTTGCATCATTAACCAGGTATGGATTATGTTGAAACCTTTTCTAAGGATCTATGCTTAAGTCCATCCGGATCCTACTTGCCATTGCTGCATATCATGACTGCGATATCTGGTGGTTGGGTGTCATGACTGCTTTTCTAAATAATGATTTAGAAGAGAATGTCTATAAGTACACAGCCAGAGGGCTTCGTAAACAGTGGGAGCAGCGGAAACGTGTGCAAGTTACTTTACAGATTAAAGCAGGCATCGCGGAGTTGGAACGTCTGTTTTGATGTGTTAGTCAAAGAATTTGATATCATCAAAATGGTAGATGAACCTTGTATAAACAAAAGGGTAGTAGGGAGTATGGTGGTGATCCTCGTAGAGTACGTGGATGACATACTCTTGATAAGAAGGGGGTTTCCTATGCTACGCTCGGTCAATCTCCTCTTATCACAATGATTCTCCATTCAGGATCAATGTGATACCTACTAAAATCCAGGGTTTTGGATCTATGAGATAGATCTAATTGGAAATTAGCATACTCACTAGTTGTAGTGAGATGGTATCAATTGATCCTGGGGAGATTCACTGGAAATGTTCCAGGGTGATAAGGACGACTGAATGTCAGTCGCAGGCATTGTCTTTACCCCTAGTAAAGGGATGGTATGTTGGAAGAGTTCCAAGCAAGATACCGCGGCAAACTAGACGATAAAGGCTGGATGCATCGCTACTTAAGATGCTACCAAAGAGGCAGTCAGGGTGTATATTGGTTCATGAGATGAACTTCGTTCCTACCATTGTGAGACAATGGAGTTGTGGCTTATGCCAAGGAACGTCCGTCCCATCAGTGATCCAGACATATTCTAAGGAAGTATCACCTGATCATGGAGATGGTTGATCTCCAGGGGATCGAGGTTAGGAGAGTAGACTCAGAGGACAACACGGGGGATCCACTCACAAAGGCCTTTTCCCACAGAGAGACTTTTATGGGATGGTTGAGTATGAGATACTACAGCCACTGCTATCAGATGGCCCTAGTGCAAGTGGGAGATTGTTAGTTATATGTATGCCCTAGAGGCCATTATTGTACATAGGATGTATATTGTAGTGGATGCTGGGATATATATAGGGAGGACTTTCTTGCTCGACATGATAGTATGGTATCTGGTTGCTCTTTATCTTAACGTGTACACTGATTGTCTCTCTGTTACATGTTGGTAAAGCCCTTAGGATGTGTACTTGACTACCTGGACTATGATGCGGATCATACTAGTGGGGACATGGTAGTCCATAAGTACATCCTTCAAGGTCCCTAGTCGTGGGTGTATCGAGACGGGGCATAGATATACCAGAGTAGAATAGCATATACCTTCTCGACCCATACAGATGGGCGATGGATGATCCCATATCCATTGGTGTTTGACATCAGAGATGATATACGGGTGCTCAGTGGAGACTGGGTACACTGGACGGACTCGCCGAGAACTCCCAGATGGTATTATACCTTATGTCAGATGGCAGTTCTCTGGTGACACTGGTACAGGTTAGTCTGTTGACCCGAGATCGTCATAGAGTCTTATGTGATTCCCACTGTGCTTTGATTTCCACCTTACCACGTCCAAGAGGGCGTGCAAAACGGTGGTTTTTGGGTACAGTCCCGAATCACATGGAGGCAATGAGCGATAGGAGGGGATTCGTCTCTTCCGGTATAGGGAGTTGATGTTGCGCTGTGTTCGATTGGCTATAACCGGAAATCCCTGGCCAGGGTTGCTGAGATTTACTGGTAAGTGTTACCAGTAGTTTCTCGAATTGTTATAGACCTCATATCGACACGACTTATCGAGCTATTGGGGTCTGACGTTTACCACCCCTAGGCAAGATATGCGACATATCAGACGACGAGACCGGACTGTACGATAAGTGTTACTGGTTGGATTCACAGGAGTTTGAGCGGGCTTGCTCGTCGATCTTCTGATCTCTCAATACCCGGGTGGCCGTTACGTTTAGCAGACCGCTTGCGGCTTGTGGGTGCTTGATATGATCATCATCTGCTGCCGGCGTATTGACGAGTCTTTAGAGTCCTACACAGAGGTTTCCTGGCTCAATCGAAACGAAATAGGAGCGCATATGAGATATGTGCGGGACCGAGAATAATACCAGTATGTGATACTGTATTGGATTCTCGCGATTTGTGACATTGATCGGTTATATGCGATATAGCCGGGTTATCGGATCAACTGTTGATTCGATAAGTTGTTACTATTGATATTAGTCGGTTATATGCGATATGACCGGATCATTAAATCAAGTGTTGATTTAATGATTTAATGCATAATTATATATTTGATATATTACTTTGCATTAACTAGTATTGGTTCACTTAAAATGGATTTTCTCACTTGATTTGCACAAGTTGTATATGTGATATATTTTTTGTGCACTTGTTTGTATCATGTTTGATGATACATGCAAACTTGGGTGTGCATGCTTTAAACCATGGTTTAGGTTAATGGTTAAGGGTTTGAATTATTTATTTATCTATTTATTCATTATGGAAAAGATGAAATGGTGGCTTTCTTTTTCTTTCTTTGCTTGAAGATTCTTGAACCTTCAAAGCATCTTTGAAAGTCTACCACTTTGTCTTCATCCTAAACCTAACCATTATACCTAACCCTAGTTTATTCTCTACACTTGTTTACTCACCCATGGTTGCTAAATGATAACCATCACTTCATTTTCATTTTAAAATAGAGAATTCTTATTCTTTTCTTGTTCTTCATCTTCTTCTTCAAGTGAAGAAAAAGAAAAGCTCTCTTGAAAAATGTCAAGTGATGATTCCAAGTGAGAAATCCAAATCCAAAGTGAACCCATTTCGTATTTCTTCATCCTCTACCACTTGCCAAGTAGTATAGGGTGTTTTCTTCACAAGTTTTATAACTTGGTGAAGTTGGAGCTTGATCTTGAGTTGCCTCGACGTAGATCATTTTCGGCATCGAAGTCGACGACCTAGCCCGCCCATTTCTTCGATGAAGCCGACGCTAGAGTCCGGGATCCGATGATCGCAGCGAGGGGACATCTTCAAGGAGCTAAGGAAGTGGAGGACCGGATCTACAAAGGTTGTATTTTCGGTTCACTCATAGTTAAGTTGTTAACTAGCTTGTAGTTTCGCCTATTCTCTAGTCAACGATCGCTTTAGGGTTTCTCGGCAACGGAAATTTTTGAATTTGGCATGGTTGATGCCTTAAGGAACCTCATTAGTGTTCCTAGGAACCCTATATGGACCCTAAAAAGGATCCCACCTTTATTTATATCAGCCGGTGTACGCATCCTACGGCGCCGATCGTCTCTCGCCAAAACAACACTTCGCATTCAAAAGCTATCGGCGCTCCACCTGTCGCACACGCATTGGGCGCGCCTCATCGGGTGCGGGAACACCTGCGGCCCGTCTCGTTAGCCAACTAACACCAGACACGTGGGCTGGCGCTTCGACGAACGTACGCACAAGTCGACGTTTCCTCTTTAATGTGAGATCCCTCCCCTGATCCGCTGACGTCATCAAGAAAATACGACTAATTTCCTGGGAATATGCAACGACGATATCTTCAAATAAAATCTTACACCGGATGACCGGTCAGACCACTCTCAACCCGACCCATGAATGGCTCGGGACGAGAGTGGGGGGCTAATGATGAGGCTCGATACCGGCGTTTCCCCAGATCATGACACGTGGCAGATGACGTGTCCTATAGCTTACGAGAAAGGATCAAGATCGGTACGTTGGAAGATTCCCCGGACCTTCGACCCGAGGATATTTCCGACCTTCGGTGGCATTCCAGACCGCTCCTACGCTCACCTTACAAGCAACTCTTGGCTCGCCTTCGAGCCCTCCCACACGCTGAGTTCCCTCAGCTCTCCAGCTCGCCTCCAAGCTATCTCATGACCAAGCTCCCTCAGCCTCCCACTCGTTCCCGAGCCTCCTGCAGAGCTTGTTTTCCTCGGTCTCACCGATCGACCTACAGCACCGATGACAGGCTCCGCGAATCTCGCCAGACGCGAGATATCCGCCACCCATGATCCCGCGTTCCACGCCATCACGTTCCCCCATTAACGAGCATATCTCGTCATTAATGGGGAATCCCGCCTATCACACGGGCGTAACGCCAGGGGCGTAACGGCCGGTGTGAATCTCGCGTCCGTCTGCCCATGGTTGCCACTATATAAACCCCTCTCTCAGACGACTGAGGTAAGCCAATTTTACCCCTATAAACCGTTACTCTGCCAAAATACCCCGTCTAACTTGATCGTCGGAAGGTCCTCGGTGACACAACCACCCCGGGACTTCCTTGCAGGTTGCTCGGCCTCAACCACATAAAACCCATTGAGATCCACACGCTTCAGGAGGTAACCCTCCAAGTCAATCTCAGCCATCTATCAGCGCTCGTTGCAAATCAACGGAAGGTAACATCTGAAGGAGATTCAGAGATCCATCAGAATGCGATTTGGGGAGAAGGAATTAAAGACGGATGTTGTTGGGGTTAATTTTGTTCATACACATATTGTAGCATGGATTTATCAAATAAATGTGCGGTAATATCGCCATCCTGAAAATTTGGAGGGGAAAAGGTTTGTTTCGAAACCATAGCGAATATATCGAACAATGGTGAACAAAAGCCCAAAATCTCCCTGATTTAATGTCAACTCATCAGCATTTCCAGACAATTGGAATCGTTTTCACCGTCTTAAACATAGATTATTGTATGTATAATGTGATCTTTTTTCATTTTATTCATTGATCTAGTGGGTGTAAAATTAATACTTTCCGAATAATTAGGCATTTTACCGAGACGAGATCAATGGGTTATGGGTATTAACGTAACATGAATTTTGGTCACCTTACTTTAGATGATAGAGACAATAATGGACGGTGTTGAACATCTTAATAATCGGGTGCGGTAGTGACTTTATTGACCTCATGCGTCCTATTGTCCTATGGTCGTTGTTCCCCCTAATTCTTTGGTGTACAACATTGGTTATGTACACCAATTTTTTGTATGATTTTAGCGGTTATTGCATTTAACTTTGGTTGTGGAATATGTTTTATTATTGGTAAATCATTACTTTTGAATTCATCCAATACAAATGCAAGAAGTATCGAAAACACAAAACATAGTGTGTTTGTACGATATTTTCAGAAAAAAATGTCTGTACAACTTAATATATGATGACTAGAATTTAAGAATGAAAACCGCTCAGGTTTATGGAACATTTTCAAGTTTTTCTTAGGAAAGAAACAATCAAACTATATTTATTTTAGGAATAAAATTTATATTCATTAATGTTGAAAGGCAAAAATTAGCGGCGGGAGCAAGAGAGAAAATGGATAGGCGGGTCCCATCCCACTTAAACCAAGTGGGACCCACCTCCTTTTTAGACACTCTAGCAGACGCAAGAAAGAAAAAGGATAGTTCTATGTTCCAATGTAGTTTGATGGTAAAGCGTCTTGGCGGTTGGACAAGAACTCGGCTATTCCAAACCGGCTTGAATCTCCTTTCAGTGAATTGGGCCTAGCATCGTCACATCCTTTTGTGGACTCCTTAAAATGGGCTTATGTCCTTACACATTATGTTGACCCAAGTCCAAATCTTATAGAAATCATGTGGCCTTTTATAAAGCCCGCGGCTCGAATCCGGACTTGGTGGAAACCCGTTCGAGCTCGTTCGACAAATAAACGAGCCGGGCGTAACAAGTTTTTAAGGATATTTAAATAATTGAATCAAACCGAAGCAGCATAAGACTCGGCTCATTCGGCCTGTTTAACAACCATAATCTCTCGTCTACCTCCTAACATAAGTTCCTGTTGATATGCATGCATTTTATACCTACGTGGCAAATGGCAAATGAGGCGAGTCCTTCGTTGACTCATCCCACTTATCCTTAAAACGAGAAGAAATTTATTCATCTCGTTGCTGACTTGGACGAGTCCACGAGTTGATCTGTCTCGTCCTGACAAGTCGGGTGAAGTGAGCGGGTTCAGATTTTTTCTAAACCCGACCAGCTACGATTCACCATGTCAGACTCGCAAGCGCCTAGCTAATAACGAATCCCAACGGATGAATTCGTCTCCCTTCATCTGGACCCGTCTTGCCTAGGAATCTCCCCCAAACGCTCCCCCAAACGGCTACATCTGACCGACTCGCCTCGTCTCGCTTCACCTCGAAATGTTTTGCTTATATTTTCCATTTCTTGAAAAATATTTGCATTTTTATTAAATTTTGTAAAATATAATCTTAGGCGAGTCGAGAACCCGACTCGTCTTGCCTCTCGTGAATTGTCTAGACATGTGGGTTCAAGCGGTAGCAACTCCTGCTTCGACTCGTCCCGTCTCGTCCCGTCTCGCCATCAGGACGAGATGGGCCACCCATCTCATTTCCCAGGCCCAATTTTATATGAATGGCAATCAGATTTATAATTCAACGGATCATGCTCGAGGCTTATGGTTACAAGAATTATTGAAGTAAAACTCCAATGAAGATGATGCACGCGCAGGACTATTAGTTGCTTGATGTAACACAACCTTATTAGACTTTCATGCATATATTTCACATCACATCAAACAGAGAGAGATGGACAAGGACTCTGTTTGAAGGATTCGGAAACAACGCTTCACACTTTTTCATCATTAGATCAACTTTGAGATTTGTGCAATTATTATATTATTTTTTATAACAAATGAAAGATTTTATTCGTAATTATTAGCACACATCCAAAATTAATCTAAAGTTGCAAAATGTGAAGGATTTGTTTCCAAATCTTTCCGATAGTATCCTAATCGATATATATATATATATATATATATATATAGAGAGAGAGAGAGAGAGAGAGGAAAGAGACTATAAAAGGGAATTTCCTTCTGTGGCGTCGAAAAAATACAATCTCCACCATTTTTTCCGACGATCGACACCCATTATCATCATCGTTATCATCTAAGAAGTGCATACACAAAATTTTATATAACTCCACCACTTTGTTACCATTGAATTAGCAATGTAAAAAATTCTATTGTCGGTAAACCATTAATTTTGCACCAACTAAATCAACGGTGAAAAAATGGTATAATCTGTCATGCCCCGCTTCCCAGTAGATGGAAGCGGCACACGTCGAGGCCCGCGACGTATTTATTCGAGAAAGTTATTTTTCGAAATAAGTACGCTAAGTGTAGAATAAACAATATAAAAATGACAAGATAATTAATATGAGATTTATAATTCAACTTTTTTTTATATTCAACTTGATTCATTTATAATACATGATTTCAACTGAAAGAAAGTACAAGAATGAAAATGCCTAAACAATGGCATACATAAACTGAGAAAAAATAACCGGTCTAGGCCTGCATCTCAATCTGGTCGTGCTCCTCCTCTGAGATGTCTACCTCTTCAGTCTCTACGGTATCTAACGAACATTCCAAGAAAAAATAAAGGTGGATGGAATGTCCGTCAGCGAATTTTCGCTCGGTAAGTCCCCAAGATATGAAGGGAAATATAAAGTGTAATGATAAAAAAAATATATATCATGAACAATGAGGTATGGTGTCTCAGCATGTCATTTTACGTAAACATGGAAATTTTATTTAGCATGCAGTTCTATCGTAATATATGTGAACAAATATGGTAAGCAGGTAAATATGACAGTATAGCATGAGCATGGCAAACAATTATAATATGGCCGTGTAGTGTAGGTATAGTGAACATACAGTGAATGTAAGTGTCTTAACATGTCTCTACTTGGGTACACTAATTTAACGTAAGTTCAAAGGTGAATGTCAACCAATCTTAAGAGTGTTTTCGAACCCAACATGCTATAATCTAGGGGTAAGGAACCACGGGCCCGAATCAAGTGTTAGTAACGGGACTTCAACCTAGTGTTGAAATATTCCAAACTCAACAGGCTGTAATTCAGGAGAAAAGAAATACGGGCTCTCATGATAGCTTGTTTGTGTTAGTAAATATGGATTCATGATCTAGTGGGACTCCTGAGATTTTGTTGGATTCACGCATGAACTACCCCAGCACTTCGTATATGCTAAGTTACAGCTAAAATCACCAGTCTTGCTCGAATCCATGAATACAATGAATTGCAAGATTGAGTTAATTTATATATAAAGTATTCATGTATTCATGTCAAGCTGTATTCATGGTTCGAGTCAATTCATAGTGTTTAAATATTCATGTTTCGCTTTAGTCAAGTTCAAGTGTTCCGATTCATGATCAATGGTCAGGTATATCTGTTTGCTTTTGATGTTTAGGTTCAAGTATTCATGATTTAGTATTCATATTTGGTTTTAGATTCAGGTTTGAGTTTGGATTCAAGTTTGATTTAGATTCAGACTTGAATCAGACACTTATAAACTGATTTAGATCCTGAATTAGGTTCGGGAGTTATCGGTAACTGCTGCACATGGACGGCAGGATTTGTATCTTTTTCCAAGACAATTACCATTGATAACGCCGTTAAGTTTTCTATCTTAAATAGGTAAGTACTCACTTTCTCGGCTTCCTGGGGTTCAAGAGAATTGATCCCGCTTAAACTTATATTTACTAAATTCCTTAAATATAGTTTTATATAACTCGAGAGGGTTTTATGAAAAATATTTTTAATATAATTTCAAAATAAACTTGAGAAGTTATTTATATTATTTAGGGTTTTAATGGATGTGAGTTTTAGGAATTTGAAGTATTTTAATGATAATAACTTAGTTTGGAAAGTTCATGGAATTTTACTGTAAAACTTGACTTTTGTTGGTATCTTGATGGTATTTGATGAAACTTGTAATTCTTTCATTTGAAAAATATAATTATATTATATTTTGAAAATATATGGATTTTGTAATATTTATATAATTATTAAAAATTAAATTTTATTTTAAGCAGAAAAATTGCATTTTTCTTAAAAACCGTATTAAAAAACTTTTGAGACCGAATGCTCCATGAGGAGCTCTGCATCTCGCTCTACTAGCACAAGGATATGCGATAATCCGCACCATCCAATAGCGGGTCTCCTGAAAAGGGTTGTAGAGGGTTATTTGCAAAGGAGTTTAAAATACAATTTAAAAGAAAACCGTTTTTATAGTAAATGGTATTTTAATGTAATATTGTATTTGTAATAAAAATACGTTCAAAAGATATTGTGCTATGGATACCATGTGTGTACGTGAGAGGTAGGTCATTACCTCGTGAATTTTCCTAAAAGTATGTTTAAGAAAAACAAATAAAATTGATATATACAAACTCATGGTATTTTAATGTAAATGTTGAGTTAAAGTTATTTTGCATGATATTCTTGATTAAAATTTAGTTCTAAATATTGGTTTTATGTTAACAAGTATGTTTTAGGAATATGCATGAAGAAAATATAAGAAAAAGTGGAATTTTAGAGGTTTTTAAAAGAAGATGTCGGTGTTAACTCCACTTCCGACATATTTTTTGAAAAGAGACTTTCATAGAAGAAGGAGAGGGATTGGAAGTGACTTACAAGTGAAGTGGATTAAAGGAAGGTTTAGGAAGAGGCGGTTGTCGTCCTGACGTCGCGGGGTCACCGGAATATACTTCGATCCTCGCCGGAACTTGATCGTTTGCTAACTCCACTTGTACTTCACTTGTACTTGAGAAATTTTGAGAATTTTGGCTAGAATTTTTAGAATGATGAAGGGCTAAGGCATAGGTAGTATTTATACTGTGGAATTAGGGTTTTGGAATTAAAATGAATTAAAATGACGATAAATGGGGAATTGAAGGGTCTCTGTTTGATTGAAGAGTAATCAAACAGTGCAATAGAGTTAGGAGTAGGGGAAAGGACTTGTGTGCAAAGCATGGAGAGGTTTGGGCCACATCCAACCGTCGAGGCCGGTTTTTTATAGGGTTTGGCCTGTCAAATGAGAAGGTGAGGCTGTCGGATTTGTGCCACATGTTCACGTCAGTATTAACACCCTTTTTCACATGTTTGATTTTTTCTATCTTTTCATTTTTATGTGCATTGCATGTGTAAACTTTTGGGCTTCCAAAATATTTAAAAGAAAAATCAGAAAAAATATAATGTGTCTGATTGGGTTCGAACACAGGGGCTACGTCACAGCAGTGCAAGGCTTTACCAGTGAGCTACAAGTTATATCTTGTTGTTCTTAAACAAAATTAACTTATAACTTGTACTCAGGTTGTGAAACAGTAACAACTCCAAATTCTACGTACAGAAAATTCATTAAAAGTTAATGTACACTTGGGGTATTTACAATTCCTGCGAATGTTATAAGTATTTATTCATATTTAGAACAACAAGAAAGAGCTTGTAGCTCACTGGTAAGACCTTGTACTGCTGAACCATAGCACCAGAGTTCAAATCCCATCAGCTACATTATCCTTTTGTTTTCTTTTCTTTTAATCCTTTAGAAGCCCAAAAGTTTGCACGTGCACTACACGTAATACGATAAGTTACAGAATAAACAAAAATAAACACGAGGGAAATTGAAGCGACAGGGACACATGGCTCAAGAACCAACACCCCCCGTCGGTATTAGCCCAGCAACGCATGCGTGGGGACCCGGCACCGCCGGTCTCGCCCGTCGCTATTGCCCTCATCTTCTCACCCGAGCACCCCTTGGCCTACCCCACTCCCCCTACACTGTTTAAATTCTCTGCAATTAACCATAGAATTAAAATACGCTCTTTTAATCCTTTTAATGCATATTTCAATGCATTCTTTAAACACCCTAAACCCTAATTTTTCCCTATAAATACCACACCATTTCACACCCCTACTCACTCACAAATCCCTGCCAAAACTCTCAAGAATTCCCAAGTCTTTATATTGTGCAAGTGGAGTTAATGAAGGGCAAACCTCCAACGAAATTCCGGCGACGGCCCAAGGAGTTTTCGGCGACGAAACGACGCACCGGCGATTCCCCACTCTTCTTCTTTCTCCCTGATATCTTATAAGCCAGTAAGTCCCCCTTCTTTCTCTCTCTTGCTATTCTCAAACTTTACATTCTCAAAACATGTCGGAAGCGGAGTTATCCGGTTTTCAATTCTCTTTTCTTTTAAAAATACAACTTTTCCTTAATAATAAACCAACAAATTCTGATAATTTGTTTAGTAATTATTAACAAAGACAATAGAATAAGTTTGACATCAAAATAATAACTGTAGCAAGTTTTATTCCACTTTTATATTAAAATACCTTCATGTTTCATTTCAACATACTTAAACTTTTTAAACCGTATTACCTTAGAATAACTCACGAGATAATGATTTACCTCATCATAACACACATCTCTAATATAGCACGATTATATTCGGGAACATAGATTCGGAAAGATACGACTTTACAGTAAAAAACTTTTAACTTATAAAACCTTTTTTCTTTAAAAGATGTATTAAACATTTCCATGCAAATGCGCCTCTACAACCCATTTTGGGGAACCCCGTTCGGGATGGTGCGGATTATCGCACATTCTCGTGCTTAGCAGAGCGAGATGCAGAGCTCTGCAAGGAGCATTTGGTCTCGATGGAATTTTATACATTTTTCTTTAGAAAAATGAGATTTTTACAAGAAAATAAATAAAATTATTTTCATTAAATATATATATATATATATATATATATATATATATAATTATTATCAAAGCACTTACTTTAAATATATATAATATTCCATATTTCCAAATTTCAAGAAAAACATCCCAATTACAAGAAAATACCATACAATTCCAATATTTCAAATAAATACCATATATAATGAAAATTAGGTTTTACTCACTAGAAATTTCGCTTATATAAAATATGTATCTATGAAAACTCTAAAAACGATAATTTAATGCTTGAGATGTATTTTGAAAATTGTACAAAATTATTTTTACATAAAACCCCTCAAGTTATGTTAAATTACAATAAGGACAATAGTAAACATAGGTTTAAGTGGGACCGATCTTTTGAGCCTCAGAGAGCCGGAGATATGGGTGCTTGCCTATTTAAGGCAGACAACTTAACAAACGGTATTATCAACACGGTAATTTTATTTGAAAAAAACACAAATTCTACCGTTCATGTGCAGCAGTTACCGATAGCACCAAAACATAATTCAGCACTTCAATATCTTTTCTAATTGTTTGACTCAGACCGAGTCTCAATATAATCAATCCGACTTGAATATGATTCAAGTATCAAACTACAATACAACATATATCTATGAATCCGTCTATTCAATCTAATCAATCTATATTGACTGAACTGAACCATGGATATATTCCATTTGCATGATCATCCATTATATCCGTTCCATTACTGATATCATGGTTTCGGAAAGTCATCCATCTATACAATTTACAATACAAGACAATACAATACAATTAATATAAATCAAGACATTGCGGGGTTTTATAAGGGGTAGATTGGTACGGAAGGTGTTAGAAGTGGCACGGGACTGTAATCATAACACACCTAACTTGAATATCCATTGCCGTTGTACCGTGGCTGAACGGTTCCTTGTATTCTGTATACCTTAGTCTCCGGAATATTGGGACTCTTCTCGTATACACTGGCATTCTTCTGTACCAAGTTACAAACAACAGCGTTAACACTAAATACAACATTATAACAATATACTCTCTATTTTGTCTGTTCCATTCTTGTCTATTTACGGGACTTACCGAGCGATTTGTTCGCCGAAGAAATTCTTTTTCTTCTTCTTTGGAATGTCGTCAGGTGATTCGGACTCACTGGAGATCGAGCACAGCAGCGAGGACTTGGACCAGTTTACTGAAAATCCAGAGCTCTAGTTCACTTGTACATTACATTTCCTTTACATTTCTGTTATGCCACTGTTTAGGTATTGCTTTCATTCCATGTATTTACTTTTCAATTGTATTGTAAAAAGAATGTTAATAAATAAAGTTGCTGTTTATTTACATCTTGTCTCTTGTATACATTTTATTTTATATTGCTTAGATACGCTTAGCGTGCTTACTTCTGAGTAAATACGTAGCGTGACCCGTCGCATCCTCTGCCCGTAAACTAGGAAGCGGGGCGTGACAGGTTTTGTTGGTGGCCCATGCAGGTCAGCACTGTATAGACAACCTTAGCAATATAACATAAGAACCAGCAACTGAAAGCATTCTTTACAATTCATATTTCTCGAATCTTATCATTTCATATATTTTGAACCTGTCCTAACCCAAAATTTTCTTTCAAGGTTATGGATTCCCCAAACAACACCAGTACGAATGTCAACAACACTCCCTCACCACTTTCACTCACACCTGCCCTCGCTGCTCCGATCAACGAGCAGACGGTTCTTCTTGAGGCAATCCGCAGCCTCCTGGAAGGACAACAGCAGCAGACTGCTATCTTGATGAACCGTTCAGAGGTGGAAGCACCTGTGGTGAAGCAATTCAGGGCCTTACACCCCAAGCAATTCTTAGGAAAAGAGAGCCCTCTAGAAGTCGATGAATGGGCTCAAAGCATTGAAGATGACCTGGCAGCGGCACAAGTACCAGATATGGCTTGGGTTCGTGTTGCAAAGTTGCAGCTCACGGACAATGCACGGGTTTGGTGGAAGGCAGAAGAAAGATGTCTTGATCAACCCATTGAATGGAAGACTTTCTGTGACATGTTCGATACAAAGTACTTCCCTGAGATTGCCCGCTTTGATATGGAACAACAGTTCATTCATCTGCAACAAGGTTTAATATGGACCAAGTCAGTAGATGAATATGACGCTGAGTTCACCATGCTCAGTCGGTAAGATACGTCTCAATATTTAGATTTTGAAATATCACATACTACACAGCTAACACAATACCTTAACAGATTTGTGGCACACTTGATACCGACGGATGAGATCAGAGCCCGTCGATTTCAACAAGGGTTAGATCCGGATATCCAAGCTGCATTAGCCATAGGAGATTTTCTGACCCACGAATTGGCTCTAAAAGCTACCCACCGTTATGAGGCAGTGGTAAAGATGAGGGGCAGATCTCAATCTGCTGGAGTTAAGTGCCCTGCCACCTCAGATGGCAGGAGGAGCCTCTTCAAGGCCACCATTTGTGCCCAGGAGACCGGGAGTACCAATTAACCGGCCCATCCCAGCTTTTTATACCTACTGCAGGAGAGATGGACATTTGGCGAAAGACTGCCGGTGAGCTAATCGTCTTTGCTTAGACCGCGGCTCAGCTACTCATGATAATGGGTCTTGTCCCCGAAGACACAACCCAATTGCTGCATCCAGTCCAGCAATCACTTACTAGAAGATACCGGCCTTTTAGGCACCTGCTCCAAGACTCACTCTCCCTGCTCCACCACTTAGAGGACCACCGACTGCACCTCCTCCTCGTCAGTTCCATCAAGCTTAAAGGAACGTTCAAAGGAATGCTCCTCCGGCTATGAGGAATGTACCACGGCGATATGTTTTCATGATGACCGTGGAAGAAGCTGAGGCCACTGGCCAAGTCATCACTGGTAACCCTTTCTTTTCAAGCTTTTCTTTCAGTCTTAACACCCACCTACATATTTTTCCCTATAACTAAAACCTATCACACATAACTTAAGTACAATCTTAGTAGCCTCACTTCCTGCACTAGCACTATTCGATACCGGAGCATTTCATTGCTTTATGTCGCAATGGTTCGTCCGAACTCATGCGATTCCAGTCGTACCGCTTGTATCCAGCTGGAATTTTAGTTCAGGAAATGTGTTCTAAAGGCAACAATGGGATACATCTTGTATCCAGTAGTCGTTTGCAACAGAGAATTCTATGCCGACTTCAAGGTGCTGGACATACCAAATTTCGACGTCGTCTTGGGTATGGATTGGCTCGGAACATTCTATGCTACCATTGACTGTCGTCAAAGGAGGGTAGTTTCAAGATTCCAGAGCATCCAGTTTTCTATTTCAAAAGTGGAGACTGTACCCTGGAGCCAAGTACTTACAAGGAAAAACCAAAGAAGGCAATGATTACGGCAATTCAAGCGGAGGAAGGATCAAAGACAGAAGTAGTTCGAGAATTCGAAGATGTGTTTCTTGATGATATATCAGGTTTGCCTCCCGACCGAGCTCTTGAATTCAGCATTGATTTAGTACCAGGAGCACAACCGGTGATCAAAGCACCTTATCGATTAAGTCCGGAAGGTTTGAAGGACGTCCGAACTTAGTTGGACGAATTATTGGCGAAAGGATGGATTCGTCCCAGCACTTCAAGTTGGAGATCACCAATACTGCTTGTAAAGAAGAAGGAAGGTTCATATCGAATGTGCATTGATTATAGAGCCTTGAACGAAATAACGATAAATAACAAGTATCCACTCCCGTGCATCGACGATTTATTCGATCAGCTAAGTGGATCTTGTATTTTCTCCAAGTTAGATCTTCGTTCGGGTTATCATCAGGTGAAGGTCAAGGAATCTGATATCCATAAAATGGTATTCAGAACTCGTTATGGTCATTATGAATTTCTTGTGATGCCATTTGGAGTGACTAACGCACCAACAATATTCATGAACCTGATGAATCAAGTTTTCCAGGAGTACCTAGACAGGTTTGTTGTCATCTTCATCGACGATATCCTAGTGTATTCTAAGAGTCAGAAAGAACATGCCGAGCACCTACGAATTGTCCTGGAAACTCTACGACAACATCAACTCTATGCCAAGTACAGTAAATGCGAGTTTTGGCTAGATCAAGTTGGTTTTCTTGGACATATTGTTTCAGGTGGTGAAATCTCTGTGGATCCAGCGAAGATTTCAGCTGTAAGCGAATGGCCGATACCAAAGTCAGTGAAAGACATTCAAAATTTCTTGGGTATAGCTGGATAATACAGAAAGTTCATTGAAGGATTTTCGAAGATAGCAACACCCCTGACCAAGCTCACACGTAAAGATGAAGAATTCGTGTGGTCAGAAGTATGTGAACAAGTTTTCGTAGAACTCAAGTCAAGTTTGACATCGGCGCCTATTCTCGTTATACCGGACCAATCTGGAGGTTTCGAAGTGTATTGCGATGCATCCAGTAAGGGATTAGGATGTGTTCTACGTCAGCATGGTAAGGTTGTGGCTTATGCTTCAAGACAGCTGAAGATTCATGAGTACAATTATCCGACGCATGATTTGGAGTTGGCGGCCATAATCATTGCTCTTAAGATTTGGCGCCATTATCTTCTTGGTGAGTGAGTGAACATATACACAGATCACAAGAGTCTGAAATATATGTTTACTCAGAAGGAGCTTAATATGCGGCAAAGACGATAGTTAGAACTCTTGGCGGACTTTGACATCAACCTGCAATATCACCCGGGAAAGGTGAATGTGGTACCTGATGCCCTTAGTCGCCACCCATTAGTAATGAATCTCTCCGCTCAGTAGAAGCTTCAACAAGATTTGCATCAGATAGAGATTGAAGTGATCATGCCAGGTAACGTTTCAAGTTTGATGAATTTACAGGTTCAATCTACCATTGTCAATCAGATCAAAGTAGCTCAAGCAAGTGATGCTAAGAGGAAAAAGATCAAAGAACTAGTAGAGAATGGACTCAGAACAGACTTCATCATCCATGAAGACGGATCTTTGAGATACGGCAGCAGATTGTGTGTACCAAAAGGTTCTGTGCGGGATGGGTTAATGAAAGAAGCTCACAGCCCTCCCAACTCAGTACACCCTGGAGGTACAAAGATGTACAAAGATCTATATCAAAATTACTGGTGGTATGGAATGAAGCGTGAAATAGAAGCGTCGCTAAATGCTTGATGTGTCAGCAAGTAAAGGCTGAATATCACAGGCCTACTAGATTACTTCAACCGTTACCTATCCGAGAATGGAAGTGGAAACACATCACAATGGATTTTGTGACCGCACTTCCTCGCAGCACAAAGGGTAACGATGCGGTATGGGTTATTGTGGATCGACTCACAAAGTCGACTCACTGTTGGAGATAGTGCCCTCAGAGTCAATTATTGGATCACAGGCACGTGATTGCAATGATTGAGGGAGGACCTATGCCGGTAGGACAGTCTTACTCAAGATGATAGTATGTCATCTGTTTTATCCTTATCATCGTGTACTGCTTTAGGTGACCTTACAGGTCACTATTGCGCGTTGATAGAGCCCTTAGGATTCTTGCTTGACGGCCAGCAGTATGATGGCGATCATATACGTGGGAGCTGGGGTCTATAAGCATATCCTTAAAAAGATCCCTAGTCGTGGGAGTTTTCGAGACAGGGCATCGATACTCTAGAGTAAACTAGTGTATACAGTCGAGACCCCGACGAGGGGAGATGGCCGATCTTACAAGCCACTGGTGTCAGTTGGTTCACCTAAGATGTATACAGGTGCTCATTGGGTTATGAGTACACCGGACATGACTCACCGGGAACATGCTAGTTGGTTTTATACCTAACGTCAGATAGCAGTTCCCTGGTGACATGTGTACAGGTTAGTTCATCGACCTGAGATCGTCATTTGTCTCGTGTGAGTTCCCACTGTACTTTGATTACTACCCTACCACGGCTCAAAGGAGTCGTGTAAACAGGTTTTAGTTGGGTACAGTCCCGAGCCACATGGAGGCAGTGAGCGGATCTGCAGGGTTTCGTCTCTCCCGGTATTGGGGGTGAGGTCGCGCTGTGTATAGGAGAGACATTACACGAAGTCCTTGGCCAAGGCAGGAGATTTACTGGTAGGTATTCCAGTAGTATCTCAGGGTGTTCTGGGCTACACTCCGACACGACTTGTACCGCTTTTGGGGGTCTGACTTTCACCAACCCCCTGGCCCGCCATGCAATGCTCATAGACGAACGGACCGGACTGTATGGATATTGTCACTGATAGACTCAGTAGGGTGTCAGGATGAGTTCGCTCATCGACTTCCCTTTTGGTCAATACCTGGCAGCCCGTTACGTACGGCTAATACCTCTGACGTGCTAGTGGTTAAATTCACAACCAAAGTATTGACGAGTCTATAGAGTACCCCACAGACAGTTTCTCAAGTTTCGGGCGAAACGCTGTAGAGGCCGTATGGGTTTATGGCAGGGTTCGAACGTACGCGTGCGCTTGTGCACGTGTTATGGTTCGGACGGATAATACTAGCGGGCTTTGGTTTAAGCCGGATCCTAGTATTATACAGTGTAGATTTTGTCTCATTGTATTTGTATTCGGTAGCAATACAAATGCGGGTATGTATATACAGTCGTGGGGTTTTCCTGTAATTTATTACCGGATCACTTTTTGAAGTTGCCAGTTTGCATTCCGTTTCGGCCATTTTTCCTTTGTTCCTTCTTGCCTGAAATTCCTTTGATGGGAGGGGCTTATTTGCAAATGTGCAAATTAGCAAAGTAGAGGGTGTTTTTTTGTAAGTGGTTGCTTCATGATAGTTCTAGCATCCTTTGACTTCCTTTTGTTCATCATGACTTGCCTTTTGTGATGGGATTAGGATGATGGGATTAGGATGAGACTTTGTGGTGATCATGATTGCTCATCATCACCCACTCTTTTCTCTTATGCTCACCCCATCTTGTTTGTGCTCACCCCCCTTCCTTTATGATGGCCGGCCACTATTGTGTGGGGGGAAAGAATTTCATTTTTTGGTGTGAGGAGTTTTGGTTCATTTCATTGAAAAAGAAAAATCCTCGAGCTCATTCCTCTTGCTCATTTTTTCCCCACATCAAAATGGCAATTTCATTAACCCCTTGAGACAAAGCATTCTACACTCAGTCTACAGCAATCTTGGATACGTCGGCTTGCCAACTTCGTGTCCGGGTTGCCTCAGTTCAGAGGTGGGAGCTCGTAAAAAGACTCGGTGATGTGGTGCCCTTTCCGACGAGGAGATCGAGACCGGAGATGCCGCGGGGAGATCGGGATGGTGGCCGAAGACCGAAGGACACAGATTACTCGGTATAGCTCTGTACCCTTTCTCTAGTTAGCTAGTAGTAGGTTAATGGTCCGATCCGGGTTTATAGTCCGCGGTAGCACCGGTTTCTAGTTTTAGAAAAGTTTTTGTTTCCGCATTTTGGCCTCAGACAGACGGCCGGGGCGCTACCGTGATCTTACATGGTATCAGAGCCATGCCATTAACCTTTACTAGCTTGCTCTAACGTGTTTAGAACTTCGATCGAACAAAAATTCCAAAAACCGCATTTTCAAAGTTCAGTTTCTGTCGAAATTTTTCTGTGGTCAAAAAATAATTTGGTGCATTGCAGAAATACAGGCAGGGTTTTTTTATGAAATCTGGGAAAATTTGGTGAAGTGAAGTTCCTGTTTGGCCGCGGAACCGCGGCCGTACCCCTGCTTTGGCCGCGGTTCCGCCGCAGTAAAGAGGAATCACTGCACCAAATTTCTTCAGTTGGTTCCTGAGTTGGAAATAGGGTTTTTGGTATATTCTGTTTGGGCCCAGATTTATTTTGAGTCCTACAGTTGTGCTTGGGGCCCACTTCAGGAATTTTTGTCGATCGAAAATTTTAAACATGTTAGTTCACAGTATTTACATTATATCTGCGACCGTGAATGTCACTTGATCGGTAAATCCTGTCTAACTGCTATAGTTGTTTTAGACGGATTTGCGAACGTGACATTCACGTTGATGTTCTGTGTTGTGCTGTGATGTTGCGGATTTGTCGTGGTGGATAGCCTGGATACAATGTTAGTACAGTTTGGTTGTATATGTACATTTGATATTGCGGGGCGAGCGTCCGACATGTGGACTGCCGTCACTGCCTGTTTGTATATTATTCTTTTGGGGCACGATCGGGCTGAGGTCGATGTACCCGTTGTATGTATATTTTACTTTCTGTACTAGGATTACCCCGCGGTGGGGTTCACGGATAGCTGGGTTCTAGAGGGTAAGGAGCCCGCATCTCATGGCTTTGAGACGGAGGGGGCTTTACTCTAGAATTGGCAGGCTATTCGCCGCACTCGTAGGGGGTACAGGTTGACCTAAGGAGGGGTGCTCAGGTTACCGGATTCCGTGAAGTGTTGGGTGGTCCATTCACGTTGTTGAAGGGGGCTGCCTCGCTTCAGGTTTTGGCGGGTAACTTGCCGCGCCCGTAAGGGGTCTAGGATTTCATTGCACAGGCTATCCACACGACCAGGGGAACGTCGGGTTTTAGTAGCGGCTCTATGAAACCCGGGGATCCCAGATATCTGTATTGTTCTGTGATGCTTATTACATTTCTGTGATATTGCATTTTATCACGCCTTGAGCGAATATTATATATTGATATATATACTAGTAGATGTTGTATATGTTTTGCACCCGCGCTAGTCCAGTCCCCGCTCTGTCGTTAGTTAAGTAACCTAACGGGTGATGACGGGACCCAGTGGCGAATGCGGGTGGCATATACGTATATCGTATTTTCGTTCTTTATTGGTGTGATCAATTGATGGGACTGCGTTGATTCGGATCAATGCAAGCTAAACAAACCTATTCTGATGTTGTTGGAACATTTTTCAAAAAAAACTGTTATTACAAGGACGTTCTCTTTTGTTTTGCACAGTAGTATTCGGTTATGAATATCCAGCACCTCAGTCGACGAGGCAAGGGCCGAGATCCCTTCACCGGGAGTGACCCCTTGGACAGAAGTTTGCGTCAGGGTAATAACTTCACTATAGCCGATTACTTTTTGCTTTGCATCGTGGTATTCAGATGGAATATCCTGCACCTCATTCTACGGGGAAAGAGCCGAGATCCCTTCACCGGGAGTGACCTCTTTAGCATAGGTTTTCGCCACTATATTTTTATAAAAAGCTATCTGGTTCCTTCAACGATATCAAGTTCATTACGGTAAAAGGTTTTTCTCCAAAAACCACTCATAGCCCTCCGTTATTTCAGATTAGTATTGCTTAGTATTCGCGCTACGTTTGTCGTTGCTATTCGCCGAGGCGTAGTGTGCGGTAGCTCTGTAATGCTTTCTGTCGCATGGATATGTGTATTGGTTAGGACGGTCGTAGGACTTTGTTGATTATTCGTCAAGGGTCGTGCGGGTGGGTTTAACGCAATCAAGATAATGACGGGTTGAACTTGACTAGGACCTTTTGATTTGTTGATTATTCGTCAAGGTCACTTGGGTCCTAGGGGTAAAAACATACATCGGGAGTTTCTAAAGAAACTAAAACTTGCCATGCATGCGCATACCTTCTGGAGTGTGATAACGTGAGTGGATTCCGTCACGTTATCATGCGATGATAGTTGGATCCCGATTCCCGCTGATGAGTTGGTTTACTCCTCGGGTGATCCCGACTAATTCTTCTTTCAGGTTTGGAGGAGAATTTGACGATACAGTGGGAGGTTTCCTGATTAGATAAAGTGATAACCATTCTGATCTAGGTTAGAGTGCACGCTGAGTGTTTCTTTTCTCTCTCTCTTTGGCAGCGACCATGGCCCGACCCTTGACTATGACTCAGTGACCAGGTTGACCGAACCTTCTTAAACATTGGCTTTTGGATTGTCAGAGTTGCATACCTCTTTGCCACTCCTACTTTTACCCTTTTCTTCAGGACACCTCGTATTACTACGAACGTCCACTTCCATTGGATAAAACCATCGTATGGTTTTATACGAACTCGAAGGAACTTGTTCCAGATTCGAGGATGGTTTCTGGTTCTGGAGAAAACGAATAGGACTAATCAGTTGTCTTTTCCTTTTACCTTCTCTCAGGTTGCGAGTGCTCCTTGGATTAGGACAGTACACCTATTACGCTTATTGGATAGTCTTCTTCCAAACCATAGGCATGTGACGAACGGTAGGGAATGAGGAAAACCAATTAGCCTAACGATGGTGTACAGAAGGTAATAAGTTAAGACAA
This sequence comes from Agapanthus africanus, assembly GCA_030015575.1. Lineage (NCBI taxonomy): Eukaryota > Viridiplantae > Streptophyta > Magnoliopsida > Asparagales > Amaryllidaceae > Agapanthus > Agapanthus africanus. The sequence goes on along the minus strand of JASDDO010000012.1, from coordinate 519,277,102 downwards.
ATAAAGGGATTAGTAAGAAGGCAATGTAAATTGCGACTGCTATTCACGACCAAACCAAGTATTTCTTCGCCAATCCTACATCACCTTTGTATTTCTCCAGAACATTCCATATCACTACGAAGATCCACAGTTTATTTGGATACTCCATCGTATGGTTATATACGAACTCGAAAGGAACTTGTTCCAGTTCGGGGATGGATTCTGGTTCAGGAGAAATAGGAATAAGGTTTATTCGGTTGTCTTTTTTCTTCACCTTCTCTCGCATTGCGAGTGCTCCTAGGATTAGGACAGTACACCCATTACACTTATTGGATAGTCTTCTTCCAAACCATAGGCTGGTGCCGAACGGTAGGGAAGGAAGAAAACCATTTGGTCTAAAGGGGTGTGCAGAAGGTAATGACTAAAGACATATGAAGGGATTTGGAGAGATGGCAAAGAAATATATGGTTACAGTTGTGAATCTGGATAATGGAAGAGGCATTATTAGGAATTCCCGGATACCCCTACGAAACATTTACATGTTTCAGTTTCGCTGTGTACTGTTAAAAGAAAACTGATTTCCCAATTAGCCCTTGCTCCAGGGTATGTATTTACCAGGTTTGATTCTCACATATGTATGGTTTTACAGATGATGAGTGGGAGTAAGTTATTGGTAATTAGGTGATTATCCTCATTATATCGGAATTCGTTGTAATTGGTGATATTTGAGGAAATCGCCTGGGTTGTTTGCCGGACGGCAAATATTTGGTTTTGAATATCCGTTGTTATGCGCCAATTTCAAATTGATATATCTGTACGTTCATTTTTTATGAAGTGAGATATAACTTTTTGAAATTATGTCTATGACATTTACCCATATCAGTGGATGGTTAGCTAATGAGTATTAAACAGCGGTGTAATTCTTCTTAACCATAAGTACAGTTTTTAACCTACGACACACAGCGAATGAGTTACTAGACTCAAAGGGACTTATACAGAGTATTGTATGCTGTCCAGTGTCCATTAGGACAAAGGGGTTAGTCCTCGTACTATATTCTGTTTACTTGTGACTTCTCTAGTTCTTAGACATGTGTTTCGTAGAAATACAAGGTCCAAGTTTTGAGAAGTTATAGGTATATGAATAAAGTAGAGAACCAAGTATTGCAAGTATCAGGATTCTTCAAGGTGATCGAAGATATAGATACTTGTGTATGGTATTCAGTTGATAGTAATGGGTTTAAGAGAACTTGCTTCTCTTTCAGGTTACTCATAATTGGAAGCACTCCTAAGTTGAGTAATGCTGATCGGCCTCTCTCCATTTAGTTCACATGCACTGGAGACAGCTGCATGATTTGAATCTGGTTCCAATTAAATCAGTGCCTCTGTTTCTATATTGGATATAGAACGGTTCATATATTAACGATATTAAGGTACAGGGAGTTGTCCGGCTTATGCTTAAAACCAGACTCTGGATAACTCAAGGCACGTTTCTGTAATGGCTGTTTGTGGGTTGACCCGGGCTATGACGAGGGTTGACTTTCTACCATCTGGAAGATCAATAGTAATATTGTTCTTGACTCACCACAGTTTTAGTAAAATGGATTTTTTCAGAAAACAGTAGTGGGAGTATGGTAGAACTGGAAGTGATTCCAGAACCGCAAACGATTACTGAAAATTTGATAAGAACCTAAAGTTCAATTTGGTTTGACATTCCATTAGCCACTTCGCAGATATAGTGGGTAACCTCAGGCACCCGAGAGGTACTCCGGTATGCTCAAAGACGGTGACAGGAAGGTTCTTGTTTACCCAGACTTGCCATTGTTGTTGTTCCAGACTGTGAGACCAGGCAGGAGGATGAGTATAGCGTCGTTCTGAACTAGCTTTAGAAATGTACGTGTATACGATTCTGCCAGAGGGTTGTCGTAGTCAGTGGGAGAAGCGGAAGCATAATGGACAAGTAGCTTATGTCTATTTATAGATTAAAGCAGATATAGCGGAGATAGATCATCTATTTCTGATGTGACAGTCATAGGTTTGACTTCATCAGAATAGGGGATGAATCTGTTAAGAAGGTAGTGGGTTGTGATGTCCTGGTATTTGGATGACATACACAGAGTAGGAAGTGAAATTCCTATACTACGATCGGTTATACTTTGGTTGTCACACAGTGGTTTCTCCATATAGGATATGGATATTATATCAGACATTCTGGTTACTAGATCTATGGTTTTAGATCTAGATTTGGGTAGTATCCCAATCTGGGTACTTAGACAGCATTCTAAAGGTGTTTTAGGATGGACGACTCCTGGCATGGTGGTGTACCTGCAGGTGATGGAGTCACCCTCTCTAAAGGTGTTTTACAGACTAAATAGGAGAAGGATGTGCATGATTGGCAGATCACTTGCTTAGGCAATTGAGTCAATCATGAGATGTCAAGTACCATACCAGATGTTTTTGCACTAGATGCAATAAGTTGATATTGCTCCAATCCTGGAGAAGCATTCGGAAGCAGTTTTAGAACATAAGTTGATGTTCTGGGGAAATGATAATGACATCCTCCTTCGGGAGACAGTTATCATTCCAGGCTTCCAAAGTGACCTGGATGACAGAGTGACTGTCAGAGTTATAGTTTTCCCTCTGACGAGGGGCAGTATTTTGGACAGGTGGTCCAGGCGGATAATGAGGGAGGCATGGAGCAGGATATTGATCAAGTTCAGTTGATGATACAGTCTAAGAAGTTTGGATTTAGAGTTCATTAATGAACTAGGTCCCATCAGATATCCAGACATATTCTAAGACAGGTATTGCTCATTTCGGGAGATGGCTTTCTCCGCGAACTTGAGATAATGAGAGACATAGAAAGAAACATCAGAGCGGATCCACTCACTGAGGCTATTCCTCGAACGCATTAGTTTCGCAAACGGGTTTTGTGAGACTGATTAGTAAAGGAGTTGGGTGTTCGGATCACACGGGCTGTGAGTATGCGATATCGCAATAATTAGCCTTGAGTGCAAGTGGGAGATTGTTGGAGATAGCGCCCTCAGAGTCAATTATTGGATCACAGGCACGTGATTGCAATGATTGAAGGAGGACCTATGCCGGTAGGACAGTCTTACTCAAGATGATAGTATGCTATCTGGTTTATCCTTATCATCGTGTACTGCTTTAGGTGACCTTACAGGTCACTATTGCGCGTTGATAGAGCCCTTAGGATTCTTGCTTGACGTCCAGCAGTATGATGGCGATCATATACGTGGAAGCTGGGTTCTATAAGCACATCCTTAAAAAGGTCCCTAGTCGTGGGAGTTTTCGAGACAGGACATCGATACTCCAGAGTAAACTAGTGTATACAGTCGAGACCCCGACGAGGGGCGGTGGCCGGTCTCACAAGCCACTAGTGTTAGTTGGTTCACCTAAGATGTATACAGGTGCTCATTGGGTTATGAGTACACCGGACAGGACTCGCCGGGAACATGCTAGTTGGTCTTATACCTAACGTCAGATAGCAGTTCCCTGGTGACATGTGTACAGGTTAGTTCATCGACCTGAGATCGTCATTTGTCTCGTGTGAGTTCCCACTGTACTTTGATTACTACCCTACCACGGCTCAAAGGAGTCGTGCAAACAGGTTTTAGTTGGGTACAGTCCCGAGCCACATGGAGTCAGTGAGCGGATCTGCAGGGGTTCATCTCTCCCGGTATTGGGATGAGATCGCGCTGTGTCTAGGAGAGACATTACACGAAGTCCTTGGCCAAGGCAGGAGATTTACTGGTAGGTATTCCAGTAGTATCTCAAGGTGTTCTGGGCTACACTCCGACACGACTTGTACCGCTTTTGGGGGTCTGACTTTCACCAACCCCCTAGGCCTGCCATGCGATGCTCATAGACGAACGGACCGGTCTGTACGGATATTATCACTGACAGGCACAGTAGGGTGTCAGGATGAGTTCGCTCATCGACTTCCCTTTTGGTCAATGCCTGGTAGCCCGTTACGTACGGCTAATACGTCTGACGTGCTAGTGGTTAAATCCACAACCAAAGTATTGACGAGTCTTTAGAGTCCCCCACAGACAGTTTCTCAAGTTTCGGGCGAAACGTTGTAGAGGCCGTATGGGTTTATGGCAGGGTTCGAACGTACGCGTGCGCTTGTGCGCGTGTTATGGTTCGGACGGATAATACTAGCGGGTTTTGGTTTAAGCCGGATCCTAGTATTATACAGTGTAGATTTTGTCTCATTGCATTTGTATTCGGTAGCAATACAAATACGGGTATGTATATACAGTTGCGGGGTTTTCCTGTAATTTATTACCGGATCACTTTTTGAAATTGCCAGTTTGCATTTCGTTTCGGCCATTTTTCCTTTGATCCTTTTTGGCTGAAATTCCTTTGATGGGAGGGGCTTATTTGCAAATGTGCAAATTAGCAAAGTGGAGGGTGTTTTTTTGTAAGTGGTTGCTTCATGATGGTTCTAGCATCCTTTGACTTCCTTTTGTTCATCATGACTTGCTTTTTGTGATGGGATTAGGATGAGACTTTGTGGTAATCATGATTGCTCATCATCACCCACTCTTTTCTCTTATGCTCACCCCACCTTGTTTGTGCTCACCCCCCTCTTCCTTTATAATGGCCGGCCACTATTGTCTGGGGGGGGGGGGAGAATTTCATTTTTTGGTGTAAGGAGTTTTGGTTCATTTCATTAAAAAAGAAAAATCCTCAAGCTCATTCCTCTTGCTCATTTTTCCTCCACATCAAAATGGCAATTTCATTAACCCCTTGAGACAAAGTGTTCTACACTCAGTCTACAGCAATCTTGGATACGTCGGCTTGCCAACTTCGTGTCCGAGTTGTCTCGGTTCAGATGTGGGAGCTCGTAAAAAGACTCGGTGATGTGGTGCCCTTTCCGACGAGGAGATCGAGACCGGAGTTGCCGCGGGGAGTTCGGGATGGTGGCCGAAGACCGAAGGACACGGATCGCTCGGTATAGCTCTTTACCCTTTCTCTAGTTAGCTAGTAGTAGGTTAATGGTCCGATCCAGGTTTATAGTCCGCGGTAGCGCCGGTTTCTAGTTTTAGAGAAGTTTTTGTTTCCGCATTTTGGCCTCGGACAGACGGCCGGGGGGCTACCGTGGTCCTACACTCACTTCATCCCATTTTGAGTTGGCCAATCTACTGAGACATTAGCAAAGAAGTAAATGGAGGTAAAAATCTAAATATGATTTAAACTCTTCAAATGTGTACCATCTCTGATACCCATGAACTCATACAGGAAACTGTGAGACTTCATGGAGTACCGGTTTGCATTGTCTCCGATCGTGACACCAGGTTTCGATCGCAATTTTGGCAAAGACTGCAAGCGAGCATGGGAACAAGTCTGAACTTCAGCACGGCTTATCATCCACAAACTGATGGTCAGTCTGAGCACACTATTCAGATCTTGGAAGATATGCTCAGAACGTGTATGTTAGACTTCGGAGGATCGTGGGAAGATCACCTACATCTTGTGGAGGTTTTATACAACAACAGCTACCAAGTAAGTATCAGAATGGCACCTTTTGCAGCACTTTATGGAAGGAAGTGTCGATCACCATTAAGTTGGGACGATATCAGAGATAGAGAACTCCTTGGACCTGAAATGATAGTGGCAACTGTAGATGTGGTCCGCACTATCAGAGAAAGAATGTGCATAGCCTAAGATCAACGGAAGCACTGGGCTGATGCAAAACGCCGTCATTTGGAGTTCCAGTCGGGAGATCATGTATTTATGAATATATCGCCAAACCACGGAGTGATTCGTTTTGGAAGACAGGGTAAGCTAAGTCCGAGATATATTGGACCGTTCGACATACTCGAACGAGTCGGTGAAGTGGCTTATCGATTGACACTTCCACCTTTATTGGAAGGAGTGTACAATGTTTTCCACATATCCCAACTCAGAAAGTATGTGAGTGACCCCAGCCGTATTCTCAATCATTCCGAGCTCACTGTACAGTCCGACTTATCTTGTGAGAAGCAACCTGTTGAGATCCTGGATAAAAAAGTGATGTCACTTCGGAATAAGGAAGTCAACTTGGTTCGAGTGATGTAGAGAAAAGACACTCTAGGAGAATCGACATGGGAAAGGGAAGATGAGATGCGTGCAAAATATCCTCACTTATTTGTAAATTAGTCCTTAAAATAAATTGTAAATTTCGAGGACGAAATTTTTTGTAGGGAGGGTAGACTGTAACAACTCCAAATTCTACGTACAGAAAATTCATTAAAAGTTAATGTACACTTGGGGTATTTACAATTCCTGTGAATTCTATAAGTATTTGTTCATATTTAGAATAACTAGAAAGAGTTTGTAGCTCACTGGTAAGACCTTGCACTGCTGAACTATAGCACCAGAGTTCAAATCCCATCAGCCACATTATTTTTTTATTTTATTTTCTTTTAATCCTTTAGAAGCCCAAAGGTTTGCACGTGCACTACACGTAATATGGTAAGTTACAGAATAAACAAACATAAACACGAGAGAAATTGAAACGACAGGGACACGTGGCCCAAGAACCAACACCCCTCGTCGGTATTGGCCCGGCGACGCATGCGTGGGGACCCGGCATCGCCGATCTCGCCCGTCGCTATTTCCCTCATCTTTTCACCTGAGCACCTCTTGGCCTACCCCACTCCCCCTACACTATTTAAATTCTCTGCAATTAATCAGAGAATTAAAATACCCCATTTTAATCCTTTTTAATGCATATTTCAATGCATTCTTTAAACACCATAAACCCTAATTTTTCCCTATATATACCACTCCATTTCACACCCCTCCTCACTCATAAATCCCTGCCAAAACTCTTAAGAATTCCCAAGTCTTTATATTGTGCAAGTGGAGTTAACGAAGGGCGAAACTCTGACGAAGTTCCGGCGACGACCCAAGGAGTTTCCGGCGACGAAACGACGTACCGACGATTCCCCACTCTTCCACTTTCTCTCTTCTACCTTATAAGCCAGTAAGTCCCCCTTCTTTCTCTCTCTTGCTATTCTCAAAATTTACATTCTCAAAACGTGTCGGAAGCGGAGTTATCCGGTTTCCGATTCTTCTTTCTTTTAAAAATACAACTTTTCCTTAATAATAAACTTATAAATTTTGATATCTTGTTTATTAATTATTAACAAAGACAATAGAATAAGTTTGACATCAAAATAATAACTGTAGCAAGTTTTATTCCGCTTTTACATTAAAATACCTTCATATTTCATTTCGACATGCTTAAACTTTTTAAACCGTATTACCTTAGAAAAACTCATGAGGTAATGACCTACCTCATCACAACACACATCTCTAACATAGCACGATTATATTCGGGAACATAAATTCGGGAAAATACGACTTTACAGTAAAATACCTTTAACTTATAAAACCTTTTTTCTTTAAAAGATGTATTAAACATTTCCATGCAAATGCGCCTCTACAACCCATTTTGGGGAACCCCATTCGGGATGGTGATAATTATTGCACATTCTCGGGCTTAGTAGAGCGAGATGTAGACCTCCGCAAGGAGCATTCGGTCTTTATGGAATTTTATATATTTTTCTTTAGAAAAATGAAATTTTTACAAGAAAATAAATAAAATTATTTTCATTAAATATATATATATATATAATTATTATCAAAATACTTATTTTAAATATAAATAATATTCCATATTTCCAAAATTCAAGAAAAACATCCCAATTACAAGAAAATACCATACAATTCCAATATTTCAAATAAATACCATATACAATGAAAATTAGGTTTTACTCACTAGAAATTTCACTTATATAAAATATATAGCTATGAAAACTCTAAAGACGATAATTTAATGCTTGAGGTGTATTTTGAAAATTATACAAAATTATTTTTATATAAAACCCCTCAAGTTATGTTAAATTACAATAAGGACCCTAGTAAACATAGGTTTAAACGGGACCAGTCTCTTGAGCCTCAGGGAGCCGGAGATATAGGTGCTTGCCAATTTAAGATAGACAACTTAACAAACGGTGTTATCAACACGGTAATTTTCTTTGAAAAAGACACAAATCCTGCCGTCTATATGCAGCAGTTACTGATAGTACCAAAACATAATTCAGGACTTCAATTTCTTTTCTAATTGTCTGACTCAGACTGGGTCTCAATATAATCAATCTGACTTGAATATGATTCAAGTATCAAACTACAATACAATATGGATTTATGAATCCGTCTATTCAATCTAATTAATCTATATTGACTGAACCGAATCATGGATGTATTCCATTTACATGATCATCCATTATATCTGTTCCATTACTGATATCATAGTTTCGATAAGTCATCCATCTATACAATTTACAATACAAGACAATACAATACAATCAATACAAATCAAGACATCGCGGGGTTTTATAAGGGGTAGATTGGTACGGAAGGTGTTAGAAGTGGCACGAGACTGTAACCATAACACACCTAACCTGAATATCCATTGCCGTTGTACCGTGGCTGAACGGTTCCTTATGCTGCGTATACCTTAGTCTCCGGAATAGTGGGACTCCTCTCGTATACACTGGCATTCTTCTGTACTAAGCTACAAACAACAACGTTAACACTAAATACAACATTATAACAATATACTCTCTATTCTGTCTATTCCATTCTTGTCTATTTACGGGACTTATCGAGCGATTTGTTCGCTGACGACATTCTCTTTCTTTTTCTTTGAAATGTTATCAGGTGATTCGGACTCACTGGAGATCGAGCCCAACAGCGAGGACTTGGACCAGTTTACCGAAGATCCAGAGCTCTAGTTCACTTGTACATTACATTTTCTTTACATTTATGTTATGCCACTGTTTAGGCATTGCTTTCATTCCATGTATTTACTTTTCAGTTGTATTGTAAAAAGAATGTTAATAAATAAAGTTGTTGTTTATTTACATCTTGTCTCTTTTGTACATTTTATTTTATATTGCTTAGATACGCTTAGCGTGTTTACTTCTGAGTAAATACGTAGCGTGACCCGTCACGTCCTCTACCCGTACACTGGGAAGCGGGGCATGACAGAAACTCTATTCTGTATTTTAACGGAAGAATTTTCGGACTAAGATTTCAGAGTCGTTACATAATCACATGAAATTTGGTGTATCCATATCTTAGAGGATAAAGACGGAGGTGATGTGTAACGACTCCAATTTCAATGTACAAAAACTTTCAAATTAATGTACATAATGGAGTATTTGCAAACCTGAGTATATTTTAAGTATTATTTTTGTTTAAGAACAGCAAGAAATAACTTTTAGCTATTTGGTAAAGCCTTGTACTGCTGTGACGTAGCCCATGTGTTCGAATCCCATCAGCCACATATTATTTTTATGATTTTTCTTTTTAACTTTTGGAAGCTCAAAACTTTACAGTGCAAAACACATAAAAATGAAAAGTCACTGAAAATAAACATGTGGAAAATGCCATATGAACTTATAGGGACACATGGCAATAATCCAAGACCCAACCCATCCAATGTGGCCGGCGAGATAGCCCTCTGGGCCGGCGACGCCGGGCCCCCCGTCGGGAATGCTTCCATGTTTTGAACCTTAGTCCGTTGGCCTAACTCCACTACTCCTAGTCTGTTTGTTTTCCCTGCAATTATCCAGAGAATTAAAAATAAGCTTTAAATCAAAATTTTAATGCATTTTAATTCTCTTTTTAATTCTCAAAACCCTAATTCTTCCCTATAAATATAATCTCATACCCTAGCTCTCTTCATTCTGAAATCTATTGTTCAAAATTCTCAAAATTTTCCAAGTCAAAGAAGAGTACAAGTGGAGTTAGCCCAAGGTCAAGTTCCGACAACGATTCGAGACGATTCCGGCGACCCCGGGACTCCACGAAGCTTCCAAATTCTTCCTCATGCTCCCCTTTCTCATTTCATATAGTAAGCCCCCTCTCTTCTTCTCTTTTCCTAATTAAAAAAATTCTCTTTTCAAAACTCGTCGGAAGTGGAGTTATTCCAACATCCGATTCTAAACTCGTTATAAAATATAATCTTTCTTAATAACCAAACAACCATTTTGTTATATCTTGCTTAGTAATCTTAAAACAAATATTGAGAACAAGTTTCATCTTAAAATAACCTGCTATGTAACTTTTATTACACTTTTTCGTTTAAATACCACAAACTTTACATATGACATATTTTAATACTTTTGCCCATATTACCTTTAGAATATCTCACGAGATAATGACATGCCTCTCACAACACACATCTTGATATAGCACGATTCACTTTTGAACACTATTTTGTGGCTAATACGACTTTTACATTAAAATATCATAAACTATTAAAAAAACATATTCTTTAAATTGTGTTATTCACATTCCTTGCAATTATGACTCTACAACCCATTTTGGGGAACCCGGTCGGGATGGTGAGGGTTATCGCATATCCTCGTGACTAGTAGAGCGATATGCAGAGCTCCTCACAGAGCATATAATCTCGATGGAATTTTTAATACAATTTTTGAGAAAAACGTGATTTTCTATTTAATAAATAAATTTTATTTTAGTAATTATATATAAATATTATCAACCCATATAAATTCCATGTGTTTCTAAACAAAAGAAAAGAATTACATTTCCATGAAAATACCATCATGAATCCATACAAGTAAAATTTACACAAAATTACCATGAACTATTCAACTAGGTATTTATTCATTAGAATACCTCATTTTTAAAAGTTACATCCATGAAAACTCTAAATACGATAAATAAATACTTGCGCTTTATTTTGAAAGTATACTAAAACTATTTTTCATAAAGCCCCCTCAAGTCATATTAATTTATATTAAGGACCCAAGTAAATATAGGTTTAAACGGGACCAATTCTCTTGAGCCTCACGGAGCCGGAGAAAGTGGGTGCTTTCCTATTTAAGGTAAAAAAAACTAAAACGGGGTTATCAATGGTAATTGGCTTGGAAAAAATCACAAATTCTGCCGTCCATGGGCAGCAATTACCGATAACTCCAAAACCTAATTCAGGAATCCAATTCTATTTAAGTGTCTGACTCAATCTGAGCCTCAGTCTAATCGGAATACAATCCAAATATGAATCCAACTATAATTCCATTTCAACATGAGCCCAATGTATCAACATAAACACTTGAACTTGAACATGAATACCAGAACTATACCAGAACAACATCAACATGACTTGAATTGATCGAACCATGGATATATCTTGATTTGACTACATGATTATCCGTTTACTTCCGATCCGTTTACATGAAAAACATATACCATGGTTTCGGCAAGTCTTATACAACAAATTATTACAATCAATACAATATACATTTATGGGGGTTTTAAGGGGTAGATTGGTACGGAATGTATTAGAAGTGGAATGAGACGGTCACTATAATACACCTAACCTGAATATCCGTTGCCGTTATCCCGTGGGGTTTGACGGGGCCTTGTACTCCATATGCCTTAGTCTACGGAGAAAGTTGGACTCCTCTCATATACACTGATATATTATGTACCAAGGTACAAACAACTACGTTAGTATAAAAAAACAGATAAATTACCAGATCTATTCCTTTTACTTGATATTTCTCTCTTGGGACTTACCGAGCGATTGTTCGCTTACGACATTTATATTTCTTCTTTCTTTAAAATGTTTTCAGGAGGACCCTGTTCCCCTCCGAATGGCAGCCAAGACATGGACGTCTTGCCTGAGATTCGGGGCAGATGCTATTTGATTTTATCCGTCCACCTCTCCGAAGATGCCAAGTTGATTTATGGCACCGTATATCGGAGGTTTAGACGGATGTGGCCGATGTAGCAGACTTCGTCAGATTCCCCCTCGTTCGAGGGGTTTTTGATTGTGGGGACGCTCTTTCCTGCAGGCGCAAGCCCCTGCTGTTAATTACGCTACCGCATCGCGGTAATAACTTTCTCCTTCTCCAGGATTTCACTTCGTGTCGTGGGTGTTTGTTTTTTTTGTGGTTGCCCATGGATTGTATACGGAGACTATTTATTTCGTCGCCCGTAGGACGTGGATTAGTCCAAATCCGTACTTTCTTAGATTTGGGTTTTGGGTTTTGGTTTAAGGATACGTTAGCCATATTTGAGGCTAAGATCAACTTAAACGTTTGTTAAGGATACGTTAGTCTAATTTCCAGACTAAGATCTACTTAACGGGATCGTCTAGATCCATTTCTAGTTTAGGGACATGGTGGTCCATTGCATGTATGGCCGTCGGGGCCCGTCATCTCTCTGACGACGTTGAAGGATTACAACGACAGATGTCAGAGGAGATCAGAGATGTACCCTTGAACGAGAGTTGATTGGAGGATCTATAGTCCAATTTGGGACTGAAGTTTGTTTGAAGGTTTAAGGATACGTTAGACATATTTGAGGCTAAGATCAACTTAAACAGGATCGTTTAGATCCGACAAAAGAGCATTTGGGGGCTCTATTGTTCCAGTTTAGGGACATAGTGGTCCATATTCCAGTTTAGGGACATGGCGGTCCATATTCAGTTTAAGGACGCTTGAGTCCGTGGGTTTAAGGACCCCACAGTCCGTGTTTTGGTTTAAGAACGCATAAGTCTGCGGGTTTAAGGATCCCACAATCCGTGTTTTAGTTTAAGGACGCTTAAGTCCATGAGTTTAAGGACCCCACAGTCCGTGTTGATGTGTGGTTGTCGGGACCCGTCACCTCTTTGACGTCGTTGAAGAATTACAACGATAGGAGTCAAAGGAGTTTGGAGATGTACCCTCGAACCGGATGTAAATTGATTCAAGAGAGCAGCTGTGCTCAGTCAATTTAATTTGAGGACTTACGGCCATGATTGGGCTAAGTCCAGTTGAAAAATATTCAACGCTTTTATTTATTCTTGGTCTATTAGACCTGTGCTAGGGCTTTGCTCACATTTAAATAATGCATTGCATTACTTTTATTTTTGTTTGGGCTCTGCCCATAAAGGATGCAGAGCATCAATTTGTTTTGGGCTCTGCCTATTTATAAATGATGCAGAGTATCAATTTTACTTGGGCTCTGCCCTTTTATAAAAGATGCAGAGCATCAATTTTACCCGGGCTCTGCCCATTTATTGCTTTGCAATTTATTTTGGCCTGCTAGGTCTTTTTGACTTGGGCCTGGCCCTTTAGCAAAAGAAATACATTGCATTTGTCAGGCGCTTTGCACCAACCAAAGAGCGCAAGCGCTTGTGGTGATGACACGTGTCATGCAAGCGCAGTGCGCTGCGCTAGTGCGCTGCGCTTGCGCTGCTGACACGTGACGTGCTGTGGTGAGTTGCACCAGTTTCAGAGAGCAAGGCTTTATTTCAAAAGCGCATAGCGCAAATGGTTCAGATGCTGACACGTGGCGCTCTCTGGTGGCTTGCGCCAACCCAAGAGCGCAACAGCGCAGTTTTGTAAGTGCAAGGCACTATTAACTTGAGAATCTTTTAGATTTCAGAACCAATGGTTCATAAAAGAAGTGCAAAGCACTGCTTGGTTTCTTGATCTAATTTAGATCAAAGAAAACAAGGGTTTCTTATTTTTGTTGATCACAGAGAACCCATGGTTCATAAGTGCAAAGCACTATTATTTTTTTGTTTTTTATTGAAGATCATTGATCTTGTTCTTAGATCAATGATCTATTAGAAGAAATTCTTCTATCTAAAAAGTCTTTTACCTTTTTTCTTCTTGAAATTTCTTCAGAGTTCTCTCTGCTTGAAATTTTTGATTTCTCACAAAAATGTTGATCCTTTTGAATTGAGGTCTAGGGGCCTTTATATAGTGCCCATAAATTTGTTAAAGAGATATTTCTCTGAGTGATTTGGGGAATTTTCCCCACCGTTGGATCTTTGATCCAAGGGCTTCTGTTTTACAGAAGAAAATCTTCTTGTTTTAACAAGAACAGAAAGATTTCTTTAAAATCTTAATTCTGTTTGGCGCAAACGCCCCAGCGCGTGACATGTGTCAAGCAGCGCACAGTACAGCGCAACTGCGCTAGCGCATATGCGCTGACACGTGTCGCGCAGCGCAAAGCGCGGCACAACTGCGCTGACACGTGTCGCGCGGCGCAGCGCAACTGCGCTGACACGTGTCGCGCAGCGCAGTGCTTGCGCAACTGAAGCGTTACTTTCTTTAATTTTGTTTTAGATAGAGCTTTGCTCTGATTGGGCGCGCTGCCTCGGGCGCTGCGCTGATGTATCAGCGCCTGACACGTGGCGCGTTGCGCCCGGGATTTGAAGCGTTGCTTCAAAATTTGAATTTTGAATTTCAACAGAGCTTTGCTCTGATTGGGGGAAACAAATGCCCCCCACCGTTGCGCGCACGTGAGTGCAGCGGTGGTAAGCTTCTGATCGTTGGATCAACGGGTAAGCTGAAAGGGCGCAAGCGCCCTATAAATAGGACCTCTGGCCCTTAAAAAATCTTCACCATTTTTTTAAGATTTTGATTTCAACAGAGCTTTGCTCTTGCTTAAGAACTTCAGAGCTTTGCTCATTTCCAAAGTTAGAAACTCTAGGTAAAAATTAATCTAAATGAAATTAAATTAATTCAAACCAATCTTAAACCAGAGAGCTTTGCTCTCACAGATCTTTTGATCTAAAGAGATCCCATTGGGGTTTCATAAACAGAGCTTTGCTCTCAAAAACTTATAGATTTACAGAGATCTTGTTCATGGGTTCTAAGCCATGAACAGAGCTTTGCTCTTGAATCAAATGTAGATTTTTTAGATGAAGAATTTTTCATAAGTTTTCATGGATTTTTTCAAGATTCCAAAAATTTTAATTTTAAATTTCTTTTCAAAATTTTCTTTTTGATGGAATATTACAGAGCTAAGCTCTTTTTAAGGAATTTTATTCCTTTGAGACCAGAATTTGACAAGTGTCATTCTGTGACAGAGTTTTGCTCTAAAAGAGAAGATTTTCTCCTTGTCTCTAGGGATTCCCCACTGATGAGAATATTCTCATGGGGATCTTTTCTTTAACTGACAGTCTCACCCAATGATGGGGCAGTCTTATTAAATGAGGCACTTTCATCCAGATTTTGTGGGTCCCCATTTGGTCCCCTACCCACTGCACTGCAGTGTGGTGTGATTAATTTTAATTTAATTAATTTTTAAATTCAGTTAATTGAAAATTTCTAAACGCCAAGCGTTGGAATTGCAGCACTAACGGCTGTTTTTTCCGTTCCTTTGCAGTGACCATGTCTCTCGATACCTCATTCCCGTTTGCTCGTTCGGAGGAGGGATTTCCCGAAGCGCCCTTGGACCGCGAAATCCTGGCCATGATTAAGGACCACGACCCGGAATACAAGAGTCTCCACCTTTGGGGGTCGTGGAATAATCAGATTATCATGGGTCGACGGAGCTTCACGTGCGCAGTGCCGTCAGAACCCATCACGGCGATTCATTATGCCACCCCATCCTCGGTGCAGTATGCCGTGGAGATGGTTAATTGGACCTCGAAGGGCTTTCTTCATCCCGCTATGGATGCGATTCCGGTCCAGCGTCCTATGGTTCTGGATATCCTAGGACGCCGTATCTGTCAGGGCGAGGCGCGACCCTGGGGGCAATCATATAACATTGGTCTGATCCCTCGCCACCCGATCGGCTATCTGCCGTGGGCCCGGTATATCCTGTCGACGAAGAAGTCGCGGTTGATAAGGTTGGGATTGTACACTACGGTCTACGTTTCTCTCTTCCAGTATCCTACGCTCCCCACCTGGTGGTTCAAGGCTTTTTTTGGAGCAGTGGAACATTCCTATTCACACTTTCCTCGCCATGGATCAGGAAGTGTCAATCTCTCTGGAACAGTTTACGGAGGTATCCGGTTTACCGGTTATAGGGGAACATTATGAGGAGTTGCTCCCGACAGACGAGTATGTCTTCAGTGCTAAGCCGGTGGTAAGGGGGCTCACGCCGGAGAATGCTGTTCAACACCAATTCCCAAGCTTAATTAAAGTATTGAAGATCTATGAGGCCCTTTTCATCGAACATGGGAGTCGCGGAGTTAGCTTTGAGGATTTCATCGCTCGGTTCCTTCGCCCAAGCGTCCTCTCATCAGAAGCTGCCAAGTTTGCTACCCTGGATGACCCTTTCGGTCTAGGTTTGGATAACCTGCCGGCGAAGGAGATAGACCAAAAGGTTTTTTCCCTTCCGGACTTCCCGACCATGACTTTTGCAGAAATTGCAGCCCCTGGGATGGACGAGGAGGCCTTTTTCCTAGGATTTCTTGGGTTATGGCTGAGTTGGTTTGCGATCCCAATGCACTCTCACCGTATGCGGCCCTCTGTCTTTTACCCAGCCCACCGGATGACCATCGGGGTAAAAGTGGCTGTTGGGATCGCCGGCTTGGCACACTTATATCATGGCCTCAGTCGAGCAGCGGATGCTAATGAGCCTGGGGTACTGCACGTGGTCTTCCCGATGCACTACATCGTATCGTGGCTCGAGCTACACACGGCGGGTGTCTTCGGCATGCATAAAAGGCCCTCGTTCTTCAACAAGTGTGGTTTCCCTCGCATCATACAGCTGATTGGCGCATCAATCATGACTCCTTCGCCACGGAACGCCAGGGGTTTACTCCTTCGCCCTCACACCGTTGGAGACGGGATGTCTTTCGTCGATAAGGTGTTGACCATTGGAAAGGCGTCCACCACTGCGATGCGGCCATTACAAGATGCTTTCAAGGATGGAGCCTCAATTTTGACGGCCCGGGAGACCCTTCACTTATATTCTATTTGACCGGGCTTCTTAGTATTCAGGCAGAACGGTGCGGCGATTTTTATGAGATACAACCCGCATCGTTTCGCCCAGCAACTAGGCTACGATCAAGGGGTACCCTTGGAAGCTTTCCTACTGGAACCCGCTACCACTGAAGAAGGGATGGAGAACGCGCTGCATCATTTCATGCGCCTGAATACGGGTTCTCATTTTTTTAACAGTGCGCCGGCTTGCGCTCCACGACTCCTCAACGTATATAAAGAATGGTACAATCATGCAACAGGAGCCGTTATAAAGGAGGAAAGGCGACTGCTGGTCGACCGTAAGGGTGCGCCTCCAGGCAGCGACCGCAACGCTCCTTTGGTGCCTAGGACTCCGGTAGTTGCCCCTCTAAAAGATGTTAGAGCCGGGCCATCGCGTGTGCAAAGTCCTCCGCACGGATTGCCGCTCCCCGATATTGCAGATGCACCTCCAGCGCCCTGTGCTCCAGTAGAGATAGTGGTTGTAGCCTCGCCGGAGTCTAGCGTGGGTGCAGACATCGGGACCCGCCGTCCCAAGGTGGCTGCTAAGCGTAAGTCGATCCCATGTGCACCTAGGGTCGGCGGGCAGAAGAAAAAGAAGTCGCTCTTCGCTGCAGACGTCGCGTTCGGTCAGGAACCCCACGCTCCCTATGCCGAGGGCCTGAGTGAATATGGGACTAACGAGGGATTAGTCATGCCACCGCCGGATGATACAGACTTGGAGGCCGCTCTCGAAACTTCAGCGTGGTTGGCAAAGCGTGATGCGTGGCTAGCTAAGCTTGCGCAATCAGGTAACTACTAGTCGCATTTTCTTTATTGTATCATATCCTCCTCATTTCCTTTGACTAACGTTTTTCCTCCTTTTCTTCCAACAGGTATCACCGATGAAGAAGCCATTGCCGCTTCCCTTGAGACTTTCCAAGAGGAGGAACGTCTCAGAGCGTCTTTAGGCCTTAGTAAGTTTCAATTCATCAAGTTTTCGTTTTCCTTGTGTTATGGTCAATTTAACCTCTCCCTTTTATCGCAGAAACCTCAATGCCGTTCCCGCCAAGTGACGCAACTGCTCGGCCAGCTGCCGATGTTCCTGCTCCCTTTGGGCTACCGCAGGAGGTCCATCTCGAAGAGCCGATGAGAGATGCCTTAAAGGCTCTGGAGGCGTCCTTGAATGAGGACGATGACGCTTCGATGAAGGAAGCGTCAAAGAGGTCCATCGTGACAGCCCGGGAGGAGAGGAAGCGGTCGAGGCGCGAAGCAAAGGCACGCAGGGCTGTCTTGGCAATTGGAGCGGGCCCAAGCACCGTTCCTCGTGCCGACACCCCTTCAGAAGAGTCCCCGGTCGCCCTGTCTACAGCCCATAGACAGACGATTCGTGCCAATTGGGAGGCTAACGAGAAGTCCACCTCAGGTAATATTTTTTTTAGAATTTTGTTTGTAAAAATTGTAAACTCGCCGGTTCTTATGCATCTCATCTTGCAGGGCCAAGTCCGACCAAGGGGGAGGCAGAGACTGCCGAACCCGAGGAAGCAGGGGGGAGGCACCGGCCGAACTTGAGCCGACGGTGGGCAACGTCGCTGGGGTTATGGAGCCTGAGCTGGAGGCCGAGGGATCCGCAGCCGAGAAGGTCATTGATGCCGAGCTTGAAGTGACGGCAGATGAAATGATTGTTATAACTGAGCCCAGGGTAGTGGCGGACGAGGCGCTTGATGCCGGCGACCTCGTGGTGAAGGTGGACGAGGCAACCGTGATTGCTGAGCCCGAGGGAGTAACGGGTGAGGTAGACATGATTCCTGAAGATGAGCCAACCGCTCTTTCTCAGGAATCTGGTAATGCTCCAGTCATAGCCCTCCCCGCCTATGGTCCCCCGCCGTCTCCAGGTCTTGCGAGCACGACAACGGTCCCCATTGAGTCGGGTGACGAGGCCACGGGCGGTGGCCTCATGTCGATGGAGGAGGGAGTCGCCTCAGTTTCGGCCGGCAGCTCATCAGGTAAATCCCAAGTTACTGTCCTCTTTATCTTATAATCCTTTCTGACAAGTTCACATTTGTTCGTAACGCAGGTGCAGCCAGTGCCGATGCCTCATTGCTCGAGGGAGCGCCTTCAACTACTGCCTTGGCGGTGGTCACTTCTCAGCCCTCTCTCATACCGTCAAAGATGTTGGAAGGTATGGGTTTGCAACTTATTAATCTTATCTTTCAGACGTATAATTTGTGTACTAAAGTCGTACTGTTATGTCTTTTCAGGAGTGCTCTTTGATCATCTATATCAAGTGTTGCTCCCACACTTCTCCTTCCCATCTAAACTCACTTCTCCCTCTGGTGGCGCTGGTGAGTATAGTTCCCGACTGATATCTTCCTTTTTCGGTGATGGAATTATTTCTAAATTTTTCTCGTCCTGACTGCAGAGCTACAAATCGAAGGGGGAGAAGAAAGATCGGTCGCGCCACCGGCCCTTCCGGCCTTGCCACCTGCTTCAACTGGTATAGTAGACTATCTCATCAATGACTTTTTCCATATCTCTTGAATCGTCATCTAATCGCATTTTGTCTTTTCATCTGTCGTTCCGATCTCGGCACCTTTTGAGTCTCATATTACAACATCGGCAGGCCCTTCCCAGAGACGTCCGTCCTCGAAAGGTGCGGCGAATAGTCTGCGTATGTTGAGCGACTACATCGAGAAACTCGACGTTGAGACTCCTACGTCTGCTGCAAATTTTGCTACGACGGTTAACCCGATGCTGGTGATATTTTCTAATTTCCATGACGAGGGCATCGTCGCATCTTAGGTTAACCATTGCAGGGAGATCGAGGCTCGCCTGCACCAGCTAGAGTTGATGCTTCCCGCTCCCGAGACCTTAGCCGCAGGCAATCACAGAGCAGCGTGGATTGAGCAAAGCGCTTCTTACGTCCACCACTTGGAACAAGAAGCGGCTTTAAGGCTGAGGGAGTACCAAAAGACTTCAAGCAAGACGGCTCATCTGCGTGCTGAGGTCGAGGCAAATGCTGTCCAAGTGAAGGCTATCTTTGAGGGCCTCTTGGAGCGCATTTCTCATGGCCTGAACTTGAAGCGGAAGCTTGATACTGCCGAGCGTGATATTCCAGGCTGTGAAGCTGCTCATCAGGCCGTTAGGGAGCAGCTTGCGTCCGTCTTGCAACAGCGAGCTCAGGTGGAGGCTGAACTGGCGGTGGTGACCGATCAAGAAAAGGCGCGGAAGGAAGTGCACGAACAATTAATAGGGCTATGCAAAAAGCTTCCTCCAAATGATTCCCCTTGTATCTCTATACTTGTAAAGATTTTTTTTAAATGATCTGTATCCATTCTTTATTCTTTTGTACGCTTCACTTTGTACCTATTTACATTCAATAAAGATATACGTTTTTCTTTGCAATGTCTTGTGCTATTTCTTTGCTTTTTCTTTTCTCTTATTATCAGCGTACTGTCTTGATAAACACATTTGACCGATAATAGAGTAAGCATCTGGATCTTTCCGAGAGATAGCGATGGCTTAGACCGCAGGTTCAGATCTGCTGCCTAAGACTTTTCAACTTCATGAGCCGTGAGGGTCTCATAGAGATTCTCCCTACGGATCGAGAGGATCTCGTAGGTGTATTTTCTCCTTAGGAATCGTGAGGATTTCTAAGTGTGTTTTCTCTTATAAGTCGTAAGGATCTTACAAGAGAATTTTTCCTTCTTACGAGTCGAGAGGACCCGTAAGCGGTTGTTTCCCTCCTTGTCGAAATTCGACTTTGGAGAGTGAGACCCGTGAATAGTATGCAATAGACCGTTTTAAACCGACCTGCAGGGTTCCATTGTTCAGGAAACAAGTTTTTAATCCCTGTTGCCTGAGGCTTCATCTTGCAAGTTGAGACGAATCGGGAATTTCCCGCGGAGACACTGGTTTCTCTGCGAGCCGACGCGAATCAGGAGGCTCTCATCAAGGATGTTTGTTTCCCTAAATTGAGGTATTTGCCAAGGATTATTTGTTTCCCTGGTGTTGAAACGGTTCGAGAATTTCCCATGGAGACACTGGTTTCTCTGCGAGTCGACGCGAATCAGGAGGCTTTCATCAAGGATGTTTGTTTCCCTGAATCGAGGTATTTGCCAAGGATTATTTGTTTCCCTGGTGTTGAAACGGATCGAGAATTTCCCACGGAGACACTGGTTTCTCTGCGAGTCGACGCGAATCAGGAGGCTCTCATCAAGGATGTTTGTTTCCCTGAATCGAGGTATTTGCCGAGGATTATTTGTTTCCCTGGTGTTGAAACGGATCGAGAATTTCCCACGGAGACACTGGTTTCTCTGCGAGTCGACGCGAATCAGGAGGCTCTCATCAAGGATGTTTGTTTCCCTGAATCGAGGTATTTGCCAAGGATTATTTGTTTCCCTGGTGTTGAAACGGATCGAGAATTTCCCACGGAGACACTGGTTTCTCTGCGAGTCGACGCAAATCAGGAGGCTCTCATCAAGGATGTTTGTTTCCCTGAATCGAGGTATTTGCCAAGGATTATTTGTTTCCCTGGTGTTGAAATGGATCGAGAATTTCCCATGGAGACACTGGTTTCTCTGCGAGTCGACGCGAATCAGGAGGCTCTCATCAAGGATGTTTGTTTCCCTGAATCGAGGTATTTGCCAAGGATTATTTGTTTCCCTGGTGTTGAAACGGATCGAGAATTTCCCACGGAGACACTGGTTTCTCTGCGAGTCGACGCGAATCAGGAGGCTCTCATCAAGGATGTTTGTTTCCCTGAATCGAGGTATTTGCCAAGGATTATTTGTTTCCCTGGTGTTGAAACGGATCGAGAATTTTCCACGGAGACACTGGTTTCTCTGCGAGTCGACGCGAATCAGGAGGCTCTCATCAAGGATGTTTGTTTCCCTGAATCGAGGTATTTGCCGAAGACACTGGTTTCTTCGGGGTTGGAACGAACCGTCGAGGTTTGGCTTCGTTTTCTGGCAGAGCTTGTTGGGAAAGTATGGTTTCCTCTTTGTTTTCACCCTTGGGTTGTGTACAGGGATCGATGTGATCTCAGCTGTAAGGCCAAAGTTTTATCATCCTTTTTTTTTATTTCCGCGATGCTCTGTTATTTCAGCTTTTATATCACGAAGGTCGCGATTGCCCAATCATTTCGACTATATTTTTTTTTGCGGTGCCCAATCATTTCGGCTATTTATTTTATTTTTACTCGCTGCTTTTTATTGCGAGTTGCCCAATCATTTCGGCTATTTCGTATGCATACGTTTTTACTTGCTGCTTTTTATTGCAAGTTGCCCTATCATTTCGGCTATTTTGTATACATACGTTTTTACTTGCTACTTTTTATTGCAAGTTGCCCTACCATTTCAGTTATTTCGTATGCATGTGCGGCCTACCTGAAACTAGACACCGATTTCGGCATCAGCACCGCTACAACTGGGATATTGCCAGGAGCGAATCATCATTTGCCTTTGTCTATGTCAAACAAAGGTGGTTTAGCGAACAGGGTTAAGGTCCTGTCGGCTGAGGCTTTTGACTTCACTAGCCGTAAGGGTCCCACGAAGGTATTTCTCCCAACAAGTCGTGAGGATCTTGTAGGCGTATTTTCTCCTCAGGAATCGTGAGGATTCCTAAGTGTATGTTCCTCTGTAAGTCGTAAGGATACTACAAGAGGGTTTTCTCCTTGTAAATCGAGAGGACCTACAAGGGTTGTTCACCATGCAAACATATCCCCAATCAAGGATGAAACTTGGTTAGGGAAATGTTTATTCGCTCCCATGGATTGTATACAAGAGTCAGTATTGAACCACTTGTAGGGCAATATTGGAAGTTGTGGGGGTTTCTTAAGCAGAGGTTTAGGTCTCTGTAACTTAAGACTTTCAAATCTTATGAGCCGTGAGGGTCCCATAAGAGAGTTCTCCTTACGAGTCGTGAGGATCTCGCAAGTGTATTTTCTCCTTAGGAATTGTGGGGATCCCTAAGTGTGCTGCTCCCTTGTGAGTCGTAAGGATCTCACGCGGGTGGTTTCTCCTTACAAGGTCGAGGGGACCCTGTAAGTGTTTTTTTAACGAGGTTGCGCCCTTTCGGGTTTTCACAAACACTCGCCGGTAGTCCTGTTGTTTTTACTCACGGAGCCCTTTCGGGTTTTCATCCGTGCCCATTTTGCTTATGGACATACCGTTTTTTTTATTCTTTTTATTTTTATACGTTTTTTTTTTTTTTTTTTTATGAGGTCGCGCCCTTTCGGGTTTTCACGAACACTCGCCGGTAGCCCTGCTGTTT
Organism: Agapanthus africanus; assembly: GCA_030015575.1. Taxonomy (NCBI): domain Eukaryota; kingdom Viridiplantae; phylum Streptophyta; class Magnoliopsida; order Asparagales; family Amaryllidaceae; genus Agapanthus; species Agapanthus africanus. The sequence continues at coordinate 519,254,111 of JASDDO010000012.1, read as the reverse complement.
TTACTCACGGAGCCCTTTTGGGTTTTCATCCGTGCCCATTTTGCTTATGGACATACCGTTTATTTTATATATATATATATATATTTTTATCTTTATATATTTTTTATTCATCTCGTTAGCCTGAAGGATGCTGCGGTAGTAGTTTAAGGACGTTTCGGTCCGTTATTAGTTTAAGGACGTTTCGGCTCGTTCTTAGTTTAAGGACGTTTCGGTCCGTTCCCTGGAGAAGGTTGACTACTGCTTATAAAGTTTGAGCTTAGGAAGATAGCGAGCGGACATAGTCGTTGTCATCTATCATTGACCCAGGCGGTAACCTTCTAAGCGTAGTATTTCTTTAAGAATCGACCATTTATTGGCCTGAAAGGATTTTCACCGTGCATATCCATAAGTAGATAGGCTCCACCTTGGTAGACCTTGTCTATGATGTACGGGCCTTCATAGTTTGGCTCAAACTTTCCCTGCTTGGCGCGATTAGGGATCATAGGCCTTTTGACCACTAGCACGAGTTCGCCTTGGCGGAATGTCCTTGGCTGGGTCAATCTTTCATATGAGCGCGTCATCTTTGCTTTATAAGCCTCCAGATTTTGTTGCGCTATGAGCCGGGTCTCATCGAGGGCATCGAGCTCCACAAGCCGAAGGTGAGCATTTTCTTCATCTGTTAGCTCGTAGTGGACTGCCACTCGCAGAGAGGGTAACTCTATCTCGAGGGGGAGTACTGCTTCTGTACCGAATACCAGCGCATATGGCGTTGTGTTTATGGCCGTCTTGAACGTAGTTCAATACGCCCAAAGAGCCTCTTGCATCCTCTCGTGCCAGTCCTTCTTATTTCGGGACACCATTTTCTTCATAATCTTTGTCAAGCTTTTGTTGAAGGCCTCGGCTAGACATTAGCCCGGGGATTATAAACTGAGGAATATCTCCAGTCTATATTATGTTGCTGCGCGAAGCGACTGATTTTGTGGCTTCTGTAAGCTGGCCCGTTATCGGAGATGATCCGTCGTGGAGTTCCAAACCGATATAGGACGTGCGTCTTGAAGAAATGGAGGATATTCTCCGTCTTAACTTCCCTCAGTGGTACTGCCTCTGCCCATTTGGAGAAGTAGTCAGTTGTCGCTAGGATGAAACGATGTCCCCTGGACGATGCTGGTTCGATAGGGCCGACTATATCAGTTCCCCATATTTCGAATGGCCAGCTAGCCACTGTCGGGTGTAGCGGATTTGGATGCTGATGGATGAAGTCCCCATGAATTTGGCATGAGTGGCATTGCTTCGCATATTCGACGCAGTCCTGGATCATCGTGGGCCAGTAGTAGCCCATCCGTTTGATCTTCAACTTCATCTTTGGGCCCGCTTGGTGAGAACCGCAGAGTCCGTCATGAACTTCCTGGACGACTCTTTTCTCTTCGTCAGGTCCCAGCCATCTCAACCACAAAGAATCAAACGAACTCTTGTACAGGGTATCATTGACGAAGGCGAAAGACAGAGCTCGTTTCATAAGCTGATGTCTTGAGGACGCATCTTCAGGCATTCGGCGGTATTTGAAGTAGTCTATAAAGACTTCTCTCCAATCCTCGGTATTTTCCCGATCTTTTATTTACAGGGTCGTCTGCTCAGTCGCTCCCTTCTCTTCGGGTGATTCCGGAGATATTTCTGCTGGGGCAAGCATCCGACGGCTTTGTACCACGATTCTTACGTTATCGAGGTTCTCATCGGCCAGTTCCTTGGCGAGCTTGGCCAATGCGTCCGCTTTGCTGTTTTCCGCGCGCGGTATGTTTTCCAAAGTGTAGGAAGGAATTTGGGTCAAAAATTGTTGCACTTTTTCGCCATACTTCACCGATTCTGGTTGGCATGTTTGGTAGTCGCCGTTTACTTGACTAACGACCAGTTGGGAATCTCCATATATGAGGAGGTTTTCAATTCCCAAGTCGATGGCGATCTCGAGGCCTGCTATCAGAGTTTCGTATTCGGCTTCATTGTTTGTCCTCGGCTCTGTTGGGGAGAAGGCAAAACGCATTATCCCACCTTGTGGAGTTACAAAGATGAGTCCTACCCCCGATTTGATTATAGGGGCACTTTGTTTGCGTTTCTTCATGGAAGATGCTCCATCGAAATAAAGCTCCCATCGGGTATCACCACCGTCGATCGCATCAAACGCATGTTCGTCTGGAAGATCGCAATTCAGAGGATAATCGGCAGGTATCGGATGCTCAGCGAGGAAGTCAGCGATGGCCTGGCCTTTCACTGCCTTGAGAGGTTGATATGTTATCGAGAACTCCATCAAGAGCAGGGCCCATTTAGCGAGTCGTCATGTCAATATGGCCTTTGACATTAAATATTTAAGGGGGTCCACCTTTGAAATGAGACGGATCTCATGTGCCAACGCATAGTGCCTGAGCTTTGTTATCGCGAAGATCAACGCCAGGCAGTGTTTTCAATGGGGGAGTAGTTGCTTTCTGCCCCCAGCAGAACTCGGCTTAAGTAATAGAGAGCTCTCTCCTTCCCTTGATTGTTCTCTTATGCCCATAATGCGCCTAAGGAGCCTTCGAGAGCGGTTGTATAAAGAATGAGGGTCTTTTCCTTGACCGGAGCAGCCAACACCGACGGGTTCTGCAGGTATTGTTTGATCTCGTCCAGTGCGTCTTAACATTTGCGATCCCAGACGAACGGGGTTGGCTATAAATCATCGTATATACGCGAGCTTCCCTTGGAGAGACCGCGGCTGTTTGAGAGTCCTTGGCGGAGGCATTTCCATGATCGCCTTGATCTTTGACGGATCTATTTCAATACCCCGGTGTCGGACGATGAATCCCAAGAATTTGCCCGAGGAAACTTCGAATGCACACTTGAGAGGGTTCATCTTCAAGTTGTATTGCCGAAGGCGTTGAAATACGGTCTTCAAATGCTCGAGATGTTCCTCGTATGATTTGCTTTTAACCACGAGATCGTCAATATAGCATTCGACGATTTCGTGTATAAGGTCATCGAAGATCTTCGTCATGGCCCTTTGGTAGGTGGCACCGGCATTCTTTAAACCGAAGGGCATCACCTTGTAGCAGAATATACCCAAAGGAGTCCTGAAGGCGGTGTGTTTCTGGTCTTCGGGATGCATTTTTATCTGATTATATCCTGACGAGCCGTCCATGAAGGAGAAAACTTCATGAGTGGACGTATTGTCTATCATCAGTTCGGTGACTGGCACTGGGAAATCGTCTTTCGGGCAGGCTCTATTGAGATCCCAGAAGTCTACGCATATGCGCACTGTCCCATTTTTCTTCATTACCGGGACGATGTTGGCAATCCATTCAGGGTATTGAACTTCCTGGATGAAGCCAGAGTCGATCAGCTTCTTAACCTCGGCATTGATACTCATCTCAAGCTCGAGCCGCATTCTTCTTGGTGCCTGCTTGACTGGCTTGACGTCCGGGGATATCGCCAATTTGTGCACAGCAATTTCTGGATCTAATCCCGGCATTTCAGAATAGTTCCATGCGAAGCAATCTTTATGCTGAATAAGCAGGTCTTTTAACGAAGCCACCTTCTCTTTAGACAGCAGCTCACTAATGAATGTCGGTCGCGGGTCATTCGCCGTCCCCAACTCAATTTTCTTGAGGTTATCTGCAGTGGTATGGATTCCATCTTCCAGCTCTTTTGGCGCTGGTGGGAATTCTGAGATTATCTCGTCGTTGCTGTTTTCGAAGCACCAGGGAAGGTCATCCATGTTCTCGGGATCTTCTTTTGACATCGTTATCACGTGACAAGTACGAATTCGCTTCCAATCCCAATGTGGAACTGGTTCTTCTTCCGTGGCCTTGGGTTCGTGCTTCTGTGGCGGCGCTACCCTCCAGTTGTCGGATAGAGCGAACTTGCCAAGCTTATACTGATCTTCAACCCAATTCTTGAAGGTGAAGCAGTCCTCGAGAGGGTGCCCTATCACTCGGTGATAAGGGTAATAGTCCGGGTGAAAGACTTCGCCTGCTTGTTCGGGGTGTTTAGACTCCGGCAGTGTAAGCATCTGATGTTTTAAAGCGAGGTCAAGTATTTTCTTCGTCTTGTCCTGAGGAAAAGAGTATGCTCGACCCATTTTTCTCATGAGGGATAGATCGGAACCGCTTGGTTCCCGCTTGCGTGGCCTTTTAGCCCCGCTTCGTTGCTGTTGAGCGCCTTTTTCGCGTTTCGACTTGTTTTTGCCTCTGCGTCGGGCCTTCTTTATAACAGGTTGACAAGGAGCGGCATTTTCATCTTTCACGGCCTGTTGGAGAAGGCGTTGCGTTTGGGCTTTCTCGTAGATGACCATTTCGCGGTTATGATCGTCCCGGACTTTTTGACCAGCTTCCCTTATAAGCTTGTCCATTTGCTCTTTGAACGACGGACTGGGCACTTTTGCATCAGGTACTTTCATTGGTTCAGGATTAGCATCTTCCCATTGAGCATCCGTTTCTTCATCGAAGTTATACACGACGTAGCAGCCGTGTAGTGGCTCTCGTTTCTTTGACCGGATGTATCCAAGCCCGATTGTTTCCATTCTCCCATTAGGCAGTTTGTGTTGATTCCCGGGAACGTTCCAGACTTTGTCATAGAACTTGGCTTTTCGAACGGTCTGCTTGAGGGATATCCCCTGGCGCTTCAGTAGCCTCTTCAAGCCTTCTGTATAATATCTGGGGAGACGAATGGGTTGAAGCCTGTCAAGCGTAGGATCCGCGCCATGCCAGATTTCTTTCTCCACTCTGGTTTCTTTAGAGCGGTAGAATAGAATTGCTTTTTCGCCTTCTCGCCTGGGAGGGATATAGAACGTTTGCAGCTCTTCTACATTGTAAATATCAAGTGCATCTAGTTCCTTATGGTGTTTAAGCGGCACCATGGCGACTTGTAGACTTTGCTCTTCGTCAGCGGACGTTTGTATTGAAGGTCGAGCAGGGAATACAGCATGGACCTCATCTTCCGAGTCGCTACCAAAGATCAATATAGGAGTAGATGGCCCTGGCTTGTTGTGTTGGGGCGGCCCCGAATAAACTATCTCCTCTTCCTCCTCGGTATCACTGCCGAAGACAGGGATGGTGGCATTAGCTTTGTTTTCCGGCTTGTGACACCTTTCCGTGTCTTCGAAATCCGGTAAGAAGTACTTGGCATCTTCATATTTACGGACTTCGTTCACGGAAAACGGATTCAGTTCTCCCGCCACGGTATACTCGAGACCATCCTTAGCGTATTTCATACACTGATGTTGTGTAGAAGGGATGACGTTGTACTTGTGTAACCACGGTCGGCCGAGCAAAGCGTTGTAGCATGTCTTGGCGTCTATGACGTGGAACTTAATGTCCGTGACGAGTAGCCCGAAGCGTAGCGTCAGTATCACAGACCCAAGGGTTCTTGATGACTGGGAGTCGAACCCGGAGATGGTGATCTTGTCCCGAGCAATGTGCTGGACGCTCATGCAGATTTCTTTTAACACCCGCACATTGAGGAGGTTAACGGAGGATCCATTGTCGATCAGGATTTTTCCTATCTTTATATCGTGACAATATCCTGAGACATAAAGGGGGCGATTGTGTTCGCACGTCCCGAGGAGAAGGTCTTCATCACCAAAAGCGACATCGGCCATGTGTACTTCCTCCAATTCATCCTTCATCTTTTCTTCAGCCAGGAAAGCTTGGAATTGTTCCGGATCTTGTAATACGTTGATTAACGAATCTCTCGCTTCCTTTGATAGCAAAAGGGCGTCAAGAATGCTGAGCTGTGAGGGTAGCTTCTTCAAATGCGCTAAGACATTGTAATCCACCTTATTTCTCTTCGGCGGGTCCCTGGCACTTAGCTCCTCCACAACTTGGTCATCTAAGGCGATATCTTCAGAGACCTTTTCTTTCCCTTTATCTTTTTTATTTGAGGGCCCGAGATTCTTTTCGGGGAGCGTCAGATTACGCAGCCGGATATTTTCACAAACCTTCGGCTCTTCTTCTTTTCCTGAAGTGGACTCTTTAAAGAGAGGGTCAAGCTCCAGCTCCTCATCAGAATCGCTCCCGAATGTAGGCAATTGTGACCCGCCGGTGCTAACCATGCGACAATCGCCGGTAGTTCTGTTGAGCTCTTCGGTCGTATTTTTCCGCTCCCGACGAGTTTTGCGCTTCTCCCGCTTAAAATGTTGTTGATGAGCAACATATCCTTGCCACCGTCTATTGAAAGCTCTGCACTCTTCAGTGGGGTGCGAAATCTTCCAATGATATAAGCAATAGGAGGGGTGCATTTCTATTTCACCAGCAATTTTTCCTTCGGAGGATGGTAGCTTCATGCCCATTGATATGGCCTTAGCAAACCTTTTTCTCATCTTGAATTTGCCTTTTTCTGTAGTGGATGTATTTTGCTCCGGCGGAAGTGTTTCGGCCCTTTCGTCAAGTCGCCGGCGCTTGGCCCTTTCAAATATGACTGCCTCGCGTTCTCGATCAGCTTTACTTTTCAACCGAGCTTCATTAAGGAATGCGTCAATTACTTCATCTGATGGCCCCAGAATTTTTGATTCAGGATCTGCCCCCAACGTTTCAGTACAAGGAGTCTCCTCATCGTCCATGAACGAATGGGAAATCACATGACAGCTCGCCACATATTTTTCAGATTCATCAGATGAACTTTCTCCCTCATCTTCCTCTTGAAAAACATGATTGAGGAACTCTTGGAATGTAATGGGAGTCCGTGCCTTCTGGTTGTATTCCTCCAGCGCGTCAATTTGTTTTTGCAAGTCCGTGCGCTTGTCTCCAGGCTTCACGGGCTTCTTTGATTTCTTCTTCTTCTTTTTCGAAGATTTTGACGGCTGGTTGCGAGTGCTTGGGCCACCACCATCGGTCATTGGAGTTGTACGTGGCTTCAACATCCCCTCAATGACCTGCGGTTCCAACGGGTTCTTCCACTTAATCGCTGGGCATGCCTGAAGATCGTTTAGCATCCTCTTTGTCTTGGCTGATAATACAACCTCCCAAGGAGCTTCTTCATCGACGGAGCATGTTGCCCCCGGCGTATTCATTCCCTTAGAGGTATGGGGCTGTGGGGGATTCACCTTCCATTTGTCAGATAACACGAACTTGTCCTGTCGGTATTGGTCTTCAAACCAATTCTTGAAGACGTAGCAATTTTCGATCGGATGACCTAGTACTCGATGATAAGGACAGTAGTTGGGGTTATTGACATCATTTGGTTGCGAAGGACGTTTTGGATCCGGCAGATTTATGAGTCGGTTGCGCAATGCCAGCTCGAATAACCTTCTCGTTTTATCTCGGGGAAACGAGTAAGGACGCCCTAGCCTCTCCTCAAGGGCTACGTACGGGCGCATATTATTTTGACGAACAACCGGTTTCGAGTTGCTCGGTTGTTGTTAAGCATTAGCGACAACGATCGCTTTTCCCTTCCCCTTGTCATTTCGGGAGTCCGTCTTTGGAAGTGGGGGTTTATGGCCCAACTGATCCATTTGCGCTAGCTTGTCAATCAAGGCCTGGAAGGTAGTCGGCTTGAAAAACATCATAAATTGCGAAATGGTTGCTTGCGGATCAAGGGTTCCCACAAACATACCTACCGCAAGCGCTTCTTCAATGCGCTGCTTGCACTTCGACCATAAGTTCCGCCACCGTATAGCATATTGAACCCATGTCTCGCCTGGCTTTACCCTGACGTTAATCAGTGCCGTCATCGGGGTGCGTTCACTGGCGCTTGCAAAACGCTGAGTAACAACAGCTCCATCTCCGCGAAGGTTTTGATAGAGTCGTTCGGGAGCTCAGAGTACCACTCGAACACTGTATCTGATAAGCTTCCAACGAACTGGCGAAGTAACAACTTGTCATCACCGCCGGTGTTGCCACAGAGTGCCCTGAACTGGGCAACATACTGGTGAGGATTGCCCGTCCCCTTGTAGACATGGAACTTGGGAATTGTGTAACCGGGCGGGTACTTGATTTGATCGTACCAACTTGGATATGGCCGCCCCGTTTTTACGACTGGCCAGCTACTTCAGTCGCATGATGAACCTGTATTTGTTGGGCTATGTACTCGTCCAAATCAGCTTTGGAGATTGTATCCTCCTTAGCCGTTGATAGAGCTGGCAGAGGATTTGACGTCTCTCCCCTATCGTCTTCAAGGACGATCGGGAGATCTTCGGCTGGAGGATCTTGTTGGATCATCATCCCCACCATGTCTTGGAACAGGAGGCCCATACGCTTTATGTTGGCTGCTTGTTCAGCAGCCTCTTTATCCTTCTTCTCCAATATTCGAAGAAGGAATTCGGCATCGGTTTCTTCCTCCTGGCGTTCATCCGAGGATGTTTCAGGGTTTTCTTTTGGCCCAGTAAGTGCGGCCATAGCGTTCATCATCTCTTGGAGCTTCTGCTGCTGCTCCTGCGCTTTGGTCACTGATCGCGTAAGCGGTCGATGACCCGTAGATATGCGACTGTCCTCTTTACCAGACGCCACGTAGACGGTATGAACTACAATGCCCCCTGACTTAGGGCGTTTGGGTTCACCACCCTTGATATTCGTCGTCGGCGTAAGGACTTTTTCTGGCCTTCCTCTCTTATGGGCCGTAGAAGTTGAGGGGGCCGTTGCTTTGGGCACCCAAGCGGTCGTCGCCTTTCGTTGCTTGACCGGAGGATTTTCTTCTTCCCGACCTTTCGACTTCTTCTGTTGGCGAGAGAAATTAGGATCAATGACAGATTCTCGGACTCGTCGCCATGTCTTATAGATCCTGGAGGACAGCGATTGAGGAGACCGCTCTAGCTTTTCCGCTTCCACAGTATTCTCTACTGGTGGAGGAGATCTTTTGAGCTCCGCAGTTGGCGAGTTTCTGCGTACCCTATTCAGCAGCTCAAAGCTGTTCCCAGTTGGAACAGCAGCATTGACTTCCACCGTTGGAGCTGGCGGAGTCATCCCAGAAGGGGAGTTGCCCCCGGTCTTCCTTACCCGGCGCCAGTGGCGTCGTCGGGCGCGACGAGTTGTCGGTATTGGCTCAGAGACAGAAACAACTTCTTCTTGCCCCCTCTTCAGGTGTGGGGCTGTTGCCGGCGTCAGCCTATTGAAGACTGATGTCTTTTGAGTAGAAAAAGCAGGAGTGGGATTTGGGACGGTTAGTCTTATAAAGACTGATCTCTTAGCTGGAGAAGCCGCCTTGACGACTTCGGGAGCAGGTTTGGCTACTCCTTTCGGAATAACCTTTTCTGGGACTGCAAGCTTCATTGTGGGCCCGCAGGAGTTTTGGCCCAGTTTGAAGAAGACTGAGGCACTGGTGTTGGGGAACCCGTTGGGAGGGGCCGCAGTAACTGAAAGTCGATCGAAGACCGACTTCTTAGGAGCTTCTTGTACGGGTACGGGGGTGCTGAAGCTTGCTGGCGGAAGTATAGTTCCGGAAAACAACCCCGTGGTGGCTTGAGTAATCTTCTCCACGGGTATGGTGAACAAAGATGCTGCTTGGGGCCCGTAGGTTATGCCCCCAGTTGAGGCCGGACGTGAGCTGCAGCTACGGTTGGAGCACTTCGAACAAGTAGAGGCCATCGATGCTTGATTTCTTTTCTGCGCCAAGCAAGAGACCAAATCTTAGTAAACTTGAAATCTAAAGGCAACCATTAACAAACCGCGATTCGTTCGCGAAGACGACACACGAAGTGTGGAGTGCAAAGAGGAAAAGGTCCCACCGGACGTGCCAGAATCTGTTCCCCTCCGAATGGCGGCCAAGACATGGACATCTTGCCTGAGATTCGGGGCAGATGCTATTTGGTTTTTTCCGTCCACCTCTCCGAAGATGCCAAGTTGATTGATGGCACCGTATATCGGAGGTTTAGACGGATGCGGCTGATGTAGCAGACTTCGTCAGATTCCCCCTCGTTCGAGGGGTTTTTGATTGTGGGGACGCTCTTCCCTGCAGGCGCAAGCCCTTGCAGTTAATTACGCTACCGCATCGCGGTAACAACTTTCTTCTTCTCCAGAATTTCACTTCGTGTCGTGGGTGTTTGTTTTGTTTGTGGTTGCCCGTAGATTGTATACGGAGACTATTTATTTCGTCGCCCGTAGGACATGGATTAGTCCAAATCCGTACTTTCTTAGATTTGGGTTTTGGGTTTTGGTTTAAGGATACGTTAGCCATATTTGAGGCTAAGATCAACTTAAACGTTTGTTAAGGATACGTTAGTCTAATTTCTAGACTAAGATCTACTTAACGGGATCGTCTAGATCCATTTCCAGTTTAGGGACATGGTGGTCCATTGCATGTATGGCCGTCGGGACCCGTCACCTCTCTGACGACGTTGAAGGATTACAACGACAGATGTCAGAGGAGATCAGAGATGTACCCTTGAACCAGAGTTGATTGGAGGATCTATAGTCCAATTTGGGACTAAGTTTGTTTGAAGGTTTAAGGATACATTAGCCATATTTGAGGCTAAGATCAACTTAAACAGGATCGTTTAGATCCGACAAAAGAGCATTTGGGGGCTCTATTGTTCCAGTTTAGGGACATAGTGGTCCATATTCCAGTTTAGGGACATGGTGGTCCATATTCCAGTTTAAGGACATGGCGGTCCATATTCAGTTTAAGGACGCTTGAGTCCGTGGGTTTAAGGACCCCACAGTCCGCGTTTTGGTTTAAGGACGCATAAGTCCGCAGGTTTAAGGATCCCACAATCCGTGTTTTAGTTTAAGGATGCTTAAGTCCATGAGTTTAAGGACCCCACAGTCCGTGTTGATGTGTGGTTGTCGGGACCCATCACCTCTTTGACGTCGTTGAAGGATTACAACGATAGGAGTCAAAGGAGTTCGGAGATGTACCCTCGAACCGGATGTAAATTGATTCAAGAGAGCAGCTGTGCTTAGTCAATTTAATTTGAGGACTTACGGCCATGATTGGGCTAAGTCCAGTTGAAAAATATTCAACGCTTTTATTTATTCTTGGTCTATTAGACCTGTGCTAGGGCTTTGCTCACATTTAAATAATGCATTGCATTACTTTTATTTTTGTTTGGGCTCTGACCATAAAGGATGCAGAGCATCAATTTGTTTTGGGCTCTGCCTATTTATAAATGATGCAGAGCATCAATTTTACTTGGGCTCTGCCCTTTTATAAAAGATGCAGAGCATCAATTTTACCTGGGCTCCGCCCATTTATTGCTTTGCAATTTATTTTGGCCTGCTAGGTCTTTTTGACTTGGGCCTGGCCCTTTAGCAAAAGAAATGCATTGCATTTGTCAGGCGCTTTGCGCCAACCAAAGAGCGCAAGCGCTTGTGGTGATGACACGTGTTATGCAAGCGCAGTGCGCTGCGCTAGTGCGCTGCTGACACGTGGCGCGCTGTGGTGAGTTGCACTAGTTTCATAGAGTAAGGCTCTATTTCAAAAGCGCATAGCGCAAATGGTTCAGATGCTGACACGTGGCGCTCTCTGATGGCTTGCGCCAACCCAAGAGCGCAACAGCACAGTTTTGCAAGTGCAAGGCACTATTAACTTGAGAATCTTTTAGATTCCAGAACCAATGGTTCATAAAAGAAGTGTAAAGCACTGCTTGGTTTCTTGATCTAATTTAGATCAAAGAAAACAAGTGTTTCTTATTTTTGTTGATCACAGACCCATGGTTCATAAGTGCAAAGCACTATTATTTTTTTGTTTTTTATTGAAGATCATTGATCTTGTTCTTAGATCAATGATCTATTAGAAGAAATTCTTCTATCTAAAAGGTCTTTTACCTTTTTTCTTCTTGAAATTTCTTCAGAGTTCTCTCTGCTTGAAAATTTTGATTTCTCACAAAAATGTTGATCCTTTTGAATTGAGGTCTAGGGGCCTTTATATAGTGCCCATAAATTTGTTAAAGAGATCTTTCTCTGAGTGATTTGGGGAATTTTCCCCACCGTTGGATCTTTGATCCAAGGGCTTCTGTTTTACAGAATAAAATCTTCTTGTTTTAACAAGAACAGAAAGATTTCTTTAAAATCTTAATTCTGTTTGGCGCAAACGCCCCAGCGCGTGACACGTGTCAAACAGCGTACAGCACAGCGCAACTGCGCTAGCGCATCTGCGCTGACACGTGTCGCGCAGCGCAAAGCGCAGCGCAACTGCGCTAGCGCATCTGCGCTGACACGTGTCGCGCAGCGCAGTGCTTGCGCAACTGAAGCGTTGCTTCCTTTAATTTTGTTTTAGATAGAGCTTTGCTCTGATTGGGTGCACTGCCTCGGGCGCTGCGCTGATGTATCAGCGCCTGACACGTGGCGCGTTGCGCCCGGGATTTGAAGCGTTGCTTCAAAATTTGAATTTTGAATTTCAACAGAGCTTTGCTCTGATTGGGGGAAACAGACCCGACTCTCAGGAGATCGAACCCAGCCAGGAAGATTTGGAGCAGTTCATTGAGGATCCCAAGCTCTAGTTCTACTTGTACATACTTTACTTTCAGTTCATATGCCATCGTTTAGGCATCGCTTTCCAATATTGTATTTACTTTCTAGTTGTATTGGAAAGAATGTTTAATCAATAAAAAGTTGTTGTTTATTTATATCACTTGTTATTTCTTATGTACATTTATTATATTACTTATTTACGCTTAACGTGTTTACTTCTGAGTAAATACGTCACGGGCCTCGTCATGTATCTTTACCCGTACACTGGGAAGCGGGGCGTGACAGGTTTTGTTGGTGGCCCATGTAAGTCTATTATGCGTGGAAACCTACATAACCATGCAGGGTCAGTTCTGCATGGAAACCTAAGCAATATATCACAAGAATTATAAGACTCGGCAGCTAAGCATTCTTTACATTTCATATTCCTTGAATATATCCTAACTATATTTTTCTTTCAAGGTTATGGATTCTCCAAACAATACGAGCACGAATGTCAATGGCAACACCCCATCATCACCTCTTCTACTTACACCTACCATAGCAGCTCCTATCAACGAGCAGACGGTATTGCTCGAGGCGATTAAGAGTTTCTTGGAGGGACAGCAGCAGCAGAGTGATATACTTCTGAACCGCCCAAAAGCTGAGGCACCCGGTGTGAAAAAATTCCGGGCATTGCACTCTAAACAATTCTCTGGGAAAGAGAGCCCCCTACAAGCTGAAGAATGGGCTCAGTCGATTGAGAACGATCAGGCAGCAGCACAAGTGCCGGAGATCGCTTGGATTAGAGTTGCGAAACTGCAACTAACTGACAATGCCTTGGTATGGTGGAAGGCTGAAGAAAGCCGACTTACTCAGCCGATGGAATGGAGGATTTTTTGCGACATGTTCGACGCGAAATATTTTCCCGAGACTGCCTGTTTTGACATGGAGCAGCAATTCATCCACCTGCAACAAGGTTCGATGTGGACCAAATCTGTGGATGAGTATGACGCTGAATTCACCATGCTGAGCAGGTAAGATATGTCTTAAATATTCTATTTTCTAATATCACATACTACACAGCTAACACAAGACCGTAACAGGTTTGCGGCTCATCTCATACCGACTGCTAAGATCAAAGCACGACAATTTCAGCAGGCCTTGGACCTGGAGATCTAAGCTGCTATAGCTACAGGGGATTTCCCAACCCACGACCTTGCTTTGAAGGCTGCCCGAAGATATGAGGCAGTGGTGAAGAAGAAGGGCAGACTTCAATCTGCCGGTATGAAGTGCCCTGCTACTCAGATAGCAGGAGGAGCCTCTTCCAGACCACCATTTGTATCAAAGGGACCGAGAGTAACTTTTAACCGGCCCAGTCCAAATTTTTGTTTCTACTGCAAAAGGAATGGACACCTGGCGAAGGACTGTAGGCGTGCAAATCGCCTATGCTTAGTCTGTGGCTCTTCCACACACGATATTGGATCTTGTCCTTATAGACTCAATCTAAACCCTGCACCCAGACCAGCAATCACTTATCCGTAGCGGCCAGCTATCCAGGCACCTGCTCTTCGTCTTGCTCTTCTAGCTCCACCTCCTCATGGACCTACTGCACCTCCTCCTCGTCAGTTCCATCATGCACAAAGGAACCTACTCAAGAACAGAGGAACAGACAGAGGAATTCTCCCCCAGCAAGGAGGAACGTACCTAAGCGTCTGGCTTTCTCAATGACTGTGGAAGAAGCTGAAGTCACTAGCCAAGTCATCACTGGTAACTTCCCATCTTTCAAATCTGTTAAATACTTGTTTATATCCATATATCTTCTTCTTATACCTAAACATATCCCACATAATTTATGTACAATCTTAGTAGCCTCACTTTCTGCACTAGCACTCTTCGATACTGGAGCATCACATTGCTTTATGTCGAAATAGTTCATCCGAACTCGTGCGATTCCAGTCAAACCACTCGTATCCAGCTGGAATGTCAGTTCCGGGAATGGCATTCTAAAGGCAACTTTGGGATACGACCTGTGTCCAGTGGTCGTTTGCAACAGAGAATTTTATGCTGACTTCAAGGTGCTGGACATACCGAAGTTCGATGTAGGTATGGATTGGCTAGGAACTTTCTACGCTACCATCGACTATCGTCAGAGGAGGGTAGTGTTCGAGATTTCAGACCATCAGGTCTTTTATTTCAAGAGTGGAGACCGTACACTGGAGCTTAGCACTTACAAAGCTAAACCAAAGAAGGCAGTGGTTTGCTACATTTCAGGCGGAAGAAGACAAGCCAGAGGTTGTTCGAGAGTTCGAAGATGTATTTCCTGAAGATATCTCAAGTTTGTCTTCCGATCGAGCTTTTGAATTCAGTATTGACATAGTACCTGGTGCACAACCGGTGATCAAAGCACCGTACCGGTTAAGTCATGAAGGATTGAAGGAGATCCGTACTCAATTGGACGAATTTCTGAAGAAAGGATGGATTCGTCTCAGTACTTCAAGTTGGGGATCTCCAGTTTTGCTTGTGAAGAAGAAGGAAGGTTCATACAGAATGTGCATTGACTACCGAGCTCTGTACGAAGTCACGATAAAGAACAAGTATCCACTACCATGCATCGACGATCTGTTCAATCAGCTAAGTGAATCTTGCTTTTTCTCAAAATTAGATCTTCGTTCGGGTTATCATCAGGTGAAAGTCAAAGAGTCTGATATTCCGAAGACGGCATTCAGGACTCGCTATGGTCATTATGAGTTTCTCGTGATGCCATTTGGAGTGACCAATGCACCGGCCATATTCATGAATCTAATGAACCAAGTTTTCCGAGAGTATCTAGACAGGTTTGTTGTCATTTTCATCGACGACATACCGGTATATTCAAAGAATCGGAAAGAGCACGCTGAACATTTGAGGATTGTCCTAGAGACTTTGCAACAGCATCAACTCTATGCCAAGTACAGCAAGTGTGAATTTTGGCTAGATCAAGTCGGATTTCTCGGACATATCGTTTCAGACGAAGGAATCTCTGTGGATCCATCTAAAATATCAGCAGTAAGCGAATGGCCGACATCAAAGACAGTGAAGGACATTCAAAGTTTCTTTGGTTTAGCAGGATACTACCGAAGATTCATAGAAGGCTTTTCGAAAATTGCAACACCCCTGACCAAGCTCACACGTAAAGATGAAGTATTCGTATGGTCAGAAGAATGTGAACAAGTTTTTGTAGAACTTCAGTCAAGATTGACATCAGTTCCTATCCTTGTAATACCGGACCAATATGGAGGTTTCGTTGTGCATTGCGACGCATCTGGTAAGGGATTAGGATGCGTTCTACATCAGCACGGTAAGGTTGTAACTTATGCATCAAGACAGCTGAAGATTCATGAGAACAATTATCCAACACATGATTTGGAGTTGGCGGTCGTTATCATTGCACTTAAGATTTAGCGCTATTATCTTCTTGGAGAACGAGTGAATATATACACGGACCACAAAATTCTGAAGTATGTGTTTACTCAGAAGGAGCTGAATATGTGGAAGAGAAGATGGCTAGAACTCATGGTGGACTTCGATATCAACCTACAATATCATCCAGGGAAGATGAATGTAGTTCCTGATGCACTTAGTCGCCAACCACTATCAATGAATCTCACTGCACAGTGGAAGTTTCAACAATAATTACACAAGATGGAGATAGAAGTGGTTATGCCAGGTAATACTTCAAAATTGATGAACTTACATGTTCAGTCTAATATTGTCAATCAGATCAAAGCATCTCAAGCAAGTGATGCCAAATTGCAAAAGATCAGAGAACAAGAAAGTGGACTTAGAACAGACTTCATCATTCATGAAGACGGATCTTTGAGATACGGGAACAGATTGTGTGTACCCCAAGGTCCTGTTTGGGAAGAGTTGATGAAAGAAGCTCACAGCTCTCCGTACTCAGTATACCCTGGTGGTACAGAGATGTACAAAGATCTACGACAACATTTCTGGTAGTATGGAATGAAGCGTGAAGTAGCCAGAAGTATAACCAAATGCTTAGTGTGTCAGCAAGTAAAAGCTGAATATCACAGGACCACTGGTTTACTTCGACTATTACCTATTTCAGAATGGACGTGGCAACACATCACCATGGACTTCGTGACTACACTTCCTCGTAGCACGAAAGGTAACGATGCGGTATGGGTTATTATGGATCGACTCACAAAGTCAACTCACTTCATCCCATTTCGAGTTGGTCAATCTACCGAGACACTAGCAAAGAAGAAAATGGAAGTAAGTCTGAATCTAAGTAAAATTTAACACTTCTTAGTATACTATTTCTGATACCCATGAACTCATGCAGAAGATAGTGAGATTACATGGAGTACCGGTTTGCGTTGTCTCCGATCGAGACACCAGATTTCGATCGCAGTTTTGGCAGAGTCTACAAGCTAGATTGGGAACGAGTCTAAACTTCAGCACAGCTTATTATCCACAAACAGATGGACAGTCTGAGTGAACGATTTAGATCTTTGAAGATATTCAAGGAGCGTGTATGTTAGACTTCAAAGGATCGTGGGAAGATCACCTACATCTTGTGGAGTTTTCATACAGTAACAGCTACCAAAAGAGAATTGGAATGACACCGTTTGCAGCTATTTATGGAAGGAAGTGTCGTTCACCATTAAGTTGGGACGACATCGGAAATAAGGAACTCCTTGGACCAGAGATGATCGTATCAACTATGGATGTAGTTCGCACGATCAGGGAAAGAATATGCATAGCCCAAGACAGACAGAAGCACTGGGCTGATGCAAAGCGCCGACACCTGGAGTTCCAGCCGGGAGATCATGTGTTCTTAAAGATCGTTCCAAATCGTGGACTAATTCTCTTTGATAAGAGGGGTAAGCTCAGTCCGAAATTTATTGGATCGTTCGACATACTCGAACGAGTCGGAGAAGTGGCATATCGTTTGGCACTTCCACCCTCATTGGAAGGAATGCACAGCGTATTCAACATATCCCAGCTTCGAAAATATGTGAGCGACCCCAGCCACATCCTTGATCACTCCGAACTCACTGTACAGATAGACTTATCTTGTGAGCAGCAACCTGTTGAAATTCTGGACAGAAAGGTAAAGTCACTTCGGAAGAGGAAGTAAACTTGGTCTGAGTGATGTGCAGAAAAGATTCACTAGAAGAATCAACGTGGGAAAGAGAAGTCGATATGCGTGCAAGATACATTTACTTGTTTGTAAATTAGTTCTTAAATAATTATAAATTTCGAGGACAAAATTTTTGTAAGAAGGGTAGAATGTAACGACTCCAATTTTATTGTACAAATATTTTCAAATTAATGTACATAATGGAGTATTTGCAAACCTAAGCATACTTTAAGTATTATTTTTGTTTAAGAACAACAAGAAATAACTTGTAGCTCATTGGTAAAGCCTTGCACCGCTGTGATGTAGCCCATGTGTTTGAATCCTATCAACCACATATTATTTTCATGATTTTTCCTTTTAACTTTTGGAAGCTCAAATGTTTACACATGCAATACACGTAAAAATGAAAAGTCACTGAAAATAAGTATATGGAAAATATCATATGAACATATAGGGACACGTGGCAAGAATCCAAGACCCAACCCATCCAACATGGCCAGCAAAATAGCCCTCTGGGCCGACGGCGCCGGTCCCCCTCCCTTCGGGAATGCTTCCATGTTTTGAACCCTAGTCCCTTGGCCTATTCCCACTACTCCTAGTCTGTTTGTTTTCCCTGCAATTATCCAAAGAATTAAAAACAAGCTTTAAATCAAAATTTTAATTATTTTAATTCTCTTTTTAATTCTCAAAACCTTAATTATATCCTAGAAATACAACCCCATACCCTAGCTCTCTTCATTCTGAAATCTATTGTTCAAAATTCTCAAAATTTTCCAAATCGAAGAAGAGTACAAGTGGAGGTAGCCCAAGATCAAGTTCTGGCAACGATTCGAGACGATTCCGGCGACCCCGCGACTCCACGAAACTTCCAAATCCTTCCTTAACCCCCCTCTCTTATTTCATCTAGTAAGTCCCATCTCTTCTTCTCTTTTCCTAATTTAAAAAGTTCTCTTTTCAAAACTCGTCGGAAGTGGAGTTATTACGACATCTGATTCTAAACTCGTTATAAAACACAATCTTTCTTAATAACCAAACAACCATTTTGTTATATCTTGCTTAGTAATCTTAAAACAAATATTGAGAACAAGTTTCATCTTAAAATAACATGCTATGTAAGTTTTATTACACTTTTTCGTTTAAATACCATAAACTTTACATATGACATATTTTAATACTTTTGCTTATATTACCTTTAGAATATCTCACGAAATAATGACATATCTCTCACAACACACATCTTGATATACACGATTCGCTTTTGAACATTATTTTGTGGCTAATACGACTTTTACATTAAAATACCAAAAACTATTAAAAAAACCGTATTCTTTAAATTGTGTTATTCACATTCCTTGCAATTATACCTCTATAACCCATTTTAGGGAACCCGGTCGGGATGGTGCGGGTTATTGCACATCTTCGGGACTGGTAGAGTGAGATACAGACCTTCTTACGGAGCATACGATCTCGATGGAAATTTTAGTACAATTTTTAAGAAAAACGTGATTTTCTATTTAATAAATAAATTTTATTTTTAATAATTATATATAACTATTTTCAACCCATCTATTTTAAATATATAATAAATTTCATATGTTTCTAAACTAAAGAAAAGATAAAATTTACACAAAAATACTATCATGAATCCATACAAGTAAAATTTACACAAAAATACTATGAACTATTCAACCAAGTATTTATTCACTAGAATACCTCACTTTTAAAACTTACATCCATGAAAACCCTAAATACGATAAATAAATACTTGAGCTTTATTTTGAAAGTATAATAAAACTATTTTTCATAAAACCCCATCAAGTTATATTAATTTACATTAAGGACCTTAGTAAGTATAGATATAAGCGGGACCAATTCTCTTGAGCCTCAGAGAGCCAGAGAAAGTGGATGCTTGTCTATTTAAGGTAGAAAACTAAAACAAGGTTATCAATGGTAATTGGTTTGGAAAAAGTCACAAATCCTGCCGTCCATGTGCAGCAGTTACCGATAACTCCAAAATCTAATTCAGGAATCCAATTCTGTTTAAGTGTCTAACTCAATATGAGTCCCAGTGTAATCGGAATACAATCTAAATATGAATCCAACTATAATTCCATTTCAACATGAACCCAATGTATCAACATAAACACTTGAACTTGAAAATGAATATCAGAACTATACCAGAACAACATCAACATGACTTGAATTGACCGAACCATGGATATATCTTGACTTGACTACATGACTATCCGTTTACATCCGATCCGTTTATATGAACAACTTATGCCATGGTTTCGACAAGTCTTATACAACAAATCATTACAATCAATACAATATATATTTACGGGGTAGATTGGTACGGAATGTATTAGAAGTGGAATGAAACGGTCACTATAATACATCTAACCTGAATATCCGTTGCCGTTATCCCGTGGATTTTGACGGAGCCTTATATTCCATATGCCTTAGTCCACGGAGAAAGTTGGACTCCTCTCATATACACTGATATATTCTGTATCAAGTCACACACAACTACATTAGAATAAAAAAAACAGATAAATTACTAGATCTATTCCTTTTACTTGATTTATCTCTCTCTTGGGACTTACCGAGCGATTGTTCGCTGATGACATTCATATTTCTTTTTTCTTTGGAATGTTGTCAGGAGGACCCGACTCTCTGGAGATCGAGCCAAGCTAAGAAGATTTGGAGCAGTTCATTGAGAATCCCGAGCTCTAGTTCTACTTGTACATACTTTTACTTTCAGTTCATATGCCATTATTCAGGCATTGCTTTTCAGTATTGTATTTACTTTCCAGTTGTATTGCAAAGAATGTTTAATTAATAAAAATTTGCTGTTTATTTATATTTTTTGTCATTTCTTATGTACATTTATTATATTGCTTATTTACGCTTAACGTGTTTATTTCTGAATAAATATGTCGCAGGTCTCGTCGTGTCTCCTTACCCGTATACTAGGAAGCAGGACGTGACATATGTATGCCGATTGTCGAGAAAAATCATGGAGGGTGTATTTTGCCGATGCCATAGGAGGAAATTCCCTTCTATTGCACATTTTCTCTATTAACCTTATATATATATATATGTATATATATATGTATATATATATATATAAGAAATCTCCACCAAAGTTTATAGCTGCATGGAAAGAGACACTTGAAGAAATAAGTCATACCTCAAGGTACTCATCAACTAAATTGCATGCCCGTTGTGCGGGGAATATAGACCCTTAGTGGGAAATCGGAGAAGGTTGTGTGGAGAGACTCTGGATCGAACCTAGGATCTCTCATTTAGTGTTTAGAAGAGTAGCATGCAGGGCTGGTGGGTTTTGTTTCGGTCAAAAAAAATTGCATGTCTGTTCATCAGGGTGTCTATCGGGCCGGGCTTAGGCTCGACCTGAATCCCCCCAACCCGAACTTAACCCGGCCCGTGGCCCGGCTTTGGTCGGGTCGGGCCTTTTAAAAATTTTGATTTTTTAAAAAAAAATTTAAATTTAAATTTTATTTTTATTATAAGATTTGGAAAATTTTTTAACCCGAATTTCGTGTAGGTCCTGAGGAAGACCTAGATATTTTATTAATTAATAAATATTTTGAGGTGGGGACGTAAGCTGGCAAACCCTACCCCTCATACAATTGGCAAAAAAATTAAAATACAATTTAATGATAAAAACTAACTAATTAGTTTCCATCGGTATTTACTCTTCATCGGTGCCGGAGTCTTCAATACTCTTAACGTGTTGTTGTCTAGCTTTTGCATCGAACCAATTTTTTTGGTACACTGCGATCTCCAATGCGTCATCCGACATTCTCGCTCTCTTATTGCTCAGAACTCTATTACCTGCACTAAAAGCAGACCCCGAAACTACTGTGGACACCGGAGTTGTTAATAAATCACGTGTCATGGCAGAAAGCACGAGATACATGTGTCCATGTGTTTCCACCAATTCAAAATATCAAGATTATCTATTTGATCCGCGGTAAGAAAATTACTGAAATCAGTTTGTAAATACATTGTAAGCTCATTATAACCAGAAGAAGTAGAAACAGTTGTTATTTGTTTTTTCTGCTGCAAAAACTGAAATATTCTTTTTTTGGAAGTTTGTTGTGAAAATGAAAATAAAGAAGAAGTTCTGTTTTGACCGTACTGTGCATTATATATGGCATACAATTCATGCAAATAAGAATCTAAAATATTTTTATAATCTCTTATATCAGTACCTAAGTTTTCATGGCATCCATCTAATAAAAAAAATATCTTTTTTAAGTCTAGGATCAAAAACAGATCCTAAACAAAATAATGCAGGAACTTTTCGCCAATATTTATTTAATTTTGTAAGCATGCTATGTAACATTCTAAATGCGCTTTCAGGATTAATTACATGCTCATTAATAATCTTACTAATATAAAACAACTGTTCTACTGCTAAATATGTAGTAGGATAATAAACACCAGGTAAACATTTAGTTGCATTGTAAAATATTTCTAAAAATTTCAAAACATATTCACAAACAAACCAATCATATTGGGCATCCGTTCCTCATAAAATAAAGTAATGGGCTCCCGATATTTTAAAACACATTTCAACATCTCATAAGTGGAATTCCATTTAGCTGGAATGTTGAATTTGAAAAATCTAAATTTTAAATTTAATTGGATACAAATTTGCTGAAAGATATGTTTTCGTGATCCAGAGATTTTAATAAACATCATTGCATTTTATGTTTCGCTAAATAAGGATCGATTATAGTAAGACCATCATGCACAATTAAGTTTAACATATGACATGCACATCTTTAATAAAATAATTCTCCATTCAAAACAGGATTTAAATTATTTTTTAAAATTGCTATAATAGAATTATTATTAGTAGTATTATCAAAACTAACAGAAAATATTTTATTTTGAATATTATATTTACGTGCAGTAGTCAAAATACAATTACTTATATTATTTCCATTATATGGATGCTCCATTTTTGAAAAACCAATAATACTTTTATGTAATGTGCAGTAACACAAGTATAACTCATACCCCATTTTGTAATCCAAAGATCAGAAGTTAATGCAATTTTACTCTTAAGATTTGCAAAAATATCAATTAAATTGGTTTTACCATCATGAATTTTTTTTAAAATATCACTTCTAAGTGTTGTTCTGGGTACTCTTTGAAATGCTAGATTATATGCATTTTCTACCAATCTATCAAATTTTTCGCTTTCTACAAAATCAAATGGTTGTTCAGCATGTATGACATGTCTTGCAAGTTTTCTTCTATTAATATCTCGCGAACAAAAAAAACTAGTTAAAGAGTTATACGACATATTTAGAGTCGTCTGCCGAGAATCAACTTTTTCGTGTTTGATTAAATGTCTTTTTAGATTGGTAGTTCCACCTGAAGCGACGCAAGTAAAATCTGCTTGGCAATGAGTGCAAACTGCCCACTCACCTTTATCTGTAACTGTTTGTACTACAAAATATTTCCGAACATCAGAAGTTTTAGCTCTTTTATATTTAGGAGCAGAAGTTCTTGATTCAAGAATGGTAGGAGTAAAAACTTCTTCAGGGACATTGCTTTGTGAAGCAGCAGGGATCTCATAATTAGAAAATTCATAGTTAGGAGAATAAGAATTAAAATTAGTTTGCAGCATATTGGTTAATTTCTGTCTCGCTTGTGAATCCATATCGATTTGAAATGAACGTCTCCGTGAAGATGAAGCATCCTTGTTACCTTATGAAGATACGCCTGACATTCTTAATTAAAAATATTAGTAACAGAGAAAGAGAGATGATAAAAAATATACGAGAAAAATATATAATCAATAAAAAAAACTCTGATTCCAAATAGCAGAATTAAATTAGTGAAACTGAAGTGAAGATTGAGGCTGCGGAAATGAAGATTGCGTGATTCCAATTTTAACAGTAAATTTCTCGGAAACTAAAAAGAATGTTCCATTCTGCAAGAACTCCGAATCATTCTTTTGAGATTAAAATTTTTGTTGTTGTGCATTGTGAGAAGAATGAGAAGCGTAGATATGTATTTATAGAGTTTTGGATTAGAAGTATAGAAATGAATAATTTTGAGTTAGAGGGTTTTAGATAATTTTACAAACTCCACTTTAATTTAGATTTCCCCTTTTATTAAAAAACTCACCCTATTCAAAAAAAACACTCATCCCAAGAATTTGACCAGCCTCCCGCTACCAAAAAATCCCCAAGGCCAAATTCAAATACAAATTTGGCTGGCCCGGTCCGGCCTGAGCCTGCCGCGGGACGCTTAGCATTTGCATGTTTCTTTCACATGTCATGTTTTATTTTAAAAAATAAATATATAAATTCTGCCAAAATTAATTCATAGCTGTAACCAAGCTGTTGATGGCCTCATGTGTATAGATCTGTCCTTGTGGATTGCACGGAAAATAAGTACCAAAAAAAATAAAATATACAACACATGCTTGTGCACGAGACAAGTGAAGAGATATATATTGATTAATTATTTTTAATTTGGTGGTGATTGATTAATTGTTTTTAGTTGATTGTTAATTTTATGTGATGGTGAGGGAGTTGAGGGGAAGATAAAACATGCGCATTTAGGTCAAGCTGGAGGAAAATAAGAGGAAATTTCTCTTTGAATTGGTACTATCACATGGTGTGTTCCCCTTTAATTTGTTATGAAAGTCTCTCTCACCCCTAATTAATCAAATATTGTGGGTAGACAACTCTAACAAGCTAGTTAGGCTTTTTCAAGATTTTTTGGTTGAAAATAAAAATATGCTCTTTTCATATCGGATATATGCGATTCATATCATCTATCGGTATGGCTGTTGATTATGTTATGCTGCAATGCATATCAACCCACTTGCCGAACATGTAGAAAATATACTGACTAGGTTAAATTTTATAAAACACCAATGAAGTTTATAAATGCAATCAACCTCTCCAGAAAAGGCATTTTTGACATAATTAAGAAGGGTAGATTCGTCGAGAAATGACATATTCGGTTCATTCTAGGGTTATTCGGTCTATGTCTTAGGCATTTCGGGTTGTTCATCACTCTCGTGGCTTGCATGATTTAAAGAAACTAACAATTTCAATCAGCATCGATAATTGTGGTTTTTTTAACGGTTTTATTAGTTTTATTAATTTATGTGCTTCCCCTTCACTTATTCATTGAACTTAAGTTTTTGAGTACTTTAATTGCAAATGATATACTTAAAAGCTGCACCAATTAAGTTCTAGTGGGTGCATCAACTTGCAGGGGTAGAAGCCCCAAACAAGGTTTGCTTAAAAATGGGAGGAGAGACTTTAGTGTTTAATAAAATATATGTTGGTACATTAAGCTTTGGTTCATACTATTATATTTATCATTATTTAACTTGATCACTTTGAGTCCCTACAATCTCATTCACATTAACAACTTATTTCCCTCTCGATTAGTGGGAAAGATGTCCCTTAATTGGGGCACATTATGCCCTTTTGTTTTATATATGAGGGTAGTTTAAGCTAATCATATATTATTTTTTAAAAAAAGATTTCACATCTCTAACACCTTATGTTGTTTGCTTAAACTAAAGTTAATCAAGAATCAAACTAGTGGATCTTAAGCTAATCCTTGGAATCTTCTGAGCTACCCAGGTTAGTTTCATAATTAATCCACTTAATCTATAGCAAATGTGTCAATATAATTAATCTTAGCTTTAATATTTAGTGGCATATGAAACCTCTTAATTATTTTTACGTCTCGTCTCGTATAGCGCTTCCCATTTTATAACTGGTTTATTAGCATGTAACATTTATGGTTAGTCTTGATTTGATCATTGACCAGCTCCGAGTCGTTATGTGCTAATAAGCAGGCTAAGGCGGTAAATGGTAAATTTATATCCCACAACCAATTTCCTCAATTTAAATGCACATCCAAAATCATCAATGCAAGAGCAAATATTTAGACAATCCAGGTATTGTGCAGAAGGGGGGGAGCTATTATAACGGGAATTTCTTTGGTGCTTCCAAAGGAGGAGAGAGAAAGAGTGAGTGAATGATAGAGAGAGAGGGGAGAGAGAGTGAGTGTGTGTGTGAGAGAGAGAGAAATGAGAGAGAGTGACTGTGTGAGAGGAGAGAGAGGAAAATCTTTGGAAGCACCAAACAATTCTCCTGTTATATCTTGTTTAAATAGTTATATCCTGTAATTTTTTTATTTTTTTTATGTGTGAGTTGCACTTGCACATGAGATGACTTGATGGGATAGCTTGTTTTTAATTAATTTTCATGGGCATCACGTGGGAGTATTTACATGGAAAAAATTTGGCAATGAGGAGCACCTTTGACTAGTCAACTCTTATGGCTAACTATTTTGATCATACAAGCAACTCAGCTCCTTTTGTTGAATGGATTTGATGCCTAGCTATTTAAGAGCATGAGAAAAAGATGATAAATGATAAGAATTTAAAAAAATTGAAACTGTGGCTGGTTTCGGTAGTTAAAATAAAGTATTCAAACCGTAGTTTCATACTGTTTTCGGGCGTCCGGAATCCTATTTTCATGAACTTCAAAAAATAAGTGAAGTTTTGCAAGGTTTCTGATGATGATTGTAAGTAGGAATTCTCCAGATTACGACACGTAGCAGATGACGTGTCATCCACGTAAGCTCGCTGGATTTCTGAGGGCTACGGAGCTGCAATAAATATAGTGCATTGGGGACATTTCTTGGTGCCTCGCCTCCGAGGCTGCACCGGACCTTTAAAGAAGACCTTCCCAGAGTACCTTCTCTCTTCGGCTGACCGCCAACTAATAGCTAATCTCTGAGCTATTCTATAGCTGAGACTCCTCAACTCACATGCTCGTCTCCGAGCTAGCATATATCCGAGATTCCTCGGCGTCCTTATTTGGCTGAGAGCACGGAGCCCATGCACCCCCGTAACGGCTCCGAGAATCTCGTTACGACGAGATCTCCGCCGCTCCACGTCCCGCATCCCATTCTAGCGTATCTCGTCATTAACGCGAACGTGACGCAGGGGTGTAACGGACGATGAGAATCTCGTATCGGCTCGTTCCATGTGACCGCTATATAAACCTCTCTTCCAGACGACTCAGGTAACTCGAACTCATTCCAATACACCGCTACTCTGTTCTAATATTTCTCGCCACTTACTTGATCGTCGGAGGATCCTACGGTGGTTTCCCACCTCGATACTTTTCTTGCAGGTAGCTTGGCGACCATAACAACCTATTGAGATCCACACCCAACCACTGCAAACAAATCTCAACCGTTCGACACCGCTGGCCGCAAAATCGATGGACTACAATATCAGAGAGAGAAACCGACCTCCATCAGTTGGCGCCGTCTGTGGGAACCCTTCCTTTTCCACCCAAGAAAGTTGATCTTCCACTCTCGATATAATGGCCAGTGATTCTCACCATGGAGATCCCAGCACGAGCCGTCCCGTCCTCCTCAACGGAGGCGGGAGCAGTCCCACTCCATCTACCAATGTCGTCGACACCATATCTGCATGGATCGCAGGCTCACGGTGATAGTGGATGCGCTCGCTCGTGTTCAAATGGCCGGCCATGCCCTCCATACCGCTGTCCTCACTTCCCGAAATGACGGCGTGCGTGAAACGACGGAAGGGTGCATTCAAGCCCTCGACCTCGCTCACGCCCATCTTGATGTCACCGAATACCGGCATGCCGAATCCGACAGTCACGATCTCCATACGAGGAATGATTCCATGACTCGTTGGGCGCTGGATAGTTCGACACCGAGATCTCAGGGGAGACCAGGTTATTACTTCAACGCCCGCCGTTCTCTCTTGCCCCCAGAGGAAATGTCGGTCAGGTCTCTTGATTCCAGGGGAGACCGACGTCCCCATATCCATCGAGGCTGCACACGTGGCTCACCTCGGGACTGACCACAAAGGGTTCCCTCCGAGGACTTGAGAAACGTGATAGAGCAAAACCGAAACAGCCCCATCGCGCAAGCCCGAAGCCGAGACATCAGGCACTCCGATTATGGAGAATCATTGGTGTACCATTAATGAATCGAGGCCCTCGAGAAGAAAATCGAAGACATACGGCACGGTACACATTCGGCCGGAAGAGTGGTAAAGTACTCCGCAGATTCACTCACGAGGCCCTTCACAGAGCAGTTACTAGATGAGCGAATCTCGTCTCGGAACAAACTGACCAATGTGGCCCTCTTCAATGGGAAATCTGACCCAAAGAACCACTTGGATGTATTTATGGCAGGCATGAGCTTCCAAAACAATTCAGACGTGGCTCAGTGCCGAGCCTTCCCCACCACCCTCATCCGGGCCGGTCGAGATAGGTTCCGCGGTCTTACGCCACGCTCGATCTTGACCTTTGACGAGCCGACGACTCAATTTCTCGGTCATTTCATCGGTAACCGACAACAGAAAAGAACGGTCGACTACCTATTTACCATCAAGAGTGAAGACAAAGAATCTTTCAAGGATTACGTTACCCGCTTCTATAATGCTCATCTGGAAGTCCCTGAGAACCGCAACGAAACGGTTATCACCACCTTGAGGTCGGGTCTTAGGAACAAAGAGTGGCTCTGATCTTTTGCATTGGCGCAACCTAAAACCATGGCCGAAGTAAAAAGTCTGGACCGAGCGCGAAATCCAACTCAAGTCTGAGGTAAACGCCAACTTACCCTGCAGAGATCGAACGGACCGAAAGAAATGAGACAGAGAAAAGAAGAAAAAGGCCGACCGTCCAAAACTGCAACGACCCTGAATTTTTTGTGTAAAATTTTTCTTCTTAAAGTACAGAAAGGAGTTTGCAGGTCTGAGTACAAGTTAAAAGTTATTCTTGTTTAAGAACAGCAAGAAATAACTTGTAGCTCATTGGTAAAGCCTTGTACTACGGGTTACCATAGTCCACGGGGAAAGTTGGACTCCTCTCGTATATACTGATATATTCTGTATTAAGTTACAAACAACTACGTTAGTATAACAAACATAAACCTGTACAATTTATTAGCTTTATTCTCTTTACTTGTCTATTCCATTCTTTCTTTTGGGACTTACCGAGCGCTAGTTTGCCGACGACATTCCTTTCTCTTCTTTCTTTGGAATGTTGTCAGGAGGATCCGACTCTCAGGAGATCGAGCCCAGTCAGGACGATTTGGAGCAGTTTACAGAGGAGCCAGAGTTCTAGTTCCTACTTGTACTTACTTTTCTTTCATTTCATATGCCATTGTTTAGGCATCGCTTTCTTTCATTGTATTTTACTTATCAGTTGTATGTGAACAATGGTTATCAATAAAAAGTTGTTGTTTTATTACATCTCTTGTCATTCTTGTGTTTTACATTTATATTGCTTATTTACGCTTAGCGTGTTTACTTCTGAATAAATATGCCACGGCCCGCCACATCTCCTTCCCTGGAAGCGGGGCGTGACAAAAACCTTAATCTCTAAGGTTTCATGAGTACTCCCCCGAACGTCTCCCAGGCCGAGCTACATAGGGAGGCTAAGGACAAGAGGTTCTTCAAACTCCCGCCAGCGACTCAGACGCCGGGCAAGCGACTCCGCGGCCCGTACTTTGCCTTCTATTGATCATAGGGGCACCGATTCGAGAACTTCAAACAACTCCGTGACTATATCGAGGAGCTGATCTGCTCCGGTCATTTGGCGAAGTACCTACTAGACAAACGGCAGGCAAATCGGGAGCCAACGAACCAACCCCCTCCCGGAGAATTGATGGTCGGGAAGATTATGGTCGTCTCTGTTGGCTTGACTCCGAGCAACGAGGACACCCGCCGCTTCCGGCCGGTCATGACCTTAAGTGATCCGCCCAATAAGAAGTGCAAGGAGAATGATCCAATCACCTTCACCGATGAAGACCTTCACGGCATATCACTCCCACACAGTGATTCCCTTATGATAACAGCCTGGGTAAACCGATATGAAGTCTGGAGAATCCTAGTTGACTCAGGGAGCTCGGCGGATATCCTGTTCTACAACTGTTTCCAGCATATGGGGTTATACCCGTTCGACCTCCAACCGACCTTCCACGTCCTCTCCGGGTTTACAAACCATTCCGTTTCGGCCGAAAGAACGATCACCCTCCGTCTCAACATCGGGGAAGTAGGAAGAACGCGAACCATATCGATGAATTTCCTCGTTGCCAGGATTCCTTCATCCTACAACATCCTCTAAGGCCGCCGTACTTTAAACACCCTTCAGACTCAGATCTCAACCTACCACATCGCGCTCAAATTCCCTTTGAACGATGGGGGTGATAGGCCCGGCCTACGGTGACGAACAAATCGCTAGGGCCTGTCTCGCCTCGACGCTCCCCGAGGATAAAGAAGCTGATATTTCTGAAGGTATGTACGATCCTCGGGAATCTCTGGATACGCGCGATGACAAAAATGAGATTCAGGGTTCCCCGGTGGAGGCTTTGTTAGAGGTTCCTCTTAAGGAATGGGACGACATCCGAACCGCACAGATCGGTTCACTCTTGACTGGGGATGCTCGAGACAGCCTAGTTCAGTTCCTCCAGAACAACTCCGATGTGTTCGCTTGGACTCCAGCGGACATGTTCGGGATCGACCCTAAAGTAATCTCCGACAAGCTCGGGGTCGACTCGAAAGCCCGGCCAGTCTGAAAAAAGAAAAGAAATTTCTTGCTAATGAAGCAGAAAGCAATAGAGGAGGAGGTGGACCAACTGCTCACGGTCGACTTCATCAAAAACCTGGAATGCTCAGCTTGGCTATCAAACGTAGTCATGATCAAGAAGGAAAACGGGAAATAGCGCATGTGCGTCGATTTCACCGATCTAAACAAGGCCTACCCAAAGACAACTACCCACTCCCTCGGATTGATCAGTTACTCGACAGCTCGGCCAGTCATGAGCTGCTGAGCTTCATGGATGCCTTCTCCGGTTATAATCAAATTCGGATGAATCCGGCCGAAGAAGAGCTAACTGCGTTCTCCACCGATCGAGAAGTCTACTGCTACAGGGTAATCCCCTTCGGCCTCAAAAACGCGGGGGCAACAGACCAGCGACTGTTCAACAAGCTGTTCAAACCATAGGTTGGGAGAAATATGGAACTTTACGTCGACGAAATGTTTATAAAATCCACCATGTCAGCCGAACACACCACAGACCTCAGCGAGACATTTGATGTCCTCCGAAAGTACATAATGAAACCGAATCCAGCCAAGTGTCCATTCGGCGTCACTTGCGGGAAATTCCTTGGATTCATGGTCACCCACAGGGGAATCAAAGCAAACCCGGAGAAGATTAAAGCCATCATTGACATGAAAGCGCCCAAGAGCAATGTTGATATCATGCGGCTCACGGGCAGGATGGTTGCTTTGAGTCGCTTCATGTCCAAATCCGGAGAAAAGTGCATGCCTTTCTTCAAAGCCTTAAAGAAGATCCCCAGGTTTTAATGGTCCAAGAAGTGCCAAGTCGCTTTCGTGCAGCTCAAGGCATGTTTGGCGACCCCCCTGCTTCTCACCTGAACAGATGAGGGGGATGAGCGGTTACTGTATCTGGCCGTCTCGGACCAGGCTGCCGGCTCTGTACTCATCAGAGAATTCGAAGGAATACAAAAACCTGTCTACTATGTCAGCCTTGTTTTCAAGGACACGGAGAACAAATACCCGATCATAGAAAAGATAGTCCTGGCGGTGGTCGTCACCTCCAGGAAGCTCCGACACTATTTCCAGGCACACACGATCGTTATTCTCACTGAACGACCCTTGGGGAATATCCTTGGTTCCCCCGAGTCGTCGGGCCGCTTAGAGAAATGGAGGTGGGAGTTGTCCCAATTCGACATCCGGTACCGACTAAGGCAAGCTATCAAAGCACAGGCTTTGGTCGACTACGTGGTCGAATGCACCAGTCCCAATAAAGAAGCGGTGCCGGTGCGAAGCCCTGACCCATGACCCTCAGTCGAGGAGACGCTCAGCCCGATTCCGGACTGGGTACTCTATGTGGACGGCTCCTCCACGAAGGAGGGAAACAGGGATGGATTGGTCATCCATGGCCCGAATTAAGCATAGATGGTGTACTCTCTGTGGCTCTACTTCAGGGCATCGAACAACGCCACAGAATACGAAGTATTATTGGCTGGGCTACGAATCGCCTCCGGGGTGGGGCTAAAGACAATCAGGATCCACAGCGACTTCGCGCTGGTCGTCAGTCAGGTGATCGGAGGCTTCGAAGCTCAGGAACCCCTGATGATGAGATACCTAGTGGAGGTAAAAAGACTTCGGAGAAATTTCAACGATTTCCAAGTAGAGCAAATTCCTAAAAGCATGAACGCCGAAGCTGACGCGCTGAGCAAACTCGCTTCTTCTTATTCGGCCAATCACAAAAAGAAGCATCCTCTTCGAAGTCCTGCTACAGCCCAACGTGGAAGAAAGAGAAGTAATACACTGGATCTACACTGCTCAAGGAGATATACCGAATTGGAGAAAACCCATTGTGAAGTTCCTTAAGGATGGAGAACTCCCTGAGGACCGAGTTGAGGCACGCCGGCTCCGTTTGAAAGCTCGTCACTTCGTGTGGATTAAGGGAAACTTGTACAAGAATTCATACAACCAACCTCTACTCTGATGCGTCGACCCCGGCGAAGCAGATTACGTTCTCCGAGAGATACATGAAGGAGTCGGAGGAGCACATCAAGGGGCCCGCAGTCTAGTTCAAAATAAACCGTTGCAGGGGTATTACTGGCCGACTATACACCAAGACGCAGAAAAGCTGGTCAGAAAGTGCAAGGCTTGCTAACTCTTTGGCAGCATTCCTCGGCTGCCCGCTACCGATTTAACGCCATTAAGTTCCTCTTGGCCGTTCGCACAATGGGGGATAGATATGGTTGGCCAACTCCCCACAGGCACGGGTGGATACAAATACATCTTTGTTACCGTAGACTGCTTTACAAAGTGGGTAGAAGCCATGCTGATCAGGAAACCGGATGCCATCTCTACGGTGAAATTCCTGCAGAATAATATAATCTCCCGATTTGGAATCCCAAGGTGCATCGTCACCAACCATGGAACCAATTTCGAAAATGACAAAGTCAGAGAATTCTGCAGTGACTATCACGTATTGATGAAGTTTTCCGCGGTCACACATCCCCAATGCAACAGGCAAGCCGAGATAGCAAACTGAGGTGTCATCCAGGGCCTCAGAGCCCGCTTGGAAGGAAGACAGGGCGGCTGGGTCGAGGAACTGCCTCGGGTGTTATGGGCATTGCGAACATCAAGAAAAACACTCATGGGGGAAACCCCGTTTAGCCTTTGTTACAGCACTGAGGCAATGGTCCCCGCAGAAATCGGCCTACCCAGCTATCGAGTCGAGCATTTCGACAACGAGGCCAACATCTTAGCGCTTCGAAGCAACCTGAACATCTTATTGGAAAAAATAGATCGGGCGCAAATAAGGATGGCCGCATATCAACAGCAGACCGCCCGATATTACAATGCCCGAGTTAGACATTGAGCTTTCAAAACCGGAGACTCGGTCCTACGTCGAAACGAATTCGAAGGCCAAGGGAAACTGCACAAGTTCTCCCCGAAGTGGGATGGCCCATTCCTCGTAACAGAGACATTGCCCAGCGGAGCCTACCATCTCCAGGATTCCTGGGGGCGTGACTTTCCTCGGCCATATAACGTCGAAAAAATTAAATTGTACAGATAAACTTGTACCCTTTCGAATAATAAAATTCCCTTTTTATGTCAACTGAAGTTTCTAAGCTAAGCCCTCACGTGAGTAGATTCCTTCTCGACTCTGAGGCCAACGGATAGTCTCCTATTCACCGCGCTCACTCAAAACGGGTAGCTTCCTGCCTGACAAAATACGAGCTCTATAGCATCCGGCCACGGGCTTTCTCCAGCCCGGCTCAGAAGCAAGGAAGGTGTCTCGGAATAAGTGCCTCGGTGTGCTCAAAGAGCAGCCGACCTAAGTATAGCTTCGCTCTTCCTACCTCGGCTCCGAGGAGAAAAATTGGGAGAGAAGCGTTGATCCACCTATACTTAGAAAAGATCCACCTGCGCTTTGAAAAACAAACAAGGAGGTTTGATGTTCCGCAATCGCGAGCAAAGAGATGCCCTTAAGAAAAAGAAAATTTATTAAGTGGTATTCTCGGCTCCTCAGCCTTACAAAATAGGGGGAAGGACTCGCCAAGAAAGGAAAAAGTTCATACTCGCTAACTATTACAGCAAAGGGGGAAGAGGATTAAGAAAGTATTGACGATGATACAGAAGGAGAGATCCTCTAACCGAGCCCAAGCGGCTTCCGCCCGCTCCATTTGTCGAAGCCCATGGACCCGAGAAGCTACGGATCCGCCGGGGACTCCCGTCGCCGAACACGATACTGCAATCAACCTCTGTTGGAAGCATTCGTGAAGAATATCTGTTGAGCGGTCCCGCATGCTCTTCGAGATTAGACCCAACCCATAGGCCGTGCGCATCTTGTCAACCGCTTCCTCCAGTGCTTGCTGGGACAAGGCCTTGAAAATACCCGGGGAAGACCTCTATATCGCGTAAATAAGCAACTACAGGAGAGGGGATCGGCGGGGTAGTAAACGCCCACAATGACGCTCCATATGACCTATCATGGCCTTGTACGTCGCCTCGAAATGATAAAGTTCCTAGAAATATACATCGTCTTGAGATACGATGTCTCAGATGGTGTACACGCGACCTACCATCAGGAAGAGACAAAACGGCTAGGAGCAAATCAACGTGGGTGACTAAGGAGGGGCCATGCCTTCACTATTTTTAGCCTTAACAAAAATCTCCCTAACGATCGAGATCTTCTCACGCCACGTCTTAAATCATGGAATATCGTATCTTCTCGATAAGGCACGGCCATATGGCGTCCAATTACTGGCCCGCTCCCTCTCATACAGATCAGGGAAGATTGAACGACATCTCCAAGAAAGACGCGGGTATCTCGAGATGCCCACCATAGATGCTGAGATCCCGAGAATCAAGGAGGCGTAGATATCGAAATCTTCGCTGGAAGCTTCCTACTCGGCACATCCGTAGCTGGCATCTTGCTGCCCGACTACGCTGTGGATCCAAAGCCCTCGCCACGAGGTGGCCGAGTAGTTTCCTGCTCGGCTCATCCGCGGCGGGCAGCTTCCTGCCCGGCTACGCAGTGGATACAAGGCCCTCGCCACGAGCGACCAAGTAGTTTCCTTCTCGGCTCATCCACGGCCGGTAGCTTCCTTCCTGGCTACACTGTGGATCCAAAGCGCTTTCCACGAGGCGGCCGAGTGGTTTCTTGCTCGGTTCATCCACTGCGGGCAGCTTCATACCCGGCTACGCTGTGGATCCAAAGCCCTCGTCTCGAAGCGACCAAGTAGTTTCCTGCTCGGCTCATCCATGGACAAGTAGCTTCCTGGTCTGCTCATCCACGTCAAAGTCTGTAGATCGACCCCTATCCAGTACGCGATCACAAAGTGAACAAACTTCTGTTAGGACCAAAGTGAATAAAGCCCGGGTTCGCTCGTTCCGAGGGACCCGAGCCGCACCCGATTTAAGGGAAACCGATCTATTTATACTTGTGTTCATACTTGGTGTTCGCTTGTCCCACGTCACCTCGACTCCGGGGGGAGGAAGGAGACCGATCTACCCACACTTGCAAATAAATAAGAACGGAACATTGCGGCCATACACATCATAGACGGGCTAAAAATACTTTATTGATATTTCGAATTATATACAAGGTATTACAGTCTCCCCAACCTTACAAGATGCCCGGAGGCTTACAAAAAATATAATAACAAAAAAGGACAGAAAACAGGAAGGACGGCAGCCTCAAATTGCCTTCTCGGCCGCCACTTCCCCCTGTTCGGTGCTTCCACCAGGAGCTTCGGTTGTGGCCTCCAACTCGGCGCTTCTACCCGCTGCCTCGCCTCCTCCCGCCGGCTCGACGATTCCGCCCTGAGGCACTACCTCGGATAGGGGATACCTCGCCCGAAGCTCCCAATCGTCGAACTCGTGCATCACTTCTTTGACAGCATCGAGAGCGTTGTGCCACCTGACAGCCGAGAAGTCGGCAAGGTCCATATAAAATTTGTCGGAGGCCTTGTACTCCTCCATGGCCTTTTCTTCCCTGCCCTCGGCATGTTTCGCCGCCTCGCGGGCCCCCAGGGCATCCCCCTCAACGAGTCTCTCTGCCTCCTCACGGTGTCATAGAGTCCATTGACCTCGTCGATTTTGGCCTGAATAGACCGGTTGGATTCGGTCAGGAGCCGACGGGACTCCTTTAGCTTCGTGACTGTCAGGCCCTCCGCTACCTTCCTTTAGTCCAGGGAGGCCGCCTTTTCCTCCGTCTCCTTCAGCTTGACCTGAAACTCTTCTTCACGCAAGGAATACTCCCCGGCCTTTTTCATCGCCGGGGCTACCTCCTCGGCTTCCATAGCGGAGGGCGTAATGCTGAAGGAACTGCAGGAAAAACACGAGCAATTTTCATGAGAAGCCAAACAGAGATAAAAACACATAGAAATTCTTTAGGGGGTTACTAACCTGGAAGGCCTCCTAAGCTATTGCCGTGACTTGGGCCTTCATGGTGCCCCGGGGAATCTTGGACCCCGCTGCCTTCTCCATGTCCGCCAGCAAGCTGTTGGCCATGGAGAGCCCTGATGATACCTCGATGCAGAAGTCGCCCTCCTGCACCTGTCTTCCAGATGGGGGTGGCCGTGAAATCTGTAACGACTCTGAAATCCCTGTACATAATTATTTGTTTAAATGTATAGAATTTTAGCATGTATAGGAGTTTTAAGTTATTTTTGTTCAATAAAAACAAGAAGTAACTTGTAGCTCACTGGTAAAACAGCTACACTGCTATGACATAACCTGTGCATTCGATTCCCATCAGTCCTAATTATTTTTAACGATTTTTATTTTTTAATTTTCGAAAGCCCAAGAGTTTCACATGCAATTCACGAAAAAACGAAAAGTTTCAGAAAAATCAAACAGGCGCAAAGAGGAGTAAACACACACCTTGACACGTGGCACGAATCTCGAGACAAATCGATGAGATCCGCCCACCCATTTCCTGATCCTGGCCGCCACCGACAGTTCGCCTTGCTCCAAATCACTCCGTGCTTTGCGCACTCGTCCCTTCAGCTCCCCTCAACTCTCATGCACTGTTTGATTTTCCTGCAATTAAATAGAGACTCTTCAAATTCCTAATTAACACCATTTAATTCATTTTTATTTCACACCCTCTCTCATTTTTACCCTATAAATACCACTCCATGCTCTATCTCTCCTCTATTTTGAAGATTTCTTCAAAATTCTCTAAGTTCAAGAAGGGTTAAGGCTATTCAAGTGGAGTTAAGCAAGCCAAAGGGAGTAGCGATCAAATTCCGATGACCGAAGCAACTCCGACGGGACCAAGACCCCTCTCTCTTCCTTAACCTCTTCCTAACACTACACAACGCGTAAGTTCCTCTTCTCTCTATTTCTTTCATCTCAAATCGTCTTCTAAAAACACATTGACAAAGTGGAGTTAACTCCGATATTTGTTATTTTAACATTTGTACTCCACTTATTAAGCAAAATAGGTCAAACTATCTTTCTCACTCCACTCGTAACCTTATTTACAATCATTTAGCTTTTAGTTTAATAAAATTTTCATGTGAAACAATCATTTAACAAACATTTTCATTAAAATACCATGAACTTTAGTATAACCCCTTTTTCGATTACTAGCATATGTACCTGTAGAACATTCACGGGATAATGACCTACCCTATACGCATACTATGGTTTGATAGCACGAGATTCTAAATATATGGTTTATTTAAAGAATAAGTTTAACATTAAAATACCACATTTTTTCAAAACGGGTTTAGTTAATCGATATTTTTAAATCCTTAGCAATTACGCCTCTGCAACCCTCGTTAGGAGACCCGCTAATGGATGGTGCAGATTATCGCACATTCTTGAGATAGTAGAGCGAGATGCAGAACTCTTCACGGAGTATTCGGACTCGAAAAGAAATAAAAATACGGTTTTTAAGAAATAAGACTTTTCAAAACAAAACAAAACTTTGGAAAATTATATAAAACTATGAATTTTTATTTTCAATAAAAATAAATTATGAAACTATATTTTTAAAATGAAAGATTAGAATTTTTAATAAAATACCAACAAGTTTCCAAAAGCAGTAGTTTTCATAAAAGTACCATAAACTTTCAAAAAACTAAGTTTTTATCACTAAAATACCATAAAAATTAAAATACATGTTCATGAAAACCCTAAATATTACAAATCACCCTCAAGATTTATTTTTAAACTATATTAAAGTATTTTTTCAGAAAACCCCCTCGAGATATTCAAACAATATTTAAGGACTTTAGATTAATATGGATTTAAGCGGTATCATTTCTCTTGAGCCCCAGGGAACCAGAGAAAGTAAGTGCTTGCCTATTCAGATTAGACAACTTAACAGAGTTATCAATGACAATTGTCTTGGAAAAAGTCATAAATCCTGTCATCCATGTGCAGCAGTTACCGAAAACTCCCGAACTTAAGAATTTCAAGAACTAAATCCTTCATAAGATTCTGACTTCAATCTGAATCCAAACTCAAACTAGAATCCAAAATCAAACATGAACTTGAATATTTGATCATGAACCTGAACACTCGAATTCAAATATCAAACTCAAACTTGAATACTTGACTCGACTTGACTAAACCATGGTTATAACTTGACATGAACTTGACTTGAATACCTGAATACATGATTACATCTTGAAAATGAACCTGTATATTTTTATATCCATGGATTTGACCAAGACCTGTAATCTTAATCTATACAATACAATATGCGGGGATAAAGGGGTAAATTGGTACATAATGTATATCATGGCATGAGATGTCACTTTAAAATACACCTACACGAATTCACATGCTGTTATCCCGTGGGTTATGAAGGGGCCTTGTACTACATGTTACCATAGTTCACAGAGTAAGATGGACTCCTCTCGTATACATGAATAGCTTCTTTATCAAATTACAAATAACCACGTTAGAATAACTATCTTATATCGATAAATAAATATGCTAAGATAGTCTTTTATATAACTGTGCATGTTCACTTTTATTTGGTTTTTCTTCACTTTATATACTATCTTTTTTAACTTCTTTGGGGACTTACCGAGTGCTAGTTCGTTGACGACATTTATCAATATTCTTTCTTTGGAATTTTCGTTAGGAGGACCAGATTCGAAGGAGATAGAGCCGAGCCCGGAAGACTTGGACCAGTTCGCTTCTCAGCCTGATTTTTAGCTCCTGCTTGTATTTACTTCCAGTATGCCATTATTTAGGCATTTGCTTTATCATTGTATCTTTTTATTACAAACAGTTGTATGTAAATTTGAATGTAAATAAAATTGCTGTTTAATTTTATTACTCTTGTTATTCTTGCACATTGTTATATTATTTAATTACGCTTATTGAATTTTCATAGTAAATAAGTTGCGAGTTTGTCACGTCACCGTTTCTGTCTACTGCGAAGCGGGGCATGACAGGTTTTGTTGGTGGCCCATACAGGTCAGTTCTTCATGAAGTTTTAAGCAATATATCACAAGAATTATAAGAATCGGCAACTATACATTTCTTGCATTTTAAATTTCTTGAATTTATCATAACTTTTCCTTTTCTTTCAAGGTAATGGATTCTCCCAACAATACCAGCACCAATGTTAATGGCAACACACCACCACCTACCTTACCACCCCCTCTACCGTTACTGCTCCAATCAACGAACAGATGGTGCTTTTAGAAGCCATCAAAAGTCTTCTGGAGGGCCAGCAGCAGCAAACTGCTTCTCATGAACTGACCTAAAGCTGAAGCACCTGGAGTAATGCAATTTCGTGCATTGCATCCAAGAAACTTTTTAGGGAAAGAGAGTCCTTTTTAGGCTGAAGAATAGTCCCAAAGTATCGAGGACGACCTTACAGCAGTGCAGATACCAGACATAGCTTGGGTTCGTGTGGCCAAGCTCCAACCACCGACAATGCAAGAGTCTGGTGAAAAGCCGTCTCACACAACCAATAGAGTGGAAAACGTTTCGCAATCTATTCGATGCGAAGTTCTTCCCCGAAACTGCATGTTTTGAGATGGAGCAACAGTTCATCCACCTGCAACAAGGCTTCATGCGGGTAAAATCAGTAGATGAATATGATGCCGAATTCATCATGCTTAGTAGGTAAAGAATTCGTATCAAATCTTGTTCCGTAAAACACATCAACATAACCATTTTATCAGGTTCACGGCACACTTGATCCTGACCGATAAGATTCGGGTTAGACGATTCCAACAGGGCTTAGACCCGGAGATTCAGACGGTTTTAGCCACAGGCGACTATCCAACTCATAAACTCGCACTAAAGGTAACACGTCGTTATGAAGCAGTGGTCAAGAAGAAGGGTAAGCCCTAAATAGCCGGAATCAAACGCCCTGCTATCCAGATGACAGGAGGAGCCTCTTCTAGGCCGACTTTTGAACCCAAGAGGCCAAGATGATCATTTAACTGGTCCAGTCCAGATTTTTGTTTCTACTGCAAGAGAACTGGACACTTGGAGAAGGACCGCAGGCGTGCAAATGGCCCGTGTTTGATTTGTGGCGCATCTAATCACGCTATAGGAGCATGCCTATATCATATTAACACAGCACCAGCACCCAGACCCGCAATTACAGCTCTGCAGAGGCCAGCCATTCAGGCACCTACATCCCGCCTAGCTCTTACCGCACCAGCTCCAGATGGACCACCTGCACAATCTCAGCGTCAATTCCATCAGGAACAGAGAAACGTGCTTCAAGGGCAGAGGAATGTACCTCCAGCAAGGAGGAATGTACCGAGACGACATGCTTTTACAATGACGATCGAGGAAGCCGAAGCCACAGGACAAGTCATCACCGGTAAATTCTCCCATCCTTTCAACTTTTCAATTCTTGTGCATCGTTATATTTTCCCTATATCTAAACACAACCTCACACAACTTAGGTACTATACTAGTAGCCACCCTTCCCGCAGTTGCACTTTTCGACACTGGAGTTTCACACTACTTCATGTCACAACGATTCATGAGAATGTACGCGATTCTCGTGAAGCCACTCATTTCATGCAGGAATGTCTGTTCCAAGAATGGAGTCTTGAAGGAAACTTTGGGATATGGTCAGTGCCTAGTTGAAGTTTGCGGTCAAGAATACTGCGCAAATTTCAAAGTACCGGACATACCAAATTTTGATATTGTATTGGGAATGGATTGGCTGGGAGTATTTTATGCTACCATTGACTGCTGTCAAAAGAAGGTAGTATTTGAGATACCAGATCACCCAGTCTTTTATTTCAAAAGTGGAGACAGAACCTTGGAGTCATGAAGCTACCGTGCTAAACCGAAGAATGCAGAAGTGTTCTCTCTACCAGCTGAAGAATAAAAACTTGAGTTAGTTCGAGAGTTCGAAGATGTGTTCCCTGAAGACATATCGGATTTGCCTCTCGATCGAGCTCTTAAATTTAGTATTGATTTACAACCTGGTGCACAACCTGTAATCAAAACTCCATACCGATTAAGTCTGGAGGAATTGAAGAAGATTCGTAGTCAGTTGGAAGAACTACTGAAGAAAGTTTGGATCCGACCCAGTATATCAAGTTGGGGATCTCCGGTGTTACTAGTGAAGAAGAAGGAAGGTTCCTATAGGATGTGTGTGGATTATCGAGCTTTGAATGAAATGACAATTAAGAATAAGTATCCACTACCGTGCATCGATGACCTTTTCGATCAGTTAAGTGGATCTTGTGTCTTTTCAAATCTAGATCTTCGTTCGGGTTACCATCAGGTGAATGTCAAAGAGTCCGACATTCCGAAGATGGCGTTTAGGACTCGTTATGGCCATTATGAATATCTTGTAATGTCATTTGGAGTGACCAATGCACCTGCCATCTTTATGAACCTGATGAACCAATTTTTCCGAGAGTACTTAGACAGGTTTGTTATGATCTTCATCGATGACATCCTGGTGTATTCAAAGAATCGGAAAGAACACGCAGAGCACTTACACATTGTCCTGGAGACATTACGACAACACCAGCTCTACGCCAAATACAACAAGTGTAAAT
Organism: Agapanthus africanus; assembly: GCA_030015575.1. Classification (NCBI taxonomy): domain Eukaryota; kingdom Viridiplantae; phylum Streptophyta; class Magnoliopsida; order Asparagales; family Amaryllidaceae; genus Agapanthus; species Agapanthus africanus. Next base: position 519,212,515 of record JASDDO010000012.1, on the reverse strand, counting down.
TTTGGCTAGATCAAGTCGGATTTCTCGGACATATTGTTTCAGGAGAAGGAATCTCGGTGGATCCAGCTAAGGTGATAGCTATCAGCGAGTGTCCGACACCAAAGATGGTGAAATATATAAGAAGTTTCTTGGTCTTAGCAGGATACTACCGACGGTTCATCGAAGAATTCTCAAAGATCGCAGCACCCCTGACCAAGCTCACACGTAAAAACGAAGCATTCGTGTTGTCAGAAACATGTGAGAAGGCTTTTGTAGAACTCAAGTCGAGGTTAATCTCTGCACCTATTCTTGTAATACCAGATCAATCTGGTGGATTCGATGTGCATTATGATGCGACCGGTAAAGGATTAGGATGTGTTCTACATCAGCATGGATATATTGTGGCTTTTGCATCAAGGCGGTTAAAAGTTCATGAACATAACTATCCAACATATGATCTGGAATTGGCAGCCGTCATCTTCGCCTTCAAGATTTGGCATCACTATTTATTGGGAGAGCGAGTGGATATATACACTGTCCACAAGAGTCTGAAGTATGTATTTATTCAGAAGAAACTCAACATGCGGCAGAGAAAATGGCTAGAACTCATGACGGAATTCGATATCAACCTACAGTATCATCCTGTAAAGGTGAACATAGTTCCTGTTGCATTTAGTCGCCGGCCATTAGCAATGAACCTCAACGCTCAGTGGAGACTACAACAAGAACTACATGGATTGGAGATTGAAATAGTTGTACCAAATAACGCTTCATTTTTTATGAACTTACAAGTCCAGTCCACTCTTATAAATCAGATCAAGGAAACTCAAGCAAATGATACCAAGCTACAAAAGATCCGAGAACAAGTATAAAGTGGACTACGAACTGAATTCATCATCCACGAAAATAGATCCTTGCGATATGGAAGCCGTTTATGTGTACCGGTCAGACCCGTTCAAGAAGAGTTGATGAAAGAAACTCATAGCTCTCCATATTCCGTACACCCCGGCGGTACGAAAATGTATAAGGATCTACGTCAACACTACTGGTGGCATGGAATGAAGTGCGAAGTAGCAAGGAGCGCAACCAAGTGTTTGGTGTGAAAGCAAGTGAAGGCTGAATATCACAGAACTGTTGGTCTACTTCAGCCGTTATCAATTTCATAATGAAAATAGCACATTAATGTTTGAGTCCGGCGCTCGCGCCGCGCAGGTCGCGGATGAGGCGGAAGCGAAAACAAAAACTTATTGCGGGCACCGGACACACACACCTGAGAATTCGATCCAAAAACTCTAAACTAGAAATCTAAAACATGCAAGGGTTAAGAATATACAACCTTTGTTGCGTGTCTACCCAATTGTGGAAGACCCCTCCAAGCTCGTAACCGCCGAGATCGTGCTTGAAGATCGATCACCCTCGCCGAAGACGGTCCACCCGAGGGAAACCGGAAGAGGTTCTAACCGATGATCCAAGCTCGCAAGGTTTGGATGGTCGGTGATGTAGGAATTTTTCACTAAAAATTTCTCTCATGAACCATGCTCAAAAAGAGAGCTAGAAGAAGAAGGAGAAGAGGAGAGAATGAAGCATGAACTCTCAAGATGAAAAATATCATCATCCTTATACAAATGAAAAGAGAATGGCTAAATAAAAACTACAACCATGAAGCAATAGTGCATCAATAAATGCACATCACTATTCAAGCCATCCTTTATCACCATGCTTCATTAAAACCCATTTTCCAACTCATTTCCTTATTTGATTTCCTAAATGAAAATCAAATATGAGGTATCCATCTTCTAGAAGTATTCCCGTATAAATACGGAATACTTCACCTGGTATATATATCGCTACATATACGCGTATCCGTATAAAAATACGGATAGTACCAAAGAGAGAAAATGAATAGTGAACAATAATACTAAAATATATGTTTCAAAATACATATATAAATTATTGAATCAAAACCTGATTTAATAATCCGGCTTAATCCTAAGCGGGCTAGTATTATCAACCGCCCGATTAAAGTCCGTGTATCCCGTACACGTATTTAATCGGACCCCTGCACGTACCAACGTACGGCTCCTACATCTGTCGCCTAAATCGGGAAAACTCTATGTGAGGGATTTTAAAGACTCGGCAATACGCTGGCATTGGGTTTAACCACAAGTACGTCGGCGGAACTAGCAGTATGTAACGGCTACCCAGGTACTTGCCGAAAGAGGGGTCGACAATCAAGTACGTTCTTACCCTACTGAGACTGAATGTGACAATCTCCGTACAGTCCAGTCTCTTCGTCAAAGAGTATCGCATATCGGGTCTAGGGGGGATAACGTCAGACTTCTACTAACCCGATAAGGCATGTCCGAGTCGAGCTCATCACCAACATAGATACTACTGACCAACTATCAGTAAATCTCATCCACCGTGGCCACGGATTTCCAGTGATAGCCGACAGAACAGAGCGCAACATCGACTCCTAATATCAGGAGAGACAAATCCCTGACAATCGACCACTGTCTCCATGTAGCTCGGGACTGTAACCAACTAAAACCTATTTGCACGACTCCTTTGAGCCATGGTAGGGTAGTAATCAAAGTATAGTAGGAACTCACACGAGATAAATGACGACTTCAGGTCAAAGGACAAATCTATACTCATGCCACCTGAGAACTTCCATCCGATGATAGATATAATACAATCTAGAAGTTCTCAGCGAGTCCGTACAGTTTACTCACCTCCAGTGAGCACCTGTATACTATCTTAGGTGACACAATGGCTTGTGAGACCGGCCATCGCCCCTCATCGGGGTCTAGAAGTATATACAATAGTCTACTCCGGAATATCGATGCATGTTCACCGCCGAAAAATGAACCGGGATGGATCGTCTTGCCTGAATTTGGGGGTAGATGCTATTTGGATTTATCCGTCCACCTCTCCGAAAATACCAAGTTGATTTATGGCACCGTATATCGGAGGTTTGGACAGATGGGACCGTTGTAGCAGAGTTTATTAGATTCCCCCTCATTTTATAAGGGGTTTTAATTGCGGGGACGCTCTTCCCTACAGGCGCAAGCCCCTGCAGTTAATTACGTTACCGCATTGCAATAACTACTTTCTTCTACTCCGGCAGTTCACTTCGTGTTGTGTGTGTTTTTGTTTGTTTATATTGCGTGTGGATTGTATATAGAGACTAGTTTATGTCGTCGCCCATAGGGCGCGGATCAATCCAAATCCGTATATTTTAGATTTGGGATTAGGTTTATTTAAGGACCGCTAATCTGCTTTGAGATTAAGATCGACTTAAAATATATGAGCAGTTGGGCCTAATTATTTTAGTTTAAGTACATCACGGTCCATTATCGCCATATTTGAGGCGAAATTTTAGTTTAGGGACATTTTGGTCCAACATTTCCATTTTGAGACGAATGTTAGTTTAAGAACATTTCGGTCCATTACCGCCATGTTTGAGGTGAGTATTTGAGGTGTGCATGTCAATTTGGAAGTGCGTCAATATATGACGAAAGGAGTTGTTGGTTGTCGAGACCCGCCATCTCTCTGAAGACGTTGAGAAATTACAACGACATATATCGGAGGTGTCGAAAGATGTACCTTTGAATCAAATCCCGTATTTAAGGGGAAAAGGGGTTTTGGTGGACCTAAGAATCGTTAGTCATATTTGAGACTAAAATTACCTTAGAAGATATAGGATGGATATCATTTTGGATATCATCAATGAGAGATCATTAATCATGTTTGAGACTAAGATCAGTTTAACAATGTTTTTAAGGATCATTTTTACTTAAGAACCCTCAAAAGAGCATTTGGGCTCAGCTGCAAGAAACTTCAGAGACTTAGCCAATTTGAGCTTAATCTGTCTACTCTTTTTCTTTTTCATTCAAAAGTGCTAATTACTTATTTGGGCTCTGTTTGTTCATCCCTTTTCTTTTTTATGCAAAAGTGCTAAGCACTAATTTGACGTTCTGACACTCACATGGTTGCCATGTGAAGCATTTAATTATGAGCACTGCCCAATGAGCGCTGAGCACTCAGCCATTTTGGCTATTTATGGAGTGCTAAGCAATTTTCTCTCCTTTTTTTTGGTGGCGTCCATATGAGGAACACATGAGGCGCTGGGAGCTGCCCAATCCATGCTAAGCACTCAGCCGTTTTGGCTATTTATGAAGTGCTAAGCACTCTTATTATTTTTGTGGCACCCACGTGAGGAGCACGTAAGGCGTTGGGCGTTGCCCAATTAGTGCTAGGCACTCAGCCGTTTTGGCTGTATGTGAAGTGCTAAGTACATTTTATATGGCGCCAACGTATGTTTCACGTGAGACACTAGGCGTTATTAAAGAGGGGCGCCCACGTGGGAAGCACGTAAGGCGCTAGTTTCTTTTATATGGAGATTTAATCTATGTTGATATTTTTAGAGAGGTTAAACCTCTATCAATGGTGCTTTGACCATTAACGCTCGCTAAAATCACTATTATTGAGGATTTTAAGTTGAGTTTTTAAAGAATTAAGTTCTCGTTTTGAAGGAACTGAGTTCCTGGAGTATTATGGACTCTGTTTTCTTTCTTTCATTTTTTAAATTTGTTCTTCCCTGAATCTTTGATTCTCAAGAACAAGATCTTCCTGATGAGAATTAAATTCTTAACTTATGGAAGATTTTCCTTGTGGATCTCAGATCCAGAGAAAAAACTAAATTCTTTAAAAATGGTTAAACCCTTAGATGTGATAGAGATATTTTGATCCATTTTCTTTACATAGGGTTTTGAGAAGGAAAGTCTTCTTCTTTCTTGGGAATTGAATCTTCTATTGTTTTAGAAGCTTTCTGTATTTTTCAGAAGCTTATGGGGGGTTCTCTCTATCTCCGTGTCTCTTTTTCTTCTTCTTCTTCTTTTCTCCTCCTTTCCTCTCTCTGAGACTTGAAGTCTCGGGTCCTTTATATAGTGGAGGCAAATTGTTAATTGGTTTTGAGAAAATCTCTCATTTAGAAATTCCAAATGATTTAATTGGACTCAAAATTGATTTAGGGAATTTTACCCACCGTTGGATGTTTGATCCAAGAACTTCTGTTTTACAGAATATGTTTTCTTATTTTTAATAAGATTGGGGAAATATTTTCCCATATACATAATTTATTCTGTCAAGTGGTGATTTTTAATCACCATTGCATTTTTAATCCAAAGGTTCTCTGTTTTACAGAGGGCAATCTTCTTTCTTTTTTTTATTTAGAAAGATTGAGAGAATATATTCCCAAAATAGAATTTTATTCTATTATTGGATCATTGATCCAACCGAGAGTATCTTTCTTATTTAGAAAGATTTGGAAAATATTTTTTTCTAATAGAATATGATTCTATATTCTGATGATTTTTCATCTCCGTTAGATTTTTGATCCAACGGCTCTGTTTAACAGAGAGTATCCCAACTTTTGTTAGGGAAATGTAGAATTTAATTCTACTGATATGAACTTGGGCGCTGGCGCTCATAGGTACTTATGTGCTTTGCACATTGGCGCCTGCGTGAGGAGCATATGCGGAGCCATCTAAAAGTTTAACTCTTATGTAATAAATTCTTCCGTGTTTTGCATCTTAGCGCTCGCGTGAGGAGCACGCGAGGCGCCACCATAAGATTTAATCCTATAAGATTGGTTCTGGCGCTGGCGCCCTCATGGAGAGCATGTGAGGCACTGCTTCATTAAATCCAACAGAGTTTTGCTCATTTATTAGGTTTTAATATTGAGGAAACAAAAGCCCCCACCGTTGTTCTCACATGGCTCACACGTGGGTGCAACGGTGTCATTTTTTCCACTGTTGGATCTTTTATGGAGTTGAACCGTCCCTTCACATCTTATAAATAGGGCATTTGGCCCTTGAGATGACTGACGTTCCATCATCTTCTTTCTTCTTCCTTGAGAATTTAATTCTCTTTTCAGAGCTTAGGTCTCTGCCCCAAAGAAACTCTTAGAGTTGAACTCTGCCAAAAAACTTAGTAAGAATTATGACTAAATTTCAACCCGTAAAAAAAACTTCCTTTTTTTTGGATTTTTACTCATTAACAGGGCTTTGCTCTTTTCTTGGAATGATCTCTTAGAGATCTTAAAAAAACTTTATTTGGATAGACCATGGGTCTTAGAGATCTTACGGTTTTACCATGTTAATGACTTTGATCTCTGAAGATGTCTCTGGAATTTAATTCCAATATATTTCCCATGGGGATTTCTGGGATTTAATCCCACCATCAAAGGAATTCAATTCTGGTTTGTTCTACAGAGCTTAGCTCTGAGAAAATTTCTTTTGAAAATTCTTTTGGGAATTTTATTCCCTTTTCTTATTTTCTTTTCAGGGTTCTTCTTGCAGATTTGAATTTATTGTAGAACACATTTTTCGAGGCCATTGAGAGTCTTGAACTCCATTGTTCAATGAAATCTTTCATTAAATGAGAATCATTTTGGATTCTCATAATGGGTGCATGTCTCATCACTGATGAGGCATCACCTTGATTCTGTGGGGGCCACTGTTTTTCTTCTAGATTGTAATGATTTTGGTATTTTGATTGCTAACCCTTTACTGGTTTTTCTTTTCAGATACTATGGCTTCTCAGCTATATGATCTTGAAGATATTATCTCTTATGAGGAGATCGTATCCAAGACCGCTATCAAGGCCAGGAGTTTACTGACGCCCAAAGCGCTGAAATGATGCGTCGCTTCGATGATTGCAATGGTCGATTGCTCCCCTGGCGTTCTGCTCTTTTTAAGATTGTCGTTGGGTCGATTTGGGAAGCACTTTTTGAACTTGATGAGGCTATGTCGCTCGAGGCACTTGATGATGCTGAAGACAAGGTGCATTCGGTATATATGATGGGCCTGATCTCAAAGAAGTGGAAAGATGATCTTGTCGCTTTTTTGCATCACGTCTTCCAACAGAAGGCGATAATATTCGCGTACCAGAGGATGGACGACATCAGTGGGGATCCCGATGCTTACATTCGTGAGAAAATGCATAAGAAGATGGTCAATGAAGCTAGAAGCACTTTACTCAAACTTGCCTCTAAGTTCATGAATCCGTGTCCGGAACTCAGCGTTTTGCCGTTATAAATATTTCGATGATATTTGTTTCCCCTGTTTTTTATCCTCCTTATCACCAATGTATAAATTTCTTCGAATATATATATATATATATATATATATATATATATATATATATATATATATATATATATATATATATATAGCGCCGATGCTCATGTGTCATGCACGTGAGACGCTGTTTCAAATCCTGAAAGAATCAGCGCCAGCGCTTCGCGTGTCATGCACATGGGGCGCGGCTGAAGGAATCACTTCACCTTCTGGCTCTGATTTTCATGAGTCAACTCTTTCTTTTCCCATGCCCTTTTTGTCAGGCCTTTAGAAATAGTTCCACCATGCACAGCATTTTCTGTGCCTATATTTAAATGCTTCTCTTTATATTCTGAAGCAATGATCTTCTTTTTCTTCACAAAGAGAGAACTATTTTTAACAGACCAAGAGTCATGGCTTGCAATCGTCCTCATGTTCATCGGCAACCATGGAAGGGACCTATCGAGGGAATTGTTCCTCGTTTTGCTGCGCGATTAGTGGATCCCGTTCTCACAGATGACCAATGCGATACGGTGATGTTTGAGCTCCTGACTCTTAGGGGCTCTCCTCTTCCTATCGGCTCCATTTGGCTCCGGATGATCTTTTCATCTGTGCTTGCTAACATCCCCCCTCATCCAGCGGAGATGACTCCGGAGATACTCGACGCGGCGGAGGGCAAGATCGAGTGCTTTCATGAGGCACATTTGATTACCCAGCTTCTGAGAGATCGTTCTGTTTAGTTGCTAAGCCAGATACGGGCTCAGCTGGCCATTATGTCTGCCTTCGCTGATGGCACGACGCTGACCGATGGAGAGCAACTCTTCGTGAAGATCGTCGCTTCGATATAGTGGAGAAGGCAGATAGCACTTTAGAAAATTTTATTCTTAGTTTTGTAAACCCTTGTAATTTTGATCCCGTGTTCGGTGATTTGTTTCCCGCAAAATAAAGTACTTATTTAAATGTGCTTCTTTATTGTTGACTGTTGAATGTTTTATCCCCAGTATATATCCATGTCAGCATCTTGCCTCTGCACATATAATTTGCACTTTAATCATAGAAGTTTTTGATGCATGCATCTAGCCATAGGTGAACACTGGACAAATGCTTCCCCTACCGCGTTGCTTACAGTGGTATACCTGTGAGTGAAGTAATGCATAGAATATGGTTGGTTTCGGGATGGCATGTCATACATAATTTTTTTATTAGAATTTTGATCTGAGAAGATAGCGAGCGGACACAAGCGTCGTCATCTATTGTTAACTCAGATCTCGATCCTTAAGAAATGTAGTTCTGAACCCCGAGGCCTATGAGTTGCGCCTTTCTGTTTCTTGATGTCTTGATCTGGCGCGAAGTAGTTTATGTACTCATTTCGGAATAGTTTACGTACTCATTTCGGAATAGTTTATTTACTCATTTCGGAGTCTATAGTTTATTCACTCGTTTCAGAGTTTGTAGTTTATTCACTCGTTTCGGAGTCTCTAGTTTATATACTCATTTTGGAGTCTCTACTCATTTCGGAGTCTCTAGTTTATATACTCATTTTGAAGTTTCTAATTTATTCACATTTTGGAATCTCTAGTTTACGTACTCATTTCGGAAAGTTTTTAGTTTACTTCCCTTGGGTTTACAGGTAAACTTGTCGTAACGTTATATGTAATAATCCCCATTCTTTACGACAGAGGACCTTTAGGTTTGTGATACTAGGGTTTTAGTCCGTGGTACCACCGCGTTGGCTGATGTATTCCTCGATATGCAGTCTTTAAGTCACTGTTCGAGTAGCCCCGCGACTGTCGTGTCTCTGATCTCTTCGGGGGCTGGACAGGACGTTTTCAAGTAATCTCCTTAGGTCATATCACCGTCAGATGACTAAACGTTAGGAATTTGCCATTACGCTTTTTACTTGAGATCAAGCTCAATTTGGAGCTCCGATGAGTCATAACCACTCCGCTCTGGTGTGGGTGATCTCCGATAGTCTTTTAGGTTTTATATGAGTTGCCTTCAAGACCCGAAGCTGGGAATATGCCTCTGCTTCATTCATTTTTTTTGTTTTGACGATGTCGCGCCGATTCTTTGCTGAAGTAGGACAGACATCTGTAGGACATCCTTGCTGTATGTATCGCAGTTGAAGTCTGGAGTTAGGAATATGCCATTGCTCCATTTTCATTTGATAGACGTATTCGCGTCCTGCTGAAATGAGGGGGAACGTCGGGATGGTCTCTGGGTTGTATATGCGCCGTCGAGGCTTGGAGTTAGGATTTTGCCGTTACTCCATTTTGGTTTCGACCCTTGGGTCTTTTGTTAACGTTGCGTCTGCATCCTGCTGGAATGAGACGGAACGCCGAATTGGAGTTAGGATTTTGTCATTACTCCATTTTGATTTGGCTCCTTGGAGCTTTGTTGACGTTACGTCTGCACCCTATTGGAATGAGAAGAACGTAGAGCCAATCTCTAGGCTGTAGATATTGCCGTCGAGATCTGACTCTCCCTTTGATAGAGCCTGGTGGGAAAGTATGGTTCCCTTTCTTTCAGTTGTACCCATGGATTGTATACAAGAGTTAATATGGACATACTTGCAGGGCAGAGGAAATTTCATTTTATATATATTTTTTATTTCCGTGTAATCTATCTTTTTAGCTCTTCATATCGTGAAAGTCTCGATTGCCCAATAATTTCGATTATTTTTCACGGTGCCCAATCATTTCGGCTGTTCTTGTTTTTACTTGCTATTTTTTATTGCGAATTCCCCTATCATTTCGGCTGCTTTTGTTTTTGCTCACTGATTTTTGTCATGAGTTGGGGACTTGGTCCTAATACCCATTGTGGCATCAGTATCGCTACAACTGGAATATTGCCAGGAGCGAATCATCATTTTCCTTTGCAAAAACTTGAAATTTGATACCTATTTCGGCATCAACATCGCTACAACTAGGATATTGCCAGAAGCGAATCATCATTTGTTTTTGCGGGAATTTGAAATTCGATACCAATCTTGGCATCAGCCTTGCTACAACTGGAATATTACCAGGAGCGAATCATCATTTGCCTTTGTTAATTTGGACAAAGGTGGCTTAACCAACAGGGTTAAGATCTTGTCGGCTAAGGCTTTTGACTTTAACAGTCTCATAAAGGTATTTCTCCCTATGAGTCGAGTGGATCTCGTAAGTGTATTTTCTCCTTAGGAATCGTGGAAATTCCTAAATGATATTTTCTCTTGTAAGTCGTAAGGCTCTTCCAAGAGTGTTTACTCCTTATAAGTCGAAAGGACTTACAAGTACCGTTCACCATATGGGAACATTTCTTGTCATCGGTAGAACCTGGTAAGGGAATATTTATTCGTGCTCGTGGATTATATACAAGGGTCAATATGGACCGCCTGTAGGGCAACTTGGAGGATATGACGGCTTAAGAACAGGTTCGGATCCCTGTAGCTCAAGGCTTTTGAATCTTATGAGCCATGGGGGTCTCATAGGGTGGGAATTCTCCTTACGAGTCATGAGGATCTCGTAAGTGTACTTTTCTTTTTACGAGACTGCGCAATTCCGGGTTTTCACAAGCTCGCCGGTAGTCCTGCTGTTTTTACTTACGGCGCCCTTTCGAGTTTTCATCCGTACCCATTTTACTTATGGACATACAGTTTTTTTTAAATGATGGAACTCTCAAAATTAGTTTCGCCGCAGGTGACCCATCTGTTTGCTGGTTGGACTTAGGGGTGGCTTCATCGCTGAAGTAGCTGTGTAGCCGGTAGGACTTGAGTTGCAACCCTCGCCGTTGAGACTTCAATTACAATATAGATCTCAAGGGAGTAGATCACCGTATTTGGGGGCGATGCACTAGTTTAGGGACATTCTGATCTATTATCGCCGTGTTTGAGGCGACATTTTAGTTTAGAGACTTTTCAGTCTTTTATCGCCATGTTTGGGGCAAAATTTTAGTTTAGGGACTTTTCGGTCCAATGTCGCCATATTTGAGCGAGGTTCTAGTTTAGGGACATCTCGGTCCGTTGTTAGTTTAGGGACTTCTCGGTCCGTAGTGTTGTCATATTTGAGGCGGATAATTAGTTTAAGGACTTCTCGGTCTTTTGTCGTCATTTTTGGGGCAACAAAGCTTTTTGTATACTATTCTCACAGTTCTGACTCAGGAAGATAGCGAGCGGATACGAGCGTCGTCATCTATCATAGACCAAATCGTGACTCGTCAAGCGTAGTATTTTTTGAAGAATTGGTTGTTTATTGGCCGGAAAGGTTTTTTGCCATGCATATCCATGAGCAGGTAGGCTCCACCTTGGTAGACTTTGTCTATGATGTACGGGCCTTCATAGTTCGGCTTGAATTTCCCTCGTTTTGCACGATTGGGGATCATTGGTCTTTTGACGATTAGCACGAGTTCGCCTTGGCGGAACGTTCTCGGCCTGGTCAGTCTTTTGTATGACCGTGTCATCCCTGCTTTATAAGCCTCCAGGTTTTGCTGTGTGAGTTTCATCGAGGGCATCGAGCTCCTCAAGCCCAAGATGAGCATTTTCTTCATCTGTCAGCTCGCATCGAACTGCTATTCGTAGAGAAGAGAGTTTTATTTTTACGGGAAGCACTGCTTCCATGCCGAATACCAACGCATATGGTGTTGTATTGGTGGCCGTTTTGAACGTTGTTCGGTACGCCCAAAGAGCTTCATGCAGCCTTTGGTGGCTGTTTTTCAGATAGTAGCTCACTGACGAACGTTGGCCTCAGATCTTTTTCCGCCCCTAAGTCAATTTTTCTTAGGTTTTCCGCCGTGGTGTGTATCCCATCTTCCAGCTCCTTTGGTGCTGGTGGAAACTCGGAGATCATCTCGTCCTCATCTTCATTTACGAAGCACATGCGGAGGTCATCCATATTCTTGTGCCCTCCCTCTTTTGAGAGTGTTATCATATGGCAGGTACGAGTTCGCTTCCATTCTTGATGTTGAGCTAGTCCTATCCTCATGGTGTAGGCCCTTTTTGGCTCATTCTTTTGCGGCGGGGTTACCCTGCAGCTGTCAGATAAAGCGAACCTGCTTTGCTGATACTGGTCTTCTATCCAGTCTTTGAAGGTGAAGCAGTCTTCAAGTGGATGACCTATTACTCGGCGATAGGAGCAATAATCCGGATGATGGAACTCGTTTATTTGTTCGGGGTGCCAAGACTCTGGAAGTGTCATCATTTGGTGCTTCATGACAAAGTTGAATATTGTCCTTGTCTTGTCTTGGGGGAAAGAGTATTCCCGACCTATCTTCTTTATAAAGGACGGGTTCTAATCGACCTTTTCTCGATTGCACAGCCTCTTGCATCCGCTTCCTTGTTTTCGAACGTTGTTTGTGTTCTTTGCCCTGTTTTTGCCTTTATTTCGGGATTTTCCCCTTTCGCGAGGACATACAACGGGCCGGGGATGAAGAGTATTATAGTCTTCCTTCTCCGTAAATTGCTGATTGAAGCGCTGCGTCCTGGCCTTTTCATAAATGGCTATTTCGCGGTCGTGATCGTCTCGGCTTCTTTGGCAAGCTTCTTTTATTAGCTTGTCTATTTGTTCTTCGAGCGACGGACTTAACGTTCTTAGAGAGGGCTCACGCTCTGTTTCAATGTCGCGGCCATTCGGAAGAGCGTTTCCCCCTTCGCAGTAGCTGTTTATGACGCGGCAGCTGTGGAACTGCTCCTGTTTCTTGGACTGAACGTATCCGAGCCCGGTTGTCTCCATCTTCCCGTTGGGCATATTTCGTTGAGTTCCAGGAATATCCCAAATCTTTTCGTAGAATTGGGCTTGTCGAACAGTTTGTTTAAGGGGTACATCTTAATATCTTAACAGCCTTTTCAATCCCTCCGCGTAGTATCTTGGCAGACGGATTGGTTGAAGCCTATCGAGTGCAAAATCGGCACCATGCCAGACTTCTTTTTCTACTTTGATCTCCGTAGATTGGTAGAAGAGGATCGCCTTTTCACCTCTTCTCCTAGGAGGGACGTAGAAAGTCTATAGTTCCTGTACGCTATATGTATCGAGCGCATCAAGTTCTTTGTAATGCCAAGGCGGAGCCATCGTGCTTTGCAGACTCTGATCTACTTCGTCGAAGGTTTGCATTGACGGGTGGATGGAGAACACTGCGTTGGCCTCGTCCTCCGAGTCGCTGCCAAAGACCAGAATAGGGGTAGATGGTCCGGACCTGTTGTTTTCTTTCGGGGGTTGCCCCGAGTAGACTATATCTTCATCTTTCTCGGAATCGCTCCCAAAGATCGGGATAGTGGCGGCGGACTTCTGTTTGTCCTCCGGCTTATGACACCTTTCTGTATCTTTGAAGTCTGGTAGGAAATACTTCGCGTCTTCATATTTCCGGACCTCGTTTACGGAGAACAGATTTACCTCCCTGTGAGGGTGCATTCCAAGCCTTCCTTGAAATACTTCATACACTGATGTTGGGTAGAAGGGATGGCATTGTACTCATGCAACCAGGGCCTGCCGAGCAAAGCGTTATATCAAGTCTTGGTGTCAATGACGTGAAATTTGATGTCTGTGACGAGCAACCCGAAGTGTAATGTCAGTATTACGGACCCAAGCGTCCGTGACGACTGTGAGTCAAACCCAGAGATTGTAATTTTGTCTCGGTCCAAGTGCTGAACCTTCATGCAAATCTCCTTCAGCACTTTCACGTTGAGAAGGTTGACGGAGGATCCGTTGTCGACAAGGATTTTCCTTATTTTGATGTCGTGATACTACCCAGTGACGTATAATGGGCGATTATGTTCGCACGTACCGAGGAGGAGATCTTCATCACTTAATTTATTATCAGCTGTGTGAACCTTTGCCATCTCTTCTTTCATCTTCTCTTCTATAAGGAAAGGTTGGAAATGGTCGCGCTCTTGTAATGCCCTGATCAGTGACTCTCGTGCCTCTTTGGACAAGAGGAAAGCATCCAATATGCTCAGCTGTGAGGGTATTTTCATGACATGTGTTAAGACATTATAATCCACCTTATTTTCCCTAGAAGGGTCCCTTGTTGCGAGCACTTTGACAACTCCACCGTCGAGGGCAATTTCCTCAGTGATTTTTTCTTTCCCTTTGTCTTTTTTACTCGAACCTTTGTTTGTAGGTCCGATATTATTTTCAGGTAGCGTGCAGTTACGCAGCTGAATAATCTCGCAGTTCTTCTTCTCCTCTTCTTTTTCGGAGGTAGAGTCTTTGAAGATAGGGTTGAGGGGTATTTTGTCTTCAGAATCGCTCCCGAAAGTAAGAACTTGGGGTTTTTCACCTTCTGAACTGGTACCAACCATATGACAGTTGCCGGTCATTTTTTCATGCGCATCTGTCGCACTCTTTTGCCATCGACGAGCTTCGCTCTTCATCCTCTTGAAGTGTTTTTGGTAAGCAATATATCCTTACCACCATTTCTTGAAGGTACTGCATTCTTCGGTGGGGTGAGTAACCCTCCGATGATATAAGCGGCAATTTGGATGTGAATCCTCTCCGTTGAGGCATATGACCCCGGGAGTGTTTCCTACCAGAGGTGGCAGCTTCATTCCCATCGACAGGGTTTTGGCAAACCGCTTCTCTCTCTTGATCCTGCTCTTATTTGTCACAAGTAAGCCTTGGTTTGGTTGGAGTAATTTACCACCTTACCGTAACTTCTTCATCCTGACGCTGACGCTTAGCATTTTCGTATATGACTGTTTCACGTTCTCGGTCAGCTTTGCTTTTTCGAAAGGCTTCGTTTAACAGCCTATCGATCGGGTCTTTTGGCAGTTCCGGGGATATTAGCGCCGATTCTTCTCCCGGTTTCTCTGCGTTGTTTTCTGACGCTGAGAGAGTTTCTTCTTCATTTAATATCGAATGAGAGACCATGTGGCAACTTGCTATATGATCTTCGGTTTCTTCTGATGAGTCATTTCCTCATCGTTGTCACTATCTTCGTTCTCAAGATATGCTTGAGAAACCCTTCGAGCGTGATCGGTTTCCGCACCTTCTAATTGTACTCCTCTAGTGCGTCAATGTACTTTTTAGGTCTGTGTGCTTGTCGTCATACTCAGCATGCTGCACAGGCTTCTTGGTCTTCTTCTTTTTCTTCGAAGACTTTGAAGGCTTTTCTTGCGGACTTTGCCTTTTGTCAACAATCTTCGATACGGGACATGGTTTCAGCATCCCTTCGATGATTTCAGGTTCAAGTGGGCTTTTCCACCTGACTGCCAGACATGCCTGTAGATCCTTTAGTATTCTTTTGGTTTTTTCCGAAAGAACGACTTCCCATGGAGTTTCTTCCACTAGCAAGCATGATGCCCCCAGCGCATCCACATTTTTGGGAGTGTGCTTCTGGTGGGTTCACCCTCCGTTTTTCAGACAGCGTAAATGTAACACCCTAGTTCATTTATACAAATTCTATTTCGAGTATTTCTTTAATTATGGTATTTTCCTGATTTATTGTGTTTTGGGTGCGAATAGTGTATTTGACATCTGTATTTGCATCCGACCCGACCCGCTTGCTGGAAACCCGTCTTGAATCCTGTTTATGATTGATCTCATCTTTTTATATGGATCCGTGCACTTTCATTATTTTATACTGAATACTGGCATTAAATCTGGCATCTGCATTTTTTTAATATAACATTTAAAAATTCACATAAAATATTTTAAAAATATCCAGCATGGCCTGCATGATACCCCTAACCCTGTCGTAGTATCCACGTATCTTGTTCTCGTCCCGTTCAGTGAAACGGACTCGTTTGGATGGCTACGTGCACGCTACGTGCATCCGTTATTGGGGGTATGCATTTTCGTTATCCAGATATTCTATTTTGGTTTTGGTCGACACATATTTTCCGTATTTTAAAACTGGATTTTTAGATCCGACCCAGGCGTGTTTTGGACTATTTTGTATTTCGCCTAAAACTCAAATTTCCTTAATATTATACTCTTTACTATTTAAATGTTTAATATATAAAATTATATACGATTAAAAATTTCTTTACAAAAAAAATATATTTTTGTATTAATCCTAACCAATTGCACATCTCTCTCTCCCTCTCTCTCTCTCCCCTCCTCTTTCTCTCAACTATCGTGATTCCTGTTCATCGCGAGATCAACTCACCTTCTTTCTCTCCACAAGTCTCACCTCCCTTCTCCATTTCGTTTCTTTTATTTTAAAAACCCCTGCACCCCCGCGACGAGAACACGTGAAACCCTAACCCTAGCTTCGTCTGTTCCCGTCGCCATCGACCTCCCCGTTGCCTCCATCACCTCACCCTCTTCCACCTCACTGCATCCTCTTCTTCTCTCTCCAAACCCCGATCCCGAACCCAAAGAAACCCACGCACCCATCACCTACAACCCAACCTCGCCTGTGTCCCCGTCGCTGTCGACCTCAACGTCGGCGCCAACACCACCTTTTCTCTTCACTTTCCTCCACTTCCCTTCACTCTTCTCCCGAGCCCCTCCAAACACTCCAACAACCAACTCAAGAACCTGCTCACCCGAAACCTAACCCTTGCCTCGCCGTGAAACCTCACCGTCGACGAACCCACGACCTCGTCGTCGCCACCCCTCTGTTCTTATCATCTCTGGCCCTGAGAACCAACCCCAGAGCACCCTCCTTCTTCTTCTTCTTTCTTTCTTGATTTCTTGTTTCTTTTCTGGTGATCACCCGCCGGAGCCGTGCTTGTCGCTGACGATTCAGGTGATCCAGTGAACGTCCTCTACCTGCATGGTTATCCTCTTGCCTTGTCTAGACCCGTCCCGCGTGCCGTGTGTGCGTTGCGACGATTTCCCGACGTCGGACGTGCCGTACGCACCCGTCGTGTGTTTCGCTTAGGCAAGTTTATCTTGCTACATGCTATAATACATATTTTGCATCCATATGAATAAAAATATCACATGTTGATTGCATTGTACACCCATATTAAGGTTTTACTATTTTCGGATACCCGTATGCATCCATATCATCTATTATATATGTAGCTGCATCTACAGATTATATTAACTCATGTTATTGTTATAGTAACACCCCATTCTTAATAATGTGCATCCCACTTAGTCTTGGAGCTGTAAATGTAACCCCTGATCGATATTTGTGTATCCATACTATTAATTATATATCTAGTTGCATGCCATGTCACATTATTTCATATTACTGTTATACTAACACCCCATGCTTGATAATGTGCATCCTACATAGTCGTGGAACAATATTTACAACCCCTGATAGTTAATTGAGCATCCATGTTTTATTGTGTATCCATACTATTAATTCTGCATACCTAGTTGCATGCCATATTATATTAACTCATATTATTGTTACATTAGTACCCCATGCGTGATAATGTGCATCCTACATAGTCATGATGAAATACCTGATAGATATTTGTGCATCCGTGTTTTACTGTGCATCCGTACTTTTATCGTGCATCCGTACTTGCTATAGTTTTATTATGAGCATCCGTTTGATACCTATGCACTGCCTGTCATGACCTGATACACCACTACTTGACATGTTACATGATCCTGTTTCTAATGCCGACAATCCTGACATGTTGTTCCGATGGACATATCCTGTTGTCTGTATAGACAAACATGTACCTGCTTGATCCTGTGCTGGCATTAGCTCCAGATTTATCAATACCTGATTTGAACACATAACTTGGGGGTAGGGAGAAATCAATGATGAAACCTGACTTGTAACTCAACAGTTCGACGCTTATACTGATCAGTTTTACGGGCTAGGCCATTCCCGGGATGCTGTTGCTGACATCATTCATCTGTACATGTTTCATGTTTAATGCCTAGCGGCATGTCTCGGATTTCAGCCCGAGAATCTGGACCGTGGTCCTGGGCACGCACGGGATACTATTGAGTTACATCGACGATTCATTAAATTGATTTCACAGACTTGAGAGTAGTTCACCCAGTAGCTTAGTTCAGATTACTCACTGCACAACACATATGCTTATACCCTTCACTGTTCCTTATCCATGTTACTGTTATACTTTTATTACTGTTCATACTCATGCCTGCATATCTTATTACCTTCTGATTAAATTGCTGTTGATATTATGACGCACTAACGTCTGGGTTTTTCATGGCCCGGATCCTCTATTTCTCCCACAGGCTGACCAGGAGTACTTCAGTCGACAGGCCGAGCAGTGAGGATCCTGTTAGTATTCTAGTTTAGTTTTCTTTTAGCATTTTCATTTCCTGATGTGAGCCCGTATTTAGACGTACTTTCCATATGGTTTTTGTTACTTGGATTTATTGCTTCCGTATATTATTTCTTGACTCGTTTATTCTGGCGTATGAAGATGTACTAGATAGTTTATTTTATGTATACTGTTCTTGATATCTTATAAACAGCCGTAATGTGACTGTGGAGGGTTGTTTCCTAGCCACAGGTAGCATAGTTGGCTCTGTCATGTGCCTATCTTAGCGCACTCTGGGAAGCGGGGCATGACAGTAAACTTTCCCTGTTGATACTGGTCCTCGACCCAGTTCTTGAAAACGTTGCAATTCTCAATTGGGTGGCTCACCATTCTGTGATAGGCGCAGTAGTTGGGGTTGTTGACGTCGCCGTGTTGCGGTGGACGCCGTGAGTCTGGTAATGTGATGAGTTTGTTACGCGTTGCCGATTCAAATAGTCTCCTCGTATTATCACGGGGAAACGAGTAAGCGTGCCCTAGCCTTTCTTCCAGGGATAGGCATGGACGTGCGTTATTTTGGCGAGCAGCCGGTTTTGGGCCACTCGGTTGTTGTTAAGCGTTGGCAACGAAGGCCGCTTTCCCTGTACCCTTGGCGTTTCGAGGGTCCTTACTTGAGGAGGAAGGCCCATGGCCCATCTGGTCCATTTGGGCCAGTTTATCGATCAGAGCCTGGAAAGTTGTTGGATTGAAGAACGTCATGAACTGGGACACAGTCGTTTGAGGATCAAGAGTCTCAATGACATGCCCACGGCGAGGGATTCTTCGATGCGCTGTTCGCACTTTGACCATAGGTTCTGCTACCGGATCGCATATTGGACCCAGGTTTCTCCTGGCTTTACTCTGGCATTGATTAATGCCATGATGGGGATGCGCTCGCTTGCGGTGGAGAACCGCTGTATGAACAACAGTTCCATCTATGTGAATGTTCTCATGGAGTCATTTGGGAGCTCCGAGTACCATTCAAAGGCCGTCTCTGATAGGCTGCCAACTTACTGGCGAAGCAACAGTTTGTCATCGCCTCCAGTGTTGCCGCACAGAGCTCTGAACTGCATGACATGCTGATGTGGGTTTCCTGTCCCCTTGTACACATGAAACTTGGGGATCGTATATCCCGGCGGGTATTTAATTTGGTCATACCATCCTGGATACGGTCGCCCAGTTCTGACGATTTGGCCTGCGACTTCATTAGCTTGATGAGCTCGTATTTGTTGAGTGATATAATCATCAAGAACAGCCTTGGAGATTGTTTCCTCTTTGGCTGCCGATAAAGCCGGAAG
Organism: Agapanthus africanus; assembly: GCA_030015575.1. NCBI lineage: Eukaryota > Viridiplantae > Streptophyta > Magnoliopsida > Asparagales > Amaryllidaceae > Agapanthus > Agapanthus africanus. Next base: position 519,192,959 of record JASDDO010000012.1, on the reverse strand, counting down.
AGGGTTTGATATTTCCCCTCTGCCATCCTCGATGATTATCGGCGGATTCTCGGCTGGGGGTTCTGACTAGATCATCATTCCAACCATATCCTGGAACAAGAGAGCCATCTGCTTTAAGTTAGTAGCCTACTCAGCAGCTTCCTTGTCCTTTCTTTCTAGTACCCTTCGCAAGAACTCTGTATCGGTCTCCTGCTCCTGGCGCTCTTTGGCTGTTGTGTCTAGGCTTTCTTTCTGCCCGGTAAGTGCTGCCATTTTGGTTAGCATCTCCTGGAGCTTTTGTTGTTGCTCCTGAGATTTTGTCAGTGACCGAGTTTGCGGCCGATGTCCTACGGAAGCACGGCTTCTTTCCCGGAAGTCATGTAGACCGTATGTACGATCATACCCCCAGACTTGGGGCGTTTGGGTCCATCGCCTTTGGAATTTGCCGTAGGCGGTGGGATTTTCTCCGGCCTCATCCTTTTGTGGGAGGTCTAAGTTGAAGGACCCGTTGTAATAGGCGCCTGTATAGAAGAAGTCCCTCGCTTTATGACGGAGGAATGGTCTTTCTCTTGCCGAGCCTTCGATTTCTTCGGTCGACGAGAGTAGTTTTTGTTGATCACAGAGTCCTGGACTTTCCGCCAGACCCTGTGAATTTGGGAGGAGAGCCATTGATGGGGGCGCTCCGGCTTTTCCTGTACTGTGGCTTCTGCAGGCGGGGGCGATTCCTTTAGCACCGCCGTTGGAGAGTTTTTGTGTACCCTCCTGAGTAGATCAAAGTTGTTCCCGGTTGGAACAGCAGCGTCAACATCCACCATTGGAGCTGGTGGGGTAAGTTCAGAGGGGGAGTTGCCCCCAGCTTTTCTCATTCGGCGCCAGTGGCGACGTCGAGCGTGTCTTGCAAACGGGATCGCCTGATTTGGAAGTGGCTTTTTCGTGCCCCTGGCTTTGCTTAGGGGATGCTGTTGGTGTCAATCTGTTGAAGACCGATCTTCTGATGGGGGAAGCGCTTTTGACGGCTTTGCCCGTAGCAGGAGTTAGGAAGGCTATTCGTTTTGGGGCAGCCCTTTCAGGTATCACGAACCTCTTTGCGGGCCCGTTTGGGTTCTTGCCTAGCCTGTTGAAGACTGAAACATCAGCTTTGGACGGCCTGTTGAGAGGGGCCATTGTAGTCGCTAGTCGATCGAAGACCGACCTCTTGGGAGCTTCCTCTTGCGGCGCCGAGGCACCGAAACTCGCTGGTAGGAGTATGGTCCCGAAGAACGACCCAGTAGTGGCTTGTGTAACTTGCCCCACCGGCATTGAAAAGATTGAGGCCGCATTAGGCCCGTTGGTCACTCCTCCAGCAGGGGTGGAGCGAGAGTTGTTACAAGAAGTGTTGTTGGAAGCCATCGAGTTTTTTCCCGCACAGGAGCAAGACACCAAATTTTAGTACCTCAAATCCAAGGGCAACCATAGTGAACCATGATTTTGTTCGCGAAACACGACACACGAAGTGTGGAGTGGAAAGAGGAAAAGGTCCCACCGGGCGTGCCAGAATCTGTTCACCGCTGAAAACAGGGACGAACCGGGATGGATCATCTTGCCTGAATTTGTGGGCAGATACCATTTGGATTTATCCATCCACCTCTCCGAAGATACCAAGTTGATTTATGGCACTGTATATGGGAGATTTGGACGGATGCGACCGTTATAGCAGACTTTATCAGATTCCCCCTCATTTTATGAGGTTTTTTTTATTGTCGGGACACTCTTCCCTGTAGGCGCAAGTCCCTACAGTTAATTACGTTACCACACTGCGATAACCATTTTCTCCTGCTCCGGCAGTTCACTTCGTGTCGTGTGTGGGTTTTTTTGTTTAGATTGCCCGTGGATTGTATATGGAGACTAGTTTATGTCGTCGCCCGTAAGGCGCGGATCAGTCCAAATCCGTATATTTTAGATTTGGGCTTAGGTTTATTTAAGGACCATTAATCTAGTTTGAGATTAAGATCGACTTAAAACATATGGGCATTTGGGCCTAATTATTTTAGTTTAAGAACATTACGGTCCATTATGGCTATGTTTGAGGCGAAATTTTAGTTTAGAGACATTTCGGTCGAACATTCCCATTTTGGAGACGAATGTTAGTTTAAGGACATTTCAGTCCATTACCGCCATGTTTGAGGCGAGTATTTGAGGTGTGCACACCAATTTGGAAGTGCATCAATATATGATGAAAAGAGTTGCTGGTTGTCGAGACCCGCCACCTCTCTAAAAACGTTGAGAAATTAAGACACATATCATAGGTGTGGAAAGATGTATCCTTAAATCAAATCTCTTATTTGAAGGGAAAAGGGGTTGTGGTGGACCTAAGAATTGTCAGTCATATTTGAGACTAAGATTAGCTTAGGAGATATGGGATGGATATCATTCTGGATTTCATCAATGAGAGATCATTAATCATGTTTGAGACTAAGATCAGTTTAACAATGTTTTTAAGGATCATTTTTACTTAAGATCCATCAAAAGAGAATTTGGGCTCAGCTACAAGAAACTTCAGAGACATAGTCAATTTGGGTTTAGTCTGCCTACTCTTTTTCTTTTTCATTCAAAAGTGCTAAGCACTTATTTGGGCTCTGTTTATTCAGCCCTTTTCTTTTTTATGCAAAAATGCTAAGCATTTGTTTATCACTCTGACATACACATGGGTGTCCTGTAAAGCATTTAATTATAGACACCGCCCAATGAGCGCCGAGCACTCAGCCATTTTGGCTGTTTATGGAGTGCTAAGCACTTTTCTCTCTTCTTTTTTTGGTGGAGCCTACGTGAGGAACACGTGAGGCGCTGGGCGCTGCCCAATCAGTGCTAAGCACTCAGCTGTTTTGGCTATTTATGGAGTGCTAAGCACTCTTATTATTTTTGTGGCGCCCACGTGAGGAGCACGTGAGGCGCTGAGCGCTGCCCAATCAGTGCTAAGCACTTAGTCATTTTGGCTATTTATGGAGTGCTAAGCACTCTTATTATTTTTGTGTCGCCCACGTGAGGAGCACGTGAGGCACTGGGCGTTGTCCAATTAGTGATGAGCACTCATCCGTTTTGGCTGTATGTGAAGTGCTAAGCACTTTTTATATGGCGCCAACGTGTGTTTCATGTGAGGCGCTAGGCGCTGTTAAAGAGGGGCACCCACGTGGGAAGCACGTGAGCCGCTAGTTTCTTTTATATAGAGATTTAATCTCTGTTGATATTTTCAGAGAGGTTAAACCTCTATCAATGGTGCTTTGACCGCTCGCTAAAATCACTATATTTGAGGATTTTAGGTTGAGTTTTTAAAGAACTAAGTTCTCGATTTGAAGGAACTGAGTTCCTAGAGCATCATGGACTCCGTTTTCTTACTTCTTCTTTTTTTAAATTAGTTTTTCCTTGAATTTTTTATTCTCAAGAATAAGATCTTCCCGATGAGAATTAAATTCTCAACTTATAGGAGATTTGCCTTGTGGATCTCAGATCCAGAGAAAAAACTAAGTTCTTTACAAATAGTTAAACCCTTAGATGTGATATAGATATTTTGATCCCTTTTCTTTACCTACGGTTTTGAGAAGGAAAGTTTTCGTCTTTCTTGGGAATTGAATCTTCTATTGTTTTGGAAGTTTTCTGTATTTTTGAGAAGCTTATGGGGGGTTCTCTCTATCTCCGTGTCTCTTTTTTCTTCTTCTTTTTTTTCTCTCCTCATTTCCTCCCTTTGAGACTTGAAGTCTCGGGTCCTTTATATAGTGGAGGTAAATTGTTAATTGGTTTTGAGAAAATCTCTCATTGAGAGATTCCAATTTATTTAATTGGACTCAAAATTGATTTAGGAAATTTTATCCACCGTTGGATCTTTGATTCAAGGACTTTTGTTTTATAGCATATGTTTTCTTGTTTTTAACAAGATTGGTGAAATATTTACGCATATACAGAATTTATTCTGTCAAGTGGTGATTTTTAATCACCATTGGATTTTTAATCCAAAAGTTCTCTGTTTTACAGAGGGCAATCTTCTTTATTTCTTTTTTGTTTAGAAAGATTGAGAGAATATATTTCCAAAATAGAATTTTATTCTATTATTGGATCATTGATCCAACCGAAAGTATCTTTCTTATTTAGAAAGATTTGAGAGATATTTTCTCCTAATAGAATTCGATTCTATATTTTGATGATTTATCATCTCCGTTGGATTTTTGATCCAACAGTTCTGTTTAACAGAGAGTATCCCAAGTTTTGTTAGGGAAATATAGAATTTAATTCTACTGATATGAACTTGGGCACTAACGCACACATGTTATGCACGTGGGCGCCACTTAAGAATTTAATTCTTATCATAGGTACTTATGTAGTTTGCACATTGGCGCCTGCGTGAGGAGCACGTGCAGCGCTATCTAAGAGTTTAACTCTTATGTAATAAATTCTTCTATGCTTTGCATATTGGCGTCCGCGTGAGAAGCACGTGAGGCGCCACCATAAGATTTAATCCTATAAGATTAGTTCTGGCACTGGCGTCCTTGTGGAGAGCACGTGAGGCGTTGCCTCATTAGATCCAACAGAGCTTTGCTCTTTTATTAGGTTTTAACATTGAGGTAACAATGTCCAGTCTCGATACTCCTATGACTAGGGACATTTAAGGCTGTGCTTATAGACAACCCAACACCCACATATATGATCGCCATCATAATGCTGGTTATCAAGCAACAATCCTACGGGCTTCATCAATGATGAAGACAAACTAGATACTATACTATCATCTCGAGTAAAACTGTTATACCTGTATAGGTACTCTCTCAATAATCATAATCACCTACTTGCAATCACAATAATTGAGGGCACTATATACAACAATCTCCCACTTGCACTTAAGCCAATTATTGCGGTATCGCGTACCCACAGCTCGTGTACTACCGAATGCCCAACTTCTCTACTAATCAGTTTCGCAAACTATGTTTGTGAAACTTAACATGTTCGAGAAATAGCCTCAATGAGTGGTGTTAGGGATATGTATGCCCTAGAGGCCATTATTGTACATTTATGTATATTATAGTGGATGCTTGGACATATATATTGAGGATTTTCTTGCTCGACATGATAGTATGCTATCTGGTTGTCTTTATCTTAATATGTTCACTGGTATTATTATACTGTCTCTCATATACATATTGATAAAGCCCTTAGGGTGTAGGCTTGACTACCAGGACTATGATGCGGATCATACTACTAGGACCTGGGTAGTCCATAAGCAAATCCTTTAATTGTTCCTAGTCGAGAGTATATCGAGACATGGCATCGATATTCTAGAGTAGACTAGTGTGTACGTTTCTTGACCTTGTATGGGGGCGATGGTTGATCCCATAGCCATTGGTGTTTGACATCAAAGATTGTATACATGTGCTCATTAGAGAATGGGTACACCGAATAGGACTCGCCGAGAACTCCTAGTTGGTACTATTCCTATCGTCAGATAGCAGTTCTCTGGTGACACTGATACATGTTATTCTGTAGACCCGAGATCGTCATAGAGTCTTGTGTGGCTCCCACTGTGCTTTGATTTCCTTCCTACCACGGCTCAAAGGAGTCGTGCAAACATGTGGATTTTGCGTACAGTCCTGAGTCACATGGAGGCAATGAGTGATTGGAGGGGTTTCATCTCTCCCGGTATTGAGAGTTAATGGCGCGCTATGCTCGATTGGCTATAACAGTAAGTCTCTAGTCAGGTCTGTTGATGAGATTTACTGGTAAGTGTTATCAGTAGTTTCTCAAACCGTTATGAGCCATATATCGGCATGACTTATCAAGTTACTGGGGTCTGACGTTACCACCCTTAGACTCGATATGCGACATATCAGATGAAGAGACCGGACTGTACGGTAAGTGTTACTTATAGGTTTCATGGGAGTTTGGACAAGCTTGCTTTTTTGATCTTCTAATCGCTCAATACCTGGGTAGCCGTTACGTCCAGCTAGTACCACTGACGGCTTGTGGGGGACTGATGCGATCATCACCTACTGCTGGCATATTGACGAGTCTTTAGAGTTCCACACTGAAGTTTTCTGGTTCAAGCGAAACGAAGTAGGGCACATATGCTGATATGTGCGAGGGGCCTGATTAAATACGAGTATGTGATACCGTATTATAATCTGGCGGTTATTTTTTATCAGTTAGGTTATATGAGATATAACCGGATTATCGAATCAAGTATTGATTTTACAATGTGATATACAGATAAATGATATTAGTCGGTTATATATGATATAATCGGATTATTAAATTAAGGGTTGATTTAATATGATATATATTATATTTGATATAATTATATCTTAACTAATATTAATGCTCACTAAATATTTTCTTGTGTGTGTGTGTGTGTATGAAGCATGGCATGGATTTTCTATTTTTGGAAAATAGAAAAAGAGGTGGAAAATGAGGAGCATAGGTGAAGCATGGCATTTATCATTATTCTTTTGGTCTTGACTCACTATTGATGCATGGTTGGTTTTGTTTATTGATGGATATTGGATGCTTCAATTATTATGAGAATTGATAAGCCATTCTTCATGAGTTGTTCACTTTTCTTCACTCGAGCTCATATGCTCTCTAGCTCTTCATCTTTCATCTTCATCTTCTTCCAAGCTCAATCCCTCACATGTGTTGTGAAACCTTGAGCTTGTGAGAAGCCTACTGAGCTTTAGAACCCCCACTTCACCATCCCTCATTAGATTGGCACTTTGGTGTGGTGTGTTGCCTTCATTAAAGTGTTTAGTGAAGAGGTAGTTTGGATTGGCGGAATTCGGATGGATCATCTTCGGCACGAAGGTCATCGGAGGAAGTTTGCACCTTCTTCAAGTGGAGCCTAGTAGAGTCGTGTGGACTACTACCCAGAGCATTAGAAGAGAAGGGCACAGTCATCAAAGGTTGTGGCCTTCTTCCCTTCTCTTGTTTATCATATCTTCATTGTTAAACCCTAATATTCTAGTTAGATCTTAGTAAGTGTTCATTAGCACCTCTAAAATTTGAAAATTGCATGTGTGATGCCCGTTTTAACCCTACCGTGGTGCTAGTAAACACTTTCATGGTATCAAAGCCAAGCTAGAACATTAGGGTAGGTCTTTACGATGTTAAAGTGTTCGATCGGCTTTTGAAGTTCGCAAAATGTGAAGTTTCTGTCGAATTTTTCCAAAGTTGAAATTTTCGAGATTAAAAATATGCAGAAAATAGTGCATGCTTTTTTATGGAGCCCTAGAAAATTAGGACCCCTAACCCCTTCAAACCACCGCAGAACCGTGGCCCAAACCCTAGTTTGGATGCGGTTCCGCCGCTTTTTTGTAGAGTCATGGGTTGAATTTTTCTGTGCTGCGCCATTTGTAAATTTGGCATTTTCTGGATGTTTTTAATGATGCTCAAGTTGTTGAGGTCTCAGGTATTTGTTGGTGTTCGATAAATCGATTGAAATGTTTAACGTTGTATAGATATTGATGATATGTGATACAATATTTAGAATCCAAATAATTAGTTTTGTGAAACTGGTTAGTATTTTGTAAATCTAGTGTTATAGTCTCGTTTGATCGATTGCCACAAGGTTTCGATTTTGATCGAAACTTCGTCGCAATCGCGTATCGTACGTGAATACTCGCCGAATAATTTTACTAGGTAGCCACGCCCTATAGCCCTGACCAAGTGACTGTAGGAGAACCCCGTTGCCAAAAGCATCCACTCGGGTGCTCGCGGCCACGGTGTTCCGCCTAAGTGCACTTCGTCGACGGTATCGGGGGAGCGGCCATCTACTAAAGTTTTCGACGAGCATTCGATCGGGTAGTCGGGAATCTTGTTGAATTACTCGACTAAGTTATTGAAAAGTGTTTTTGATTTGAGACTAAAATGCAAGGTTTATAGGTTAGGCATGTAATTCGGAATATGAGATATTCCGGGTTTATGATGTCTAAGGAAAGACGGATTCTAATTATTGTAGTTTTTCATTTCTTTTCTGCTATCGTAAGTGTAATATATGGGGTATCCCAAATCTCGTTGCTATATGTCAACGACATTCAGGATACGCGTATTTACTTACGTTAAGATATGGAGTTATCCGGTTTTATTTAAAAGAAGAATCCGGACAAACTCGAGGCATGCTTCGGTAATGGCGGTTTGTGGATTATCCCAAGCATTCGCTAGGATTTTGTTTCTACCGTCAAGATCAATAGTTACGTTGTTCTTGAATCACCACCATTTTATAAAAGGATCTTTTTGCAAAAGAAACTAGTGGGAGTATGGTAGAAATGGAAGTGATTCCAGAATCACAAACGATTACTGAAAATTTAATAGAACCTGAAGATTCGATTGGGCTTGACAAACCATTAGCCACTCCGCAGATATTAGTAGATGACCTCGGCCACCCGAGAGAAACTTCGGTTTTCTCGTAGACGGTGAAAGGGATTTCAGCATCATGGTGATGATGAACCTACTAGTTATCAGTAGGGATAGGGACTCAACTATCATTATGTGATAACTTTGACGGAAGCCGACCAAAATTATCACACTCCAGAAGGTATGTACATTCCCGGCAAGTTTCCCGTATGTTTGAAACTCCCGATATGGTTTTTTCCCTTAGGATCCAAGTGATCTTGACTGAGCCAACATATCAAAGGGTCCTAGTCAAGTTCAACCCGTCATTATCTTAATTGCATTAAACCCACCCGTATGAGTTCTTAACTGAGCCAAAATGGTCGTACGACTGTCCTAACCAATTGCATCTAATGCTACAGAAAACGACTATACAGCTACCGAACACTACGTCTCGGTTGAGCATGACATACGTAGCACGAATATTAAGGAATACTAATCTAAAATAACGGAGGGCTACGGCTGGTTTTTGGCGAAAAATCTTTAATGTAATGAACTTGATATCAATGAAGGAACTCGAGTGGCTTTGAAATGGTGTGGTTTAAGCTCCGCATTTTAAAACTATTAACATAAACTTTTGCTTAAGAGTGAACTCCCAATGAAAGGATCAAGCCTCTTCCCTCATAGAATGAGGTGCGGGATATTCCTAACCGAATACCTTTATGCTAAGTAAAAGAAAATGACCATGAGTTTTGAAGAAAACCGAGTAGTTTTAAAATTAGTTCCGACAATATCATTTAGGTTTATTTTCCTTATATTATATAGATAATGTGTTCCCATCATTTTATATTTCCAAGCTACAAAAGAAAAAACCAAAATAACATGCTTTTTATATGCCATCCACATTCGCCACGGAGCACCATCATGCACCGTTAGGTTACTTAACTAACGGTAGAGCGGAGGCCGGACTAGCGCGGATGCAAAACATATAGAAGTATCTACAAAATATAATATATATATATATATATATATATATCAACATCACAAGCAGATAATAGTCATCACAGGCATGCGAACAACAATATGGAATAGCGGATAAACTAGGAGCCCTGTGTTTCGTTTGTGCCGTAAATGAAACACAACATTCTCCGGTCGTGTGGATAGCCCGTACAAATTCGATCCTAGACCCCTACGAGTGCGGTAAGCCACCTGCCAATTCTAGAAACTGGGTAACATTCTTTTAGACCTATCACGATAGATCTTAATCCTCAGAATGTAGGAGGAATCACACAAGTCTTTCATGGAAAACTTCTGTGACAAGAAGAGCTTGCCTGATTGTAATATAGGGATGTCATTCCCTGTCAGGAGTATGTCATCCACGTACAGTACGAGGAAGACTGCCCCTCCTCCTACAGTCTTCCTATAAATGCATGGTTCATCTAAATTTTTGATAAAGTCAAATTCTTTGACCGTCTCATCAAAGCAGATGTTCCAACTCCATGATACTTGCTTTAATCCATAAATGGATTTAAGCAACTTGCACATCTTTCCGCTGCTCCCACTGTCTAAGAAACCCTCTGGTTGATCCATGTAAACACTCTCTTCTAAATTTCCATTTAGAAAAACTGTTTTCATGTCCATATGCCAGATGTCATAGTCATGGAAGGCAGCAATGGCAAGCAGGATCCGAATGGATTTAAGTATAGCCATGGGAGAAATGGTTTCATCATGGTCCAATCATGGTCTTTGATGAAAACCTTTTACAACAAGTATAGCTTTGTAGGTTTCCACCTGTCCCACTGCACCAATCTTCTTCTTGAAGATCCATTTGCATCCAACGGGTTTTACCCCTGGAGGAGCAACTTCCAAAGTCCATACTTTGTTGGTGTACATGGTTTCCATTTCGGATCTCAGAGCATCCAGCCACTTCACCGAGTCTTTACTCGTGATAGCCTGCTGAAAATTAGTAGGCTCATCATCATTGATAATGCAATCCTCTCGGTCCCCGTCTATGAGAAACCAATAGTATCTCTCAGGCGGATGAGAATGCCTACTAGATCTGCAGAGCGGCGTGGATTTGTCGTGTTGGATATAGCGCCTTCAAGGAAATTATTGTAATTGTAGGCACACGATTATGATAATTAAAGGAGGACCTATACAGGTAGAACAATCTTACTCGAAATGATAGTATGCTATCTAATTTGTCTTTATCATTGATGTGTATACATTTTACTTGTTATTACGCGTCGCTAATACATAATGATGAAGCCCATAGGATTCTTGCTTGACTACCAGTATTATGATGGCGATCATATACATGAGAGCTGGATGGTCTATAAGCACATCCTTAAATGTCCCTAGTCGTAGGAGTATCAAAACTGAGCATCGATATTCCGGAGTAGGCTCGTGTATACGCTTCGAGACCCTGACGAGGGGCAATGACCGGTCTCATAATCCATTGGTGTTGTGTCTTCTAAGATAGTATATAGGTGCTCACTGGAGGTGAGTACACTGGATGGACTCGCCGAGAACTTTTAGATGGTATTACACCTATCGTCAAATGGAAATTCTCAGGTGGCATGAGTACAGGTTAGTTCTTTGACCTGAAATCTTCATTTGTCTCGTGTGAGTTCCCACTGTACTTTGATTACTACCCAACCACGACTCAAAGGAGTCGTGCAAACAGGTTTTAGTTGGGTACAGTCTCGAGCCATATGGAGGCAATGGTCGACTGTCAGGGATTTGTCTCTCCTGGTATTAGGAGTCGATGTCGCGCTGTGTTTAGTTGGCTATCACCAGAAATCCGTGGCTACGGTGGGTGATATTTACTAATAGTTGATTAGTAGTGTTTCAGTTGGTGATGAGCTTGACTCAGACACGACTTATCGGGTTAGTAAGGGTCTGACATTATCCATCCCTAGACCCAATATGCGATACTCTTTGACAAAGAGAACGGACTGTACGGAGATTGTCACATGCAGGCTCGGTAGGGTAAGAACCCACTTGATTATCGACCCCCCTTTCGACAAGTACCTGGGTAGCCGTTACGTGCAGTTAGTGCCGCTGACGTGCTTGTGGTTAAACCCACTTCCAGTGTATTGTCAAGTCTTTAGAGTCCGATATAGAGGGTTTTCCCGGTTCAGGCGACAAATGTAGGAGCCGTACGTTGGTATATGTAGGGGGTCTGATTAAATATGTGTATGCGATAAACGGACTTTAATCGGACGGTTGATAATACTAGCCGGCTTAGGATTAAGCCGGATTATTAAATCAGGTTTTGATTTAATAATTTATATATGTATTTTGATACATATATTTTAGTATTATTGTTCATTATTCATTTTCTCTCTTTGGTGCTATCCGTATTTTTATACGGATTCGCGTATATGTAGCGATACATATACCAGGTGAAGTATTCCGTATTTATACGGGAATGCTTCTAGAAGAAGGATACCTCATATTTGATTTTCCTTTTTGGAAAATTAAATAGGAAATGAGGTGGCAAGTGGAGACAATGAGGCATGGTGCAAACATGGTTGTGAGGCGTGGCATTGGTTTTTACATGATTTATTTATTTGTGAGCACTATTGCTCCATGGTTGATAAAAAGAGCAAGCCATCCTCACTTCATGACTTGATGATTTTTCTTCATATCCTCCATGGATGGTTCATGCTTCCTCTAGCTCATCTCCTTCTTCTTCTTGCTCTCATTTTTTAGCATGATTCTTGAGAGAAAATTTAGTGGAGTATTCCTGCATCACCGACCATCCAAACCTACCAATTTTGGACCATCATGTGGATCGTCTTCGGCAAGGGCGGTCGATACTCAAGCGTGTTCCCGACGGCTACGTGCTTGGAGGGGTCTTCCATAATTGGGTGGACACGCGACAAAGGTTGTATTTCTTAAATCTTGTATGTTTTAGCTTACTAGTTTAGGGTGTTTGGTTCGTATCTTAGGTTCGAGCATCCGGTGCCCATAAAAAGTTTTTGTTTTCGCTTCCGCATCGCCCGCAACCTCCGCGGTGTGGGCGCCGGATCCCAACAAGGTATCAGAGCCACCCAAACACCATAAACTAGTATTTGACGATACTTCAAGTTTCAAAACCGAAAACACCATTTTCAAAAACCCAGTTTCTGTCGAAATAATTTTGGTCTCTGAAAATTTTTTAAACAAGTGCAGAAGCTTCATCAAGACCAAATAGAAACACACAATGAAAACGAGCAGATTTGGTCATGTTTGGACCAGCGAGAATCATGTTTTGGTCGGCGTCGTCGGTTGTACTATTCATTTTGGAGCTCGTTTTCATGGTGTGTGTTGGGTTTTGTAAAATGGTATTTCTGGTGTTGTTTGATTTGTTCCAGATTTCACTTTGTGTCATCTTTGCTTTGGGACAACTCGGGAGTTTTAAAAACTTGAAACTTTTGCATCGTCGGTATCTGTAATATGATATATATGTTGTTGAACGTCGTCTAATTGCTATATGTTCATTTAGACGGGGTTGCACACATTCTGGTGTTGCTTGCTTCTGCGGTTATATATATATATATATATATATATATATATATATATATATATATATATCTGGTTATGGTTTGTGCTAATTTTCGTGATGGATAGCCTTGTGTGCAATGTTAGATGTACAGTTCGGATTGCCGGTATTGCCAGTTTGTATATTCTTTTGTTGGGGCACAACCGGATTGAGGTCGATGTCGCCGTTGTATATATATTTTCTTTTCTGTACTAGGTTTACCCTACGCAGGAGTTCTCGTATAGCAAAGTTCTAGAGGGCAACGGGCCCGCATCTCATGGCGTTGAGACCGGAGGGCCTTACTCTAGAATTGGCGGGAAATTCGCCGCACTTGTAGGGGGTATAGGATTGACCCGCGGAGGGGTGCTCAAGTTACCGGATTCCATGAAGTGATGGGTGCCCATTCACTTTGTTGACTGGGGTTGCCTCACTTTGGGGATTGACTGGTAACTTGCCGCACTCGTAGGGGTCTAGGATCTTCATTGCACTGGCTATCCACACGACCCGGGGAACGTTGCGTTTCATTTATGGCTCAAATGAAACGCGGGGCTCCTACATTATCCGCTATTCCATATTGTTGTTCGCATGCCTGTGATGACTATTATCCGCCTGCAATGTTGATATATATATGATATATATTTAGTAGATGCTTCTATATGTTTTGCATCCGCTCTAGTCTAGCCCCCTCTCTGCCGTTAGTTAAGTAACCTAACGGTGCATGACGGGGCCTCATGGCGAATGCGGATGACATATAAAAAGCATGTTATTTTGGTTGTTTCTTTTGTGGCTTGGAAACATAAAATGATGGGAATGCATTATCGAAATAATGCGAGGAAAAATAAACCTAAATGATGTTGTCGGAACCAATTTTAAAAATACTCGGTTTTCTTCAAAACTCATGGTCTTATCCTTTTGCTTTGCATAGAGGTATTCGGTTAGGAATATCCCGCACCTCATTCTATGAGGGAAGAGCTGTGATCCCTTCATTGGGAGTTCGGTCTTAAGCAAAAGTTTATGTTACAAGTTTTAAAATGCGGAGCTTAAACTACTCCATTTCAAACCCACTCGAGTTCCTTCAGCGATATCAAGTTCATTACGTTAAAGGTTTTTCGCCAAAAACCAGTTGTAGCCCTCTGTCATTTCAGATTAGTATTATTCAGTATTCGTGCTGCATTTGTTGACATAGTCAAGGCATAGTGAACGGTAGCTAAGTGGTGCTTTTCTGTACATTGTAATGCAATTGGTTTGGACAGTCGTGTGGCCTTGTTGACCTAGTCAAGGGAACGTGCAGATGGGTTTAATGCAATCAAGAAAATGACGGGTTGAACTTGACTAGCGGTTTATGGTTTGTTGACTTAGTCAAGGTCATAAATCGTTAGAGGCAAAAACCATATCGGGAGTTTCAAACATACAGGAAACTTGCTGGGCATGCGCATACCTTCTAGAGTGTGGTGACTTGAGTGGATTCCGTCAAGTTATCACATGATGATAGTTGGGTCCCGATTCCCACAGATGAATACGTATTACTACTCGGGAGATTTTTCACTTAAATGATCCCGACTAGTTCTCTTTTTAGGGTTTGAAGGAGAATTCGAGAAAACAGTGGAAGCCATCCTGATCAGATAAAGTGATAACCAATTTGATCTTGATAGAGTGCACGCTTAGTGTTTCTTTTCTCTCTCTTTGATACAGCGACCCATGACTTACCTTAAGAACTCATGAATCAATTTGACCGAACCTTCTTACACCCTTTGGCTTTGGCTTGTCATGATTCGCGACAAAGTCGTATATATCCCTGTCATTCCTACTTTACCATTTGCATTTCTTCAGAATACGTCGTATCACTACGATGATTCATATTTCTTGGAAAGGCCATCGTATAGTTACATACGAACTCGAAGAAGTTACTTCAATCGAGAATGGCCACGGGTTCTGAAGAAATTGAATAGGATTATTTGGTTGTCTCTTCAGTTTACCTTCTCTCAGGTTGCGAGAGCTCCTTGATTAGGAGAGTACACCTGTTACACTTATTGGATAGTCTTCTTCCAAACCTCAGGCTGGTGCCGAAAGGTAGGGACGGAAGAAAACCAGTTAGCGCAGGGACCGTGTGCAGAAAGTAAGAAGTAGAAACATATAAAAGGACTGAAGTGAGGGCAAAGGAAATTGCGACTATTGTCATGAATTTGGATGATGTAAAATGTATTACTAGGAATATCTGACCATCCCCTGTGAAACATTTTCATGTTTCAGTTTTTCTGTGTATGTGTAATTGAAAACTGTTTTCCCAATCAATTTTGACTCCAGGGTATATATAACTAGTTTTGGATCTCACATCTTTACGGTGTTACAGATGATGAGTAGGAGCAGAATATTTGGAAATGGGCAATTTGATCCTCAATATCGGAATTCGTTGTAATTGGTGATATTGGATTAAATCGCCCAGTTTTTGCCTGACGGCAAATATTTGGTTTCAAATAACCATTGTTATGCACCAGATTTTAAAATGAAATATCTATACATTTATTTTTATAAAGTGAGATATACATTTTGAAAATTGTGTTGTAAACATTTACTTTTATCAATTGAGGATAAGATAAGGTGCATTGAATAACGGTGTAAGACATTCTTAACCACGATACATTTTTCAACTTACGAAACACAGAATTTGAGTTAGTAAACTCTTGGGACTTATACATGGAGATGTATGTTGTCCAGTATCCTTCAGGACAAACGGATTGGTACTCTTACTTCATTCATGATTACCTATGAGTTCTATGGTTTTAGATACGCATTCGTAGTAATGTAAGGTCAAAGATTTTGAGAAGTTTATAGGTATAAGAATAAAGTAGAGAACTACACGTTGGAAGTATCGTGATTCTTCGAGGTGATCGAAGATATAGATGCTTATGCTAGGTATTCCATTATAGTAATATCGAGAACTTGATTCTCTCACAGGTTACTCATCCATGGACGCGCTCTGATTGACGTCC
Organism: Agapanthus africanus; assembly: GCA_030015575.1. Taxonomy (NCBI): domain Eukaryota; kingdom Viridiplantae; phylum Streptophyta; class Magnoliopsida; order Asparagales; family Amaryllidaceae; genus Agapanthus; species Agapanthus africanus. The sequence continues at coordinate 519,177,119 of JASDDO010000012.1, read as the reverse complement.
TCATCCAAAGTAGTGGGTTCATCATCCAAAATATTCCCAGCGTCGATATCTTCAATCAAGTGAAAATCAAATTTCTCAGACACCTCATCAAAAGCATGGATTTCGATCAATTGTGGTTCTAGGATGGAGGTGTAAAGGTCAAAGGGATTGGGTGTGGTTTCACTTGACAGGGTCTCTTCACAATCCGGTAAATCAAACACTACAAAGTCGCACAACTCATTAATCATTCTATCTTCAATTGGTGAATCATTTGGGACACTCGATAGACTTTCAAAACTGGAGTTGTGGAATTCAATTTGGAACGGGTAGGTTTGATTTGGAAGGGTGTACTGCTCACTCTCACTACTCAAATTCTCAATCTGTCATATCGCCTCATCATACATTGAAAATTTTGGAGCTGGTTGGAAACCAGCTGCCGGTTCGTTAGGTTGTATGAGGGCGTCCATAAACGCATTTAAATCCATCATCTGTTGGCATGACGCTACCCGAAATTCTTTCAACGACTGTTCAAGACTAGACATGGGCTGTGAAGGGGTTTTGGTAAAATATTCAAAGTTGTTCGGATACGTGAAACTCCTAAATGGCTGTTCAGAAGCAATGTCTAGAGAAGGTGTAAAAGTCGGGTAGGATTGATAGGAATCGAATGGTTGTACAGGATTAAGATCAACGTTATGATAAGAAGGTGATTGGATTTGTTGATCAAAAAAATTGTAATTGGTGAAAGGAGTGAAAGATCGGCTACGGGATTGTTCAATTCTGTCCGCGATGGACATTAGTCTTGGAGTCGGAACATGACTCTCAAAAGGGGTATCAACATAAGAAGGTGGGGGAGATTGAAACGGTTGATATGAAGTGGATTGCAGAGTCCAATTGTTTGTCCTAGACGCATCTATCCGATCTTTCAAAGAAATTTTGGGCATGGATGGATCGTTCGAAGTTCAGCCAATGCAAGAACCGTAAGAAGTAATGTCTGATTGTGGGTACCATAGTTCGGCAAGAGTTGGTTTATATGGGGTACCTATGATATGAAGAGAAGAAAAGGAAGAAAAGGGGAGGAAAAAGAATGTGAATTTTTTTTATTATGTTTTATGTTAGTTATAGTTATTAACAAAAGTATGAAATATACACACAAAAAAATCACAACACAATATCACACACCTAATCGGTCTAGGCTTCACCTAGGTCAACTAGATCTGCTCAAGAACTTGATTGTTGAAGTAAAACTGTGTCGAGAAACGGGTTCAAAATATACTGATCACGAGGCCAGGTAAGTGCAGAGATAAAGGGAGTTTTTCCAACGCTTTCGCAAAGTTCATTAATTAGATAACCCTTTCTCTTTTGGCGGTTTCGCCGTTAATACTTTCCTAGACATCCCATGAATGATATACCGTTAAGCGGTGTTCTAAACACAGTTAACTTCTGCTAATGAGCGCGAAGTCCTTAAAAGCTTAAGGTCTAGTTTCTTTTAAAATTTGTGCGGGTAAACGTTATGCTCAATTTTTGTGATTTGTGGGCCACGGAAAAGGTGATGAAATCTTTTACCGTATGTTGTGGGGTTCGTTTGCTCTTAAGTCCGTATTAATGGTTGCAACGCGCAAATCAATGAAAAAGTTATTCAAATTATCAAACAACCGTTTTTTTCTGTTAAGGCACGGCGCTGCAAAAAATATGGGTTAGTTACTTTTAGCGTTTGACAGCGAACTTGCAAAGAATCCTGAAAAGATAGTATATTGGATGCGTCGGATTTGAGAAAGAAGGTGTTAGGATATACGTACCGATGATTTTTCGGATTAAGAAACCCTCGTTGAATTAAATCCGAATAGTTTGGAAAGTTCGCTTGTGCGGGTCAAACTATTCAGATCTTTGGCACTGTACTTCGCAATCACCTTGACTTTGAATATACACTTTGCTCCACACGATCGCAGTTCGCAAATCCGTAAAAATCTGAAAATGTTGGAAAACGGAATTTAGTGCGAAAAAGCGATATGAATGCCCAAACACCTGCACACACACAAAATAAAAAAAATCAAACAATAAAATTGGGACAATAATAGAACAATGGAGCGGAGAGAAAATTTTTGGAGCAAGCAGAGATGATTAGACCGGCGGCACCGGATTTGTGCGGGGTCTCGCCGGTCTACTTGATGAATTTAGGATCCAAATTTCTTCAGTGAACTTATTGTTCTACTAGTGTTGCAATGTTCTTGTTTAACTTTTTTATTAAGTCCCAGAGTGCTAGTTGGTTAAAAATCCAGATAGCAAAAAGTTAGAATTGTTAAATTTTTGTTTTGGTTTTGAAATTTTTTCGATTTTTAGTTTCTTTTTAAGAATGGTGTTAGATTTATAAACAAGATGTACAGAGATTAACTAGAAAGAACAAGAATAAAAACGTTACTGTCTCCCCGGCAACGACGCCATTTGATTAACGCGCTTTTTCCTCGTGTCGTTTTTAAGTTCTAAAGTTAACCGCAATCAGGACGGCGTCGCGTGTAGCTAGCTGCGATGAGTACGGGTTGTCCGCAGGGAGATGGTGCGTTTTCGGTTCTTGTTATGACGAGTTAATGCGAGGGTCAGAAGGGTTTGTTTCTAACCTATGTGTTTGTACATGCAAAGTATAAGTTTGTTAGGAATCGATAGGTTCGTGTAAGTTAGGAAAGTCTGTACTCAATCCTTTGTGCCGAGCTTGACTATTGAAGCTAGAGCAATAGGCAATAACGTGGATTAGGGTGCTTAAGCACAGTATTTATGAAATCCAGCTTATTGAACCTTGTCCGTCTGTTCTTGTCTTTTGACTTTCGCCTCCGGCTAAACCGAGTGCAACCGGTCACGGTTAGGGATCACCGATACCTTGGTAGGGTAGGGTTCCTAACGGAGCGCTTGCGTAAGGTTTGTGCGGAGTTCAATTGGAAAATATCGGGCAAAGGAAATGAGGAAAGAAAACCTTAACTTACAATTCCATTCTTTTTCCTAACAACACCATATTCACAAACCATCAAAACAACAAAAAGAAAGAGCAAATGAAATGATTAAAAGAAAAGAATAATACAACATTGCAAGTAAGTAAATGGTAAGGAATAAAAGAGCAATTAAGTAAATGGCAAGAAATAAATACCAAGAACTTTATTAAGTCCAAGTGATGATACAAATCTTGAGTTCAATAACCAAAACTTAAATTTGCAAGCTCAATGAAGAGGTTGCAAGATCAAGAGAAGATGAAGAACTCAAGGTGAACTAGCTATGTAAAAGAACAAAATGGAAAAAAGAAGTATCCAAGTATGCAAGTATGAGCCCGCAAAAGTATCCCATTGCCCTTGCTCACTGATCTGTATTTATAGGCCCAAAATAAGATTAAACAAACAATAAAAAAAGATGATGTGACAACAAGGGATGGACAGAAGAAAATTGGGGAGCTTTGGGCAAGCAAAAACCGGCGGCACCGGACTTTTGGTCAATCTCGCCGATTTTGCTGAGTGATTTGGGGCTCGTATTAGTTCTGTGATGATTTTTTCTCTCGACAATTCCATGGGTGCTGCTTGATTTGTATATATGAACATGGTCTGCATTCAGGGATTTGGAGAGAAACATGTAGCTTTATATCACATCATAACTTTTTAAATTTATCATTCATGTCCCCTATGTGCCATGGGCAGCCCCACCATGGTCCATGTGCCAAAGAGCATGTGCATACTTGCTATGTGTTGGACCAAAATTGTGTACACTTTATTTGTTGCAAAATAACTCTTTGGATATCGATCGGTTTGCAGTTTCGTTTGCAGTATCGGCTCACAAACATTATATCCATGATTTTGAGTGTGTTTTCAGTATCGTGTCACGGATACCTGTAATCTGTATTTATTGAGCAGACACTAATTAATAGTACCGATCTATTACAAAACAGATAATGAATGAGTGGTATTAAAATGTAGTTTTCTGTGATAAACACGCTCCATTATAAGTAATGCTGTATTGGCATTTTTCCATTAGGTAAGATGCACTGGAAACAGCTGCATGATCTTTGAATCTGGTTCCATCTAAATTAGTGCATTGATTCTATATGGATATAGAATGATAACATATCTTCAGGTTGTTAAGATATGGAGTTATCCGATTTCTGTCTAAAAGAAAAATCCAGACAAACTCGAGGCACGTTTCGGTAATGGCGGTTTGTGGATTATCCCAAGCATTCGCTAGGATATTGTTTCTACCAATTTCAAGATCAATAGCTATATTATTTTTGACATGCCACATTTTTATAGAAGGATCTTTTTGCAAAAGAAACTAGTGGGAGTATGGTAGAATTGGAAGTGATTCCAGGACCACAAACGGTTACCGAAAATATAACAGGACCTAAGGATTTAATTGGACTTGACAAACCATTAGCCACTCCGTAGATTTTACTAGGTGACCTCAGACACCCGAGAGACACTTCGGTTTTATCGTAGACGGTGATAAGGAGGTCAGCATCATGGAGATGATGGTCCTACTGGTTATCAGTAGGTCACAGGAAGTGGCAACTTCCAGGTGACCAGATTTTTCATACCCGAGATGGACTCCACGCACTTCAGCAAGTCATGGATTTTGGATTGTGTTGGGTGCTCCTGAAGGGATAAAACCTATTAGGAGCAAGTAGATCTTTCGAGATCTGTGCAGGTGGAAAGGTGCTAACCTAATAAGGCTAAACTTGTTGTAAAGAGTTTTCATCAAATACCTGTTGTAGATTGTGATGTGACTTTTACTTCAGTGTCTATGCTGAACTCCATATGGATATGTTTTGGCGCTGATGCAGTTTTTGGCTATGATATCTGGCAGGTGTGTGACTATATCGTCTTTCCAAATGGGATTTTGGAAGTGCACATGTATATGACTCTGCCAGAAGGTTATCGTAGTCAGTGGGAGCAGCGGAAGGTGTGCCAGATGCTTATATCTATTCGTAGACTAAAGTAAGGATAGAAGAGACGGATCACTTGTTATTGATGTGACAGTCAAGGTAATTGACTTCGTCAAAACAAAGGTGAACCTCATAAGAAGGATGTAGGGAGTACTGTCAATGTTTTAGATGACATACTCCGGATAGGAAGTGATGTTCCTATAATACAATCGGTCAGATTTTTGGTTGTCACACAATGTTTTCTCCACGTTGGATATGGATAGTATATCAGGAGTTCTGGTGACTCGATCTATGGTTTTAGATCTAGATCTGGGAAGTTTCCCAAATCGAGTACTTAGACAACATTCTAAAAGTATTTTAGAATGGACAACTCCTAGCGTGGTGGTGTACCCGCAAGTGATGGAGTCACCCTCTCTAAAGAGATGTCTTTTAGATTGATGAAGAGAGGGGCAGGCATGAATGGCATATTATTTGCTTAGGCAATTTAGTTAATCATGCATAGTCTTATACAACACTAGATATTGCTTTTGCACTAGTTGCAATAAGCATATATTAATCCAATCCTCGAGAAACAAAGGGAAGCAGTAAAGAACATAAGAGGATGTTCTTGGTATAGGATAACGATAGCCTCTTCTTGGAGGCGGTTATCAGTTCAGACTTCCAAGGTGACCTGGATGACAGAGATGCCGTCTGAGTTATGAGTTTAGCCTCTTCTAAGGATCAGTGTATTGAATAGTGTTCCAATAAGGATACTGAGGTAATCATGGTGCAGGATGCTGGTTATAACTCAACAGAGGACACGGCCCAAGAAGTTTGTTAGATAGGAGTTGTTCATTGATGAACTTGTCCCCATCAGGTATTCAGACAAATTCTTGTGGCGGGGTATCGCTCAGTTTGGGAGATTGTTGATATCTGTAAAGTTGAGATATAGAGAGAAGAAGTTGAAACATTATAGCGGATCCACTCACTGAGGCTATTTCTCAAACACGGATATTTCTCAAACGAGATTTGAGAAACTGATTAGTAAAGAAGTTGGGTATTCGGTAGCACACGAGCTGTGAGTACGTGATACCGCAATAGTTAGCCTTAAGTGAAAGTAGGAGATTGTTGGATATAGTGTCCTCAAGGCAATTATTGTAATTGCAAGCATGCGATTATGATAATTGAAGGAGAACCTATACAGGTAGAACAATCTTACTCGAAATGATAGTATGATATCTGGTTTGTCTTTATGATTAATGTGTACATGTTTTACTTGTTATTACGTGTCGCTAATACATAATGATGAAGCCCGTAGGATTCTTGCTTGACTACCAGCATTATGATGGGGATCATATACGTGAGAGCTGGGTGGTTTATAAGCACATCCTTAAATGTCCCTAGTCGTGGAAGTATCAAGACTGGGCATCGATATTCCGGAGTAGACTGGTGTATATGCTTTAAGAGCCCGACAAGGGGCGGTGGCTGATGTCACAAGCCATTGGTGTTGTGTCACCTAAAATTGTATACAGGTGCTCACTGGAGGTGAGTACACTGGACGGACTCGCCGAGAACTTCTAGATGGTATTATACCTATCGTCAGATGGAAGTTCTCAGGTGGCATGAGTACATGTTAGTCCTTTGACCTGAAGTCGTCATTTGTCTCATGTGAGTTCCTACTGTACTTTGATTACTACCCTACCACAGCTCAAAGGAGTCGTGCTAACAGGTTTTAGTTGGGTACAGTCCCGAGCCACATGGAGGCAGTGGTCGACTGTTAGAGATTCGTCTCTCCTGGTATTAGGAGTCGATATCGCGCTGTGTTCAGTTGGCTATCACCAGAAATCCGTGGCTACGGTGGGCGAGATTTACTGATAGTTGATCGGTAGTATTTCAGTTGGTGATGAGCTTGACTCAGATACGACTTATCGGGTTAGTAGCGGTCTGACGTTATCTACCCTTATACCCGATATGCGATACTCTTTGACAAAGAGACCGGACTGTACGGAGATTGTCATATTCTGGCTCAATAGGGTAAGGACGCACTTGATTGTCGACCCCCCTTTCGACAAGTACCTGGGTAGCCGTTACATACAACTAGTGCCGTTGACCTGCTTGAGGTTAAACCCACTGCCAGCGTATTGTCGAGTCTTTATAGTCCCACACCGAGGGTTTTTCCAATTCAGGTGATAGATATAGGAGCTGTATGTTGGTACGTGCAGGGGGTCTAATTAAATATGTGTATGCGGTACACGGACTTTAATCGGACGGTTGATAATACTAGCCGGCTTAGGATTAAGCTGGATTATTAATTCAGGTTTTGATTTAATAATTTAAATATATATTTTGATACATATATTTTAGTATTATTGTTCACTATTCATTTTCTCTCTTTAATGCCATCCGTATTTTTATACGAATACACGTATATGTAGGGATACATATACCAGGTGAAGTATTCCGTATTTATACGGGAATGCTTCTAGACGAAGGACACCTCATATTTGATTTTCCTTTTTGGAAAATTAAATAGGAAATGAGGTGGCAAGTGGAGACAATGAGGCATGGTGCAAACATGGTTGTGAGGAATGGCATTGTTTTTAAATGATTTATTCATTTGTAAGCACTATTGCACCATGGTTGATAAAAAGAGCAAGACGTCCTCACTTCATGACTTGATGATTTTTCTTCATCTCCTCCATGGATGGTTCATGCTTCCTCTAACTCATCTCCTTCTTCTTCTTGCTCTCATTATTTAGCATGATTCTTGAGAGAAAATTTAGTGAAGTATTCCAACATTACCAACCTAGCAACTTTGGACCGTTGGTTAGAGCCTCCTCCGTGTTCCCTCAGGTGGATCGTCTTCGGAAAGGGTGGTCAATACTCAAGCGCGTTCCCGGCGGCTACGATCTTGGAGGGGTCTTCCACAATTGGGTGGACACGCGACAAAGGTTGTATTTGTCAAAGCTTGTATGTTTTAGCTTACTAGTTTAGGGTGTTTGGTTCGTATTGTGAGTTCGAGCGTCCAGTGCCTGCAAAAAGTTTTTGTTTTCGCTTCCGCATCGCCCACGGCCTCCGCGGTGTGGGCGCCGGATCCCAGCACGTCGGGCTCTATTGAAACGTGAGGTTCTGCTAAGTCCTCAGCGGTAGTTTGTAGTTTGGAATTTCTTCCAGTTCTACTGCACTCCCACTAATTTCTTTTGCAAGAAATTCGCAATCTAAAAAAAGACTATGTGGCGAGCGATAAACACCTTTTGTTCTTCAGTGTGGTAAACAAGATATCCCCTTGAATTCTTGGGGTATCCCACAAACTTGCATAAAACCGATCGTGTCTCGAACTTGTCCGTATTCCGCTTTTTGATAAAAGCTAGACACCCCAATATCTTAAGATACTTGGGACATGGTCTCTTCCTACTCCACACCTCATATAGGGTGGTAGGCACATACTTAGTTGGAATCCTATTCAACAGGTATGCTGCTGATTCCAATGCAAAACCCCAGAAGGAAAGTGGCAACTCAGCACTACTCATCATGGAACGCACCATATCGAGTAGCGTGCGATTCCTTCTCTCTGATACACCGTTATGCTGAGGTGTATACGGAGGAGTAAGCTGAGAGAGAATTCTATTCTCTTTTAAGCATTCAAGGAAACTGGTGCTTAAGTATTCTCCACCTCAATCAGATCGAAGTATCTTGATTCTTTTACCCGTTTGTTTCTCCACTTCATTTTTATACTCCTTGAATTTCTCAAAAGTCTCGGATTTATATTTCATTAAGAATACATGTCCATACCTTGAGAAATCATCAAAAGTGATGAAATAGGAGTAACCGCTTCGTACATGTGTAGACATCGGACCACATACAAAGCTGTGTATGAGTCCCAAGAGCTCATTAGCTCTTTCTCCATGCCCTGTGAACGGAAATTTGGTTATCTTTCCTTTGATACATGATCGACAAGTTGCATATGATACATATTCAAATGGATCTAAATATCCATCTTTATACAACTTAGTCAATCTTATTTCATTAATATGACCAAGTCTACAATGCCATAAGAATGCATGGTTTGAATCTGGAGCATTTCTTTTGAGTGTGTTTTAGATGCTGAAAACTTGATGTTGATTGAGTACGTATATGCTGTTTTCGAGTACGCCATACCCAATCAGTTCTTGATTTAGGTGAATGTTCATGACATTTCTTTTAAGTGCAAAATTATATTCTTCATTAGATAATAAAGATACTGATATAATATTATATAGCATACTGGGTACACAAAAACAGCTATACAACACCAAAATGTGCCCACTTGTCAACCTCAAGTGATAATCCCCTACCGCAACAGCATCAACGTTTGCTCCGTTGCCAACCCTGAGGGTTATATCACCTGTCTTCAGTACTCTACGGTTTCTCAGAGCCTGCAAAGAATTACAGATGTGAGAAATAGAACCGGTATCTAGTACCCATGATATAGAGTTTACTGAAAAACAATTTTAGATTACGAACACACCTGAAGCAGAAGTATCAGCTTGCTTCGTGTCCTTGCCCTTTGCTTTGAAAGACATGCAATCCTTCTTCCCGTGCCCGTTCTTGTGACAGTAGTAGCACTCATCCTTTTCCGCTTTAACTCTCCCCGATTTGTTCGTTCCTTATACCTTTTTGACACCTCCTTTTGACTTGGTGGTGGTCTTCTTCTTCTTCTCCTTAGATTTTGCTTTGGATTTAGAAGAGGAAGATTCCCTAAAAATAAGAACAAGTGTTTTCTCCTTTTTCAAGGAGCTCTCCTCTACCCTCAATATGTTGAGGAGCTTTGGAATATCAGCTTCCATGCCGTGCATGTTAAAGTTCAGCATGAACTGAGAGAAGGTGTGAGGAAAAGACTGTAGAATCAAGTCAATATATAACTTGTTCTCTAACACGGATCCCAGGTTTGCGACTTCCTCAATAAGACTGATCATCTTTAGGACGTGCTCTCCTACAGGTGATCCGGGAGCTAATCTCATTTGGAATAACTTCCTTGAGGTCTCGTACCTTGCGATACGAGAGTGCTCTCCATACAAATCCTTGCAATGGATAAAAATGGATTTGATGTCCATATTCTCGTGCTGCTTCTGATGTTCATTATTCATGGATGCCAGCATTATGCACTTAGCTTTCTCGCAATCCAGATCCTAAGTTTTGCGGACCTCGATGTCCGCAACTGAGGAGTTTGGTTCTGGGACAGAGGGAGAAGTACTGGTGAGGACATATGCTACTTTGTCATAAGTAAGTGCAATGTTGACATTCCTCGGCCAATTTTCATAGTTTGGCTCAGTCAGTGTATTTTTTTTCAAGTAGTAATTTAAGTTCCGTCATGATTGCTGCCAGAGAGAGGAAAGAAACACTTAGCATATGCTCTTACAAGATTAGATTGGTTTATTATCTTATCTAATCAAGATGGCTACCACTGTTTTCTCGAATGCACCATCAAACCTTAAATGAGAACTAGTCGGGATCATTTACACTTTACAAGTTCGCTAACCGTTCATCAATGTGGGTGTTGGTACTTCGAGGGAGGTTCCCCATGCTCTCGAACAGACCTAATTAAAATAAACCTCATTTCCACAGAGGCGTAGCCCCATTAATACTTTCTAAACACCTAATACGTTAGCTAATTTTGAAGTGAAAAGTATCTCTCGAGAGTAATCCTACTCATCAGTGGGATCGGCATCCAACTATCATTATGTGATGACCTAGATCGAAGCTACTCTAGTCACCACACTCTAGAAGGTATGCTAAATCTGCAAGTTTCCTTTGTATTTGAAACTCCCGATATGATTTTTCCCCAAGCCCTTATGACATTGACGAAGGCCAACAAATCATAAGATGCAAGTCAAGTTCTTCCCGTCATTGTCCTGATTAATTTAGACCCACCCGCGCTCGCCCTTAACGAAGGCCAATAAGGCTGTAAGACTGTCCTAAACCAATGCGTCTATCTATGCGACAAACAAGCAACAAATCACTACCATTCACTATGCCTTGACGAAGGCTAATAAACATAGCATGAATACGATATGCTACTCATTTGAAACGACGGAGGACTAATGCTGGTTTTTGGCGAAAACCTTGAAAGTAAGGAACTTGATATCGTTGAAGGAACGATAACTTTGAAAAGGAGTGGTTCAAACTCCGCCTTTTAAATGAGTGTTTTTGAAAAGAACCGAATGAGTTTTCAAAATGTTCCAACAATATCTTTTTAGGTTTCTTATCTTGCATTAATGAAGATTAATGTGGTCCCATCATTTAATTCCTATCACACTAGAAAAAAACGAAAATAAAATGTACGTATATGCCATCCGCATTCGCCACGGGGCCCCGTTATACACCGTTACTTAACTAACGGCAGTGCGAGGGCAGGACTAGCGTGGATGCAAAACATATACAATATTTACTAGTATATATAAATAACCATTCATCCCAAGCATGATATATGTAATATCACAAAAAACTAATAAGCAACAAGAATAGCAGATAATTTTGGAGCCCCGAGTTTCATTTGAGCTATAAATGAAACTCAACGTTCCCTATCATATGGATAGCCTATGCAAGGAAAAACCTAGACCCCTACGAGCGCGGCAAGCCATCCGCCAATCCCGGAAGTGAGGCAACCTCATTCAAAAAAGTGAGTGGGCCACCCAGCGCTTCACGGAATCCGGTAACTTGTGCACCCTGCCTTAGGTTGTCCTATACCCCCTACGAGTGCGGCGAGTAGCCCGCCAATTCTAGAGTGAGGCACCCCGGTCTCAACGCTATGAGATGGGGCCCCGTTGCCTTCTAAAATCCGTCCACTCGAGCACTCCTCCGTGGGGTAATCCTACTACAGAAAAAGAAAAAAATATACAACGGAGACATCGAACTCAACCCGGCCGTGCCCCGATAAAAGAATATACAAACGGGTGGAAACGGCGATCCATATGTCGGACGCTCGCCCCACAATAATGAATATACAAATGAATTAATATTGTACTACAACCATTGCACAATAGGCCATCCACTACGACAAATTATCCATAACATCAGTGCAATCACAGAACATCAACACGAATATCATGTTCGTTAACCCGTCTGATTGTACATATAGTAATCAGTCGGTTTATACCGCTCAATGATATTCACGGTCACAGAAAAAATGCACAGAAAAACAACAATTTAGAATTTCGATCGATTAAAACTTTCCTCTTTTACCCCCATGTGCAAACCAGTACACAAACAAGTCTGGGCAAAAACCAATATACACAAAAATCACATCTCCACAAACATGAAACACAGAAAAAATTTGGGGCAACACAACCATAATTAGGCTGCGGATCCGTGGCCAAATGACCTATTTGGCCGCGGATTAGCGGTCTAATTTAATGATCATTTGCTCGAAATTTTTTCTTGGCTTTAAAAAATCCTGCACATATTTTTAAGGTGACTGAAAATATTTTTTGAACACTTCTTAAAATTCAAACAGCGAGCATTTTTTGGATATGCGATTCGGATAATTTCCGTAGATCGAAGTTCTAAACGAGTGCATACTAGCTAGCTAAGTTTTATGGACCGGCTCTGATACCAATGTTCGTCTATTTTACATGCTCAACAAGGTTTGTGGAGAAGTGGAATTTCAAAACCCAGATTTTGTGAGCATGCAAGAAAGACTTTTAACCAAGATCTACCACAAAACCCTAACTAGCTATACTACAAAGGTATTTATTCTACTATGTTAGAATTTTTTATACCTATCGGATTCGTGTCCTACGGGTTTTGAATCCTCTTCTTAAGCTCTTTTTGGGTCTTTGGTGTAGTTTGATCGCTGGTCTCCTGGATCCTAGATGATCCATCCTAAGGTCCTAGGTGCAAGCTACAAGTTTCAAATGAAAGAAACTCAACTAGCTAGTTTGCTAATCTAGCTAGTTGAGGATGAGTGGAGATGATAAGTGGTGATTTTTCTTTCTCAAAAATGCTTGTTTCTCAACTCATGAGAATGATAGGATTTTGAAGAGGAGGAAGCAAAGAAGAGAGGATGGCTACTCAAGAAAGAAATGAGCTCAAGTAAAGAAAGAGCTAGCAGCCATGAAGAATGGCTAGTAAAACTAATATGAAGCCTTTTCTTTTCTTTTTAAAATTCTAGCCATACTTCAATAGTGATGGCAATAAATGCCCAAACCATCCCTCATTCCATGCTTCCTTTACACCTCATTTTCTATTTATCAATAAGTAGAAAAATCCATATTATGAAGTGTCCCCTTCTAAAATGTATTTTGGATACAAAATACTCTCTACCGTATATACATACCCGTATTCGTATCAAAATATGAATACCCAAGATATAGAATAACACCACTAAAAATAATTCTTGACTTAAATCAATATCTGATTTAATGAACTAGCTTAATCTAAGCCCGCTAGTATTAAAAAACTTTCCAATTAAATTCCGCGCAACTAGTACATGCAATCAATCGAAACCCTGCACGTATAAACATACGGACTCCACTCGTTTCGCCTGAACCAGAGAAATATTCTGTGTGGGACTCTAAAGACTCGACAGTAAGCTGGCAGTGGGTTTAATCACAAGCGTGTCAGCGGTACTAGCTGTACGTAACGGCTACCCAGGTACCTGTCGAAAAAGAAGGTCGACGAGCAAACTCATCTGAACCCCTACTGAGCCTAACCGTGACAATATCCGTACAGTCCGGTCTGTTCGTCTGAGAGTACCGCATACCAGGTCTAGGGGCGGTCAACGTCAGACCCCTACTAACCCTGATAAGTCATGCTGGTGTGGCTCAATACCATCCGAGAAATTAATGATCTAATCTATTAGTAATTCTCAACTGCCGTGGCCAGGGGCTTATGGCGTTGACCAACCAAGCACAGTGCGATATCGACTCCCTATACCGGAAGAGACGAATCCCTAACAATCACACACTGCCTCTATGTGGCTTGGGACTGTACCCAACTAAAACCTGTTTGCATGACCCCTTTGAGCCGTGGTAGGGTAGTAGTCAAAGCACAGTGGGAACTCACACGGGAAAAATGATGATCTAAGGTCTATAGACTACCTGTACACATAAGACACGAGAACTTCCATCTGACGTTTGGTATAATACTATCCAGCAGTTCACGACGAGTCCGTCCAGTGTACCTACCCACAGTGAGCACCTGTATATAATCTTAGGTGAAACACACCAATAGCTATGAGACTAACCATCGCCCCTCGTCGGGGTCTAGAAATGTATACACCAGTCTACTCTGAGATATCGATGCCCTCTATCAAAATTCCTACGACTGGGGACACTTTTAAGGATATGCTTATAGACTACCCAGCTCTCACAAGTATGACCGCCATCACAACGCTGGTAGTTAAGCATGTCCTACGGGCTTTATCAACATGTATAAGTAGTATGTAATAACAAGTAGAATATGTAAGTCTACGCCAGCGCCCTGGCCGTTAATCCGACGCCAATTGCAGAACAAAAACTTTTGAGAATAGCGTTAACGCAAACTTAAAACCCGAATCGTACCATTAACCGTAAACTAGAAACTGTAAAAAAGTTTGACAAGATTATACCGATTGATCCGTGTCCTTCGGTCTTCAATCTCTGCACCAAACTCTCGCTACTGCACCGACGAACTCCGCTCTCCAATCTCGCTCGTCAAGGTGGCACCACGTCAAGGATTCTTTATACGGGTCCCGATTCAAACCGAAGCAACTCGAACATGAAATTTGCTAGCCGACATGTCCAATATTGAAGTAGAGAGGAGTGTGAATACTTTGTCTCAATACACTCTTTGGTTCTCATCATATGAGAGGGTATGAGTGGAGGTTGAAGAAGATGCAAAGAGATGAAGAGTGTGAGCTCAAGAAAATATCTCAAGAGAGCAAAAAACCAAACACCAAAAAATGATGTGTGCTGCCCTCACATTTTGGTGATGATATATATGAGGTTTTGTGATGAAATATCAAGGAAAATATCTTACCAAAATATCTCCACAAACCCTAAAAATATCTACACCCAAAACAAACTCCATTAATTTTATCATGACTCACTAGATGACTCATTACCATGAGTCATTAGTGAACATGCTAGAATCAATGAGTCATAACAATGAGTCATACTTTCCAAATCCAATAATCATTTAAACCAAAATGATTAACCCAAAAAGAAACGCATCTTCTAAAGTAATCTCGTAACGGATTACGAGAATACCCCTCACCTGTATATACATACCTGTATCCATATTCCGACCGAATACGAATACCACGAGACGAAAGTATTCTAACACAATATAATACTTGGATCCGGCTTAAACCAAAGCCCACCAGTATTATCTGTCTGAACCATGACACGTGCACAAGTGCACGTGTATGTTCGAACCCTGCCATAAAACAATACGGCCTCTACAACGTTTCCCCTAAAGCCCACCAGTATCATCTGTCCGAACCTGACACGTGCACAAGTGCACGTGTATGTTCAAACCATGCCATAAAACCATACGGCCTCTACAACGTTTCGCCCGAACTTGGGAAACTATCTATGGGGGACTCTAAAGACTCGTCAATACGCTGGCAGTGGGTTTAACCACAAGCCGTCAGTGGTACTAGCTGTACGTAACGGCTGCGCATGTATTGACCGAAAGGAAAGCCGATGAGCGAACTAATCTTGGAACCTTACTGAGCCTATCAGTGACAATATCCGTACAGTCCGGTCCGTTCGTCTATGAGCATCGCATATCGGGCCTAGGGGCTGATAACGTCAGACCCCCAATAGCGGTATAAGTCGCGTCGGAGGGTAGCCCTGAACACCCAGAGAAATTACTGGAATACCTACCAGTAATTCTCACCTTCCTTGGTTAAGGACTTGGTTTAATGGCTCTCCTAGACACAGTGCGATCTCACTCCCAATACCGGGAGAGACGAATTCCCTGCTCATCTGCTCACTGCCTCTATGTAGCTCGAGACTGTACCCAACTAAAACTTGTTTGCACGACTCCTTTGAGCCGTGGTAGGGTAGTAATCTAAGCACAGTGGGAACTCACACGAGACAAATGACGAACTCAGGTCGATGAACTAACCTGTACACATGTCACCAAGGAACTGCTATCTGACGCTAGGTATAATACCAACTAGCAGGTTCCCGGCGAGTCCTGTCCAGTGCACTCATAACCCAATGAGCACCTGTATACATCTTAGGTGAACCAACTGACACCAATGTCTTGTGAGACCGGCCACTGCCCCTCGTCGGGGTCTCGACTGTATACACTAGTCTACTCTGGAGTATCGATACCCTGTCTCGAAACTCCCACGACTAGGAACCACTTTTAAGGATGTGCTTATGGACTACCCAACTCTCATGTATATGATTGCCATCATACTGCTGGTAGTCAAGCAAGAATCCTAAGGGCTCTATCAAAGTGTATAGTGATCATGCCACCTAAAGTTGTATATGATGATAAAGACAAACCAGATAGCATACTATCATCTTGAGTAAGACTGTCCTACCGGTATAGGTCCTAATCAATCATTGCAATCACGTGCCTGCGATCCAATAATTGACTTTGAGGCCATATATCCAACAATCTCCTACTTGAACTTAAGGCTGATTATTGAGATGTCGCATACTCATAGCCCGTGTGATACCGAACACCCAACTCCTCTACTAATCAGTTTCACAAAGCTCGTTTGTAAAACTCTTGTGTTCGAGAAATAGCCTCAGTGAGTGGATCCGCCCTGATGTTTCTTTCTATGTCTCTCTTAATCTCAAGTTCGCGGAGAAAGCCATCTCCAGAATTGGGTAATACCTGTCTTAGAATATGTCTAGATATCTGATGGGACCTAGTTCATAAATGAAATCCAAATCCAAACTTCTTAGACTATATCGTCAACTGAACCTAATCAGTATCCTGCACCATGCCTCCCTCAGTATCCTTTTGGACCACCTGTCCAAACTACTGCCCCCTTCGTCAGAGGGAAAACTATAACTCAAACAGTCACTCTGTCATCTATGTCATCTTGGAAGCCTGGAATGATAACTGTATCCTAAAGGAGGTTGCCGTTATCAAATCCCTAGAACATCCACTTATATTCTAAAACTGCTTCCGTATGTTTCTCCAGGATTGGATTAATATAAACTTATTGCATCTAGTGCAAAAACAACATCTGGTGTGGTACTTGACATCTCATGATTGACTCAATTGCCTAAGCAAATGATATGCCAATCATGCACTTCCCTCTCCCCTTTAGTCTGTAAGACACCTTTAGAAAGGGAGACTCCATCACATGCAGGTACACCACCATGCCAGGAGTCGTCCATTCTAAAATACTATTAGAATACTGTCTAAGTACCCAGATTGGAAAATTACCCAAATCTAGATCTAAAAACATAGATTTAGTAACCAGAATGTCTAATATTATATCCGTATCTTGTGTGGAGAAACTATGTGTGATAACTACAGTATAACCAATCATAGTATAGGAATTTTACTTCCTACTCTATGTATGTCATCCAAATACCAGAACATCACGCCCTACTACCTTCTTAACAGATCCATCCCCTTTCTGATGAAGTTAAACCCATGACTGTCACATCAAAAATAGATGATCTATCTCCGCTATATCTGCTCCAGTCTATAAATAAATATAAGCTACTTGCCCACTATGCTTCCGCTGCTCCCACTGACCACAACAACCCTCTGGCAGAATAATATATACGTGCACTTCTAAAGCTAGTTTAGAACGATGCTATACTCATCCTCCTGCCGGGTCTCATAGCCTGGAACAACAGTAGTGTCAAGTCTGGGTAAACAAGAACCTTCCTGTCACCGTCCTTGAGGCTACCGGAGTACCTCTCGGGTGCCTGAGGTTACCCACCATATCTGCGGAGTGGATAATGGAATGTTAAACCTAATTGAATCTTTAGGTCCTATTAAATTTTCAGTAATTGTTTGCGGTTCTGGAATCACTTCCAGTTCTACCATACTCTCACTACTGTTTTCTGAAAAAATCCACTAAAACTGTGGCGATTCAAGAACAATATCACTATTGATCTTCCTAATGGTAGAAAATCAACCCTCGTCATAGCCCGGGTCAACCCATAAACTGCCATTACAGAAACGTGCCTTGAGTTATCCAGAGTCTGGTTTTAAGCATAAGCCGGACAACTCCCCGTACCTTAACATCGTTAAGATACGAACCATTCTATATCCAATATAGAATCCGAGGCACAGATTTAATTTGAACCAGATTCAAATCATGCAGCTGTCTCCAGTGCATGTCAACAAAATGGAGAGAGGCCGATCAGTATTACTCAACTTAGGAATGCATCCAATTATGAGTAACCCGAAAGAGAAACAAGTTTCTCAAAACCATTACTATCAACTGAATACTATACACAAGTATCTACATCTTCGATCACCTTGAAGAATCCCGATACTTGCAACAGCTGGTTCTCTACTTTATTCCTGTACCCACAACTTCTCAAAACTTAGACCTTGTATTTCTACGAAACACTTGTCTAAAAACTAAAGAAGTCACAAGTAAACGGAACATAGTACGAGGAACAACCCCTTTGTCCTAATGGACACTGGACAACATACAACACTCTGTATAAGTCTGCTGAGTTGAATAACTCAAAACCTGTGTATCGTAGGTTGAAAACTGTACTTATGGTTAAGAACTACTCCGCTGTTCAATACTCCTTACCCAATCGTCAACTGATATAGGTAAATGTCACAAACATAATTTCAAAAGTTATATCTCACTTTATGAAAATAAACGTACAGATATATCAATTTGAAATTGGTGCATAACAACGGATATTCAAAACCAAATACTTGCCGTCAGGTAAAAACCCAGGCGATTTCCTCAAATATCACCAATTACAATGAATTCTGATATAATGAGGATGATCACCTAATTCCCAATAACTTACTCCCACTCATCATCTGTAAAACCATACAGATGTGAGAATCATACCTGGTAAATACATACCCTGGAGCAAGTGTCTAATTGGAAAATCAGTTTTCAATTAACAATGCACAATGAAACTGAAACATGAAAATGTTTCGAAGGGGTATCCGGGTATTCGTAGTAATGCCTCTTCCATCATCCAGATTCATGACTATAACCGTATATTTCGTTGCCATCTCTCCAAATCTCTTTATTTGTCTTTAGTCGTTACCTTCTGTACACCATCGTTAGGCTAAATGGTTTTCTTCCTTCCCTACCATTTGGCACCAGCCTATGGTTTGGAAGAAGACTATCCAGTAAGCATAATAGGTGTACTCTCATAATCCTAAGAGTACTCGCAACCTGAGAGAAGGTGATGATAAAAGACAACAGAATAAAACCTTATTCTATTTCTCCTGAACTGGAGAAAAAACAAAAGTGAAGTATGAGTGGCGATGAACTACGCGGTTTGGTCGTGAATGATAACAGTCACAATTTATTTTGCTCTCTTTCTAATCCCTTTATTTTGTCTTTACTTATTACCTTCTGTACATCCTACTTAGGCTAATTGGTTTTCTTCATTCCCTACCTTTCGGTACCCGCCTATGGTTTGTAAGAAGACTATCCAATAAGCGTAATAGGTGTACTGTCTCCTAAACCAAGGAGTACTCTCAACCTGAGAGAAGGTGATAATAAAAGACAACTGAATAAACCAATTCAATTTCTCCTGAACCTGAATCCATCCTCGAATCTGGAACAAGTTCCTTCGAGTTCGTATATAACCATACGATGGATTTATCCAATGGAAGTGGATGTTCGTAGTGATACGAGTTGTTCTGGAAAAATGTAAAGGGTAAAAGAAGGAGCGGCAATGATATATGCAACTCAGACAATCCAAAAGCCAGTATTTTAAGAAGGTTCGGTCAACTTGGTCACTGAGTCATAGTCTAGGGTCGGTCAATGGTCACTGCCAAAGAGAGAGAAATGAAACACTCTGTGTGCACTCTAACCTAGATTAGAATGGTTATCACTTTATCTAATCATGAAACCTCCCACTGTACCGTCAAATTCTCCTCCAAACCTGAAAGAAGAATTAGTCGGGATCACCCGAAGAGTAAACCAACTCATCAATGGGAATCGGGATCCAACTATCATCGCATGATAACGTGAAGGAATCCACTCACGTTATCATACTCCAGAAGGTATGCACATGCCTGGCAAGTTTCAGTTTCTTTAGAAACTCCCGATGTAGATTTTTGCCCCATGCTCTTATGACCTTGACGAAGGCCAACAAATCATAAGTCACATGTCAAGTTCTACCCGTCATTGTCCAGGTTAATTTGAGCCCACCCGTGCATATCCTTGACGAAGGCCAACAGGGTAATACGACTGTCCCAAACCAACGCATCTATCTATGCAACAGAAAGGTAACAAGCAGCTACCATACACTATGCCTTGACGAAGGCCAACAAACATAGCATGAATACTAAGTGCTACCCGTCTGAAATGACGGAGGGCTACGGCTGGTTTTTGACGAAAAACCTTTAACGTAATGAACTTGATCTCGTTGAAGGAACCTGATAACTTTTTACAAAAATATAGTGGCGAAAACCTTTGCTAAAGAGGTCACTCCCAGTGAAGGGATCTTGGCTCTTTCCTCATGGAATGAGGTGCAGGATATTCCAAACTGAATACCACGATGCAAAGCAAAAAGTAATCGACTATATTGAAGTTATTATCCTGACGCAAACCTCTGCCCAAGGGGTCACTCCCGATGAAGGGATCTCGGCCCTTACCTCGTCGAATGAGGTGCTGGGTATTCATATCCGAATACCACTGTACAAAACAAAAGAAAACGTCCTTGCAATAACAGTCTTTTCAAAATTGTTCCAACAACATCGAAACAGGTTTGTTTTCCTTTGCATTGATCGGAATCAACGCAGTCACATCAATTAATCACACCAGAAAAGAACGAAAATAAAATGTACGTATATGCCATCCGTATTCGTCGCTGGGTCCCGTCATCACCCGTTAGGTTACTTAACTAACGACAGACCGGGGACTGGTCTAGCGCGGGAGCAAAACATATACAACATCTACTAGTATATATACCAATATACAATAATCGCTCCAGGCGTGATAAATGCAACATTACAGAAAAGTAATAAGCATCACAGAATAATACAGATAATCTGGGATCCCCGGGTTTCACAGAGCCGCTACTGAAACCCGACGTTCCCCTGGTCGTATGGATAGCCTGTGCAATGAAACCTAGACCCCTACGAGTGCGGCAAGTTACCCGCCAAAACCTGAAGCGAAATAGACCCCTACAGCAAAGTTAATGGACCACCCAGCACTTCATGGAATCCGGTAACTTGGGCACTCCATCTTGGGTCGAACTGTACCCCCTTCGAGTGCGAAGAATGGTCTGTCAATTCTAGAGTGAGGCCCCTTGCCTCTCAAAGCCATGAGATGCGGACCCGTTGCCCTCCAGAACCCGGCTATCCGTGCACTCCGTCGCGGGGTAAGCCTAGTACAGAAATGAAAATATGTACAACGGGTATATCGACCCCAACCCGGTCGTGCCCCAAAAGAATAATATACAAACAGTCAGTGACGGCAGTCCACATGTTGGATGCTCGCCCCGCAATATCAAATGTACAAATAAATCCAAACTTCACTAACATTGCACGCAAGCTATCCACCACGACCAATCCGCAACATCACAGCACAACACAGAACATCAACGTGAATGTCACGTTCGCAAACTCGTCTAAAAGAGCTATAGAAATTAGACACGTGTTTCCCCAATCAGAGCAAAGCTCTGTTGAAATTCAAAATTCAAATTTTAAAGCAACGCTTCAAATCTCGTGCGCAACGCGCCACGTGTCAGGCGCTGATACGTCAGCGCAGCGCCTAAGAAGGCGCACCCAATCAGAGCAAAGCTCTATTTAAAGCAAAATTAAAGGAAGCAATGCTTCAGCTAGCGCAAGCACTGCGCTGCGCGACACGTGTCAGCACAGATGCGCTAGCGCAGTTGCGCTGTGCGACACGTGTCAGCGCAGATGCGCTAGCGCAGTTGCGCTGCGCTGTGCGCTGCGGGACACGTGTCAGCGCAGATGCGCTAGCGCAGTTGCGCTGCGCGACACGTGTCAGCGCAGGTGCGCTGATTGACACGCGTCACACGCTAGGGCATTTGCGCCAAACAGAATTAAGATTTTTAATGAAATTTTTCTGTTCTTGTTAAAACAAGAAGATTTTCTTCTGTAAAACAGAAGCTCTTGGATCAAAAATCCAACGGTGGGGAAAATTCTCCAAATCACTCAGAGAAAGATCTCTTTAACAAATTTAACTAATTTATGGGCACTATAAAAAGGACCCTAAATCTCAATTCAAATGGATCAACACTTTTGAGAAATCAAGAGCTTCAAATAGAGAGAACTCTGAAAAAGTTTCAAGAAAAAGGTAAAAAAAAAACCTTCATAAAAATAGAAGAAATTTCTTCTAATAGATCAATAATCTAAGAACAAGATCAATGATCTTCATATAATAAACAGTGCTTTGCACTTCTTATGAACCACTGGTTCTTTAAATAAGAAAAACAAGAAATACTTGTTTTCTTTGACTCTCATTAGATCGAAGAAAACAAATAGTGCTTTGGACTTCTTTTATGAACCATTGGTTCTTGAATCTAAAAGATTCTCAAATTAATAGTGCTTTGCACTTATAAATCTGCACAGTTGCGCTCCTGGGTTGGCGCAAGCCACCAGAGAGCGCCACGTGTCAGCATCTGACTCACTTGCGCTATGCGCTTTTAAGATAGAGCTTTGCTCTCTGAAATTGGCGCAACTCACCAGAGTGCGCCATGTGTCAATAGCGCAAGCGCAGCGTACTACTACAGCGCACTGCGCTTGCATGACACGTGTCGTCACCACAAGCACTTGCGCTCTCTGATTGGCGCAAAGCGCCTGACAAATGCAATGCATTTCTTAAAGGGCCAGGCCCAAATCAAAAAGACCTAGTATGCCTAATTAAATTGCAGTGCAATAAAAAGGGCAGAGCCCAAACAAAATAGATGCTCTGCATCACTTATAAATGGGCAGAGCCCAAACAATACAAAAATAATGCAGTGCATTATTTAAAAAAAAAGGGGTAAAGCCCTAGCACAGGCCTAATAGGCCAAAGACAAATAAAAATGTTGAACATTCAACTGGACTTAGCCCAGTCATGGCCATAAGTCCTCAAATTAAATTGACTGAGCACGGCTGCTCTCTAAATCAATTTACATCCGGTTCGAGGGTACATCTCCGAACTCCTCTGACACCTATCGTTGTAATCCCTCAATGACATCAGAGAGGTGACGGGTCCCGACGACCACACATTAATATGGACTGCGGGGTCCTTAAACTCATGGACCGAAACGTCCTTAAACTAATGATGGACCACCACGTCTTTAAACTGGCGATGGACCACCACGTCCCTAAACTGGAACATGGGCCACCACGTCCCTAAACTGGAACAATAGAGCCTCCAAATGCTCTTTTGCCGGATCTAAACGGTCCCGTTTAAGTTGATCTTAGCCCCAAACACGGCTAACGTATTCTTAAATATTCAAATAGACTATAAAACTCCAAATCAACTTTGGTTCAAGGGTACATCTCCGAACTCCTCTAACACTTGTCGTTGTAATCCTTCAACATCGTCAGAGGGGTGACGAGCCCCGACGGCCATATATTAAATGGATCACCACGTTAAGCCGATCTTAGTCTAAAACAGGACTAACGTATCCTTAACGGATGTTTAAGTTGATCTTAGCCTCAATACGGCTAACGTATCCTTAAACTAAAAACACCAAACCCAAATCTAAGTAAATACAGATTTGGACTAATCCACGTCCTACGGGCAACGAAATAAATAGTCTCTGTATACAATTCACGGGCAACCATAAACAAAACAAACACACACGACACGAAGTGAAATTCTGGAGAAGGAGAAAGTGGCTACCGGGATGCGGTAGCGTAATTAACTGCAGGGGCTTGCGCCTGCAAGGAAGAGCGTCCCCACAATCAAAAACCCCTCTAGCGAGGGGGAATCTGACGAAGTCTGCTACATCGGCCGCATCCGTCTAAACTTCCGATACACGGTGCCATAAATCAACTTGGCATCTTCGGAGAGGTAGACGGATAAAACCATATAGCATCTGCCCCGAATCTCAGGCAAGACGTCCTCACGTCGTCGCCGTCTTTCGGAGGGGAACAACACGATTTACCGCTCGAATGACATTCACGGTCATAGATAGTAATGTAATGCACTGCAAACTTTAAATAATGTTAGATAATATCGACTTCGAAATAACCTCCGAATAGCCCAAACAACCTGATTAAACCATATCTAAACTGGGCCAAATAAACAATACCACTGAACCAACTCCCCAGAGACTAAAACAACACCCAAAACACAAACCCCATTGCTCTTCAAAAAACCGGCGACGCCGGAAACCCTAGGCAAGTGCTCGATCAAAATCCGAAGGGGGGTTCTTATTTAGGGTGTGTTCTTGTGTTCTCCTGAGTAGTCTTCTGCACATGTTTAAATAATTTTTCTGGATCTTTTAAAAACAACAGAAACTGTCGATTCATTGGCATCGTTTGGGTTTTGTTTCGGTTTTGATACTATAACATTGTCTAATCAAACTAGTTAACGGTTAATAGTTTGGCTCTGATACCATGTAAGTATATGCCAGCGCCCCGGCCGTCAATCTGACGCCAATTGCGGAACAAAAACTTTTGAAACTAGCGCTAACGGAAACTTAAAACCCGGATCGTACCATTAACCGTAAACTAGAAATTGTAAAAGAGTTTGACGAGATTATACCGATCGATCCGTGTCCTTCGGTCTGCAATCTCCGTACCAAACTCCCGCTGCTGCGCCGACGAACCCCGCTCTCCAATCTCGCTCATCGAGGTGGCACCACATCAAGGATTCTTTATACGGGCTTCCGCTTCAAACCGAAGCATCTCGAACGTGAAGTTTGCTAGCCGACATGTCCAAGATTGAAATAGAGAGAAGTGTAAATACTTTGTCTCAATACACTCTTTGGTTCTCATCACATGAGAGGGTAAGAATGGAAGTTGAAGAAGATGCAAAGAGATGAAGAGTGTGAGCTCAAGAAAATATCTCAAGAGAGAAAAAAACCAAACACCAAAACATGATGTGTGCTGCCCTCTCATTTTGGTGATGATATATATGAGGTTTTGTGATGAAATATCAAGGAAAATATCTTACCAAAATATCTCCACAAACCCTAAAAATATCTACACCCAAAACAAACTCCATTAAATCTATCATGACTCACTAGATGACTCATTACCATGAGTCATTAGTGAACATGCTAGAATCAATGAGTCATAACAATGAGTCGCACTTTCCAAATCCAATAATCATTTAAACCAAAATGATTAACCCAAAAAGAAACGCATCTTCTAAAGTAATCTCGTAACGGAATACCAGAATACCCCTCACCTGTATATACATACCTGTATCCGTATTCCGACCGAATACGAATACCACGAGACGAAAGTATTCCAACAAAATATAATACTTGTATCCGGCTTAAACCAAAGCCCACCAGTATTATCTGTCTGAACCATGACACGTGCACAAGTGCACGGGTATGTTCGAACCCTGCCATAAAACCATACGGCCTCTACAACGTTTTGCCCGAACTTGGGAAACTATCTGTGGGGGACTCTTAAAACTCATCAATACGCTGGCAGTGGGTTTAACCACAAGCCGTTAGTGGTACTAGCTGTACGTAACGGCTGCCCATGTATTGACCAAAAGGGAAGCCGATGAGCGAACTCATCCTGGAACCCTACTGAGCCTATCAGTGACAATATCCATACAGTTCGGTCCGTTCGCCTATGAGCATCGCATATCGGGCCTAGGGGCTGATAACGTCAGACCCCCAATAGCGGTATAAGTCGTGTCGGAGGGTAGCCCTGAACACCCAGAGAAATTACTGGAATACCTATCAGTAATTCTCACCTGCCTTGGCCAAGGACTTGGTGTAATGGCTCTCCAAGACACAGCGCGATCTCACGCCCAATACCGGGAGAGACGAATCCCCTGCCGATCCGCTCACTGCCTCTATGTGGCTCGAGACTGTACCCAACTAAAACCTGTTTGCACGACTCCTTTGAGCCGTGGTAGGGTAGTAATCTAAGTACAGTGGGAACTCACACGAGACAAATGACGACCTCAGGCCGATGAACTAACCTGTATACATGTCACCAGGGAACTGCTATCTGACGCTAGGTATAATACCAACTAGCAGGTTCCCGGCGAGTCCTGTCCGGTGCACTCATAACCCAATGAGCACATGTATACATCTTAGGTGAACCAACTGACACCAATGGCTTGTGAGACCGGCCACCGCCCCTCGTCGGGGTCTCGACTGTATACACTAGTCTACTCCGGAGTATCGATGCCCTGTCTCGAAACTCTCACAAATAGGGACCACTTTTAAGGATGTGCTTATGGACTACCCAACACTCACGTATATGATCGCCATCATACTGCTGGTAGTCAAGCAAGAATCCTAAGGGCTCTATCAACGTGTATAGTGATCATGTCACCTAAAATTGTACACGATGATAAAGACAAACCAGATAGCAACTATCATCTTGAATAAGACTGTCCTACCGGTATAGGCCCTCCTCAATCATTGCAATCACGTGCCTGCGATCCAATAATTGACTTTGAGGTCACCACATCCAACAGAACATACGCACGTGTTAAGATAAAATTAAACCTGATAGTATACTATCATTTCGAGCTAGATCGTCCTATATATATACATATCCATAATATCCATTACAAATAATAGCCTCTAGGGCATATATATCCTACAATCTCCTACTTGTACTAGGGCTAGTTATTTGCATAACTCATCCCCAACATCTTGAACAACCGCTCGAACTGTGCTTGAGATAAGGCCTTCGTGAATGGATCCGTTGTGTTGTCTTTTGTGTCCACTCTCCCAATCTCGATCTCCTTGCAATCCACGATCTTCCTGATCAGGTGATACCCATCAAGATATGTCTGGATTTCTGATGGGACCTTGGATCTGTTAGTGTTTATGCCCTAGAAGGCCATTACTGTATCATACTAGCTTGTATATTACTTAATGGAAGCTTGGGATATTCACATGTATATAACAGTCTTGCTAAACATGGTAGTATGCTACTTGGTTTTTCTATCTTAATATGTGAGTGTACGTATTGATAGAGCTCTTAGGATCTTGCTTGTCTACCAGCGTTGTGATGGCAGTCACACTAGTGGGGGCTGGGTAGTCTACAAGCACATCCTTATTCTGGTCCCCGGTCGTTGGATTATCGAGACAGAGCATCGATACTCCGGAGTAGACTGGTGTGTACGCTTCTCATCCCAGTTGGGGAGATGGTCTGTCCCACAGCCGTCAGTACGTCGTACTGGAGATAGTATACAGGTGCTCGTTAGGTTACGGGTACACCGGACAGGACTCACAGGGAACTGTTGGTTGGTTTGATACCAGTCGTCAGTGAACAGTTCCCAGGTGACATGAGTACAGCGTAGTCCGCAGACTTGACACTGCTACTTCGCCTCGAGTGTGTCCCACTGTTCTTAGATTGCTACCCTACCACGGCTCAAAGGAGTCGTGCAAACAGGTAGCAGTTGGGTGCAGTCCCGAGCACTTGGAGGCAGTGGCGGTTAGACAGGATTCGTCCCTCCCGGTATTGGGAGTAGATATCGTGCTGTGTCAGAGAGCCATTACGCAAAGTCCCTGGCCAGGGCAAGCGAGATTTGCTGGTAGGTTCCAGTAGTTTCTCAGGGTGTAATGGGCTTCACTCCGACACGACTTATACCGCTATTAGGGGACTGACGCTTGCCGCCCCCCTAGGCCCGATATGCGATAGTCTTGGACGAACGGACCGGACTGTATGGAGATTGTCACATCAGACTCAGTAGGAGTTCGGATGGGTTTACTCATCGGCCTTCTTATCGACAACTACCTGGGGACCGTTACGTACAGCTAGTGCCGCTTGCGGTCTGTGGTTAAACCCACTGCCAGCGTAGTAGTCGAGTCTCTAGAGTCCCACACAGAGAGTTTCCTACTCCAGGCGAAACGATATAGAGGTTGCATGGTTTTGCGACAAAGGGTTCGGACGCATACGTGCGTTTACGCGCGTACGACTTTCGGACAGTTTTTACCAGTCGGCTTTGGTTTAAGCCAGTTACTGGTATCCGGTTATTGGATTTATACAGTCTAAAGTTTTTCCGTATTTTTACGGATCGGAGGGGCGTTCTCGTAATTACTCGAGAAGCTTCTAGAAGATGTGACTAAGGAGGTTTCTTTTGGATGAGAGAGTGAGTCATGGTGGTGATTCATTCACTTCATTAATGCACATTTATTGCTTAATGACTCATGCTAATGAATCATCACAAGATATTTTATGAAGCATGCTTATTCATTTCCTTTATTGATTATTCTAAAATAAGAATGCTTCATAATATTATGATACACTCTCTCTCTTCTCTCATTATCTTATCTCACATTCTCTCTCCTCAAGCTCTCATCTTCAAACCCTAATCCTTAATCCTCATGTGTTGAGATCAAAGGATTAGTTAGACTAAACAATCCATAACCTACACTCTACATCATCCTTTCATCTTTGATTAGCAATCAAAGTTGATTAGTTACCTCAAGTTAGAGGTTTAGCTTGGAGTTTCGCTCTCGGGTGGATCGTCTACTACCTAGAGAAGGTCGAGGAGAACAAAGGAGGACGTAAAGAAGAAGGACCGGTTTCATTAGGTATAATCCCTAATCACTTGTGAAAAGAAACTCATAAGATACGGTTATTTATAGTTTAGCTTCGATTCAAGCGGTTAGTCGATGTTCGTTGTTTAAACTTGATTGTTTTTGAAAATTCCGCCTCCCCATAAGTACTGGGGTGTACTACATCGACTTACAGTGGTATCAGAGCCTCGCTAAACAATAAATAACTTAATCGCAAATTTGTACGAATTTCGAACGGAAAAACGAAGCCGGAAAACCCTAAAAAATGTAAGTTTCTGTCGAATTTAAAACGATGTCAGAAAATTTTTCAGGTGAGCTCAGAGTGCTTGACATGACACCAGTAGAACACCCAAGAAAAACAGTCGACTGAATCGACCAACTCGCCGCGGAACCGCGGCCTCAGCCACTGAGTCGCCGCGCTTCCGCCGCCGAGTTGGCGAGTCAGCGGCCGATTTTTCTTCTGTTGCTTCTCTGTGTAATTTGGGGTTTTCTGGAATGTTTAATTATTGCTCAGGTTACTGTTTAACAGAGCAGATTTTGGAGCAATATTGAAGTTGTTTATTCGATCGAATTGTACAGTATTTGCGTATTGGATTATATCTGTGATTGTTTAATGTGTTCGTAAACCTCCCCCAACTGCTAGTATGTCGGTTGGCAGGGGGTTGCACATTTCTGAAATGGTTATATCTGTTTGTGCATATAAACTGTATTGGACTGTTGTGGTGTATAGCCGGGGTTCGCAATGGGTTATCGTTTAATTCATTTGTTGTAAATGTAATTTGTTGTAATATTATTTTCGCGGGGCACTTCCAGGTTGCGGTCGTAGCCACCGTTGTATTATTTCATTTTACTGTTTTTGCTCCTAGGACTGACCCAAGGTGGGGTACACAGACTGCCGGGTGGGTAGTTTGCCGTACCCGTAGGGGTCGAGGGTGGGGTAAACGGCTATTCATCACAACTGTGTAATCTGTCTTTTCTTGCAGGCTCAAAAGAAATACAGATTGCTTGCAAATCCAATATTGTTTATCTGTGTTCTGGAATGAATATCATTGCGTCAGACGAATGTAAAATATCTATATTATGATAGCTATTTAGACGCCACTTATGTTTTACACCCGCGCTAGCCCAGCCCCCGCTCTGTCGTTAGTTAAGTAACCTAACGGGTGATGACGGGACCCCGTGGCAAATGCGGATGGCATAAGAGGACGTTGTATTTTCGTTGTTTTCTGCAATGATAGGTTAATGATGGGACGCATTATCTATAATGCAAAGTAAAACAAACCAAAGTTTAAATCGTTGGAACAATTTAAAAGAAACCACTCGGTTATTTTTAAAACAGATATTTTTAAATGCGGAGATTTAACCACTCCTTTTAAAAGCTATCAGGTTCCTTCGGTTATATCAAGTTCACTACGTTCACGGTTTCGCCAAAACCAGTCGTAGCCCTCCGTCATTTCTTATGAATGGTCAGTAGTATTCAAGCTATGTTTGTTTGGCCCTTAGTCAAGACATAGTGATTGGTAGCTGCTGGGGTATTCATTTGTTGCATAGATAGATGAGTTGGTTTGGGACAGTCGTATTACTTTGTTGGCCCTTAGTCAAGAGTATACGGATGGGTTCAAATCAACAGGATAATGATGGGCAGAACTTGACATGTGACTTATGATTTGTTGGCCCTTAGTCAAGGTCATAAGAGCATGGGGCAAAAACTTATATCGGGAATTTCTAAAGAAACTGAAATTTGCAAAGAGATGCATACCGTTTTGAGTTTGATGAATGTTGGTAGCATTCCTACAACATTATCAGACGATGATATTTGGATCCCGATCCTACTGTGAGTATATGCTACTTATCAGGATATTCGTCACTTAACGATCAATGCTATAAACCTAGTAGGTGTCCAGAAAAGTGTCAGCGGGGTTACGCCCCCAGAGAAAAGAGGTTACTTAATTAAGGAACTTCGCGAAAGCGTTGGAAAACCTCCCTCGAAGTATCGACACCGGCCTGGCTGAACGGTTAAGCAAGTATTGTACGGTGAGAATAGTCTTGGCTAATTCTTCTTTTATGGTTTGAGGAAGGATTCGAGAAACAGTGGGAGCCATCCAGTTTAGATAAACTAAAAACCACTCTAAACTTGCAAGAGCATCATGCTAAAGAGTTTTCTTCTCTCTCTCCTAATTGCAGCGACCCTGAAAATGACTGGACTTAAGTTACTTTTAGAGAAAAATATACTGACGGGGCCAAACTATAAAGATTGGCTGCGGAATGTCAAGATGGCTTTGACCTACGACAAATTGGGGTACATCCTCACCGCTACGGCACCTGCTGTCCCTGGTCCCAAATCCAGTAATGCGGATAAGGAAATCCGCAAAACCTGGGATTTAGATTGCGCGAGAGCCAAGTGCATCGTGCTTGCCTCGATGAATAATGAACATCAGAGGAGGCACGAGGATATGTCCTTAGATGGCATATTTCTCCATACAAAGGAACTTTATGGAGAGCAATCTCGTATAGCAAGATACGAGACCTCAAAGAAATTGTTTCGAGCGAGGTTGGCTGTCGGGTCATCGGTAGGTGAACATGTCCTACAGATGATTGGCTATATAGAAGAGCTCGCAGACCTTGGGACGACTTTGGATAATGAGCTCTATACAGACCTTGTTCTCCAGTCCCTTCCTCCCACCTACGCCCAGTTTATCCTCAACTTCAATCTTCAAGGAAAAGAAGTTGAACTTGCGGAACTCCTGAACATGTTAAGGAGTGCGGAGGGCACCTTGCAGAAGGCAAGGGAAACACCCGCTATGTTTGTTGGCGGAGCATCTTCTTCCGGGTCCAAGGCTAGGGCCAAAGGAAGGAAGAAGAAGGCCGCACCCAGACCTAGAGGAGGTGTTAGTAAGGTGGGAAAGAAGGGAAAGAAAAAGATTGCAGCACCGGTAGTTGGCCTGGATGAGTGCTTCCATTGTCACAGGAAAGGGCACTGGAAGAAGGATTGCAAGGCGTGGAACGCCAAGAACCAGGAACCGAAGCAAGCTGTGGCTTCGACTTCAGGTGTGTTTGTAATTGAGAATTGTCTGTCAATCAACTCTACTTCCTGGGTATTGGATACCGGATCAGGATCTCATATTTGCAATTCATTGCAGGCACTGAGAAACCGTAGAGTGCTGGAGGAAGGTGATATGATCCTCAGGGTTGCTAACGGAGCTAGCGTGGGAGCTGCGTCCGTCGGGGATTATCACCTAGGATTGACGAGTGGACACATTTTGGTTTTACATAACTGTTATTTTGTACCCAGCTTAACGTGTAATATCATATCAGTTTCCTTGTTATCAAATAAAGGTTATGATTTCACGTTTGTAAGAGATGTTGTCAACATCCACCTTAATCATGGTTTGATTGGGTCAGGTACTCTAAATAACGGCATATATGTGTTAAACCAACTCCAAATTTTCAATGTCCAGAACACACTAAAAAGAAAGTCTCCAGATTTAAATAAAGCTTTCTTATGGCATTGTAGACTGGGTCACATCAATGAGAGAAGGTTGACTAAGTTGCATAGAGAAGGATATTTGGACACGTTCGAATATCAAACTTATGACACTTGTCAATCTTGTCTCAAAGGAAAGATGACAAAGACTCCATTCACTGGACAAGGAGTAAGAGCGAGCGAGCTCTTAGGACTCATACACAGTGATGTATGCGGTCCAATGTCTACACATGCGAGAGGTGGTTATTCCTACTTCATTACTTTTACAGATGATTTCTCTAGGTATGGATATGTTTTCTTAATGAAGCATAAATCAGAGGCCTTTGAGAAATTCCTGGAATTCAAGAATGAAGCGGAAAACCAAACAGGCAAAAGTATTAAGACACTAAGATCTGATCGAGGTGGAGAATACTTAAGTGCCGAGTTCCTAGGTTACCTAAAAGAGAAAGGAATTCTCTCTCAGCTTACTCCTCCATACACTCCACAGCACAACGGTGTATCGGAGAGACGGAATCGAACCCTATTGGATATGGTACGATCCATGATGAGTAATGCTGAGTTACCGCGATCTTTCTGGGGTTATGCGCTAGAATCAGCAGCATATCTTTTGAACCAGGTTCCAACCAAGACTGTGCCTACCACACCATATCAGATGTGGAGTGGGAAGAAACCCTGTCTAAAACATTTTAGGACATGGGGGTGTCCAGCTTTTGTAAAAAAGCAGCATGTGGACAAGCTCGAGGCACGATCAGTACTGTGTAAGCTTGTGGGATACCCAAAGAACTCCAAGGGATATTATTTCTATTACGCAGAGGAACAAAAGGTTTTTGTTTCTCGTCATGCCCACTTCTTAGAAACTGAATTTTTAGAAAATCAGAAGAGTGGGAGCGCAATAGAACTGGAAGAAATTCCAGAACCACAAGCTATTACTGAAAGTTTGATAGAACCAGAGGTTCAAGAAGAACAGGACATTCCCGCACCCCTCCGCAGAAGTAGTAGGCCGTCTCATCCGCCTGAGAGATACTACGGTTTTCTCATTGACGGGGATAGAGAGGATTGCATCATAGAAGATGATGAACCTACTGACTTCCAGCAGGCCATCCAGAGCGGCGACTCGGTACGATGGCTAGATGCAATGCGGACCGAAATGGAGTCCATGTACACCAACAAAGTATGGACTTTGGACTTTGCTCCAGATGGGGTAAAACCCATAGGATGCAAATGGATCTTCAAGAAAAAGATTGGTGTAGATGGACAGGTGGAAACCTATAAGGCTAGACTTGTTGCAAAGGGTTTTCGTCAAAGACCTGGTTTGGACTATGACGAAACTTTTTCACCAGTGGCTATGCTCAAATCCATTCGGGTCCTTCTTGCTATTGCTGCCTTCCATGATTATGAAATCTGGCAGATGGACGTAAAGACGGCTTTTCTGAATGGAAATTTAGAAGAGAGCGTCTATATGGATCAGCCAGAGGGTTTCAATCAGAGTGGGAGCAGCGGGAAAGTATGCAAGCTGCTTAAGTCCATTTACGGACTAAAGCAGGCATCGCGGAGTTGGAACATCTGTTTTGATGAGACAGTCAAAGAATATGACTTTATCAAAAATCCAGATGAACCGTGCATATATAGTAAAGTTGTGGCCAGAAGTGTCGTATTCCTCGTCTTGTACGTGGATGACATTCTATTGATAGGAAATGACATTCCTATGCTACAATCTGTCAAAGGATTCTTGTCACACAGGTTCTCCATGAAAGACCTGGGTGATGCCTCTTACATTCTGGGGATCCGGATCTATCGTGATAGATCCAAGAGGATGTTGGGACTTTCGCAGTCCAGGTATATCGACACTGTACTGAAAAGATTCAGTATGGAAGATTCTAAGCGCGGTAATCTACCGGCTTGTCACGGAATCACCCTCTCCAAAGAGATGTCTCCCAAGACTGATTTGGAAAGGGAACGCATGTCTATTATACCCTACGCTTCTGCGGTAGGCTCTATAATGTATGCGATGTTGTGTACCAGACCAGATGTAGCTTACGCACTAAGCGTGGTAAGCCGGTATCAGTCAGACCCAGGGGAGAAACACTGGATAGCAGTAAAGAACATTCTCAAGTACCTGAGGAGGACTAAGGAGATGTTCTTGGTTTACGGCGGAAAAGACCTCAGGTTGGAGGCCTTTGCTGATTCCGGCTTCCAGAGTGATAAGGACGATTCCAAGTCCATGTCGGGTTATGTCTTTACCCTCAATGGAGGGGCGGTGTGCTGGAAGAGCTCCAAGCAGGACACCGTTGCTGACTCGACGATGGAAACGGAGTATATAGCTGCTTGCGATGCCGCAAAAGAAGCAGTCTGGATGAAGAAGTTCCTAACAGAACTTCAGGTGGTTCCTACCATAGTTGATCCAATACCTCTGTATTGCGACAACAACGGAGCTATAGCTTTAGCGAAGGAACCAAGGTCCCATCAGAAGTCCAGACACATCTTGAGGCGGTATCACCTGATCAGGGAGATCATTGATCGTCAGGAGATCGAGGTTCGGAGAGTTGCTTCAGAAGAGAACATTGCTGATCCATTCACGAAGGCCCTTCCTCAGATTCAGTTCGAGAGGCTGCTCGAGATCATTGGTCTGCGATATGCCAGTACATGGCCCTAGTGCAAGTGGGAGATTGTTAGTGTTTATGCCCTAGAAGGCCATTACTGTATCATACTAGCTTGTATATTACTTAATGGAAGCTTGGGATATTCACATGTATATAACAGTCTTGCTAAACATGGTAGTATGCTACTTGGTTTTTCTATCTTAATATGTGAGTGTACGTATTGATAGAGCTCTTAGGATCTTGCTTGTCTACCAGCGTTGTGATGGCAGTCACACTAGTGGGGGCTGGGTAGTCTACAAGCACATCCTTATTCTGGTCCCCGGTCGTTGGATTATCGAGACAGAGCATCGATACTCCGGAGTAGACTGGTGTGTACGCTTCTCATCCCAGTTGGGGAGATGGTCTGTCCCACAGCCGTCAGTACGTCGTACTGGAGATAGTATACAGGTGCTCGTTAGGTTACGGGTACACCGGACAGGACTCACAGGGAACTGTTGGTTGGTTTGATACCAGTCGTCAGTGAACAGTTCCCAGGTGACATGAGTACAGCGTAGTCCGCAGACTTGACACTGCTACTTCGCCTCGAGTGTGTCCCACTGTTCTTAGATTGCTACCCTACCACGGCTCAAAGGAGTCGTGCAAACAGGTAGCAGTTGGGTGCAGTCCCGAGCACTTGGAGGCAGTGGCGGTTAGACAGGATTCGTCCCTCCCGGTATTGGGAGTAGATATCGTGCTGTGTCAGAGAGCCATTACGCAAAGTCCCTGGCCAGGGCAAGCGAGATTTGCTGGTAGGTTCCAGTAGTTTCTCAGGGTGTAATGGGCTTCACTCCGACACGACTTATACCGCTATTAGGGGACTGACGCTTGCCGCCCCCCTAGGCCCGATATGCGATAGTCTTGGACGAACGGACCGGACTGTATGGAGATTGTCACATCAGACTCAGTAGGAGTTCGGATGGGTTTACTCATCGGCCTTCTTATCGACAACTACCTGGGGACCGTTACGTACAGCTAGTGCCGCTTGCGGTCTGTGGTTAAACCCACTGCCAGCGTAGTAGTCGAGTCTCTAGAGTCCCACACAGAGAGTTTCCTACTCCAGGCGAAACGATATAGAGGTTGCATGGTTTTGCGACAAAGGGTTCGGACGCATACGTGCGTTTACGCGCGTACGACTTTCGGACAGTTTTTACCAGTCGGCTTTGGTTTAAGCCAGTTACTGGTATCCGGTTATTGGATTTATACAGTCTAAAGTTTTTCCGTATTTTTACGGATCGGAGGGGCGTTCTCGTAATTACTCGAGAAGCTTCTAGAAGATGTGACTAAGGAGGTTTCTTTTGGATGAGAGAGTGAGTCATGGTGGTGATTCATTCACTTCATTAATGCACATTTATTGCTTAATGACTCATGCTAATGAATCATCACAAGATATTTTATGAAGCATGCTTATTCATTTCCTTTATTGATTATTCTAAAATAAGAATGCTTCATAATATTATGATACACTCTCTCTCTTCTCTCATTATCTTATCTCACATTCTCTCTCCTCAAGCTCTCATCTTCAAACCCTAATCCTTAATCCTCATGTGTTGAGATCAAAGGATTAGTTAGACTAAACAATCCATAACCTACACTCTACATCATCCTTTCATCTTTGATTAGCAATCAAAGTTGATTAGTTACCTCAAGTTAGAGGTTTAGCTTGGAGTTTCGCTCTCGGGTGGATCGTCTACTACCTAGAGAAGGTCGAGGAGAACAAAGGAGGACGTAAAGAAGAAGGACCGGTTTCATTAGGTATAATCCCTAATCACTTGTGAAAAGAAACTCATAAGATACGGTTATTTATAGTTTAGCTTCGATTCAAGCGGTTAGTCGATGTTCGTTGTTTAAACTTGATTGTTTTTGAAAATTCCGCCTCCCCATAAGTACTGGGGTGTACTACATCGACTTACAGTGGTATCAGAGCCTCGCTAAACAATAAATAACTTAATCGCAAATTTGTACGAATTTCGAACGGAAAAACGAAGCCGGAAAACCCTAAAAAATGTAAGTTTCTGTCGAATTTAAAACGATGTCAGAAAATTTTTCAGGTGAGCTCAGAGTGCTTGACATGACACCAGTAGAACACCCAAGAAAAACAGTCGACTGAATCGACCAACTCGCCGCGGAACCGCGGCCTCAGCCACTGAGTCGCCGCGCTTCCGCCGCCGAGTTGGCGAGTCAGCGGCCGATTTTTCTTCTGTTGCTTCTCTGTGTAATTTGGGGTTTTCTGGAATGTTTAATTATTGCTCAGGTTACTGTTTAACAGAGCAGATTTTGGAGCAATATTGAAGTTGTTTATTCGATCGAATTGTACAGTATTTGCGTATTGGATTATATCTGTGATTGTTTAATGTGTTCGTAAACCTCCCCCAACTGCTAGTATGTCGGTTGGCAGGGGGTTGCACATTTCTGAAATGGTTATATCTGTTTGTGCATATAAACTGTATTGGACTGTTGTGGTGTATAGCCGGGGTTCGCAATGGGTTATCGTTTAATTCATTTGTTGTAAATGTAATTTGTTGTAATATTATTTTCGCGGGGCACTTCCAGGTTGCGGTCGTAGCCACCGTTGTATTATTTCATTTTACTGTTTTTGCTCCTAGGACTGACCCAAGGTGGGGTACACAGACTGCCGGGTGGGTAGTTTGCCGTACCCGTAGGGGTCGAGGGTGGGGTAAACGGCTATTCATCACAACTGTGTAATCTGTCTTTTCTTGCAGGCTCAAAAGAAATACAGATTGCTTGCAAATCCAATATTGTTTATCTGTGTTCTGGAATGAATATCATTGCGTCAGACGAATGTAAAATATCTATATTATGATAGCTATTTAGACGCCACTTATGTTTTACACCCGCGCTAGCCCAGCCCCCGCTCTGTCGTTAGTTAAGTAACCTAACGGGTGATGACGGGACCCCGTGGCAAATGCGGATGGCATAAGAGGACGTTGTATTTTCGTTGTTTTCTGCAATGATAGGTTAATGATGGGACGCATTATCTATAATGCAAAGTAAAACAAACCAAAGTTTAAATCGTTGGAACAATTTAAAAGAAACCACTCGGTTATTTTTAAAACAGATATTTTTAAATGCGGAGATTTAACCACTCCTTTTAAAAGCTATCAGGTTCCTTCGGTTATATCAAGTTCACTACGTTCACGGTTTCGCCAAAACCAGTCGTAGCCCTCCGTCATTTCTTATGAATGGTCAGTAGTATTCAAGCTATGTTTGTTTGGCCCTTAGTCAAGACATAGTGATTGGTAGCTGCTGGGGTATTCATTTGTTGCATAGATAGATGAGTTGGTTTGGGACAGTCGTATTACTTTGTTGGCCCTTAGTCAAGAGTATACGGATGGGTTCAAATCAACAGGATAATGATGGGCAGAACTTGACATGTGACTTATGATTTGTTGGCCCTTAGTCAAGGTCATAAGAGCATGGGGCAAAAACTTATATCGGGAATTTCTAAAGAAACTGAAATTTGCAAAGAGATGCATACCGTTTTGAGTTTGATGAATGTTGGTAGCATTCCTACAACATTATCAGACGATGATATTTGGATCCCGATCCTACTGTGAGTATATGCTACTTATCAGGATATTCGTCACTTAACGATCAATGCTATAAACCTAGTAGGTGTCCAGAAAAGTGTCAGCGGGGTTACGCCCCCAGAGAAAAGAGGTTACTTAATTAAGGAACTTCGCGAAAGCGTTGGAAAACCTCCCTCGAAGTATCGACACCGGCCTGGCTGAACGGTTAAGCAAGTATTGTACGGTGAGAATAGTCTTGGCTAATTCTTCTTTTATGGTTTGAGGAAGGATTCGAGAAACAGTGGGAGCCATCCAGTTTAGATAAACTAAAAACCACTCTAAACTTGCAAGAGCATCATGCTAAAGAGTTTTCTTCTCTCTCTCCTAATTGCAGCGACCCTGAAAATGACTGGACTTAAGTTACTTTTAGAGAAAAATATACTGACGGGGCCAAACTATAAAGATTGGCTGCGGAATGTCAAGATGGCTTTGACCTACGACAAATTGGGGTACATCCTCACCGCTACGGCACCTGCTGTCCCTGGTCCCAAATCCAGTAATGCGGATAAGGAAATCCGCAAAACCTGGGATTTAGATTGCGCGAGAGCCAAGTGCATCGTGCTTGCCTCGATGAATAATGAACATCAGAGGAGGCACGAGGATATGTCCTTAGATGGCATATTTCTCCATACAAAGGAACTTTATGGAGAGCAATCTCGTATAGCAAGATACGAGACCTCAAAGAAATTGTTTCGAGCGAGGTTGGCTGTCGGGTCATCGGTAGGTGAACATGTCCTACAGATGATTGGCTATATAGAAGAGCTCGCAGACCTTGGGACGACTTTGGATAATGAGCTCTATACAGACCTTGTTCTCCAGTCCCTTCCTCCCACCTACGCCCAGTTTATCCTCAACTTCAATCTTCAAGGAAAAGAAGTTGAACTTGCGGAACTCCTGAACATGTTAAGGAGTGCGGAGGGCACCTTGCAGAAGGCAAGGGAAACACCCGCTATGTTTGTTGGCGGAGCATCTTCTTCCGGGTCCAAGGCTAGGGCCAAAGGAAGGAAGAAGAAGGCCGCACCCAGACCTAGAGGAGGTGTTAGTAAGGTGGGAAAGAAGGGAAAGAAAAAGATTGCAGCACCGGTAGTTGGCCTGGATGAGTGCTTCCATTGTCACAGGAAAGGGCACTGGAAGAAGGATTGCAAGGCGTGGAACGCCAAGAACCAGGAACCGAAGCAAGCTGTGGCTTCGACTTCAGGTGTGTTTGTAATTGAGAATTGTCTGTCAATCAACTCTACTTCCTGGGTATTGGATACCGGATCAGGATCTCATATTTGCAATTCATTGCAGGCACTGAGAAACCGTAGAGTGCTGGAGGAAGGTGATATGATCCTCAGGGTTGCTAACGGAGCTAGCGTGGGAGCTGCGTCCGTCGGGGATTATCACCTAGGATTGACGAGTGGACACATTTTGGTTTTACATAACTGTTATTTTGTACCCAGCTTAACGTGTAATATCATATCAGTTTCCTTGTTATCAAATAAAGGTTATGATTTCACGTTTGTAAGAGATGTTGTCAACATCCACCTTAATCATGGTTTGATTGGGTCAGGTACTCTAAATAACGGCATATATGTGTTAAACCAACTCCAAATTTTCAATGTCCAGAACACACTAAAAAGAAAGTCTCCAGATTTAAATAAAGCTTTCTTATGGCATTGTAGACTGGGTCACATCAATGAGAGAAGGTTGACTAAGTTGCATAGAGAAGGATATTTGGACACGTTCGAATATCAAACTTATGACACTTGTCAATCTTGTCTCAAAGGAAAGATGACAAAGACTCCATTCACTGGACAAGGAGTAAGAGCGAGCGAGCTCTTAGGACTCATACACAGTGATGTATGCGGTCCAATGTCTACACATGCGAGAGGTGGTTATTCCTACTTCATTACTTTTACAGATGATTTCTCTAGGTATGGATATGTTTTCTTAATGAAGCATAAATCAGAGGCCTTTGAGAAATTCCTGGAATTCAAGAATGAAGCGGAAAACCAAACAGGCAAAAGTATTAAGACACTAAGATCTGATCGAGGTGGAGAATACTTAAGTGCCGAGTTCCTAGGTTACCTAAAAGAGAAAGGAATTCTCTCTCAGCTTACTCCTCCATACACTCCACAGCACAACGGTGTATCGGAGAGACGGAATCGAACCCTATTGGATATGGTACGATCCATGATGAGTAATGCTGAGTTACCGCGATCTTTCTGGGGTTATGCGCTAGAATCAGCAGCATATCTTTTGAACCAGGTTCCAACCAAGACTGTGCCTACCACACCATATCAGATGTGGAGTGGGAAGAAACCCTGTCTAAAACATTTTAGGACATGGGGGTGTCCAGCTTTTGTAAAAAAGCAGCATGTGGACAAGCTCGAGGCACGATCAGTACTGTGTAAGCTTGTGGGATACCCAAAGAACTCCAAGGGATATTATTTCTATTACGCAGAGGAACAAAAGGTTTTTGTTTCTCGTCATGCCCACTTCTTAGAAACTGAATTTTTAGAAAATCAGAAGAGTGGGAGCGCAATAGAACTGGAAGAAATTCCAGAACCACAAGCTATTACTGAAAGTTTGATAGAACCAGAGGTTCAAGAAGAACAGGACATTCCCGCACCCCTCCGCAGAAGTAGTAGGCCGTCTCATCCGCCTGAGAGATACTACGGTTTTCTCATTGACGGGGATAGAGAGGATTGCATCATAGAAGATGATGAACCTACTGACTTCCAGCAGGCCATCCAGAGCGGCGACTCGGTACGATGGCTAGATGCAATGCGGACCGAAATGGAGTCCATGTACACCAACAAAGTATGGACTTTGGACTTTGCTCCAGATGGGGTAAAACCCATAGGATGCAAATGGATCTTCAAGAAAAAGATTGGTGTAGATGGACAGGTGGAAACCTATAAGGCTAGACTTGTTGCAAAGGGTTTTCGTCAAAGACCTGGTTTGGACTATGACGAAACTTTTTCACCAGTGGCTATGCTCAAATCCATTCGGGTCCTTCTTGCTATTGCTGCCTTCCATGATTATGAAATCTGGCAGATGGACGTAAAGACGGCTTTTCTGAATGGAAATTTAGAAGAGAGCGTCTATATGGATCAGCCAGAGGGTTTCAATCAGAGTGGGAGCAGCGGGAAAGTATGCAAGCTGCTTAAGTCCATTTACGGACTAAAGCAGGCATCGCGGAGTTGGAACATCTGTTTTGATGAGACAGTCAAAGAATATGACTTTATCAAAAATCCAGATGAACCGTGCATATATAGTAAAGTTGTGGCCAGAAGTGTCGTATTCCTCGTCTTGTACGTGGATGACATTCTATTGATAGGAAATGACATTCCTATGCTACAATCTGTCAAAGGATTCTTGTCACACAGGTTCTCCATGAAAGACCTGGGTGATGCCTCTTACATTCTGGGGATCCGGATCTATCGTGATAGATCCAAGAGGATGTTGGGACTTTCGCAGTCCAGGTATATCGACACTGTACTGAAAAGATTCAGTATGGAAGATTCTAAGCGCGGTAATCTACCGGCTTGTCACGGAATCACCCTCTCCAAAGAGATGTCTCCCAAGACTGATTTGGAAAGGGAACGCATGTCTATTATACCCTACGCTTCTGCGGTAGGCTCTATAATGTATGCGATGTTGTGTACCAGACCAGATGTAGCTTACGCACTAAGCGTGGTAAGCCGGTATCAGTCAGACCCAGGGGAGAAACACTGGATAGCAGTAAAGAACATTCTCAAGTACCTGAGGAGGACTAAGGAGATGTTCTTGGTTTACGGCGGAAAAGACCTCAGGTTGGAGGCCTTTGCTGATTCCGGCTTCCAGAGTGATAAGGACGATTCCAAGTCCATGTCGGGTTATGTCTTTACCCTCAATGGAGGGGCGGTGTGCTGGAAGAGCTCCAAGCAGGACACCGTTGCTGACTCGACGATGGAAACGGAGTATATAGCTGCTTGCGATGCCGCAAAAGAAGCAGTCTGGATGAAGAAGTTCCTAACAGAACTTCAGGTGGTTCCTACCATAGTTGATCCAATACCTCTGTATTGCGACAACAACGGAGCTATAGCTTTAGCGAAGGAACCAAGGTCCCATCAGAAGTCCAGACACATCTTGAGGCGGTATCACCTGATCAGGGAGATCATTGATCGTC
The DNA here is from genome assembly GCA_030015575.1 of Agapanthus africanus. Lineage (NCBI taxonomy): Eukaryota > Viridiplantae > Streptophyta > Magnoliopsida > Asparagales > Amaryllidaceae > Agapanthus > Agapanthus africanus. The sequence goes on along the minus strand of JASDDO010000012.1, from coordinate 519,134,588 downwards.
AGGAGATCGAGGTTCGGAGAGTTGCTTCAGAAGAGAACATTGCTGATCCATTCACGAAGGCCCTTCCTCAGATTCAGTTCGAGAGGCTGCTCGAGATCATTGGTCTGCGATATGCCAGTACATGGCCCTAGTGCAAGTGGGAGATTGTTAGTGTTTATGCCCTAGAAGGCCATTACTGTATCATACTAGCTTGTATATTACTTAATGGAAGCTTGGGATATTCACATGTATATAACAGTCTTGCTAAACATGGTAGTATGCTACTTGGTTTTTCTATCTTAATATGTGAGTGTACGTATTGATAGAGCTCTTAGGATCTTGCTTGTCTACCAGCGTTGTGATGGCAGTCACACTAGTGGGGGCTGGGTAGTCTACAAGCACATCCTTATTCTGGTCCCCGGTCGTTGGATTATCGAGACAGAGCATCGATACTCCGGAGTAGACTGGTGTGTACGCTTCTCATCCCAGTTGGGGAGATGGTCTGTCCCACAGCCGTCAGTACGTCGTACTGGAGATAGTATACAGGTGCTCGTTAGGTTACGGGTACACCGGACAGGACTCACAGGGAACTGTTGGTTGGTTTGATACCAGTCGTCAGTGAACAGTTCCCAGGTGACATGAGTACAGCGTAGTCCGCAGACTTGACACTGCTACTTCGCCTCGAGTGTGTCCCACTGTTCTTAGATTGCTACCCTACCACGGCTCAAAGGAGTCGTGCAAACAGGTAGCAGTTGGGTGCAGTCCCGAGCACTTGGAGGCAGTGGCGGTTAGACAGGATTCGTCCCTCCCGGTATTGGGAGTAGATATCGTGCTGTGTCAGAGAGCCATTACGCAAAGTCCCTGGCCAGGGCAAGCGAGATTTGCTGGTAGGTTCCAGTAGTTTCTCAGGGTGTAATGGGCTTCACTCCGACACGACTTATACCACTATTAGGGGACTGACGCTTGCCGCCCCCCTAGGCCCGATATGCGATAGTCTTGGACGAACGGACCGGACTGTATGGAGATTGTCACATCAGACTCAGTAGGAGTTCGGATGGGTTTACTCATCGGCCTTCTTATCGACAACTACCTGGGGACCGTTACGTATAGCTAGTGCCGCTTGCGGTCTGTGGTTAAACCCACTGCCAGCGTAGTAGTCGAGTCTCTAGAGTCCCACACAGAGAGTTTCCTACTCCAGGCGAAACGATATAGAGGTTGCATGGTTTTGCGACAAAGGGTTCGGACGCATACGTGCGTTTACGCGCGTACGACTTTCGGACAGTTTTTACCAGTCGGCTTTGGTTTAAGCCAGTTACTGGTATCCGGTTATTGGATTTATACAGTCTAAAGTTTTTCCGTATTTTTACGGATCGGAGGGGCGTTCTCGTAATTACTCGAGAAGCTTCTAGAAGATGTGACTAAGGAGGTTTCTTTTGGATGAGAGAGTGAGTCATGGTGGTGATTCATTCACTTCATTAATGCACATTTATTGCTTAATGACTCATGCTAATGAATCATCACAAGATATTTTATGAAGCATGCTTATTCATTTCCTTTATTGATTATTCTAAAATAAGAATGCTTCATAATATTATGATACACTCTCTCTCTTCTCTCATTATCTTATCTCACATTCTCTCTCCTCAAGCTCTCATCTTCAAACCCTAATCCTTAATCCTCATGTGTTGAGATCAAAGGATTAGTTAGACTAAACAATCCATAACCTACACTCTACATCATCCTTTCATCTTTGATTAGCAATCAAAGTTGATTAGTTACCTCAAGTTAGAGGTTTAGCTTGGAGTTTCGCTCTCGGGTGGATCGTCTACTACCTAGAGAAGGTCGAGGAGAACAAAGGAGGACGTAAAGAAGAAGGACCGGTTTCATTAGGTATAATCCCTAATCACTTGTGAAAAGAAACTCATAAGATACGGTTATTTATAGTTTAGCTTCGATTCAAGCGGTTAGTCGATGTTCGTTGTTTAAACTTGATTGTTTTTGAAAATTCCGCCTCCCCATAAGTACTGGGGTGTACTACATCGACTTACAGGATCCGTCGCTAAAGCTACAACCTCATTGTTATCATAATACAAGGGTATTGGATTGGCAATGGAAGGAACCACCTGAAGTTCAGAAATGAACTTCCTCGTCCACACTGCCTCTTTTGCGGCATCGTTAGCAGCTATGTACTTAGCCTCTATCGTTGAATCTGCGACGGTGTCTTGTTTGGAACTTTTCCAACACATCGCTCCTCCATTGAGGGTAAACACATAACCCGAGACGGATTTAGAGCCATCCTTGTCACTTTGGAAGCTTGAGTCGGTAAAAGCCTCAATCTGGAGGACCCCATTACCGTACACCAAGAACATTTCCTTAGTCCTTCTCAGGTACTTGAGAATGTACTTTACTGTTATCCAATATTTCTCACTCGGGTTTGACTGATACCTACAACGGAAGCAAGGTTTCGGGTGGTATCTCCTATGCCAATTTTAAAATTTGCCATTATAGATAACCCTAAACCTAGGATGTTAACTAGAGAATCAAACCAAAACACACAAAGTAAACAACTTTACTTCTAAGAGTTTAGGATTACAACCTTTGTAGTTCATTCCTTCGCTTCATAAGCTCTGTGTTGAGGTCCCTTCGCTGCGATCATCAAGAACACGGACTTTAGAGAGGCTCCATGAGGTGAATGAGGCATCTTGCTTGAAGTCTTCCCTTTCTAAGATGATCTACCTTGAAGCAACACTAACCCAAGCTCACACTTCTCTAATTAGGTATTGGTGAAGTGAACACCCTAATCTAAGTGGCTAGAATAGATGAGGATTATGAAGTAGGAATTTTGCTCTCTTTTGTTTTCTTTAACTCTAAATCATTACAAACCAAAAGCTAAAAAGGCTTTTCAAAGAGAGGAAGAAGGAGATGAAGTTTCTTTTATGATGAGTAATGAATTATTGTTGTGGTTATAATTGCAACCTAGGGTTAAGCATGACATGCTTAACCTTTGTAGAGACTTTACCATGGGTTAAGGTTTGGGTTGGGTAAACAAATATCTAGCAAAAATATCAAGGAAAGTCGACAAAGTCAAAGCATCATGAAGCTTCCTCAAAACTCATCCAAAACCTAATCCAAAACCTTAACCCTAATCCAAACCCTAACATGGTTAAATCTCAAAACCTTTGTTGCATTTGTAACCCTAACATGTTACAATATTATATATCACATATATAATATATAATGTAACAAAATAAAATAATACAATTAATATATATTGCATATACATCAATGTATTATCCAAGTGAGAAAAAGAATCAATAAAGCGAGCTTATATTAGTTAATGTAACGTAATATATCACGTATATAATTATACATTAAATTATCGAATCAACACTTGATCCGATAATCCGGCTATATTACATATAACCGACTAATATAACATGTACCATTTTATCGAACTAACTCTTGATCCGATAACCCGGCTATATCATATACACCCGGCCGATATCACATATCGTGAGAATCGAATATGGTATCACATACACGTATTATTCTCGGTCCCGCACATATCACATATGTGCTCCTGCTCTGTTTTGCCTAAGCCAGGAAACCTCTGTGTAGGACTCTAAAGAATCGTCAATACGTCGGCAGTAGGTGATGATCATATCAAACACCCACAAGCTGCAAGCGGTCAGCTAAATGTAATAGCCATCCGGGTATTGAGCGATCAGAAGATCAACAAGCAAGCATGTACATTCTCCTGTGTATCTAATCAGTAACACTACCGTACAGTCCGATCTCTTCGTCTCATATGTCGCATATCAAGTCTAGGGGTGGTAAACGTCAGACCCCAGTAACCGATAAGTCGTATCGATGTGAGGCTCGTAATAGGTCGAGAAACTACTGATAACTCTTACCAGTAGCACTCCATATCAGCCCTGGCCAGGGACTTCCAGTTATAGCCAATCGAACACAGCACAACATCAACTCCCTATACCAGGAGAGACGAAACCCCTTCTATCGCTCATTACCTCCATGTGATTCGGGACTGTACCCAAAAACCACCGTTTTTCACGCCCTCTTGGACGTGGTAAGGTGGAAATCAAAGCATAGTAGGAATCACACAAGACTCTATGACAATCTCGCGTCTACAGACTAACCTGTACCAGTATCACCGGAGAACTGCTATCTGACGATAGGTATAATATCATCTAGGAGTTCTCGGCGAGTCCGTTCAGTGTACCCAGTCTCCACTGAGCACCCATACACCATCTTTGATGTCAAACACCGATGGATATGGGATCATCCATCGCCCATCATATGGGTCAAGATGCGTATACGCTAGTCTACTCTGGTGTATCGATGCCCTGTCTCGATACACCCTCGACTATGAACAATTATAGGATGTACTCGTTGACTACCCTGGCCCCACTAGTATGATCTCATCATAGTCCTAGTAGTCAAGTACATATCCTAAGGGCTTTATCAACATGTGAGAGCAAGACAGTAAACTAATACAAGTCAACATGTTAAGACAAAGTGAAACCAGATAACATACTATCATATCGAGCAAGAAAGTCCTCTCTATATATATCCAAGCATCCACTATAATATACATCATATGTACAACAATGGCCTCTAGGGCATATACATAACTAACAATCTCCCACTTGCACTAAGGTCAGCTGTTGTAGTATCTCATACCCAACATCCCGAAGAGTCTCTTGAATTGTATCTGTGGAATGGCCTTCGTGAGTGGATCCGCAGTGTTGTCCTTCGTGTCAACTCTCCTGACCTCGATCTCGCGACGATCAACTATCTCCCGGATCAGGTGATACCGCCTCAGGATATGTTTGGACTTCTGATGGGACCTAGGTTCCTTGGCCAAAGCCACAGTTCCATTGTTATCACAATACAAAGGTATTAGATGCTCAATGGACGGAACCACTCCAAGTTCAGTGATGAACTTCTTCATCCAGACAGCCTCTTTGGCAGCATCGTTGGCAGCGATGTATTCAGCCTCCATCGTCGAGTCTGCCACGGTTTCTTGCTTGGAACTCTTCCAACAAACTGCCCCTCCATTTAGGGTAAAGACAAATTCCGAGTGCGACTTAGAGTCGTCCTTATCACTTTGGAAGCTCGAATCGGTAAAGGACTCCACCTGGAGTTCTTCGTTACCATACACCAAGAACATCTCCTTAGTCCTTCTCAAGCACTTAAGAATGTTCCTCAAAGCTGTCCAGTGACTCTCTCCTGGATCTGCTTGATACCTGCTCACTACACTTAGTGAGTATGCTATATCGGGTCTAGTACATAGTATCACATACATAATAGAGCCTACTGCCGAAGTATAGGGTATCTCTTGCATGCGAGCTCTCTCCAAATCAGTCTTGGGAGACATCTCTTTGGAGAGAGTGAGTCCAGAGATCGTGGGTTGGTTCCCATGCTTGGATTCTTCCATACTAAAGCTCTTTAGTATGGTGTCAATATACCTGGATTGGGACAATCCCAGTATCCATTTAGATCTATCTCTATAGATCTTAATCCCCAAAATGCAGGAGGCATCACTTAGATCTTTCATTGAGAATCTATGTGATAAGAAGAGCTTGACCGAGTGTAGCATAGGAATATCATTTCCTATCAAGAGTATGTCATCCACGTACAATACGAGGAAGACAACCTTACTCTCTGCAACCTTCTTGTAGATACAAGGTTCATCTACGTTCTTATTGAAGTCAAACTTTTTGACTACTACATCAAAGCAGATGTTCCAACTCCGCGATGCCTGCTTTAACCCGTAGATGGATTTAAGCAGCTTGCACACATTTCCGCTGCTCCCACTATTTACGAAGCCCTCTGGCTGAGTCATGTACACGCACTCCTCTAAATCACCATTTAGAAATGCGGTCTTAACATCCATTTACCAGATTTCGTAGTCATGGTATGCAGCAATGGCAAGTAGGATCTGGATGGACTTAAGCATAGCTACTGGAGAAAAAGGTTTCGTCATAATCTACACCTGGTCGTTGACGAAAACTCTTTTCAACAAGTCTAGCCTTGAAAGTCTCAACTTTTCCATCTACACCAAGTTTCTTCTTAAAAATCCATTTGCTCCCAATAGGTTTTACCCCTTCAGGAGCAACTTCCAAAGTCCATACTTTGTTGGTGTACATGGATTCCATCTCAGATCGTATTGCATCCAGCCACTTCACAGAATCTCCACTCGTGATGGCCTGCTCGAAACTAGTCGGGTCATCATCTTCCATGATGCAATCCTCGCTCCCACCATCGATGAGAAAACCATAGTATCTCTCAGGTGGATGAGGAACCCTGCTAGATCGGCGGAGCGGCTGACGTTCGTCTGGAACTACTAAATTCTTTGGTTCCACCAAATCTTCTTTTGTAGTTTGTGTAGCTGGAACTCTTTCCAGATCTACCTCATTGCCACTGATTTTTTTCATAAGAAAACCCTTTTTTAAGAAGGTGGCATGACGAGAAACAAACACCTTTTGTTTCTCGGAGTGGTAGAAGATATACCCTCGCGAATGTTTGGGATATCCTATAAACTTGCACAGAACTGACCTTGCCTCGAGTTTGTCCGGATTTTGTGTTTTCACATATGCCGGACAACCCCATATCTTAACGTAATCAAGATTGTTCTATTTCATTTCCATATCTCATATAGAATGGTAGGTACAGATTTGGTGGGAACCATATTCAATAGGTCTGCAGCTGTTCCAGTGCATATCCCCAAAAGGAAATAGGTAACTCAGCGGTGCTCATCATAGAGCGCACCATATCTAATAGGGTGTGATTCCTCCTCTTGGATACACCGTTGTGCTGTGGTGTATAGGGAGGAGTAAGCTGAGAGAGAATCACATTCTCTTTTAGATAGTCTAGGAACTCATTGCTCAAGTATTCTTCTCCTCGATCAGATTAAAGGATCTTAATACTTTTACCCGTTTGGTTCTCGACTTCGTGCTTATATTCTCTGAATTTCTTAAAAGCTTCAGACTTGTACTTCAACAGGAACACTTGTCTGTAACTTGAGAGATTGTCAGTGAATGTAATGAAGTATGAGGCACCATTCCTGGCATGTATAGACATAGGACCACATACATCACTATGTATCAGTCCCAAAAGTTCCGTAACTCTTTCTCCGTGTCCACTAAATGGAGTTTTGGTCATTTTGCCTTTGAGACATGACTGACAAGTGTCATAAGATGAAAATTCGAACGGATTCAAATATCCATCCTTATGCAACTTAGCTAGTCGTGTCGCATTGATATGACCAAGTCTACAATGCCACAAGAAGGATTCGTTTATTTCTGAACTCTTCCTCTTGTGTGTGTTTTGTACATTAAGGACTGTAGTTTGATTCAGAAAGTATATGCCATTATTTAACGAGCCTGATCCAATCAACTTTTGATTCAGGAAGATGTTCATAACATTATCTTGTACTACAAAATTATATCCTTCTTTACTCAATAAAGAAACTGATATAAGATTGCATATCGTGGTCGGAATGTAATAGCATTCGTTCAGAATCAATGTATTACCATTTGGTAACACAAGGTGATATTCGCCAACTGCTTTGGCTGCAACATTTGCACCATTACCTACTCTTATGGAATGATCACCCTCTCCCAGTTCCCTACCTTTCCGTAGCCCATGTAACATATTACATATGTAGGATCCCGATCCGGTATCTAATACCCAGGACGTAGAGTGAACTGAGAAACAGTTCTCGATAACTAACACACCCGAAGAAGATGCATCGGCATGCTTATTCTTTGTTTGGGCAGCGTGAGAATCCGGATACTCTCCTATTCCCTGCTCTATCTTATAATAATTATAAGAAAGAACAGGACCAACATTCCCCTGCTCAGTAAAATAAGCGGGTTCGGTCAATACATCCATATTATTATCTTGATTAAGGCCGGACATGGTCGCTACCTGGAGAGAGAGAGAAGAAAACACTTTAGCGTATGCTCTTGCAAGATTAGATTGGTTATTATCTTATCTAATCAGGATATCTCCCACGGTTTTCATCAAATCTTCCTTTAAACCCCAAAAGGTAAGACTAGCCGGGATTAATTACGTTTTACAAGTTCGCCAATCTTTCAGCCATACTAGTGTTGGTACTTTGAGGGAGGTTCCCCGTATTTTCACATGGACCTAATTAAAATAAACCTCATTTTCTCAGAGGCATAACCCCGTTAACACCTTTCTAGACGCCTACTTGATTGGCTAACTGTCCTATGTAAAACTCTCCCAGGAGTAACTCTTACTCGCAGTGGGTATCAGGATCCAACTATCTCATAGAAAGTATGAAATCTCATTGCAAATTTCAACATTTGAAATTCCTGATAATACTTTTTACCCGTAGCGTGCTATGACCTTGACGCAGGCCAAACAATCTATAGTCCGCTAGTCAAGTTCAACCCGTGCATTTCCTGATTGAATTAAACCCACCCGTACGACCCTTGACGCAGGCCAAACAACGCCGTAGGAATACCCTAATCCAATTACATCTTATGCTACAGATAAGTACTAATCAGCTGTCGTACACTACGCCTTGACGTAGGCCAAACTACCATAGCACGAAAACTAAATATTACTTATCTGAAATGATGGAGGGCTACGCAGGTTTTTCAAAAAACCTTTTGCGTAATGAACTTGATATTGTTGTAGAAACAAGTGATTTTGAAAAGGAGTATTTTTGAGGCTTTTCTAGTTTCGCTAAAGAGGTCATTCCCGGTGAAGGGATCTCGGCTCTTTCTTATCGAATAAGGTGCAAGATATTTCAAAAATACCGCTGTGCAAAGCAAGAACTATAGAAGCAATCAAAAACTAAACCGTGAGTTTGTAGCATCTGCTAGTATTGCTAAAGAGGTCACTCCCGGTGAAGGGATCTCGGCTCTTTCCTTATCGAATAAGGTGCTGGATATTTTGCAAGGAATACCGCTATGCAAAGCAAAACTAGAGCTACCTTTTTTATAAATTTGATTCTACAATATCTTTTAGGTTTATTTTCTTTCATTAATCTCATTAATGAATCCCATCATTTAAGCTTCCTAAGCATCACAGAAAAAACGAAAATACAACGTACGCTTATGCCATTCGCATTCGCCACAGTGTTCCGTTATGTACCGTTAGGTTACTTAACTAACGGCATAACGTGGCGGGACTAGCGCGGGTGTAAAACATAAGCAACGTTTATTATATATCATATATATAATAATAAAGCATTCGTCTCACGCATATAATATGATCACATCACAGTATATCAGCAGCAGAAGAAACATATGAAATATTGGATATACTAGGTTGCCCGTGTTTTATTTTGAGCCTGTATAAAACACGGATTCCACGGTCGTGATGAATAGCCAAACCCACATCCCTAGGCCCCTACGAGAGTGGCAAGTAACCCTGCCACTTCAAGGGTTAGAAGACCCGGTCTCGACTCCTCGAGATGGCCTCCCACTGGACCCTAGAACCCGGTTACTTGTGCTCCCCTCCTTGGGTCTATCCTAATGCGGAAAAGTAAATAATATACAATGGTGACATCATCCTCAACCCAGAAGTGCCCCAATAAAAGAATATTATATACAATGAATTTTACATGAATTGAAAATAAAAACCTTCATCTCACATAAAACCCCTGGATATTCAGAACACAACGATCCAATATAACATATCACAGCAATACATAACATCACATATCATCAACGTAAGTAAATATGTGTATCCCAATTGTCATTGATGTACAGCAATGAAATCGGCGATTCACCACATATTACACTTACGGTCGCAGAAAAGAAAGTGAAAAAATACAACATTTGGAATCCATAATCTCCTTAGACATCGTTAACCTGAAATATCACATATTACAGATTTTATGCCTAACTATATGAATTTCACATATTGTATCACATTAGAGAAAAAGCTAGACGATATTAAACATTCTGATCGAATCAACAAACACCCAAAATTTCCCAAAATGCTCAACACTTGAGTATAGTTTAGAAGTATCCATCACATGCCACAGTAGTAGTGAACCAGCCGTAGAAGGGTCAACCAATGCCTCACTTGTGGCACCGCTAAACTGCCACAAACCCTAGGGTTTAGAGGCGGTTTTGACGGTCACAAAATCGAGTTATGGTTTTGTTCTTCTAGAGAGTTCACCGCATCACTTGCATTCTATTTGAATGTTTTTTAACTATGAAAAATATCCAACTCTTGAAAAATTTCAGCAAGGGAAAAAGTCGGTATTTGATATCCGATCGAACTTTTTAAAAACGTCTAAAATAACCGAAACAGAAACTAGAATTTCAAATACGAAACACTCCGAATTTTTAATGCAATAAATTAACATCACATGTAATTTTAGTAAAAATAAACAACACCAAAAGTACCAAACCCCAGAACTTGGACCACACCACAAAACCCAAACCCTAACTCCCTGAAAAATCCGACGTCACCGGAAACCCTAGCCGTGTCGCCGGCCATCCTCCGAGCAGTGGGGGTGGGTTTTGTGCTATGTTCATATTGCATCACATACAACATTCGGCAACTGTTAAAATAATTTTTTGACACCTGCAAATTGTCGACAGAAACTAGGGTTTCGATACAGGTGTTTCGGAGTTGTTTCGGTTTCGTAATCCTAGACTTATCCGTTAAATTCTCTAGCTAGACTCTGATACCACTATTGGGATACCTACAACGGCAGAAAGGTTTCGGATGGCATCTCCCATGCCAATTTAAAAATTTGTCATTATAGATAATCCTAAACTAGGATGTTAACTAGAGAATCAAACCAAAACACACAAAGTAAACAACTTTACTTCTAAGAGTTTAGGATTACAACCTTTGTAGTCCATTCCTTCGCTTCATAAGCTCGGTGTTGAGGTCCCTTCGCTGCGATCATCAAGAACACGGACTCTAGAGAGGCTCCATGAGGTGAATGAGGCATCTTGCTTGAAGTTTTCCCTTTCTAAGATGATCTACCTTGAAGCAACACTAACCCAAGCTCACACTTCTCTAATTAGGTATTAGTGAAGTGAACACCCTAATCTAAGTGGCTAGATTAGATGAGGATGATGAAGTAGGAATTTTGCTCTCTTTTGTTTTCTTTAACTCACTTTAAATCATCACAAACCAAAAGCTAGAAAAGCTTTTCAAAGAGAGAAGAAGAAGATGAAGTTTCTTTTGTGATGAGTAATGAATTATTGTTGTGGTTACAATTGCAACCTAGGGTTAAGCATTACATGCTCAACCCTTGTAGAGACTTTACCATGGGTTAAGGTTTAGGTTGGGTAAACAAATATCTAGCAAAAATATCACGGAAAGTGGACAAAGTCAAAGCATCATGAAGCTTTCTCAAAGCTCATCCAAAACCTAATCCAAAACCTTAACCCTAATCCAAACCCTAACATGGTTAAATCTCAAAACCTTTGTTGCATTTGTAACCCTAACATGTTACAATATTATATATCACATATATAATATATAATGTAACAAAACAAAATAATGCAATTAACATATATCGCATATACATCAATGTAATATCCAAGTGAGAAAAAGAATCAATAAAGCGAGCTTATATTAGTTAATGTAACGTAATATATCACATATATAATTATACATTAAATTATCGAATCAACACTTGATCCGATAATCCGGCTATATTACATATAACCGACTAATATAACATGTACCATTTTATCGAATCAACACTTGATTCGATAACCCGGCTATATCACATACACCCGGCCGATATCATATATCGCGAGAATCGAATACGGTATCATATACACGTATTATTCTCGGTCCCGCACATATCACATATGTGCTCCTATTCCGTTTTGCCTGAGTCAGGAAACCACTGTGTAGGACTCTAAAGAAACGTCAATACGCAACCAGTAGGTAATGATCATATCAAACACCCACAAGCAGCAAGCGGTCAGCTAAACGTAACAGCCACCCGGGTATTGAGCGATCAGAAGATCAACAAGCAAGCCTGTACATTCTCTTGGATATCCAATCAGTAACACTATCGTACAGTCTGATCTCTTCGTCACATATGTCGCATATCAAGTCTAGGCGTGGTAAACGTCAGACCCCAGTAACCGATAAGTCGTGTCGATGTGAGGCTCATAACAGGTCGAGAAACTACTGATAACTCTTACCAGTAGCACTCCATATCAGCCCTGGCCAGGGACTTCCAGTTATAGCCAATCGAACACAGCATGTAATACCCAGCCCCTTTTATACCAAAATCTATATTTTGTTACTCTATAATTCTATTTATAATTTTATTTATCTTATTTATAATTTTATTTATCCTAAACCAAAAATCCCAAACCCTACCCTATCCTATTTATTCTAATAAATTTACCTCAACCCATTCATTTATTTTCTTAAACTTAATCCATTTTAAACTCAGCCGGCCTATTTCCTTTCCCATATAATTCTTTTAAATTTTTCACTGGCCCAGAACTCCATTTCATTTTGATTAATTCTTAAAACCCATCCAAATCCTTTTATTTAAATTAATTTCCATTTCAAAACATTGCCCGGCCCACTTCCTTCAGCCCCATTTCTTTTATTCCCTCTAAATTTCCCAGCCCAAACTTCTCGGCCCGCTTCTTATTTTCCCCATCTGAATCCTTTGATTTTCTGGCCCAAGCCCAGCCCCATTTTCTCAGCCACTTTCCTTTATTTAAACCCATTTTTCCCCAGGCCCGGCCCAGTGCTCTCTCTCCAAGCCCACTTCATTTTGCCCGCGCCCGCTTCACCCCTGACCCGACCCGCTACCCCACTCAACTTCTCCCCAACGGCTCTCTCTTTCCCGCCCACACCCACGTCTCACTCGACCCGCCTCCTCCGCTCACGCATGCGCCCACGACGCTAACCCCGGCGACCACGTCGCACGAGCTTCCCTCGCGGCCGTTTCTCACGCGCACCCGCGACTCTCGCCAACTGACCCCGGCGACGCGCACCACCCTTACGACCCGTTCTCCTCAGCATCCCCGCATTTTCGTTTCCACTTCTCTATCTCTCTTTCTAACCCTCTCTTTCTTCCTCTCTCTCACCCACTTACACTCTCTCCCCTCTCGCTCTCTCTCCCTCCCTTTTTCTTCCCGCGCGCAAGCTCAGACCCATGCCGTGCCCTCGCCAGCCTTGCCATCGCTCGCGCCCACGCCACCGATCTCGTCGTCTCCTTCACCCTCGCCGTCACTCCGTCTCCCTCTCCGACACCATCACCTGAACACCCAAGCACTGAAACCCATCGACCCCAGCTACTAACTCGCCGACGAACCCTCCTCCGATGAGCCCGCGGCCTCACACCACCACGACCACCGTACAACTCCCTCCATCACCTGCATCGAACCTTACAACCCAACACCACCAGACACCCGAGCTCCGGCCACTTCGAGCACCAGCCTCTCTTATCTCCAGCCGAGCAGCTACAACACCCGGACCCAACCCCCTCGTCCCTGCACCTCACCTGAACTCCAACCCCGTCTCCGCTGAACTCATCGCCTGCACACACCCTCGCCAGAGCTCGTCTCACCATCATTCCCGAGCAAGAACCCCGCCGGAAACCCGAGCTCACCCGGAGCTGCTGCCGTCGCCGTGCTAGTTCGTCGCGCGCCCGTGCTGTACTTCGCTGCCGTGCGTCACCAGGCAAGTTTTATACTTGCTACATGCTAATTGGTATTTGTTACGAACTATAATCTTATAAATTCTATACTAAATATCCTTGATAAATTATACGATGCAACTGTTTGATGTGTGATCCCAATGAAATTACTTGTCTAATTTGACGGAACTAGATTGTCTGTCTTGGCCCGTGAAGTGATGAACACCTTGTACAAATTTCGCTAGGAAATATGACCGTTAACGATTAAAACGACTACCCCCAAGTTTACTAGAAAAACTGGAATTTTATTGTACCTGAAAACCGTTAAAATCACCATAAACTATATACATACTGGAATGATGCGTTTGAGGGCTCAAATCGAAGACAACTCGACGAAATTTAACCCTATACTAGTTTCCAGATATTCCTGTACTTAAACTGTGACGGTATTTGGATCGGAGTGCGACTCTGGACTGCAGTCCAGAGTGGCTGTGTTTACTGTGTGCTATCCCGTAATGGGTACCACACTGTTTCCTTAACTTGTAGGTTGCGGAACTCCACTTTTTATTATAGGAGAATGTGTTATATAGACAACACAAGTGGTTTCATCCTGTTTCGTTATCGTTTGTTATTTAATCTGTAATTTAATAGATGTGGACGTATAACAGTCCAGAACAGATTCTGAGATGACATATTAATGTTAAACAGTGTATAACTCCTGACGTACAGATGCGACTGAAGATCCGTCTATTGCGTTGAAAACCTTACTGAAAACCCTAGATTTCATTCAACTTTAGCGTCGCTAAAATCGTATTCCAACTGGGATTAAAATGCGTTACGAAACGGACTTCCGATTCTGAAACCGGATTTCCAGCCGTGAACGCTTAAAATGAAATGGCCATAACTTATGATCCTGAATCCCGATTGGCGTGAAACTAAATTTGATAGATAGATAACTGAACATACTAATTATTACATGTTCATCGTCTCACTAAATTGTAACCGTATGATTTAAGATAAATTATGCAAGTGGTAGATTATTGATTCAGGACATCCTAAACATACTTTATATACGGTTCACGCATCATATCATACACATGTCACTGCATCGATGACCTAGTGATAATGTGCATTACCAAGTGTTAGGTATTAGTGATGATTATGGCAAGTACGTCAGTATTCGTGTATCAGTGAATAAGTGAAAGTGATACGTACTTGTACACAATCAGTGACCCTTATTATTCTATTGGATTGTCGACGTCTGTGAGACGCGTGTACGTGTGACTATAAGTGGTATGGGACACTTATGGAAGCTCTTGCACGGGTGTCACAGATAAGACACCAGACACTGCCATTTATCTTAGGTATTAGTCGGAACGTGCTTGATGGAGGTCCTGCCTCCTGTTCTCGCGCAGACTTCTCACGGACCGATTGGTATTTAGGGTTATGGTTAGCGTTTGATGTAGAACACGGGGTGTGGGGTAGTTTGAGTGTGAGTTCAATAGAATCTCGGGAGTCCCATGCCGGCTTATATATTTAGGGAGATATATGGAGATTTACAGGGTATGTGATTATTTCCGTGATATACATGTTGGGCCCGTGGTCCCTTGCCCTTGGGTTCTACCCTTAGGTGGAGGACACTCGCGAGTGGTTGACTCTCACACTTGGACTGACGATAGGCTTAGTGACATGTACAGTGAGACTTAGAGACTGATAGGGATACAGGCATTGATATACCTTACATACTTTGTTGACATACATGGTATATCATTCTACTGCTTTTACTGTTCCGCTGCATTGATTACTGCATGTTCATCCCATACTGCCATTGGTCTACAGTTATATATATATTTATTATCACTGTTAGAATTGTCACATGAATTTATATATTATACTGCTATTGTGTCGCTCTGACGACCTGAGTATGCATGCTCAGTGTGAGGAGAAGATTTAGCTTGGACCAGGACTAGACGTACATCACGGACATCTGGACTAGCTATCCAGAGTTATATTCGTTTGTTTCCCCTCAGGTCAGTTCTTTACATTGTTTCATTCAGTTACTGCATTTCTCATTACCTGCGCATCATTTACTGTTTACCATGAAAAACTAGAAGCCGAAGTGTGACTACGGCAGGACATTTCCTTGACCGTAGGAGCATGGCTGGCCTTGTCTACCCCTCGTATTCCGTATTTTGGAAAGCGGGGTGTGACATGGTTTAGTTGGTATCAGAGCCAGGTTTTGCTTCGATTGGGATTGCAGTTTTCCGTGTATAGCTTGGCAATCTAAGACATTCCTTGGTCTAGGTTGTAAACTTGTAAATTCTTGATCCATATTCATATCGTGTGTTCAGCTATCCATTCGCTAGGGTTTCAGGTGAATTGGAAAAGTTTCGTGGTTGTAATGGTGAACTACATCACGATTACACTACCATACTCTGTTTAAGTGACTTGGAGTCATACAGTTGATTTTTCGGCTTGTAATAAATTTCATCACATCTAATATTCTTGAATCTTTGTCCAATCCTTATTATATCTGAATCTTATAGCTTGTGCCTTATATCATTTTCAAAATTATTGTTTCAGGATCATGTCTTTCAACGACTCTTCCTCTATCTCCACTCCCCAGAATCAGACTGTTGAGATCCTGAGTGTACTGCAAGGTTTGAAGGAAGCCCAGGAGCAAACAAACGACTTGTTAGCTGAAGGATTGAGAAGGCAGGTGATTCAGGCTCCAGCGGGAGTCCCCAATCATAAAGGGATCCCCGTTAGACGAGGAAAAGAGAAGAAGATGAAACGCCAGTTTGTTTCCCCGCGATAGAAGCAGCAGAAGACCCCATGATGTGGGTATTGTAAGAGGTCAGGACATCTTCAGAGGGATTGTCGCCGCGCCCAAGGGAAATGTCTGATATGCGGGTCCAACAAACATCTCATCAACGGTTGCCCAGAAAGGAAAGAACTACAAGGAGGAGACTCGTCCACACTCCCCACTTCTGCCAAGTGAGGGTTACTGCGTAGTTCGCGCTTCGAGGATAAAGCGGACCCAACACAAGATTCAACTCGCATGACGATGATGCAGCGGTCTAGCAATCAAAGAAGAATTTTCATGTTTTCTAATTTCAGTAATAATGTTATCATCCTCTTATAAATATTTCTTTCCGTTTGGAATCTTGTATCCATCGAACTTTTAGTTGAATGCAATAAAACTTGAATCGTAATATATGTATCATTCTCTTGCTTTCTCCTTATTTATACTATTAATTATTACAGCATTTTAATCCTGATCTTTCAGTTCCTGCCACCACATATCTTTCTATACTTCGCACACTTAGCTATTTTCTTAATGTACTCCACTGTCTAATCATGACTCTTTCTTTTCAGACCATGGCCCACCCTGGAGCAGCGCCACATCTAGATGAAGATGCACAGTCATGCGTTTCCTTAGACCACATGCTGATGAGTTCTGACGATGAGATCAACGGTCCCCAGGTCAATTTCGGAAACAACGATTCAGAGGACGAAGGAGTAGCCGCCCCAGAGTTTGACATGATAGGCGATTCCGACGAAGAGGAAGGAGACCCTGAAGAGAACCCGATAGAGGAAGACCCCGAGGAAGAACCGATAGAAGAAAATCCAGTGGAGGAAAATCCCATGGAAGAGAATCCAGAAGAAGAGAATCACATGGAATCAGACCTCGATGAAGAAGCTCCATCCGAGGAAGAAGGACCAGAAGATCAAGACCCTGCGGTGGAAGAACTCCCAATGGCGATACCTGCGAGGCGCTATGGAAATGGACGCCCCTACCCGAGTGCGCGAGCCTACCGCAACCTGCTTAATCTCCATAACCGCGACTGACGGGATTTCTTTTGGATGATTGTCTTATCTGACCAAATAAATCTGTGTATAGATTAGGGCCACCTTTTATCTTTGAGAATGCTTTGTTTATAATCTTCTGGAATGAAATAAATTGCGGAGTTCGCTAATTCTTCAATCTTCTTAGTTCTCTTGATGCTTGATTATTTCTTCTATACAATTATTTTTCCTACTAAGATTTGTCCACCCCTACTCCTTACTTTGTCTTAACCCTCACTGAGATTAACTAGTACCACACCCGATCTTTTAGAGATCCACTCTTCATCCTCCGTCTGCGCCTCGTTTGAGATCCTTCTGGGAGGAGAAAATTTTAGAGAAACTTCCGAGTTCGCTAACCCTTCAATTTTTTATTCGTGTGATGTACCGACTGTTGTTTCCCTCACGGTTTTCCTTTTGTATTCCTTTGTTGCTCATCCTTATTTCATGTACTGACCCGATCCCGGTCTCCTTGATTTTCAGCCTAAAGCCGCCACACTCCGACCTTCTAAATGAGCCACACTTCCTTGTAATCAATACCCTAGCTGGCCCTATACCTCTTTGTGTTTTTCCTATTACTCTATATATATTTAGGGACTTTATTACTCGAAAATTTGGTTTTCATTATTTTATATTTATCGAAGAGTGTGTTTTATCGACTATTCCCGTTTTACGCATTCAAGTACTCCACTACTAGCTTTCACATTATTTTCAGTAGCGCAACCTTACATCGCATATATACTTTCGTTGCATGTTTCTTATTTTCATTATGTGGGTTTTCTAAGTTATTTTAAAACTATTCGATCAAGAAATTATCCTAAAATGTTTTAACCTATCGACTAATTTTTCATTACTTTATTGTCGTTCTATTATTTTCGGGTATTGTGACTATGTTTAATAATATAAATGATTGTACCTTATACTTATTTTTCTACCATGCTACCTATGATATACTTATACGTACACATATTTGAGTTTCGATTTTATCGAGTACGCCTCGAATATCATTGTTCGTTATTGTTGTTATTGCTATTCTCATAGGTTGCCTTTGTAGCTGTTCTTGTCATATACTTATTTAAACTTATATTTTTGTATGTGTTCTTACATATATAAACCTTCAAATTTCTTCATCCGCCTATTTCAAGTAAATCTTTACGTGTTAGTTGCAATATATTAGTTTTCGCCTATATTTGTATTATTTATCGTTTATTTTAAATTTCGAGGACGAAATTTTTGTAAGGGTGGTATGATGTAATACCCAGCCCCTTTTATACCAAAATCTATATTTTGTTACTCTATAATTCTATTTATTTTATTTATAATTTTATTTATCTTATTTATAATTTTATTTATCCTAAACCAAAAAATCCCAAACCCTACCCTATCCTATTTATTCTAATAAATTTACCTCAACCCATTCATTTATTTTCTTAAACTTAATCCATTTTAAACTCAGCCGGCCTATTTCCTTTCCCTTATAATTCTTTTAAATTTTTCACTGGCCCAGAACTCCATTTCATTTTGATTAATTCCTAAACCCCATCCAAATCCTTTTATTTAAATTATTTTCCATTTCAAAACTTTGCCCGGCCCACTTCCTTCAGCCCCATTTCTTTTATTCCCTCTAAATTTCCCAGCCTAAACTCCTCGGCCCGCTTCTTATTTTCCCCATCTGAATCCTTTGATTTTCTGGCCCGAGCCTAGCCCCATTTTCTCAGCCACTTTCCTTTATTTAAACCCATTTTTCCCCAGGCCCGGCCCAGTGCTCTCTCTCCAAGCCCACTTCATTTCGCCCGCACCTGCTTCACCCCCGACCCGACCCGCTACCCCACTCATCTTCTCCCCAACGGCTCTCTCTTTCCCACCCACACCCACGCCTCACTCGACCCGCCTCCTCCGCTCACGCATGCGCCCACGACGCTAACGCCAGCGACCACGTCGCCCGAGCTTCCCTCGCGGCCGTTTCTCATGCGCGCCCGCGACTCTCGCCAACTGACCCCGGCGATACGCACCTCCCTTACGACCCGCTCTCCTCAGCATCCCCTCATTCTCGTTCCCACTTCTCTATCTCTCTCTCTAACCCTCTCTTTCTTCCTCTCTCTCACCCACTTACACTCTCTCCCCTCTCGCACTCTCTCCCTCCCTTTTTCTTCGCCTTGCCGTCGCTCGCGCCCACGCCACCGATCTCGTCGTCTCCTTCACCCTCGCCCTCACTCCGTCTCCCTCTCCGACACCATCACCTGAACACCCAAGCACTGAAACCCATCAACCCCAGCTACTAACTCGCCGACGAACCCTCCTCCGACGAGCCTGCGACCTCACACCACCACGACCACCGTACAGCTCCCTCCATCGCCTGCATCAAGACTTGCGACCCAACACCACCAGACACCCGAGCTCCGGTCACTTCGAGCACCAGCCTCTCTTATCTCCAGCCGAGCAGCAACAACACCCGGACCCAACCCCCTCGTCCCTGCACCTCACCTGAACTCCAACCCCATCGCCGCTGAACTTATCGCGTGCACACACCCTCGCCGGAGCTCGTCTCACCATCATTCCCGAGCAAGAACCCCGCCGGAAACCCGAGCTCACCCGGAGCTGCTGCCGTCGCCGTGCCAGTTCGTCGCGCGTCCGTGCTGTACTTCGCTGCCGTGCGTCACCAGGCAAGTTTTATACTTGCTACATGCTAATTGGTATTTGTTACGAACTATAATCTTATAAATTCTATACTAAATATCCTCGATAAATTATACGATGCAACTGTTTGATGTATGATCCCAATGAAATTACTTGTCTAATTTGACGGAACTAGATTGTCAGTCTTGTCCCGTGAAGTGATGAACGCCTTGTACAAATTTCGCTAGGAAATATGACCGTTAACGATTAAAACGACTACCCCCAAGTTTACTAGAAAAACTGGAATTTTATTGTATCTGAAAACCGTTAAAATCACCATAAACTATATACATACTGGAATGATGCGTTTAAGGGCTCAAATCGAAACCAACTCGACGAACTTTAATCCTATACTGTTTTCCAGATATTCCTGTACTTAAAATCTGACGATATTTGGATCGGAGTGCGACTCTGGACTGCAGTCCAGAGTGGTTGTGTTTACTGTGTGCTATCCCGTAATGGGTACCACACTGTTTCCTTAACTCGTAGATTGCAGAACTCAGCTGTTTATTATAGGAGAATGTGTTATCTATACAACACAAGTGGTTTCATCCTGTTTCGTTATCGTTTGTTATTTAATCTGTAATTTAATAGATGTGGACGTATAACAGTCCAGAACAGATTCTGAGATGACATATTAATGTTAAACAGTGTATAACTCCTGACGTGCAGATGAGACTGAAGATCCGTCTATTGCGTTGAAAACCTTACTGAAAACCCTAGATTTCATTCAACTTTAGCGTCGCTAAAATCTGATCCCAACCGGGATTAAAATGCGTTACGAAACGGACTTCCGATTCTGAAACCGGATTTCCAGCCGTGAACGCTTAAAATGAAATGGCCATAACTTATGATCCTGAATCCCGATTGGCGTGAAACTAAATTCGATAGATAGATAACTGAACATACTAATTATTACCTGTTCATCGTCTCACTAAATTGTAACCGTATGATTTAAGATAAATTATGCAAGTGGTAGATTATTGATTCAGAACATCCTAAACATACTTTATATACGGTTCACGCATCATATCATACACATGTCACTGCATCGATGATTTCTGTTCTGTAACTATGATGATAATTAGATCGGAATGCGACTCTGGACTGCAGTCCAGAGCGTTTCTGATTATTGTGTTCTGTCCCAAGACCTGTGTCACTGTGTTTCCTGAAGTTGTATGTTACGGAACCCTGCAGTAGATTAAAGATAATTCTTTTATTTAAACAAAACAACTGGTTCCATTCCGTTTCATCGCCGTTTGCTATTTTAAACTGTATTTAAAAGGGCAGAACGTATAACTGTTCAGAACAGATTCAGAAATGACACACTGAGGTTAAACTGTGTATAACTTTTAACGTACAGATGCGATTGAGGATCCGTCTGTTGCGTTGAATACTCTATTGAAAACCCTAGATTTCATTTAACAGTAGAATTGCTAAATTCTGAGCCAATCGGGTGCAATTCGTGTCGCGAAACGGACGTTCAGTTCTGAAACTGAATTTCCAGCCGCGAGCACTTAAAATGAAACAGCTATATCTTGAAAACCGGAATCCCGATTGAACTGAAACAAATTTTGATGAATTGCTGACTGAGTGTTCTATTTATCTTACTTGTATCATTTTGCTGAATTCTTAACATATTAATTTATACAATTTATTTTAGTTAATGACATGCATGTTGATTCATAACATACAGAGCTTATTGGTAGCATACAATACATATATCATACCCTTGCCATATACTCAGTGTTAGTGCGTGTGGACATTGCATTATCGTGCGTGATAGATGTTGGTTTAGGAGTGACGAGTACACCAATGGAAAGTGAATATTCGTGACAGTGATTGATACAGTGAACAGTGATAAAACCGTGCCATTGGTATACTTGTACACAACAAGATCAAGATCATAAATAGTGTAAACCTGCGGAAAAAGGGGAAATCAAAGTGGAAAGAGTATCGTATTTAGCGGAACTGTGTTTAGAGGATGATCATTCGAACCGTGATACTGATACATGTAGGGTAGGATCTAGCGATCCGGCTGACAGGGTTATGTCCCGGGCATGTGGGCCGTTGTCTCGGGTATGTACGAGACTCCTGTTTAATATGATCCTCCTTCCACTATGTGATTTCAAACATGACCTAGAGACCGATAGGGACACATAACATATTCTGCATCATATAGTGACATAGTGATTACTTGCATTGTTCCTACACCAGTATTACCTCATATACCTGTTTCATCTTATTATAATAATATTGTTATTGTGTCGCTCTGATGACCTGAGTATGCATGCTCAGATCCCATGGGAGGACCAGCGCGGGAGACAGATCTACCTTTCGAGTTCACGGAGATATAGTCTGGTGTACTTC
Source organism: Agapanthus africanus (assembly GCA_030015575.1). Taxonomy (NCBI): domain Eukaryota; kingdom Viridiplantae; phylum Streptophyta; class Magnoliopsida; order Asparagales; family Amaryllidaceae; genus Agapanthus; species Agapanthus africanus. The sequence goes on along the minus strand of JASDDO010000012.1, from coordinate 519,112,072 downwards.
CTATTTTTCTGCTTTCCATAAAAGTGATCGTGAGTTTGACTTTGGTTAGTATTTGTTCTTATTATCTGTAATTTGTGAACAATGGAATATTAATGTAATAAATTAGTGATGTGATTTCTTTACCACTGCGCTTTATTTACTGATTACCATGTAATGCTAGAAGCCGAAGTGTGACTACGGTGGGATGATTCCTTGACCGTAGGAGCATGGCTGGCCTAGTCATCCCTCGTTTTCCGTATTTTGGAAAGCGGGGCGTGACATATATTCAAGCATCCACTATAATATACATCATATGTACAACAATGGCCTTTAGGGCATATACATAACTAACACACAGGTGCTCATTAGAGAATGTGCACACCGAACATAACTCGCCGAGAACTCCTAGATGGTACCATACCTATCGTCAGATAGCAGTTTTCTGGTGACACTTGTATAGGTTAGTCTGTAGACCCGAGATCGTTATAGTGTCTTGTGTAGTTCCCACTGTGCTTTGATTTCCTCCCTACCACGGCTCAAAAGAGTCGTGCAAACAAGTGGATTTTGGGTACAGTCCCGAGTCACATGGAGGCTTTGAGCGATAGGAAGGGTTTCGTCTCTCCTGGTATTGGAAGTTGATGTTGGCTATGCTTGATTGTCTATAACAGCAAGTCCCTAACCAGGGATGATGAGATTTACTGGTAAATGTTATCAGTAGTTTCTCGAAAGGTAATAGGATACACATCGGTATGACTTATCAAGTTACCAGGGTCTGACAATTCCACCCCCAGACTCAATATGCGACATATCAGATGGAGAGACCGGACTGTACGGTAAGTGTTGCTTATAGGCTCTACGGGAGTTTGGACAAGTTTGCTTGTTGATATTCTATTCATTCAATACCTGAGTAGCCGTTACGTCCAGTTAGTACCGCTGACGGCTTATAGGTATCTGATGTAATCATTACCTACTACTAGCATATTTATGAGTCTTTAGAGTCCCACACAGAGGTTTCCTAGCTCAAGCGAAACGAAGTAAGGCACATATGGTGATATGTGCGGGAGCTTGATTAAATACGAGTATGCGATACCGTATTCTAATCTAGCGATATTTGATTTCAGTCAGGTTATATGTGATATAACCGGATTATTGAATCAAGTGTTGATTCAATGATTTGATTGATGTATATATATTTGATATTAGCCGGATTATATTTGATATAGCCGGATTATTGAATCAAGTGTTGATTTAATAATTTGATATATATATATATATATATATATATATATATATATATATTAACCAATATTGAATATTTGCCAGTTGTATGTGATATAACCGAATTATTGAATCAAATGCTGATTTAATAATGTGATATACATATGTGTGTGTGTGATATTAGTCGGTTATATATGATATAACCGGATTATTGAATCAAGTGTTGATTTAATAATTTGATATATATATTTATATTTGATATATTTATATATATTAACTAATAATAAAGCTCATTTAAGATTTTCTTCTCTTTATACATATTTATATATATGTGATATATAAATATATGTATTAATCATTGTATCATGGTTGATGATACATAGAACTAGGATGTATGAGAATCACACATGAGGATTGTGATGAGTAGATAATGGTTTTATGTATGAAATAAAGAAAATGGGGAATGCGTCATTTTCTTAGATGCTTGTGGAAGCCTTGAGAAGCCATGACCCATCACATTTTCTTTGTATTTATTCATAGATATTTTCCATCTCATCTAATCACACATCTCATAGTTCTCTCTCTCTCATTCCAAGTTCATCTCCTTCCTCTTCCTCTCTAGATTTTTCTTGAGGTGAGAAAAGAAAAGAAATAAAGAAAAATTTGTGAGCAAAATTCCTATTTCATCAACCTACACTATCCTAGCCCTTTAGTATAGGTTGTTTGCTTCATTAATACCTTGATTAGTGAAGAGTGAGCTTGACTGAGAGAGACTTCAAAGTGGATCATCTTCGGTCTCGAAGAAAACAAGCAAAGTTCATTCCTTTCTTCAAGTGGAGCCAATGAAGAGTTCTAGGGACTACTACTTGGAGCTTTAGAAGTGAGAGACCGGTCTATAAAGGTTGTAAACCCTCTTCACTTAGTGTAGAACTTATTTGCTTTACTCAAAACCCTAATTCTCTATTTCGATTCTTATTTAGTATAACTTAGCACTCTAGATTTTTTAAAATTGCATACTTGATACTTGTATAAACCTAGTAAAGGTGCTAAGACATACTTTCAGTTCGTACGATCAGAGAAAAGATGTGCATGGCCCAGGATCGACAAAAATATTGGGCAGATGTAAAGCGTCGACATCTGGAGTTTCAACCCGGAGTGCATATATTCCTGAAAATCTCTCCAAACAGAGGAGTGATACGTTTTGGTAAGAGGGGTAAACTCAGTCCAAGATACATAGGACCGTTCGACATACTCGAACGAGTTGGAGAAGTGGTTTACCGTTTAACACTGCCACCCTCATTGGAAGGAGTGCACAATATGTTCCACATATCACAACTACGACGATATGTGAGCGACCCCAGCCACATACTTGATCACTTAAAACTCACTGTACAGACCGATCTGACTTGTAAGAAGTAACTAGTTGAGATTCTGGACCGAAAGATGAAGACATTACGGAACAAGGAGGTAAACTTAGTCTGAGTGATGTAGAGAAAGGATTTGCCGGGAGAATCAACATGGGAAAAAGAAGAAAATATGCGTATACGATACTCTTACCTTTTTGAAAATTAGTCTCTATATGAATGTAAATTTCGATGATGAAATTTTTATAAGGAGAGTAGCATGTAACGACTCTGAAATCCCTGTACAGAATAATTTGTTTAAATGCATAGAAAAGGGCATTTCAGCCTGTGTAGGAGTTCTAAGTTATTTTTGTTCAATAAAAACAAGAAGCAACGTGTAGCTCAGTAGTAAAGCCTCTACACTGCTATGACATAGCATGTGCGTTCGATTCCCATCAGTCCCAATTATTTTTTTAAAAAAATCTTTTTAATTTTTGGAAGCCTAAAAGTTGCACGTGCAATTCACGGAGAAACAAAAAGTTTCAGAAAAATCAAATAAGCACAATGCATGAATCTCGAGACAAATCGACAAGATCCGACCGCCCATTTCCTGATCCTGGCCGCCGCCGACGGTCCGCCTTGCTCCAAATCACTCCGTGCTTTGCACACTCATCCCTTCAGCTCGCCTCAACTCTCCTGCTCTGTTTGATTTTCCTGCAATCAAACAGAGACTCTTCAAATTCCTAATTAACACCATTAAATCAATTTTAATTCATTTTTATTTCACACCTTCTCTTATTTTTACCCTATAAATACCACCCCATAGCTTAGCTCTCCTCTATTCTGAAAATTTCCTCAAAACTATCTAAGTTCAAGAAAGGTTAAGACTATTCAAAAGGAGTTAAGCAAGCCAAAGGAAGTAGCGATCAAATTCCGACGACCGGAGCATCTCCGACGATACCAAGACCGCCTCTCTTCCTTAACTTCTTCCTAACACTACACAACGCACAAGTTCATCTTCTCTCTATTTTTTCATAATAAATCATCTTCTAAAAACACATCGACAAAGTGGAGTTAACTCCGATATTTGTTATTTTAACATTTGTACTCCACTTATTAAGGAAAACAGGTCAAACTAACTTTCTCACTCCACTCGTAACTTTAATCACAATCATTTAGATTTTAGTTTAATAAAATTTTCATGTGATTTATAATATTTAGGGTTTTTATGAACATGTGTTTTAATTGTTGGGGTGTTTTAGTGATAAAAACTTAGCTTTTAAAAGTTTATGGTATTTTTATGAAAAGTTGGCTCTTTTGGAAACTTGTTGGTATTTTATTAAAAATTCTAATCTTTCATTTAAAAAGAAAATAATTTCATAATATGTTTTTATTAAAAATACGAATTCATAATTTTATATAATTTTCCAAAATATAATATTTATTTAGAAAAGTTGTATTTCTTAAAAACCGTATTTTTATTTTCTTTCGAAACCGAATACTCCGTGGGGAGTTCTGCATCTCGCTCTACTGTCCCAAAGATGTGCGATAATCTGCAACATTTATTAGCGGGTCCCCTAATGAGGGTTGTAGAGATGTAATTTCCAAGGATTCCAAAAATACTAATTAAAAGAAACCCGTTTTGAAAAGGTGTGGTATTTTAATGAAAACTTATTCTTTAAAATAGTCACATGTTTATAATACCGTGCTATGCAACCATAGTGTGCGTGTGGGGTAGGTCGTTACCTCATGAAGTTTTTCTAAAAGTAGGTAAACTAGTTAACGGAAAAAGGGTTATACTAAAGTTCATGGTATTTTAATGAAAACTTTATTATTTGAGTATTGAACATGAATTTTTTTTAAACTAAAAGCTAATGATGTGAATAAGGTTAAGATTAGTATAGAATGTTAGTTTGATTTAATTTGCTTGTCGCATGCATTACAAATATTAAAAAGAAGATTATATCGGAGATAACCCCACTTTTGTCAATTTGTTTTACAAAATTATTTTGTGATGAAAAGGGAGAGAGAGATGAAAGGACTTACTAGTTTAAAGCGTTAACAAGGATGAGAGGAGCCTTCAGGTGTTGTGGTGTCGTCGGAAAGACGTCGGTCGTCGAATTTGGCTTGCTGCTCCACTTGGGTGCTTAACTCCACTTGGTAATTAGAGAGTTTGAGAAAATTTTTGCTAGAAATTTCAGAATGGGGAAGAGCTAGGACATGGGGTGGTATTTATAATGAAGAATTAGGTTATAGGAATTAAAAATGTAGATTAAAAGAATTAAAATGGAGTTAAATGGTGAATTTAAAGGTCACTGTTTAATTATAGAAAAATCAAACAGTGCAGGGGAGTTGAGGGGAGTCGAAGGGACAAGTGTGCAATGCACAGAGGCAATTGGGCGCATCGGGACCGTCAGCGGAGGGGAAAAAGCAAAATGTTGGGGTAAAAATTTACACCCCGGTTGACCGAGACAAAGTCAAGGTCAACCCCCAAGCTAGGTGGGCCCAAGCCCAGGTCACGCGGGTCCATGCCCAAGTCGAGCCCGCGGCTAGCCTCCCCATGCCAACAACAAAATTATGTAATAAGTAATTTTTTATGTAATTGTTTATGCATGAATGTAAACAAAATGGGCATAAAGCCAATATTTTATAAGCCCATGGCTTATGTGCAAAAAATGAAATGGCACATGAGCCATGGGATGGCTAAAATGCCATTTTTGAAAAGCCCAAGGGGCTATATGTAAATATGTAAGCCTATAAAAGGAAAAATGATGATGAATAAAAAACACTTTTCATTCTCTCAAAAACCTAGGGTTTGTACATCTTTCCCCTTTCTGAAGGTTTCAAACCTTCTTCTTTCTTTTTGATTTAAATCAAGAGTTTTACTCTTTCTTTTCCAAAACTAAATAGTTTTCCACCACAAAAGCCACAAAGGGGAACTTGGATCTACCATCAGATCTCAAAAAGAAGAGATTTTTAGATCTCACTTCTCTTGAGCCAGCCAACAGAGGAGGAAGAAGAAGAACCCATTTCCTTAAACAAAACATTTTTAGGAGTTTTAACTCTCTCTCTCTATATATATATATAACAACAAATATTTCCTCTCTGAAGCATAGCTTCTGTTTCTGGGACTAAAAGCCCCTTTTTCTCGCCGGCGCCCAAGCGCTCAAGCGCCGAGCGCCTACGTGCCGACACGTGGCGCGCTAGCGTTCGAGCGCTAAGTGCCCACGAGCCGACACGTGGCGTGCTAGCGGTCGAGCGCAAAGCGCCCACATGGCGCGTTTGTGCTCAAGCGCACTGTGCCCGAGCGCAAACGCACCACGTGTAGCGCAAAGCGCCCACGTGCCGACACGTGGTGCGTTTGCGCTCCAGCGCTCTGTGCCCGATGTAAGTCCATGCTACCGCTCCCGGTACTTACGGGCTTGCGGAAATGACGAAAAACGATTTTTCTAGAGGAGGTAACATGGACTCAAAACGGATCTTTGTTAAACTATCTACCTAACAACCTAACTAGGAGTTGTTAACTACTCGGTTAGGGGGTTATACTTTTCTTTCTTGAACTCCTTCGTCTTCAACTCTCGATGGTGTACGGATCGGCTTCACCCCGTCGTCTCCTTGCGCCGAAGATCGATCCACCCGAAAGCTTCTACCTTTGGCTTCTTCTTCGAACTTTGAAGAAACTAGTTCACTCGGTTTGCTAAACCTTGTAAACTAGAGTGAGTAGAGGAGAGTGTGTTGGGATTTTTCTCTATGGTTCTTGCTTCTCAACACATGAGACAAGTGAACCATAGACTAGAGAGAGGGAGAGCAAGAGGAAGAAGGTGAGAGCTCAAACAAGAGAGAGAAAAGAAATGAGAGAATGAGTAAGACTTTTCTCTCTTAGCTCTCATAATCCAAAGTCATCATAACAAAAATACTAATCAAGTATTATGTGATGGTTTAAGTCAAAATAGCCATATCATTTCATGCACTCATTTTGCACAAGATAAACAAGCAAGCAAAAGTCTTTGCCATGAAATGATAGCTATTGTCATGATGATGGTCAACTAGTCCAACCTAGTCAACTGGTCAACAAAGTCAACAAGTCAACAAAGTCAACCCCTCAACAACCATGTCACTATAATGCTTAATTAATATTATTGTTAATCATATTTCATATTCTCATTAGGGTTTAGTAAAAAGTCAATAGTCAACAGTCAACAGTCAACAACCCTAATGAGAATCCTCTGCCTCTGTCTCTCCGTCAACTGTGCATACCCACCCGCATCCGCGTTCCGAAGAACACGAATACATACTAGATAAAACCAATCCCAAAACGTACACTAGGATCTGGTTTAAACCAAAGCCCACTAGTGTTAACTGTCCGGACACTAAACGTGCACAAGTGCACAGATGTGACCGAACCCTGTCGCAAAACCATGCGACCTCTACTCTTTTGCCTAAAGGCGAATAGCTCTCTGTGTGGGACTCTAAAGACTCGACACTACGCTGGCAGTGGATTTAACCACAGACCGCAAGCGGCACTAGCTGTGCGTAACGGCCCCCAGGTAGATGCCGACAAGAAGACTGACGAGGTGAAACCCATCTGAACTCCTACTGAGCCTGAATGTGATAGTCTCCGTACAGTCCGGTCTGTTCGTCTGATACATCGCATGGCGAGCCTAGGGGGTGGTGAACGTCAGTCCCCTAATAGCGGTACAAGTCGTGTCGGGGTGAAGCCCAGAACACCCTGAGATAACACTGGAAGCCTACCAGTATATCTCGCTTGCCCTGGCCAGGGACTACTCGTGTAATGGCTCTCCTAGACACAGCGCGATGTCAACCCCCAATACCGGGAGAGACGAATCCTGTCTAACCGTCACTGCCTCCAAGTGCTTCGGGACTGCACCCAACTACTACCTGTTTGCACGACTCCTTTGAGCCGTGGTAGGATAGTAATCAAAGTACAGTGGGAACACACTCGAGGCGAAGTGACAGTGTCGAGTCAGCGGACTAAGCTGTAGTCATGTCACCTGGGAACTGATAACTGACGATAGGTATAATACCATCCAGTCAGTTCCCGACGAGTCCTGTCCAGTGTACTCGTAACCTAACGAGCACCCGCATACTATCTCAAGTACGACGTACTGACGGCTGTGGGACAGACCGTCTCCCCTGCTGGGATGAGAAGCGCATACGCTAGTCTACTCCGGAGTATCGATGCCCTGTCTCGATAGTCCCGCGACTAGGGACCTGCATAAGGATGTGCTTATAGATTACCCAGCCCCCACTAGTGTGACTGCCATCACAACGCTGGTAATCAAGCAAAGATCCTAAGGGCTCCACTAATGTGTATAGGTGATCTACTAAAATAAACACATGTACACATTGAAGTAGAAACAAACCAAGTAGCATACTACTATTTTGAGCAAGATTGTATATACAACTGTGAATATCCCAAGCTTCCATTAAGTAATATACAAACTAGTATGATACAGTAATGGCCTCTAGGGTATATACACTAACACCCGAGCGCAAAGCGCCCATGTGCCGACACGTGGCGCGCTTGTGCTCCAGCGCTCTGCGCCCGAGCGCAAAGCGCCCACGTGCCGACACGTGGCAAGCTTGCGCTCGAGTGCCCAGCGCTCATGCGCAAAGCGCCCACGTGTCGACACGTGGCGCGCTTGCGCCTGAGCGTACAGCACCTAAGCACACAGCGCTCAAGGCGCTGGCCCCACGTATCCCTTGGATGCCTTTTCCCCCTCTTTGTTTGTACATACATATACATATACATATGTATACATATCTGCGCACACACGTACTCCACGACACTGTGCCTTTTCCCTCTCTTTTTATGTACATACATATACATATACATATGTATACATATGATAGCAGGACCCCCGTAAAAACTCTGTGTGGCTCCCGACATATCCAAAACCCCCCTTTCAAAACACAACACACACACACCGCGCATTAAGTTTGCATGACCAGTTTAACCCGTCAATTGGAGGTTCCCTCGCCCCAAAGGCGAGGGGTAATTAACGGCAGCTTAGTCCGCGGCTGCCGGAGATTCGGATCCCCACAATCATTAAACCCCGGCCTACCCTAGGCAGGGGGAATCTGTAGTACGCCCGGCAAGCACGCGCGTATTTCCATCTTAATGGGGTGACGAAAAACACCCTACAGATTCTGGTACGCCCGGTGGGACCTATCTCACCTCCCATATTTCGGGTTAAACGTTCATGCGAACTCAATCAATATACATACCTATATTTATACTAAAGTAATGCTCTTTCATGCAGGTTTTCCAAGCAATCATTTTTCAACAATGTCTCCAAGGACGATCTCAGCTCTTAGCACGGCTCCCATCTCCTACATGATGAAGATGGACGCCAGGACAGTCCTCCCGGCCACTCTCGGGCGACAATGGGAAGAGCCGCCGCTACCATTCGGCTCTATCCTGTTCGTGTCAGCTAACGCCATCCCAGCTCCTCAAGCCCCGGTGACAGACAAACCGGTCTCGAAAGGCAAGGGACCAAATGTGGTGGTCTCAAAGGCGCCCCAACTCAAACGCAAGTCGGTGTTTGAACGGCTCTCCTTGGCCCCAGCTGGGGGCAAGGCCATCGACACCCATAAAGCAACAAGGCGTCTCGAGCAAGATCCGGCGGTGCCCCTGACAACTGCTCGATCGGGTGTCTTCTCTAAGCTCCCCGTCAACCGACTCACGGTGGCTTCCTAGGGAACGGATGCCCGCCAAGCCTTCAAAATCGAGAAGCTGAGGGAGAAAAGGCTCAGATATAGATCCAACAAAAGGGCTAGGGCTCCTGCTAGGCTGAACCTCATGAGGTTCGAAGAACAGGGTTACCCCGCCGAAGATAAGGAAATGGTTGGGTATGTGGTCCACACTGTCTACACGGTGGGAACGCGCAGCAAGAGCAAGGACGGGGCTACCACATCTCAAATCCAATCTGGCTTGAATGTGGTGGTCGCTTCCCAAGAACAACCACCTCTGCTGGGTGATGAAAACCCTCTCGATGAGGGTGATAGGCAGAAAGACCCTTCGGTCCATGAGGAGTTGGGCTCGGAAAGCGAAGAAGAGCCGATTTTCCGCCCCAGGACCGCGGTGCAAGAGCTGCTTCAAGAGCTCCGGAAGCAGCTCAGAAACAAAGACAAGGAGATGGCCAAGCTCTACTAAAAAATTGACGACTTGACAAATGTCGTCCTACAGCTCACGACCCAACTTGCCTCTCATCCGCCCAATCAGGTGCAGGGCTCTCATGAACCGAGAAGCGGTGTCCCGAAACAGCCGACACCCGTTCCCTCAAATCCAAAAGTGGGCGGACCGCATGAAAATCAGTCGCATCCCATCTCGGGAAATGTCTTGGCTACCGATGACAGTAGCCCACTAACTCAAGATCAAATCATGGATCTGGTTGCCAGCAAAGTCAAAACATGGGTGGCCAAAGCCGAAGCACAAAGAGATATCAGCAGTAGTGGGAGACCATATCCTACTCAGTATGATCTGGTAGAATTTCCTAACGGCTATGTCATCCCCAAATTCAGAAGATTCGATGGGACGGGAAATGCGAATCAGCACATCGCCCACTTCAAAACCTCATGCGGGAATACTGGGGGCAATGATGCGCTTCTCCTCCGCCAGTTCGTTAATAGTTTGACCGATGTTGCTTTCGACGGGTACGCGAGCATACCGGATGGTTCCGTTACTACTTTCGTCCAAATGGAATCAATGTTTCGACAAAGGTTCATGAGCGTCAGCGATAAGATCACCATTGCCAAGCTCATAAGGACCAAGCCCAAAAACAACGAAAGCAGCAAGGATTTTATAACCCGATGGCGTAATCTCTCCATCAAATGCGAACCGCCGATAGAGCAGAACCAATCTGTCAGTCTCCTTGTCGGAAATCTCAACAACTGGATGGCCCCGTTTCTATGTACCGTGGGTCTCAAAACATTCCAAGAGCTGACCAAAAAGGTCCAAACGTTGGAACGCTCAAAGCCTGAGTCCGCTCAGGATCTTCAGTTCACAAATAAACCGAAACCTTGGAAGGACGAGAACCGAAAAGGCGGAAGTTCTAACAGCACCAATTCTCTAAATAAGCAGAGAGCGGGCGGAGCGAAAACTGACCAGTCTCGAGAGCCAACTTTAGAGGAAAGAAGAAATAAGATCTACTCATTCCGAAGGGACAAGGTCCACAAAATTTTTAAAGATGCTCTGAAGAATGGCCTGCGGCTACCAGAACCGAAAAGGCTAAGTGAAGCGAATAAGACTGATCATCCCAACTTTTGCCCATACCACCGAGTGTTGGGACACACTATTGAAGACTGTTGCATCTTCAAGGATTGGGTCGAGAAACAATACAAGGCGAGAGAAATATCCTTGTCCCCTGGCGTGTTAACGAACGATCAAGCTGCAACCGCCAATTTCATACAAACGGAGACCAAAGTTCTTCGTGAAACTCATTCTCTCAGACATCTGTCTTTCTCTGAAAACAGTCGACCACCACGTCATTAAACTGGGAACAATCGACCTCTAAGTCGTTAAACTGGGAAAGTAAAAAAAAATGTAAACAAACAAAAAATGTGTAAATAAAAGAAAAATAAAGAAAAGCCGAAATGATGGGGCAACTCGCAATAAAAATCAACGAGTGAAAATAAAATGAAAATAAAACCGAAATGATGGGGTAACCGTGAATAAATAGCCGAAATGATAGGGCAATCACGATCTTCGCGTTAAGAAAAGCTGAAATGATAGAGCAACCGCGGTAAAACAAAAATAAAACAAAACAAAAAAAACAAACAAAACAAAGGCGGATGATGAGTCGCTCCTGGTACCATATTCCGGTGCAGCGATGCAGACGCCAACAAAAATTCAAATTTAAAAAATTCTCCCGGCCCTACGGTTAGTCCCCAGATTGATTACCGTATACAATCCACGGGCTCAAATAATTCTCATCATACCCTGCCCCACCGTAATCACCAGTTACGCGGCTGGTCTCCGCCTTTGGAATTATGCTCCATTGAGAAGACCCACTCATGTGTCCTCACGATATATGAGGAGAACAAATCTTTGTGGGATCCTTACGACTTACAAAGGAAAAACACACTTAGGAGTCCTCACGACTCCTAAGGAGAAAATACACCTGCGGGATCCTTAGGACTCGCAGGGAGAAAATGCTTTTATGGGACCCTCATGGCCCATAAAATTGAAAAGCCTTAGGCGATAGGGATCTGAACCTGTCTCCTAAGCCATCGCTCCCCAATTCCCAAGTGGCGAATGATGAGTCGCTCCTGGTACCATATCCCAGTGCAGCGATGCAGACGCCAGCCAAATTCCAAATCCCAACGGCGAATGATGAGTCGCTCCTGGTACCATATTCCAGTGCAGCGATGTAGACGCCGACAAAGGCCCGAACCTTTTTTCCGGCCCTACGGTCTGGATCATACATCCTGCAAAACCGTATACAATCCACGGGCGTAAAACGATCCCAACCTCTCCCAAGTCCTACTGGTGAGACCGCATTCAAAGTCCAAAAAAATATATATGAAAAAAATGAAATAAAATATATATAAAATAAATAAAATGGTATGTCCACAAGCAAAATGGCCACGGATGAAAACCCGAAAGGGGATCCGTGAGTAAAAACAGCAGGACTGCCGACGAGTTTGCGAAAACCCGAAAGGGAGCAAACTCGTGAAAAAGTGATGAAATACACTCACAAAGTCCTCTCGACTTTGTGAGGAGAAAATCCCCGCGTGATATCCTTACGACTCACAAAGGAGAAACACACTTGGGAGTCCCCACGACTCCTAAGGAGAAAATACTCCTACGAGATACTTTCGACTCGTAGGGAGAAAATGCTTTTATGGGACCCTTACGGCCCATAAAATTGAGAAGCCTTAAGCGATAGGGATCTAAACCTGTCTCCTAAACCACCAATTCCTAAATCCTCCTGAGGCAAATGATGAGTTGCTCCTGGCATTATTCCAGTGCAGCAATGCAGATGCCAAACAAAAAAAACCAATTCCCAAATCCTCTCGGGGCAAATGATTAGTTGCTCCTGGCATTATTCCAGTGCAGCAATGCAGATGCTGAACAAAAAAAACCAATTCCTAAATCCTCTCGGGACAAATGATGAGTTGCTCCCGGTATTATTCCAGTGCAGCAATGCAGATGCCAAACAAAAACACCAATTCCCAAATTCTCTCGGGGCAAATGATGAGTTGCTCCTGGCATTATTCCAGTGCAGCAATGCAGATGCCGACAAAAATACCAATCCCAAAATCCTTTCAAAGACAGATGATGATTCGCTCCTGGTACCATATTCCAGTGTAGCGATGCTGATGTCGACTCAAATCAAACAAATCAAGCCAACCAATTCCAACATCGACCTCTGCGTCAACAAGCGACACTCCGCGCCGGGGAAAAGTCGATCAGCGACACTCCGTGCCCGGGAAAAGTCAACCTGACACTCCGCGCCGGGGAAAAGTCGATCTACGACACTCCGCGCCGGGGAAAAGTCAACCAGCGACACTCCGCGCCGGGGAAAAGTCAACCAGCGACACTCCGTGCCGGGGAAAAGTCGATCAGCGACACTCCGTGCCGGGGAAAAGTCAACCCGACACTCCGCACCGGGGGAAAGTCGATCAGCGACACTCCGTGCCGGGGAAAAGTCAACCCGACACTCCGTGCCGAGATAAATTCGATCAGCGACACTCCGCACCGGGGAAAAGTCGATCAGCGACACTCCGTGCCAGGGAAAAGTCAACCAGCGACACTCCACGCCGGGGAAAAGTCGATCAGCGACACTCCGTGCCGGGGAAAAGTCAACCCGCGACACTCCGCGCCGGGGAAAAGTCGATCAGCGACACTCCGTGCCGGGGAAAAGTCAACCCGACACTCCGCGCCGGGGAAAAGTCGATCAGTGACACTCCATGCCGGGGAAAAGTCAACCAGTGACACTCCGCGCCGGGGAAAAGTCGATCAGCGACACTCCGTGCCGGGGAAAAGTCAACCCGCTCCGCGCCGGGGAAAAGTCGATCAGCGACACTCCGTGCCGGGGAAAAGTCGATCAGCGACACTCCGTGCAGGGGAAAAGTCGATCAGCGACACTCCGTGCCGAGGAAACGTCAAGCAGACACTCTATACCGGGGATACGTCAGCAAGCGACACTCTGCATCGGGGAAACGTCCAACACAGACACTCCGCATCGGGGAAACGTCCAACACAGATACTCCGTAACGGGGATACGTCAACCAGCCGATACTCCGCCTCTGGGAAACGTCAAGCAGACACTCCATGCCTGGGGCACATCGACAACAGACACTCCATCTCGAGGACACGTCAACCAGCCGATACTCCGCCTCGGGAAAACGTCAAGCAGACCCTCCGTGCCGGGGGCACATCGACAACAGACACTCCACCTCAGGGAAACGTCGACCAGCGACACTCCGTGCCGGGGACACGTCTACCAAATCGCTCCAGATCAGAGCGTCGACGGTCCATGTCGTAAAAAGGGTAGTGCATCCCAAAAAGTGGGAACCAAAGCAAGTCGCCTCCACGTGAAAGAAGATCCATCAATTTCATGCACACGACCCACATATGCTGTGCATTTATTGATGGGGGGCAATTTGTTAGGGTAAAAATTTACATACCGGTTGACCGAGTCAAAGTCAAGGTCAACCCCCAAGCTAGGTGGGCCCAAGCCCAGGTCAAGCGGGTCTATGCCCAAGTCGAGCCCGCGGCCAGCCTCCCTATGCCAACAACAAAATTATGTAATAAGTAATTTTTTATGTAATTGTTTATGCATGAATGTAAACAAAATGGGCATAAATCCAATATTTTGTAAGCCCATGGCTTATGTGCAAAAAATGAAATGGCACATGAGCCATGGGATGGCTAAAATGTCATTTTTGAAAAGCCCAAGGGGCTATATGTAAATATGTAAGCCTATAAAAGGCAAAATGATGATGAATAAAAAACACTTTTCATTCTCTCAAAAACCTAGGGTTTGTACCTCTTTCCCCTTTCTGAAGGTTTCAAACCTTCTTCTTTCTTTTTGATTTAAATCAAGAGTTTTACTCTTCCTTTTCCAAAACTAAATAATTTTCCACCACAAAACCCACAAAAGGGAACTTGGATCTACCATCAGATTTCAAAAAGAAGAGATTTTTAGATCTCACATCTCTTGAACCAGCCAACAGAGGAGGAAGAAGAATAACCCATTTCCTCAAATAAAACATTTTTAGGAGATTTAACTCCATATATATATATATATATATATATATATATATAACAACAAATATTTCCTCTCTGAAGCATACCTTCTGTTTCTGGGACTAAAAGCCCCTTTTTCTCGCCGGCGCCCAAGCGCTCAAGCGCCGAGCGCCCACGAGCCGACACATGGCGTGCTAGCGCTCGAGCGCAAAGCGCCCAGGTGCCGACACGTGGCGTGCTTGCGCTCAAGCGCACTGTGCCCGAGCGCAAAGCGCCCACGTGCCGACACATGGCGCGCTTGCGCCTGAGCGTACAGCACCTAAGCATACAACGCTCAAGGCGCTGGCCCCACGCATCCCTTGGATGCCTTTTCCCTCTCTTTTTATGTACATACATATACATATACATATATATACATACCTGCACACACACGTACTCCACGACACTGTCCCTGTTAGAAAAAAATTTCTAACGGGGCGCTGCCCCGCACCCCGCAAGGGGGCTGCTAGCCCCCTTCCCCCAGCCCGCTATCCGGGTAGCGGGACCCCCGTAAAAACTCTGCGTAGCTCCCGACATATCCAAAACCCCCCTTTCAAAACACAACACACGCACACCGCACATTGAGTTCGCATGACCAGTTTAACCCGTCAATCGGAGGTTCCCCCACCCCAAAGGTGAGGTGTAATTAACGACAACTTAGTCCGCGGCTGCCGGAGATTCGGAACCCCACAATCATTAAACCCCGGCCTACCCTAGGCAGGGGGAATCTTTAGTACGCCCGGCAAGCGCGCGCATATTCCCATCTCAATGGGGTGACGAAAAACACCCTACACAAAATAGGCTGTCGGATTTGATTGGTCTATCTCGAGATTTGTGCCACGTGTCAAGTTGGGTATTTACTCCTCTTTGCGTCTGTTTGATTTTTCTGAAACTTTTCATTTTTCCGTGAATCACACGTGCAACTCTTGGGCTTCCGAAAATTAAAAAGAAAAATCTTAAAAAATAAATGGGTCCAATGGGATTCGAACGCACAGGCTATGTCATAGCAGTGTAGAGGCTTTACCAGTGAGCTACAAGTTACTTCTTGCTTTTATTAAACAAATTTAACTTATAACTCTTACACAGGCTGTAATACCCTTTTCTGTATAATAACAAGAAATTTTTGTACAGGAAGTTCAGAGTCGTTACATTCTACGCTCCGTATAAAAATTTCGTTCTTGAAATTTACATTTACATAGAGACTAATTTTCAAAAAGGTAAGGGTATCGTGCACACATATTTTCTTCTCTTTCCCAAGTTGATTCTCTTGGCGAATCCTTTCTCCACATCACTCGGACCAAGTTGGCCTCCTTGTTCCGTAATGTCTTCATTTTTCGGTCCAGGATCTCAACTGGTTGTTGCTCGCAGGTTAGGTCAGTTTATACCGTGAGCTCTGAGTGATCAAGTATATGGCTGAGGTCGCTCACATATCGTTGTGTGCACTCTTTCCAATGAGGGTGGTAGTGCTAAATAGTATGCCACATCTCCAACTCGTTCGCGTATGTCAAACGGTTCTATATACCATGGACTTAATTTACCCCTCTTGCCAAAATGTATCACTCCTCTGTTTGGAGAGATCTTCAAGAATACATGCTTTCCGGGTTGAAACTTCAGATGTCGATGCTTTGTATCTGCCCAATGTTTCTGTCGGTCTTGGGCTATGCGCATCCTTTCCCCGATCGTGCGAACCATGTCCATAGTTGCTATGATCATTTCTGGTCCATGGTGTTCACAATCTCCAACGTCGTCCTATCTCAACGGGGAACGACACTTTCGTCGGTTGAGTGCTGCGAATGGAACCATTCCATTGCTTGCCTGGTAGCTGTTGTTCTATAAGAACTCCACCAGGTGTAGGTGATCTTTTTACGAACCTATGAAGTCTAACATACATCCTCTCACTATGTCTTCTAGAATCTGAATTGTTCGCTAGGACTGTCCGTCTGTTTGTGGATGGTACGCCATGCTGAAATTCAGACTCTGCCAAAACTATGATCGGAATCTTGTATCTTGATCAGAGACGATATAGACAAGTACCCCATGTAATCTCACGATCTCCTGCATGAGTTTATGGGTATCAAAACAAGTATGGTACATCTTGAAGGGTTAGATCTTACTTTAGATTTTTACTCACCTCCATGTACTTCCTTGCCAACGTCTCGGTTGACTGGCCAATTCGAAATAGAATAAAGTGAGCCGACTTGGTGAGTCGATCCATAATAACCCAAATTGCGTCGTTACCTTTCGTGCTACGAGAGAGAGCAGTCACAAAGTCTATGGTAATGTGCTGCCATTTCCATTCTGAGATTGCTAACAGCTGAAGTAGACAAGCAATTATGTGATGTTCAGCCTTCACTTGCTGATACACCAAACACTTGGCTACACTCCTTGCTACTTCGTGTTTCATTCCATGCCACCAGTAATGTTGCCATAGATCCTTATATATTTTCATGCCACCGGGGTGTACCGAATACGGAGAGCTGTGAGTTTCTTTCATCAACTCTTTTCGAACAGGTCCAACTAGCACGCATAAACGGCTCCCATACCGCAAGGATTCATTTTCGTAGATGATGAAGTCAGTTTGTAGTCTACTTTCTACTTGTTCTCGGATTTTTTGTAGCTTGGCATCATTTGCTTGAACTGCCTTAATCTGATTGACAAGAGTGGACTGGACTTATAAGTTCATCAAATATGAAGCATTACTTGGCATAACTACTTCAATCTTCAATCCGTGCAATTCTTGTTGTAGTCTTCACTAAGCGGTGAGGTTCATTGCTAATGGCTGGGGACTAAGTGCATCAAGAACTACGTTCACCTTTCCAGGATGATACTATAGATTGATGTCGAAGTCCGCCATGAGTTCTAGCCATCTTCTCTGCCGCATATTGAGTTCCTTCTGAGTAAATACATACTTCGGACTCTTGTTGTCAGTGTATATATTCACTCGTTCTCCCAAAAGATAGTGGCGCCAAATTTTGAGTGCAAAGACCACTGTTGCCAGTTCCAGATCATGTATTGGATAGTTGTGTTCATGAAATTTTAATTGCCTTGATGAAAAAGCCATAATTTTTCCATGATGATGTAGAACACATCCTAATCTTTTACCGGAAGCATCACAATGCACATCAAATCTGCCAGATTGATCCGGTATTACAAGAATAAGTGCAGAGCTTAATCTCGACTTGATTTCTACAAAAGCCTTCTTACATGCTTCTGACCACACGAATGGTTCATCTTTACGTATGAGCTTAGTCAGGGGTGCAGCGATCTTTGAGAATTCTTCAATGAATCGTCTGTAGTATCCTGCTAAGGTCAAGAAACTTCTTATATCTTTCACTGTCTTTGGTGTCGGCCACTCACTGACAGCTGACACCTTAGCTGGATGCACAGAGATTCCTTCGCCTGAAACCATATGTCCGAGAAATCCGACTTCATCTAGCCAAAATTCACACTTGCTGTATTTGGCGTAGAGCTGATGTTGTCGAAATGTCTCCAAGACGATCAGTAAGTGTTCGGCGTGTTCTTTCCGATTCTTTGAATACACCAGGATATCGTCGATGAAGATAACAACAAACTTGTCTAAGTACTCTCGGAAATCTTGGTTCATCAAGTTCATAAAGATGGCAGGTGCATTGGTCACTCCAAATGGCATTACGAGATATTCATAATGGCCATAACGAGTCCTAAATGTCGTCTTCGGAATGTCGGACTCCTTGACCTTCACCTGATGATATCCTGAACGAAGATCTAATTTTGAAAAGACATAAGATCCACTTAACTAATCGAAAAGGTCATCGATACACGGTAGTAGATACTTGTTTTAATTGTCAATTCGTTCAAAGCCCGATAATCCACACACATCATGTAGGAACCTTCCTTCTTTTTCACAAGTAACACTGAAGATCCCCAACTTGAAGTACTGAGTTGGATCCATCCTTTCTTCAGGAGTTCGTCCAACTGAATGCAGATCTCCTTCAATCCCTCCGGACTTAATCGGTACAGAGCTTTTATTACTGGTTGTGTGCCGGGTTGTAAATCGATGCTTAATTCAAGAGCTCGATCAGGAGGCAAACCTGATATATCTTCCGAGAATACATTCTCGAACTCTCGAACTACCTCTGGCTTCGGTCCTTCCGCTTGCAACGCCGCAACCTCTGCCTTCTTTGGTTTTGCTCGGTAGATGCTAGGTTCCAAGATCCGGTCTCCACTTTTGAAGTAGAACAATGGGTGATCTGGTATTTCAAACACTACCCTCCTTTGGCGACAGTCGATGGTAGTGAAGAAAATTCCCAGCCAGTCCATTCCTAAGAGTACGTCGAAGTTCGGTATGTCTAGCACTTTGAAGTCCGCATAGAATTCTCGACTGCAGACGACCACAGGACACAAATCTTATCCCAAAATTGCTTTTAGAACGCCGTTCCCTCAACTAACGTTCCAGCTGGATACGAACGGTTTAACTGGGATTGCATGAGTTCGGACGAACCGTTGCGACATAAAGCAATGTGATGCCCCAGTGTCGAAGAGCGTGAGTGCAGGTAGAAAGGCTACTAAGATTGTACCTAAGTCGCATGGGATAGATTTAGGTATAGCAAATATAAGATGGCTATGAATTGAAAGGACTTGAAAGTGAATAGGGAAGAGATTTACCAGTGATTACCTGACTCGTAACTTTGCCCTCTTCGACCGACATAATGAATGCTTGGCGTCGCGACACTTTCTTCTATGCCTGGTTAAACACTCGGCGTTGGGGTTGAGCAGTCTAGGTGCGAGGAGTTAAAGCTGGTAGAGCTAGCCGGGTAGGAGGAGCTTGGATCGCCGGTCTAGCTGGAGGGTTGTTAGGTCCTCGGTTAGGGGGAATGCTCCAATGGCGTGAGTAGAAGACCCACAAATCAAGTACAAGTTGTTTTCCCTGCGACAGTTCTTCGCAAAGTGCCATGTTCTTTTGCAGTAGGCGCAAAAGTCTGGCTTGCTGTTGGCAAACGAACCTACTGGCCTCCGAGGTGGTCCATTGAAAGCTGGCCTGGAAGAGGCCCCTCCCATGATCTGGTGCACAGGACGTTTCACATCAGCAGTTTGCGGCCTGCCCTGTAACGTTTTAGAAATCGTTTAGGCGATTTTTCCATTAATCGGTAAAATAATTTGTGTTTTCCGTAAAAACCAAGATATAATCATTTTTCAATATGGACTTAAATGCACCTAGTTTAACTATGTAATTGCTAGTATGTGGTATTTATTTAGTCACTTATAATTATTAGTTCACTTAAATATTTTTCCTTAATTAAATTTTTATATAAGCTTTTATTTATACATTTAATTAGTGGTAATCACAAATTGGAATGGGTTAAATATACAAATGTGAACCATGTCAACTTAAATACAAATTTACAAAATTGTTTTTTTTTTCTTTTTCTCCAAATATCTTAAGGGTTCTAGACTTTTCTAAGGTTAAAGAAAAATAGAAAAGAAAATGAATTAAGGATAAGATTGATGTGAGGTGCATTAATGGAGGCTTAAGGGTTAACTTAATCTAAGATGTTTCCATACACTCACACAAACCCCTCCCCTTCCTCATTTGGCCGAGCTTCCCATGAGCAGCCCCAAAATTTTCCCCACTTCATTCCCACTTCAAAAATCCCCAAAAATCCATCAAAAAATCACAACAAGATCCCACAAACTCTAAATCAAATCCTTACCCATTATTCCTTAGCCTAATCTAGCTTGGATCAAGGAGCAAGTTAGCATTTTGGAGGCCATTTTGGGAGTCAAATTTGCAAGTTTGATATCAAGTTTGTGAGGTATAAATCATAACCCTAAAGTTTAATTGTTAGATAATTACTTTAATCTAGCTTATTATGTGTATAAACATGGGTTTAATTGGAAGTTAGAAATTTCAAGAATAGGGTTGAGATCAAGTTAGGGTTTTTATTAATTGGATGTGGTTATATGTGTAGTTTGACATGTTTAGACATGCAAAATCTAGCCTAGTTGTTAAATTGTAAATTGTTAATTTCCAAATTGTCCAAACTAAGCTTTTTGCAAACTACCTTTTAATAAATCAAAAATGGGTGAGATTAAAATTTTAGTAAGGGTTTGTGTGGCTTAATTAAGCTATTATGGGATTATTGTGGCCACTAGTTTTGTTAAAATATCTAGTTTTGGACTAAAACGGTAAATCAATGTTTATTAGGTTTTTGGAATAAATCGGTTTGATTAAGTTTTAGGTTTTGATGATATACAACCTATTTCTTATAATATATATTGTGTTGTGAATGTGCGATCGGTACGATCGGGTTCTATGGTGATGTCGCCGGATTTCTGTGAGAGTCTGGGGTTGGGTTTTTGGCTATATTTTCCGGTATTGGGATTCATGGTTTTGAGATTTGATATTGTATTTGGTCATTGGATGTTTGTACGTCAACGACGAGAGTTGTTTGGTTGTTTTTGCATGCGTAGGCTATAGGTTTTAACCTATAGGCAATTCGTGTGCCGTATCGGTTTTCAGACTTGGTTTTCATAACATTACGATATGTGTTGATTTGTAGGTACCCTCGTGTGGATTCCGAGATGGCGGAGCACATCGACTACGGCTGAACAAGGAATTCCGCAGATGAGTAGATTTATATCTACGAGGGAAGGCGGGTGGATGGCGTATAGCACCCCCGCAAATTTTGAATGGAAATCGATCTATAGGATACAGTCGTAGAAACCTATATTAGAAAACTATGGATATGGTTAAAAAGGTAGTTAGAGATGATATGAATGATTGAATATATATATCGAGATATGAGATGAAAGCTATAGGGATATGACTCTTTGATATGATATGATTGAAATGATGTCTCGAATTGATATATAAGGATATGAAAAGTGAATGTGAATCACGACACGTAGATATGTAATTTCAAGAGAATAAGTATGATATTTGTAGTAGCATGATATGAGATTGATAAATACAACATGAGATCTAAAAGATAGTTTGTATATGTAAGATGACTTGATGTGAGATATTAATGTGATGAAAAGAATATACGATGTGATATGATGACTTGATTGATATGTCGGTATACGGATGCGAGTCGATATGAGATAATTGATACCTTTGCCGGTCCCCTGATATGAAATTGATATGGATGTGACCTGAGATATAGGTATATATATGTGATTATGTGGATAATGAGTGATATGTCGTACGAGACTTAGATCTGTACCCTCATTGTTGTATAGGTTGATAGAATCCCTTATTGTTTAATGCTGTCGTACGATGGATTACCGTACGTGATGAGTTATACCTGATGATTAATCCATACCCTTGATTAGAGGATGTCGTACGATGGATTGTACCGTACATGATATTGTGAGGCTGGATGCCGATTGACAGATTCACCGACTCGGATAGGTTATAGATATTTAATCCCTGTCTACACCGCTGAGTTTAGCCTTTACGTAGATATTGGATTAGATACGTGTACCTATTAGCATTGCGCTTACGATTTACTTACTGCTACATTCATGGTATTCTCATTTCATTATATATATATACATGCGCTAGTACATCTACCCCATTATCGATGATGCGTATGTTATACTTACACAGATTTGCCGGCTCACACACTTTCTTCATCGATAATTTCTATGTTACTTATACAGTAGAGTTGCTACATCATGCTATGATATATTGCTATGCTCACATCACTATGCTATGTTGCATGATATATTGCTATGCTCACATCATTATGCTATATTGCATGATATACTTGCTATGTTCACATCATTATACTATGTCACATGATATACTTGATATGCTCACATTTCTATTCTATATTTGCATACGTCATGTTTTATGATTATGCGCATTGAGATGTTGTTTTCATGAGATTCTGGATTTAAGAACCGTGGTTATATTTCAATAGAAAGTATGTATTGTTTTAAAAACCCGGTTTCTCTTAATATGATATTTCGAGACGTCCACCATGAGTTTTCTCGGTTCTGAGACTTGTGTTAGAAACTCAATTCGAGGAGCGGTAGGCACCGTCTGTGGATACATGGTGGACCCGGTATGGTACCCCGGGGCAAAAAATGATTTTCGTGGTATAAACGATGAGCCTGGTAGAGAGAGCACTACCTACCGGTGATAGTATTTGGACTCGTCGGTTATCCGGAGGATACCAACCTGAGTCATGAGATGGATATGAGGGCCGTTCAGAGTATGGGCGCCTGAGATGAGATAGATATGAGGGCCGATCTGAGGATGCGGCGCCTGAGGTATGAGGATTTACGTGTCGATGCTGGACACGGGTTTTTCATGATGTTTCGAGTGTTGGTGTTGGACACTCAGTTTTCATGATATAGTTTGTGTCGTTGATAGACATACGTAGTTGATATCCTCATACATACAAATATACGTTTTCATGATATGGTTTGTGTCGTTGATAGACACACGTAGTTGATATCCTCATACATACAGACATACGTTTTCATGATATGGTTTGTGTCGGTGATAGACACACGTAGTTGATATCCTCATATATACAGATATATGTTTTCATGATATGGTTTGTGTCATTGATGGACACGTGGATGATATCCGTATGCATACAGGCATTGATTATATAATTGGCATATATGCAGATACGGTCACCCTAGATATCACAGTATTACCTACATGATATAGTTGACCTAGGAATTGTTGGTTTATTCGATTTCTACCTGCTGATGTTTTCTACTCACGAGTTGGCAACTCACCCCCGTTGTGCCACAGTTCTTGCAGGTTTGACCGCGTGGATCAGTAGCCGTATCGCTGGCACACAGCTTGCTTTCGGGTGGTTTGCTTTGGCAGGTGGGACGTATTGTTTCGTGCCCACTCTTGTATTATTATTCCTGTTGTATCTAGTCAACTCCATCAATCAAGAACTAGTATTTGTGTAAGTAGTAAGACTTAGCAAGACTTGTGGTTGCGAGACTTAGAGCGAGGGGTTATATGTTCGCTTGGTGGGTTTGATGTCTTGATTTACATTATCTTTTTGTGTTGATCTTCACCGTTGGGCGTCGTATATATATATATATATATATATATATATATATATATATATATTTCTGTCTTGCGTGGTTGTGATTCCGCCGATTAGCGAAGAGCTAGCTCCCGCTTGGGGATGCCTTTTATATTATCATGTATATGTGGTTTTGGATCAAAATATACAAGGGAGGTGCTGCCCAAATTTTTAAAAGAAAAAACATGATTTTCAACTAATATAATCCACTTGCATTTTCATGTTCCATTATCAATGCATTTAAAAAGCTTTTGATTTCATCATACCATTATTTCAAAACTTCACCTCTTTTATTTTTCTTAAAAAGGTTTAGATTTCTGGGTTTCGGCTTACTTAATTTACGTTGCGTCTTTAGACATTACGTAATTTAATTGCCGGTCATAAACTAAATTTCGGATCGTGACATGCTCTTCTTCTTTACAACTGCCTCATAGCGTCGGACAGCCTTCGAAGCAAGCTCATGGGTTGGGAATTCCCCTGTAGTGAGTGCAGCTTGGATTTCAGGGTCCAAGCCTTGCTGAAATCGTCATGCACGGATCTCAGCAGTGGGAATAAGGTATGCAGCGAACTTGTTACGACCTTGTGTTAGCAGTGTTGTGAGTAAGATCAAAAAATTGAATTTGAGACTATATCTTACCTGCTGAGCACGGTAAACTCGGCATCATATTCATCCACAGATTTGACCCACAACGAGCCTTGTTGTAAATAGATGAATTGCTGCTCCATGTCAAAGCGGGCAATCTTTGCGAAGTACTTGGTATAGAAGAGGTCTTGGAATGTTCTCCATTCTATCGGTTGCGCGAGACAGCTCTCTTCAGCCTTCCACCAAACTCTGGCGTTATCGGTCAGTTGCAACTTAGCAACTCTCACCCAGGCTATATCTGGTACTTGAGCTGCTACCAGGTTATCCCCGATCGCTTGAGCCAACTCTTCTGCCTCAAGCAGACTCTCTTTACCCGAGAAGTTTGGAGGGTATTTTTCGTCACCCCATTGAGATGGGAACATGCGCGCGCTTGTCAGGCGCATTACAGATTTCCCCTGCCTAGGGTAGGCTAGGGTTTATTGATTGTGGAGATCCGAATCTCCGGCAGCCGCAGACTAAGCTGCTGTTAATTACCCCTCGCCTTTGGAGCGAGAGAACCTCCGATTGACGGGTCAAGCAGGTCATGCAAACTCAATGTACAGTATTGTGTTTTGAATGGGTTTTGGATATCTCGGGAGCCCTGTGGAGTTTTTATGGGGGCCCCGCTACCCGGATAGTGGGATGGGGGTCAAGGGGGCTAGCAGCCCCCTTGCGGGGCAGCGTCCCGTTAGAAATTTTTTTCTAACAGGGACAATGTTGTGGAGTGTGTGTGTGTGTATAAAGGGGAAAAAGCGTCCAAAGGACGCGTGGGGGCCAACGCCTCACGTGCATGGCACGCAGACGCTGGGCGCCTCACGTGCTTGGCACGTGGGCGCTAGTGCTTTGGGCGCTGGGCTCCCCATACGTTTGGCACGTGGGCGCGAGCGCTCTGGGCGCTGGGCGTCAACAGAAAAGGGGATTTTGTCCCTGCACTGGAGCTGTGCTCCCGATTTGACCTCTAGAGTTAAACTCCTAAAAAGAGATTAATTTATGGAGTTGAACTCCAACAAATCTTGAATGGAGTTAAACTCCAAAAAAAATTTAGAAATAATCAAAGGGGGTTGCTTTGTTTCTCTCCTTTGGCCCTGGATCTTCCCAAGATGGAATTTCTGGAGATGGGTCTCCTTCTTCTTCCTGTCGGTTGGCCGGATCTTAGAGAAAGAGGGTGGGATTTAAAAATCTTCCCTTTTTGAGATCTAATGGAAGATCTGAGCTCTCCTTTGTGGGTTTTGTGGTGAAAAACTATTTAGTTTTGGAAAAGGAAGAGTAAAACTCTTGATTTAATTCAAAAGAAAGGAGAAGGTTTAGAACCATGAGGAATGAGAAAGAGGCACAAAAACCCTAGAGTTTTTAGAGAATGAAAAGTGTCTTTATTCATCATCATATTGCCTTATATAGGCTTACACATTTACACATAGCCCTTTGGGCTTTAAAAAATGGCATTTTGCCTATCTCATGCCGCATGTGCTCATTTCTTTTGCACATAAGCCATGGGCTTTACAAAAATTTGGATTTATGCCCGTTTTGCTTACATTCATGCATAAAAATTACATCAAAATTATTTATTACATGAATTTTATTTTGGCATGGAGGGGGGCCGGCCACTTCATGTTCGGACTCGACTTGGGAATGGGCCCACTTGATCTGAGCTTAGGCCCACTTGGCTTGGGGTTGACCTTGACTTTGACTTGGTCAATCGGGGTGCAATTTTCGACCCCAACAAAGTGCCCCCCATCAATAAATGCACACCACATATGTAGGTCGTGTGCATAAAATTGTTGGATCTTCGATCGCGTAGAGGCAACTTGCTTTGGTTCCCGCTTTTTAAAAGCTGGCACTGCCCTTTTTATGACATGGACGGTCGACGCTTGATGCGTCGCCGAGACGGAGTGTCCATGGTAGACTTTTCCCTGGCCCGGAGCGATTTGGTTCCCGATTTGTGGGAAGCCTGCAATGCCCTTTTTACGACATGGACAGTCGACGCTTGACGCGACTCCGAGACGGAGTGTCCGTGGTAGACTTTTCCCTGGCCCGGAGCGATTTGGTTCCCGATTTATGGGAAGCCTACACTACCCTTTTTACAACATGGACGGTCGATGCTTGACGTGTCTCCGAGACGGAGTGTCCGTGGTAGACTTATCCCTGGCCCGGAACGATTTGGTTCCCGATTTGTGGGAAGCCTGCACTGCCCTTTTTACGATATGGATGGATGACGCTTGACGCGTCTCCGAGATGGAGTGTCCATGGTAGACTTTTCTCTGGCCCGGAGCGATTTGGTTCCCAATTTGTGGGAAGCCTGCACTGCCCTTTTTACGACATGGACGGTCGACGCTTGACGCATCTCCAAGACGGAGTGTCCGTGGTGGACTTTTCCCTGGCACGGAGCGATTTGGTTCCCGATTTGTGGGAAGCCTGCACTGCCCTTTTTACGACATGGACGGTCGACGCTTGACGCGTCTCCGAGACGGAGTGTCCGTGGTGTACTTTTCCCTGGCCCGGAGCGATTTGGTTCCCGGTTTGTGGGAAGCCTGTACTGCCCTTTTTACGACATGGACGGTCGACGCTTGACGCGTCTCCGAGCCCTTTTTATGACATGGACGGTCGACGCTTGACGCGTCTCCGAGACGGAGTGTCCGTGGTAGACTTTTCTCTGGCCCGGAGCGATTTGGTTCCCGATTTGTGGGAAGCCTGCACTGCCCTTTTTACGACATGGACGGTCGACGCTTGACGCGTCTCCGAGATGGAGTGTCCGTGGTAGACTTTTCCCTGGCCCGGAGCAATTTGGTTCCCGATTTGTGGGAAGCCTGCACTGCCCTTTTTACGACATGGACGGTCGACGTGCCCCTGGCATGGAGTGTCGCTGGTCGACGTTTTCCCAAGGCGGAGTGTCTGCTGTTTGACGCAGAGGTCGATTTGGAATTGGTTTGTTTGATTTGTGTTGACATCAGCATTGCTACACTGGAATATGGTACCAGGAGCGAATCATCATTTGACTTTGAGAGGATTTGGGGATTGGTTTTTTTTTTGTTGGCATCTGCATTGCTGCACTGGAATAATGTCAGGAGCAATTCATCATTTGGCTTTCCCTGTTGGGGAGCGATGGCTTAGGAGACAGGTTTAGATCCCTATCATCTAAGGCTTTTCAATTTTATGAGCTGTAAGGGTCCCATAAAAGCATTTCTCCCTACGAGTCGAAAGGACCCCGCAGGTGTATTTTCTCCTTAGGAATCATGAGGACTCCCAAGTGTGTTTTTCGTTTGTGAGTCGTAAGGATCCCACGAAGGTTTGTTCTCCTTGTGTATCGTGAGGACACATGAGTAGGTCTTTCCTAATGGGGCATAATTCCAAGGGCGGAGACCGGCCGCGTGACTGGTGGTTGCTGTGGGGCATGAGTATGATGAGAATTATTTGAGCCCATGGATTGTATACGATAGTCAACTTGGGGACCAACCGTAGGGCTGGAAGAATTTTGGGAAATTGGATTTTGGTTGGCGTCTGCATCGCTGCACTGGAATTTGGTATCAGGAGCGGCTCATCATTCGCCGTTGGGACATTCAGAATTTGGTTGGCGTCTGCATCGCTGCACTGGAATATGGTACCAGGAGCGACTCATCATTCTCCGTTGGGGATTTGAGTTTGGAATTTGGTCGGCCTCTGCATCGCTGCACTGGAATATGGTACCAGGAGCAACTCATTATTCGCCACTTTTTTTTACCGCGATTGCTCTATCATTTCAGCTTTTCTTATCGAGAAGGTCGCGATTGACCTATCATTTCGGCTTTTTATTCGCGGTTGCCCCATCATTTCGGCTTTATTTTCTTATTTATTTTACTCGCTGATTTTTATTGCGAGTTGCCGCATCATTTCGGCTATATTTTCATTTTTATTTTTACTCGCTGATTTTTATTGCGAGTTGCCCCATCATTTCGGCTTTTTATTTATTTATTTTTTTAATCTTTTTTGTTTAATTTACATATTTTTACATCCCCAGTTTAACGACTTAAAGGTCGATTGTTCCCAATTTAACGACGTGGTAGTCGTTTATTCCCAGTTTAAAGACTTGGTGGTCTTTCGTTCCCAGTTTAACGACGTGGTGGTCAACTGTTTCTAGTTTAACGACGTGGTGGTCAATTGTTTCCAGTTTAACGACTTAGAGGTCATCTGTTTCCAGTTTAATAATGTGGTGGTCATCTATTTCCAGTTTAACGACTTAGGGGTCATATGTTTCCAGTTTAACGACTTAGAGGTCCACTGTTTCCAGTTTAACAACTTAGTGGTCATCTGACGGGGAGCTTCGAGAAGATATCCGATTGAGCAGTTGTCAAGGGAACCGCTGGAGCTTGCCCGAGATGCCTTATTACTTTGTCGGTGTTGATGGCCTTGCCCCCAGCTGGGGCCAATGAAAGTCGTTCAAATACCGACTTGCGT
This sequence comes from Agapanthus africanus, assembly GCA_030015575.1. Lineage (NCBI taxonomy): Eukaryota > Viridiplantae > Streptophyta > Magnoliopsida > Asparagales > Amaryllidaceae > Agapanthus > Agapanthus africanus. The sequence goes on along the minus strand of JASDDO010000012.1, from coordinate 519,083,182 downwards.
TCGAAGATTGCAGTCGAAAGGCATTAACCTGCACAAAGAAGCATGATTTCAGTACAGGCAATCAATGTATATGTTGATTGAGTTCGCTTGGAGATTTAACCCGAAATATGGGAGGAGAGATTAGTCCCACCGGACGTGCCAGAATATGTAGGGTGTTTTTCGTCACCCCATTGAGATGGGAACATGCGCGCGCATGTCAGGCGCATTACAGATTCCCCCTACCTAAGGTAGGCTGGGTTTTATTGATTGTAGGGATCCGAATCTCCGAGAGCCGCGGACTAAGCTGCCGTTAATTACCCCTCGTCTTTGGAGCGAGAGAACCTCCGATTGACGGGTCAAACAGGTCATGCGAACTCAATGTGCAGTGTTGTGTTTTGAAGGGGTTTTGGATATACCGGGGGGCCCGCGGAGTTTTTACGGGGGTCCCGCTTCCCGGATAGCGGGCCGGGAGTCAAGGGGGCTAGCAACCCCCTTATAGGGTGGAAGGCAGCGCCCCGTTAGAAATTTTTTTTCTAACATGGACAATGTCGGTGAGTGTGTGTATCTATATATATACATATATACATATATATTAAAAAGGGGAAAAGCATCCAAAGGATGCGTGGGGGCCATCGCCTTACGTGCATGGCACGTGGGGGCCAGCGCATCACGTGCATGGCACGTGGGGGCCAGCGCCTCACGTGCATGGCACGCAGGCGTTGTGCGCTGGCGCCTCACGCGCTTGGCATGTGGGCGCTAGCGCTCTGGGCGCTGGACGCCCCACGCGCTTGGCATATGGATGCTAGCGCTCTGGGCGCTGAGCGTCAACAGAAAATGGGACTTTGTCCCTGCACTGGGAGCTGTGCTCCCGATTTGACCTCTGGAGTTGAACTCCTAAAAAGAGATTAATTTATGGAGTTGAACTCCAGTAGATCTTGAATAGAGTTAAACTCCTAACAAAAATTTAGAAATGATCAAAGGGGGCTGCTTTGTTTCTCCCCTTTGGCCCTGGATCTTCCCGAGATGGGATTTCTGGAGATGGGTCTCCTTCTTCTTCCTGTCGGTTAGCCGGATCTTAGAGAAAGGGGATGAGATTTAAAAATCTTCTCTTTTTGAGATCTAATGGAAGATCTGAGCTCCCCTTTATGGATTTTATGGTGAAAACTATTTAGTTTTGGAAAAGAAAAAGTAAAATTCTTGATTTAATTCAAAAGAAAGGAGAAGATTTAGAACCTTGAGGAAGGAGAAGGGGGACAAAAACCTAGAGTTTTTAAAGAATGAAAAATGTCTCTTTATTCATCATCATGTTGCATTATATAGGCTTACACATTTACACATAGCCCCTTGGGCTTTAGAAAATGGCATTTTGCCCATCTCGTGGCTCATGTGTGTAGGGTGTTTTTAGTCACCCCATTGAGATGGGAATACACGTACGCTTGTCAGGCGTACTACAGATTCCCCCTGCCTAGGGTAGGCCGGGGTTTAATGATTGTGGGGATCCGAATCTCCGGCAGCCGCGGACTAAGCTGCCGTTAATTACCCCTCGCCTTTGAGGCGAGGGAACCTCCGATTCACGGGTTAAACCGGTCATGCGAACTCAATGTGCGGTGTACGTGTGTTGTGTTTTGAAAGGGGGGTTTTGGATATATCGGGAGCCACGCAGAGTTTTTACGGGGGTCTCACTACCCGGATAGCGGGCTGGGGGTCAAGGGGGCTAGCAGCCCCCTTGCGGGGTGCGGGGCAGCGCCCCGTTAGAAATTTTTTTCTAACAGGGACAGTGTCGTGGGGTACATGTGTGTGTGAATTTGTATACATATGTATATATATAAAAAAAAGGGGGAAAAGACATCCAAAGGATGCGTGGGGCCAGCGCCTGGGCGCTTGAGCGCAAGCGCGCCACGTGTCGGCACGTGGGCGCTTTGCGCTCAAGCGCAGAGCGCTGGAGCGCAACGCGCCACGTGTCGGCACGAGGGCGCTTTGCGCTTGGACGCAAGCGCGCCACGTGTCGGCATGTGGGCGACTTGCGCTCGAGCGCTTGCGCTGGAGCGCAAGCGCGCCACGTGTCGGCACCGGGGTGACTTGCGCTCGAGCGCTTGAGCGCCACGTGTCGGCACGAGGGCAACTTGCGCTCGAGCGCTTGCGCTGGAGCGAAAGAGCGCTACGTGTCGGCACCGGGGTGACTTGCGCTCGGGCGCAAGAGCGCCACGTGTCAGCATGAGGGCGACTTGCGCTCGAACGCTTGCGCTTGAGTGCAAGCGCGCCACGTGTCGGCACGTGGGCGCTTTGCGCTCGAGCGCGAGCGCTTGAGCGCGAGCACGCCACGTGTCAGCACGTGGGCGCTCTGCGCTTGAGCGCCGGCGAGAAAAAGAGGCTTTTAGCCTGAAAAGATTTCTCTGAAGAGAAATCAGAGAGGAGTTGGACTCCTGAGTGTGTTTTTGGGGTTAATGGAAGGGGTTCTTCTTCTTCCTCCTCTGTTAGCTGGATCTTGAAGATCAAGAGATGTGAGATCTCAAAATCTCTCCTTTTTGAGATCTGATGACAGATCCAAGTTCCCCTTTGTGGGTTTGGTGGTGAAAAACTATTTTGTTTTTTGAAAAGGAAGAGTAAAACTCTTGATTTAATTCAAAAGAAAGAAGAAGGTTTGAGACCTTCAGAAAAGGGAAAGAGATACAAACCCTAGGGTTTTTTTTGTGAGAATGAAAAGTTGTCGTTTTTATTCATCATCATGTTGCCTTTTATAGGCTTACATATTTACATATAGCCCCTTGGGCTTTGCAAAATGGCATTTTGGCTATCCCATGGCTCATGTGCCATTTCATTTTTGCACATAAGCCATGGGCTTACAAAATATTGGCTTTATGCCGATTTTGTTTACATTCATGCATAAACAATTACATAAAAATTATTTATTACATGATTTTGTTGTCGGCACGGGGAGGCTGGCCGCGGGCTCGACTTGGGCATGGGCCCACTTGACCTGGGCTTGGGCCCACCTGGCTTGGAGTTGACTCTGATTTTGACTTGGTCAACCGGGGTGTAAATTTTTACCCCAACAAATTGCCCCCCATCAATAAATGCACACCACATATGTGGGTCGTGTGCATGAAATTGATGGATCTCCTTTCATGTGGAGGCGACTTGCTTTGGTTCCCACTTTTTGGGCTGCACTGCCCTTTTTACGACATGGACGGTCGACGCTTGACGCGTCTCCGAGACGGAGTGTCCTTGGTAGACGTTTCCCTGGCCCGGAGCGATCTGGTTCCTTGTTTTTAAGAAGCCTGCACTGCCCTTTTTGCGACATGGACGGTCGACGCTTGACGCGTCTCCGAGACGGAGTGTCTGTGGTAGACGTTTCCCTGGCCCGGAGCGATCTGGTTCCTTGTTTTTAGGAAGCCTGCACTGCCCTTTTTGCGACATGGACGGTCGACGCTTGACGCGTCTCCGAGACGGAGTGTCCGTGGTAGACGTTTCCCTGGCCCGGAGCAATCTGGTTCCTGCTTTGTAGGAAGCCTGCACTGCCCTTTTTGCGACATGGACGGTCGACGCTCTGTTACGAAGCGATTTGGGTTCCCAATTTGCGGGAGCCTGCACTGTCCTTTTTACGACATAGACGGTCGACGCTCTGTTATGGAGCGATTTGGGTTCCCAATTTGCGGGAGCCTGCACTGCCCTTTTTGCGACATAGACGGTCGACGCTCCGTTACGGAGCGATTTCGGTTCCCAATTTGCGGGAGCCTGCACTGCCCTTTTTGCGACATAGACGGTCGACGCTCCGTTACGGAGCGATTTGGGTTCCCAATTTGCGGGAGCCTGCACTGCCCTTTTTGCGACATAGACGGTCGACGCTCCGTTACGGAGCGATTTGGGTTCCCAATTTGCGGGAGCCTGCACTGCCCTTTTTGCGACATAGACGGTCGACGCTCTGATCCGAAGCGATTTGGTAGACGTGTCCCCTGCACGGAGTGTCGCTGGTCGACGTTTCCCCGAGGCGGAGTGTCTGTTGTCGATGTGCCCCCGGCACGGAGTGTCTGCTTGACGTTTCCCCGAGCCGGAGTATCGGCCGGTTGACGTTTCCCTGATACGGGGTGTCTGTGTTGGACGTTTTCCCCGAGACGGAGTGCCTGTGGTAGGACGTATCCCCGAGACGGAGTGCCTGTTGTAGGACGTATCCCCGAGACGGAGTGCCTGTCGTAGGACGTATCCCCGAGACGGAGTGCCTGTCGTAGGACGTTTCCCCGAGACGGAGTGCCTGTTGTAGGACGTATCCCCGAGACGGAGTGCCTGTTGTAGGACGTTTCCCCGAGACGGAGTGCCTGTTGTAGGACGTTTCCCCGAGACGGAGTGCCTGTGGTAGGACGTATCCCCGAGACGGAGTGCCTGTTGTAGGACGTATCCCCGAGATGGAGTGCCTGTTGTAGGACGTATCCCCGAGACGGAGCGTCTGTGGTAGGACGTATCCCCGAGACGGAGTGCCTGTTGTAGGACGTATCCCCGAGACGGAGTGCCTATTGTAGGACGTTTCCCCGATACGGAGTGTCTGTTGTCTGACGCAGAGGTCGTTGTTGGAATTGGTTGGATTGATTTGTTTGATTTGAGTTGACATCAGCATCGTTATACCGGAATATGGTGCCAGGAGCGAATCATCATTTGTCCTTGAGAGGATTTGGGAATTGGTTTTTTTTTTGTTTGGCATTTGCATTGCTGCACTGGAATAATGCCAAGAGCAACTCATCATGTGCCCCGAGAGGATTTGGGAATTGGTGGCTTAGGAGACAGGTTTAGATCCCTGTCACCTAAGGCTTTTCCATTTTGTGAGCCGTAAGAGTCTCACAAAGCATTTTCTCCCTACGGGTCGTAAGGATCCCGTAGGTGTATTTTCTCCTTAGGAGTCGTGGGGACTCCTAAGTGTGTTGCTCCTTTGTGAATCGTAGGGATCTCACGAGGGAATTTTCTCCTCACGAAGTCGAGAGGACTTTGCGAGTGCATTTCTTTTCTTCTTTTTCTTTTCTCTTTTTTTTTACGAGTTTGCGCCCTTTCGGGTTTTCACAAACTCGCCGGCAGTCCTGCTGTTTTTTACTCACGGAGCTTTTTCGGGTTTTCATCCGTGCCCATTTTGCTTGTGGACATACCTCTTTTTTTATTTTTATTTTATTATTATTTTTTTTTGGAGAGATTGAGATTGTTTTACGCCCGTGGATTGTATACGGTTTTGCAGGATGTATGATCCAGACCGTAGGGCCAAAAACATTTTGGGTCTTTGTTGGCGTCTGCATCGCTGCACTGGAATGTGGTATCAGGAGCGACTCATCATTCGCCGTTGGGATTTGAATTTGGAATTTGGCTGGCGTCTGCATCGCTGCACTGGAACATGGTACCAGGAGCGACTCATCATTCGCCACTTTGGGGTTAGGGAGCAATGGCTTAGGAGACAGGTTTAGATCCCTATCACCTAAGGCTTTTCAATTTTATGGGCCGTGAGGGTCCCATAAAAGCATTTTCTCCCTGCGAGTCGTAAGGATCTCGCAGGTGTATTTTCTCCTCAGGAGTCTTGGGGACTCCTAAGTGTGTTTTTCCTTCGTGAGTCGTAAGGATCCCACAAAGGTTTGTTCTCCTCATGTATCGTGAGTACACATGAGTGGGTCTTCTCAATGGAGCATAATCCCGAAGGCGGAGACCAGCCGCGTAACTGGTGATTACGGTGGGGCATGAGGGTGATGAGAATTATTTGAGCCCGTGAATTGTATACGGTAATCAATTTGGGGACTAGCCGTAGGGCTGGAAGAATTTTGGGAAATTGGATTTTGGTTGGCGTCTGCATCGCTGCACTGGAATATGGTACCAGGAGCGACTCATCATTCGCCGTTTTTTTTTGTTTTTGCATTTTTTTGTTTTACCGCGATTGCTCTATCATTTCAGCTTTTCTTATCGCGAAGGTCGCGATTGCCCCATCATTTCGGCTTTTATTCGCGGTTGCCCCATCATTTCGGCTTTATTTTCATCTTTATTTTACTCGCTGATTTTTATTGCGAGTTGCCCCATCATTTCGGCTTTTCTTTATTTTCCTTTTATTTACACATTTTCTTGTTTATTTACATTTTTTTTTACATTCCCAGTTTAACGACTTAGAGGTCGATCGTTCCCAGTTTAATGACGTGGTGGTCGACGGTTCCCAGAGAAAGGTGGGTGTTTGAGAGAATCAGGTCCCTGATGGACTTCGGTCCCCGTGTGTATGAAATTGGCGGTCGCAGCTTGATTGTTAGTTAACACGCCAAGGGACAATGATATTTCTCCCGCCTTGTATTGTTTCTCGACCCAATCCTTGAAGATGCAACAGTCTTCAATAGTGTGCCCCAGCACTCGGTGGTATGGGCAAAAGTTGGGATGATCAGTCTTGTTCGCTTCACTTAGCCTTCTCGGTTCCGGTAGCCGCAGGCCATTCTTCAAAGCATTTTTAAAAATTTTGTGGACCTTGTCCCTTCGGAATGAGTAGACCTTATTTCTCCTTTCCTCCAAAGTTGGCCCTCGAGACTGGTCAGTTTTTGCTCCGCCCGTTCTCTGCTTATTTGGAGAATCGGTGATGTTAGAACTTCCGCCTTTTCGGTTGTCGTCCCTCCAAGGTTTCGGTCTATTTGTGAACTGAAGATCCTGAGCGGACTCGGGCTTTGAGCGTTCCAACGTTTGGACCTTTTTGGTCAGCTCTTGGAATGTTTTGAGACCCGCGGTACATAGAAACGGGGCCATCCAGTTGTTGAGATTTCCGACAAGGAGACTGACAGATTGGTCCTGCTCTATCGGCGGTTCGCATTTGACGGAGAGATTACGCCATCGGGTTATAAAATCCGTGCTGCTTTCGTCGCTCTTGGGCTTGGTCCTTACGAGCTCGGCAATGGTAATCTTATCGCTGACGCTCATGAACCTCTGCCGAAACAGAGACTCCATTTGGACAAAAGTTGTGACGGAGCCATCCGGTATGCTCGAGTACCAGTCGAAACCAACATCGGTCAGGCTATTAACGAACTGGCGGAGGAGAAGCGCATCATTGCCCCCAGTATTCCCGCATGAGGCTTTGAAGTGGGTGATATGCTGATTCGCGTTTCCCGTCCCATCGAATCTTCCGAATTTGGGGATGACATAGCCGCTAGGGAATTCCACCAGATCATACTGAGCAGGATATGGTCTCTCACTACTGCTGATGTCTTTTTGCTCTTCGGCTTCGGCTACCAATGTTTTGACTTTGCTGGCAACCAAATCCATGATTTGATCTTGAGTTAGCGGGCTACTGTCATCGGTAGCCAAGACATTTCCCGAGATAGGATGCGACTGATTTTCATGCGGTCCGCCCACTTTTGGATTTGAGGGAACGGGTGTCGGCTGTTTTTGGGCACCGTTTCCCGGTTCATGAGAGCCCTGCGCCTGATTGGGCGGCTGAGAGGCAAGTTGGGCCGTGAGCTGTAGGACGACATTTGTCAAGTCGTCAATTTTTGAGTAGAGCTTGGCCATCTCCTTGTCCTTGTTTCTAAGCTGCTTTCGGAGCTCTTGAAGCAGCTCTTGCTCCGCAGTCCTGGGGCGGAAAGTCGGCTCTTCTTCGCTTTCCGAGCCTGACTCCTCATGGACCGAAAGGTCTTTCTGCCTGTCATCCTCATCGAGAGGGTCTTCACCATCCAGCAGAGGCGGCTGTTCTTGGGAAGCGGCCACCACATTCAAGCCAGATTGGATTTGAGATGTAGCAGCCCCGTTCTTGCTCTTGCTGCGCGTGCCCACCATGTAGACAGTGTGGACCTCATATCCAGTCGTCTCTTTCTCATTGGCAGGGTGCTTAGAGAAAGCACCCGATCGAGCAGTTGTTGAGGGTACCGTTGGAGCTTGCTCGAAACGTGTCGTAGCTTTGTTGGTGTTGATGGCCTTGCCCCCAGCTGGGGCCAAGGAAAGCCGTTCAGACACCGACTTGCGTTTGGGTTGGGGCGCCCTTGAGATCACTACATTTGGTCTCCTGCCTTTCGAGACCGGTTTGCCTGCCACCGGGGATTGAGGAGCTGGGATGGCACCAACAGGCATGAACATAATAGAGCCGAATGGTAGCAGCGGCTCTTCCCATTGTCGCCCGAGACTGGCCGGGAGGACCGTCCTGGAGTCTATCTTCATTGTGTAGGAGACGGGGGCTGAGTTCATCATCGAAGATATCGTCGGAAGGCGATTGCTTGAAAATCTGCATGAAAAAGCATTATTTTTAGTATAAATACAGGTATGTAAATTAATTGAGTTCGCATGAACGCTTAACCCGAAATATGGGAGGAGAGATGGGTCCCACCGGGCGTGCCAGAATCTGTAGGGTGTTTTTAGTCACCCCATTGAGATGGGAATACGCGTACGCTTGTCAGGCGTACTACAGATTCCCCCTGCCTAGGGTAGGCCGGGGTTTAATGATTGTGGGGATCCGAATCTCCGGCAGCCGCGGACTAAGCTGCCGTTAATTACCCCTCGCCTTTGAGGCGAGGGAACCTCCGATTCACGGGTTAAACCGGTCAAGCGAACTCAATGTGCGGTGTACGTGTGTTGTGTTTTGAAAGGGGGGTTTTGGATATATCGGGAGCCACGCAGAGTTTTTACGGGGGTCTCACTACCCGGATAGCGGGCTGGGGGTCAAGGGGGCTAGCAGCCCCCTTGCGGGGTGCGGGGCAGCGCCCCGTTAGAAATTTTTTTCTAACAGGGACAGTGTCGTGGGGTACATGTGTGTGTAAATTTTTATACATATGTATATATATAAAAAAGAGGGGAAAAGACATCCAAAGGATGCGTGGGGCCAGCGCCTGGGCGCTTGAGCGCAAGCGCGCCACGTGTCGGCACGTGGGCGCTTTGCGCTCAAGCGCAGAGCGCTGGAGCGCAACGCGCCACGTGTCGGCACGAGGACGCTTTGCGCTTGGACGCTGAGCGCTTGGGCGCAAGCGCGCCACGTGTCGGCATGTGGGCGACTTGCGCTGGAGCGCTTGCGCTGGAGCGCAAGCGCGCCACGTGTCGGCACCGGGGTGACTTGCGCTCGAGCGCAAGAGCGCCACGTGTCGGCACGAGGGCAACTTGTGCGCGAGCGCTTGCGCTGGAGCGCAAGCGCGCTACGTGTCGGCACCGGGGTGACTTGCGCTCGAGCGCTTGCGCTCGGGCGCAAGAGCACCACGTGTCGGCATGAGGGCGACTTGCGCTCGAACGCTTGCGCTTGAGCGCAAGCGCGCCACGTGTCGGCACGTGGGCGCTTTGCGCTCGAGCGCGTGCGCTTGAGCGCAAGCGCGCCACGTGCGCTCGAGCGCGTGCGCTTGAGCGCAAGCGCGCCACGTGTCAGCACGTGGGCGCTCTGCGCTTGAGCGCCGGCGAGAAAAAGAGGCTTTTAGCCTGAAAAGATTTCTCTGAAGAGAAATCAGAGAGGAGTTGGACTCCTGAGTGTGTTTTTGGGGTTAATGGAACGGGTTCTTCTTCTTCCTCCTCTGTTAGCTGGATCTTGAAGATCAAGAGATGTGAGATCTCAAAATCTCTCCTTTTTGAGATCTGATGACAGATCCAAGTTCCCCTTTGTGGGTTTGGTGGTGAAAAACTATTTTGTTTTTTGAAAAGGAAGAGTAAAACTCTTGATTTAATTCAAAAGAAAGAAGAAGGTTTGAGACCTTCAGAAAAGGGAAAGAGATACAAACCCTAGGTTTTTTTTTGTGAGAATGAAAAGTTGTCTTTTTTATTCATCATCATGTTGCCTTTTATAGGCTTACATATTTACATATAGCCCCTTGGGCTTTGCAAAATGGCATTTTGGCCATCCCATGGCTCATGTGCCATTTCATTTTTGCACATAAGCCATGGGCTTACAAAATATTGGCTTTATGTCGATTTTGTTTACATTCATGCATAAACAATTACATAAAAATTATTTATTACATGATTTTGTTGTCGGCACGGGGAGGCTGGCCGCGGGCTCGACTTGGGCATGGGCCCGCTTGACCTGGGCTTGGGCCCACCTGGCTTGGGGTTGACTCTGATTTTGACTTGGTCAACCGGGGTGTAAACAATGTGCTCATTTCTTTTGCACATAATCCATGGGCTTTACAAAAATTTGGCTTTATGCCCATTTTGCTTAGATTCATGCATAAAAATTATATCAAAATTATTTATTACATGATTTTTATTTTGGCATGGAGAGGGGCCGGCCGCTTCATGTCCGGACTCGACTTGGGCATGGGCCCACTTGATCTGGGCTTGGACCCACCTGGCTTGGGGTTGACCTTGACTTTGACTTGCTGAACCGGGGTGCAATTTTCGACCCCAACAAAGTTCTTTAGGTGCAGAGCCCGAAACTGCTTAACTCCGGGTGCTTCGGTTTCGGGGCGGTTCATCACGAAAGCAGTCTGGTTCTGCTGACCCTCTAATAGACTCTTGATAGCCTCAAGCAGTATCGTTTGCTCATTGATAGGAGCTGCAACGGTAGGTGGTGGTGGTGGTGGTGGTGGTGGAGTATTGCCGTTGACGTTTGTGCTGGTGTTGTTCGGAGATTCCATCACCTTGATATAAAAGATAGGTTAGAATAGATTCAAGGAATTTGAAATGCAAGGAATATAAATGTTTGTTGAATTCATTAATTCTTTTGGTATATTGTTTACAACTTCATGCAGAACTGACCTGCATACCACCAATAAAAACCTGTCACACCCCGCTTCCCAGTAGACGGAAACGGTGACGTGGTAAGCCCGCGGCATATTTATCCATAGAACATTATTCTCTAAATAAATATACTAGGCGTATTGAAATAATAATACACAATGAAAGAATGAATGGAGACTGTAAAATTTTTCAACAAACATTTGTATTTACATTCAACTTCCAATATTTACAAGTACATGAGTTTATGCTGGAAAATAAATACAATAAGGAAAATGCCTAAACAAGTGGCATCTATAAGCTGAATAAAAGTGAAGCTAGGCTAATCATGTGGAGCAATCCGATTGAAGTCCTCCTCCGTGGCCTCCACTTCCTCCGTCTCGACCGTATCTGACGAACATTCCAAGAGAAGAAAAGTAGGTGGAATGCCCATCAGCGAACTTGCGCTCGGCAAGTCCCAAAGATAAGTAAGAGTAAAGAAAATGACAAGTGTAGAATATATATGAGAGTAAGAGTATATGTTCATGGGTAAGTATATACCATAGGTCTCTATATAGTCACTATATTAACATTAAGTTCCAAGTGTGAATGTCAATACAGCCATAGAAGTATTCACGAGCTCAAGAGTGGGGCCCCAGGAGCAAGGAAACACAGGACCATTTCATGTGTTAGTATTGAAGCTCTAGGCTGTGGATGAGTCAACCCGACTGATATTCGAGTAAAATAAAAAAGAGGTTAATACGGGACTCCTGAAACTCCGTTGGATTCACACAAGAAACTATCCCAAACACTCTGAGTATAATATATTATAACTGTTTAATATACTTAATTGATTCGATTGATTGATTAACATGTCTTGATCAAAATCATAAATTGCAAAAGGTGTAGAATGTAGTCGAGTGAGTCGAGTAATATGCGAGTCGTGACAATTGCAATCTTGGTTCAAGTCAAGTTGGATCGAGTAAATTGGATTCGAGTTCATGTTCAGGTTTAGATTCGAGTTGGGTTAGAGTTCGAATTTGTATTCGAGTTCGAGTTCGAATTTAGATTCGAGTTTAGGTCTTTTCATGTGAATTGATGTAAATTGTTAAAAATCTTATGTTCGGGAGAAATCTGCTACTTCTGCACATGGACGGCAGGATTTGTGTTTTTTTCCAAGACAATTACTAGGGCTTAAGATTTGTAAATAAGCAATCACTCACTTTCTCCGGCTCCCTGGGGCTTAAGAAAATTGATACCGCTTAAACCTATATTAATCTAGAGCCCTTAAAATATTGTTTACATATCTCGAGGGGTTTTTATGAAAAATACTTTATATAGTTTAAAAATAAACCTCAATGGTGATTTATAATATTTAGGGTTTTCATGAACATGTATTTTAATTGTTGGGGTGTTTTAGTGATAAAAACTTAGTTTTTAAAAGTTTATGGTATTTATATGAAAAACAAGCTCTTTTGGAAACTTGTTGGTATTTTATTAAAAATTCTAATTTTTCATTTAAAAATAATAATTTCATAATATGTTTTTATTGAAAATGCAAATTCATAGTTTTATATAATTTTCCAAAATTTGATATTTATTTAGAAAAAGTTGTATTTCTTAAAAACCGAATTTTTATTTCTCTTCGAGACTAAATATTGCATGAGGAGTTCTGCATCTCGCTCTACTGTCTTAAGGATGTGCGATAATCCATACCATTGATTATCGGGTCCCCTAACGAGGGTTTAGAGGCGTAATTTCCAAGGATTCCAAAATACCGATTAAAAGAAACCCGTTTTGAAAAGATGTGGTATTTTAATAAAAACTTATTCTCTAAATTAGCCATATATTTATAATACGGTGCTATGCAACCATAGTGTGCGTGTGGGGTAGGTCGTTGCCCCATGAAGTTTTCCTAAAGATAGGTAAACTAGTTATCGGAAAAGGGGTTACTAAAGTTCATGGTATTTTAATAAAAAGTTCGTTATTTGAGTATTGAACATGAATTTTTTTTAAACTAAAAGCTAATGATGTGAATAAGGTTAAGATTAGTTTAGAATGTTAGTTTGATTTAATTTGCTTGTCTCATGCATTACAAATATTAAAAAGAAGATTATATCGGAGATAACTCCACTTTTGTCGATTTGTTTTAAAAAATTGTTTTGAGATGAAAAGGGAGAGAGATGAAGGGACTTACTAGTTTTAAAGCATTAACAAGGATGAGAGGAAGCTTCGAGTGTCGTGGTGTCGTCGGAAAGGTGTCGGTCGATGAGTTTGGCTTGCTGCTCCACTTGGGTGCTTAACTCCACTTGGTAATTAGAGAGTTTGAGAGAATTTTTGCTAGAAATTTCAGAATGGGGGGGAGCTAAGACATGGGGTGGTATTTATAGTGAACAATTAGGGTTTGAGAATTAAAAATGTGGATTAAAAGAATTAAAATGGTGTTAAATGGTGAATTTAAAGGTCGTTGTTTAATTGCAGGAAAATCAAACAGTGCAGGGGAGTTGAGAGGAGTCGAAGGGATAAGTGTGCAAAACACGGAGGCAATTGGGCGCATTGGGACCGTTGGCGGCGGGAAAAAAGCAAAACGGGCGGTCGGATTTGATTAGTATTTCTCGAGATTTGTGCCACGTGTCAAGTTGGGTGTTTACTCCTCTTTGCGCCGGTTTGATTTTTCTAAATTTTTTCGTTTCTCCATGAATCGCACGTGCAACTTTTGGGCTTCCGAAAAATTAAAAAGAAAAGTCTTAAAAAATAAATAGGTCTGATAGGATTCGAACACACAGGCTATGTCACAGCAGTGTACAAGCTTTACCAGTGAGCTACAAGTTATTTCTTGCTTTTATTAAACAAATTTAACTTATAACTCTTACACAGGCTGTAATACCCTTTTCTGTATAATAACAAGAAATTTTTGTACAGGAAGTTCAGAGTCGTTACACCTGGTCTGCCTGCTCACCCTCCCTGGCCAGACGAAGCGAATAGCCAGGGGATGTGGAAATGAGCCCGAATAACGGAAAGCTTGTACAGGCGATTCAACATCGAAAGCGCATCGCGGTTATTTTCGATGCGCACCTTGAGGCCCCTCTTCGCCATCTGACGACCAAGTACAAGGGCGTTGCCACCCCTTGGGGGCGAGGCCGACGCAGAGGAAGAAGAGGAAGAGGAAGAAGAACTTTCTCCGCTATTAGAAGCCGAGAAAGAAGAAGACGACCCACTAGACTCGGCTTCAAAAACTGAAGCCTCATCCCCGACTCAACCCCAACTACGTCAATGGAAACTTCAGAAGAAAACATCTAACCTGATTTAAGAGGAGATTGACCGAAGAAGGATTGAGCTGGAGATCCGACCTAAATGATGGTGCGCAGGGCAATCTTCAGATAACAGAAAACAAATGGAGCAAAGTGTCTTCCAAGGAATGGCCGCCCCTATTTATACACTCAGTATAAACCATACGATGGCCCAAATCCATTCCCGCCACGACGAAGCGTCGCACCCGACGGCCACGAGGACTCCACTTAGCAACCAATCATTGGACGCTTCGTCCTCACGCGGATCCAAACAACAGATACGACCTCTCGCATTTCGCCACCCTACGACGGACACGTAGCATGAAGGCCAACTGACTGAGTGAGAAAAATGATGTCTTCTTTAAGGTGCAATCATTTTGCCAATCCGCTGACGTCGCCAAAGATACGCGCAGAAACTAAGATGTTTCATGAACCGCCACGTGGACCCAAGAATCAGAGGGGTGCAGCAGCTAAGCACACGTCGTCCCCAAAGAACCCCTACAAAGAATCCTCGGTTCTAAGCTGAACGTTGAGGAACCGAACAAACCACTCTCGACCCGACCAATGAATAGGTCGGAACGAGAGTGGGGGGCTAATGATAATGATCGCAAGTGAGAATTCCCCAAATTACGACACGTAGCAGGTAACGTATCGTCCACGTAAGCCCGCTAAATTCCTGAGGGCTATGAAGCTGGAATAAATATAGTGCATTGGGGACATTCATCGGCGCCTCGCCTCCGAGGCTGCACCAGACCTTTAAAGAAGACCTTCTCGGAGTATCTTCCCCTTTCGGCTGACAGCCAGCTAATAGCTCTTCTCCGAGCCATCCTATAGCTGAGACTCCTCAGCTCACCTGCTCGTCTCCGAGCTAGCATATATCCTAGATTCCTCGACACCCCTGTTTAGCCGAGAGCACGGAGCCTGTGCGCCCCCGTAACGGCTCCGTGGATCTCGCCACGACGAGATCTCCACCGCTCCACGTCCCACATCCCACGCTAGTGTATCCCGCCAATAATAAGTGTATCCCTCCATCAACGTGAACGTGATGAATGGACATAACGGACGACGAGAATCTCGCATCAACTCGCTCCATACGACCGCTATATAAACCCCTCTTCCAGAAAACTCAGATAACTCGAACTCATTCCAATACGCCGTTACTCTGCCATAATATTTCTCGGCACTTACTTGATCGTCGGAGGGTCCTACGGTGGTTTCCCATACTTGGACTTTTCTTGAAAGTAGGTTGGCGTCCACAACAACCCATTGAGATCCACACCCAACCAGTGGAAACAAATCTCAACCGTTCAACACCGTTGACCACAAGATCGACGAAGGACAACATCTGAGGGAGAAACCGACCTCCATCAGTTCTTACCATCCTTTTCTATTATTTTCCTCCGTACTTTACAAGGTATAGAGCAAAGAGCAGCTACGCAATTTTCATACACAACAAACAACGCAACACACTCAAACAATTGGTTTGGGGGCCCACACACTTCAGTGCGGGGCCCATTGATTTTATTGAGTGTTATGTGGGTTGTTGTGCAGAGAATGGTTGTGTAGGAAAACCTTAACATTGGTTACCAATGAGCTATAACTCAATAGGCATGAGCAATTTTTCTCTTGGAGTGAATGCGGGGTTCGAACCCCAGGAGGGGAAGTGGCTACAAATTAACGTTTTCAGGGCAAATCCGTGGATCCCTTGGGTTGCATGTGTGTTGTGCGTTTGTGTGTGATGTGTGTGTGGATGCGATGTGTGTGTTATATGCATAGATTAGGCTTACGGGCCAATCCAAAAATTAAAAAAATTGAAACATTGGCTTCACAAACTATATTGCCGAAGGAGCCCAAACTTTCCAAGAGCTCAATCTCATGAAAGCAAAAGCATGGTTTGTATGCAAACCATGGTTCTGAAAACCTTGTCGTCGATGTTCCTTGATTAAAAATCAGGAATTACCTCAATGAGGTATCACGTGCTCACACGCGACCAATGGTCACGTGTTGACATGTGATAGTTAAAACAGAAATAAAAACAAACGGCTGAAGGAGGAACCAATTGGGGGTCACGTTCTCACACGTGACCAATGGTCACGTGTTGACACATGATAGAAATAAAAACAAACGGCTGAAGGAGGAACCAATTGGGGGTCACGTGCTGACACGTGACCAATGGTCACGTGTTGATACGTGATAGAAATAAAAACAAACGGCTGAAAGAGAAACCAATTGGGGGTCACGTGCTCACACGTGACCAAGGGTCACATGGTCACACGTGACAAGCTTGGAAGGCCTTACAGTTTAATAGAATTAAAATTCTAAAATTTTCAAAATCTTTCCAAACAAAAAGGTCTATGGGGGACCGTTGGATTAAAAATCCAAGGGTGATAAAAATCACCAATTTATAGAAAAATCTTAGACAATGAAAGATTTCCCTAAATCTCACCAAAAATAACAAACAGAATATCTTTTGGATTTAAAATCCAACGGTGAATAAAATTCACTGAGTGATCTAAAGGATCATATTGATTATGAAAACAAACAAAATCTTTCAATGAGAGATTTACTAAACAAATTAATTCTTTTCCTCCTATAAATAGGAGCCAAGAAGAGAAGAGAAAGCATGGGAAGATTTTTTGGAAGAAAAAAACAATAACAGAGAGAAAAGAGAGGAGAATTCAATTCTCAAGAAAGAAACCCTAGATGAGAAAAGGGAAAAATATCAAACTTCAAAAGAGAATTTAATTCTCAAAATCTAAGAGTTTAACTCTTCTGCAAAAAGAACTTAGTTCTTCCTCTGGTCGAAGATCAGCAGAAGCAAATCTCCCAATAGGTTGAGAATTTAATTCTCATCGGGTTGAGATTTTGTCATGCAGATCCAAGACTTAGGGGGAGAATTGAGTTCAGAAAATTTAATTCTCCTAAAATTACAGGAATTTAATTCCTCCAAGATATGAGGCTAGGTTTTAACCCTATATGAGAATTTAATTCTCCTAAAATTATAGGAATTTAATTCCTTCCAGACAAACAAAATTAGGGTTTAACCCGATATGAGAATTTAATTCTCCCAATTTACAGGAATTTAATTCCTTCAAAACAAAACTAGGGTTTAACCCCAATTGAGAATTTAATTCTCTCAAATTTACAGAAACTTGATTCCTCCTAAAATGAAATTAAGGTTTCACCCTATACAAGAATTTAATTCTTTTACATATATGGGAATTTAATTCCTCTAAAAAAGAAATTAGGGTTTCACCCTAAATAAGAATTTAATTCTTTCACGATAGGAATTTAATTCCTCCAAAATCATGATTAGGGCTTAACCCTACAGAGAATTTAATTCTCAAAATAAAATAAAGAGACTTAAAAGATCTCCATACATGCAAAGAACTAAGGTCACGTGTCCCCACGTGACCCCTGAAAAGATCCCCAAAAATGAAGAGGAAAAAGCTCTGAGGCAATGCCTCACGTGCTGCCACGTGACCTCCAATGCACAGAAAGAAAAGCAAAGGAAATCTAAGCTTTGGGCGCTCTCACGTGTTACCACATGACCCCTTAGCAAACGCTTTAACAATCAGCGCACAGATCTCCATCATATGCCAACACGTGATGCTCAAAAATAAAAATAAAAATAAAAAGTGTCTAACACTTATCTGCGGAACAAAGCGAGGAGATCTGGCCCCATCTTTGAGCGCCCTCACGTGTCCCCACGTGACCCCTTTTACTTTAGTGTTTAACACTAATTCGAGAGCTTTATTTCCAGTGTTTAACACCGATTGTCTTCTAGTGTTTAACACTAATTTGAGAATCTTATTTCTAGTGTTTAACACTACTTTGAGAATCTTATTTCCAGTGATTAACACTGTTATCTTCTAGTGTTTAACACTAATTTGAGAGCTTTATTTCCAGTGTTTAACACCGCTGTTCCCTGGTGTTTAACACTACTTTTAGCCAAATTGGCTGATTTTCCAGAGGCAAAAGACTCCCCTTCAACTGAATCTCAAAATTGAGCAAAATTCAGAGCTATAATGTTCCATACTCAGTCAAAGATAAAAATGTTATCAGAGCCCTCAAACTCTTGTTTAGCATTGCTAAATAATATGGGCTTGAACCCAGACATGTGTTAATGGTCCAACAAAGGGCCAACTCTTCAAATTTGATTGGACTTAGCCCAAGTTGACCATAAGTCCTCAATTCAAACTTAACTGAGCCAATGTGCTCATAATTTAATTAATTGATTTTAGTTCCAAATTGGACTACAGATCACTTAATCCACTTTGGTTTGAGGGTACATCTCTTCACTCCTCTGATATTTGTCGTTGTAATCCTTCAACGTCTTCAGAGAGGTGACGGGTCCTGACAACCACACATTTCACAGACTATGACATCTCTAAACATTGGACTGTGGGGTCCTTAAATTCATGGACTATGATGTCCTTAACCTCGACTGTGATGCCTTTAAACTAACGTTAGACTGTGGGGTCCCTAAACCCATGGACTATGATGTTCTTAACCTCGACCGTAATGTCTTTAAACTAACGCTGGACTGTGGGGTCCTTAAACCCATGGACTATGATGTCCTTAACCTTGACCGCGATGTCTTTAAACTAACAATGGACCGAGATGTCCTTAAACTAACAATGGACCACCATGTCCTTAAACTGGTAATCGACCGCAATGTCCCTAAACTAAACAACAGAGGAAGCCTAAATGCTCTCTTGTTAGATCTAAACGATCCTGTTAAGTTGATCTTAGTTTAAAAATTAGACTAACGTATCCTTAACAAACGTTTAAGTCGATTTTAGTCCCAAATGAGGCTAACGTATCCTTAAACCAACCCCCAAACCCAAATCTAAGAAGATACGGATTTGGACTAATCCACGCCCTACGGGCGACAACATAAATTAGTCTCCGTATACAATCCACAAGCAACCACAAACAAAACAAACACCCACGACACGAAGTGACCATCTGGAGAAGGAAAAAGTTGTTACCGCGATGCGGTAGCGTAATTAACTGCAGGGGCTTGCACCTGCAGGGAAGAGCGTCCCCACAATCAAAAACCCCTCAAACGAGGGGGAATCTGATGAAGTCTGCTATATCGGCCGCATCCGTTTAAACCTTCGATACATGGTGCCATAAATCAACTTGGCATCTTCGGAGAGGTAGATGGATAGCACCAAATAGCATCTGCCCCCAGATTCAGGCAAGACGTCCGTCTTTCTGCTCAGAATCTGTTTGCCGCCGAAAACCGGGAAGACGGACGTCTTACCTGAATCTGGGAGCAGACAGATTCTGGAAAGCCCGGTGGGACCTTTTCCTCTTTCCACTCCGCACTTCGTGTGTCATGTTTACGAACAAATCGCGGTTTGCTAATGGTTGCCCTTGGGTTCGAGGTACTGAGATTTGGCGTTTTGCTTGGTGCAGAAAGCGAAAGATCAATGGCGTCCACTTGCGTGAAGTGCTCCAGCTGCAACTGCAACTCACGTTCCGCCTCATCTGGAGGCATAGCTTACGGGCCCTAAGCGGCTTCCTTGTTCACGATGCCAGTGGAACAGGTCATTCAGGCCACCACTGGATTGTTTTTTGGGATCATGCTCCCGCCAACGAGCTTCAGCGCTCCTATACCAACACCGGAAGCTTCCAAAAAGTCGGTCTTTGATCGGATTACAACTACTGCGGCCTCTCTCAAAGGGTCATCCAACTCCAGCGCCTCGGTCTTCGCTAGATTGGGCCAAAGTTCCTGTAGGCCCATGATGAAGCCTGTAATTCAAGAAAAGGTTGTTCCGAAGAGAACAACCATCCCTGCTCCCGAAGTCGTCAAGGCGGCTTCTTCTGCCAAAGGGTCGGTCTTCACAAGACTGACTGTCTCAGCTCCCACTCCGGCTCCCGTTCCTACTCCAAAGTCTGTCTTTGACAAATTAAATACTGCTACTCAACGGACATCGGTCTTCAAGAGGCTGACGCCAGCAACGGCCCTTCACCAGAACAAGGGGCATAACGAAGTCGCCCCAAAAACTGAAACAATCCCAACGACTCGACACGCTCGACGTCACTATTGGTACCGAGTAAAGAAGGCTGGGGGCAACTCTCCCTCTGGACTAACTCCACCAACCCCAATGGTTGGAGTCAATGCTGCTATTCCAATTGGAAACAGCTTTGAATTGCTGAACAAGGTGCGCAGGAACTCTCCGACCGCCATACTAAAAAGATTTCCTCCATCAGTGGAGAATATTGTGGAAGCAAAGCCGGAACAGTCCCCTCAGCGACTGTCCTCCAAAATCTACAAAGTCTGGCGACAGGTTCGGGACTCAGTAATTGATCAAGACTATCCTCATCGACAGAAGAAGCTGACGGTTCGGCAGGAAGAAAACTGTCCTAGCAAGCCACGAAGGGCGACAACCACCTGGGTGCCCGCTGCAACAGCCCCCTCAACATCAACTGCTCAAAAGAGAAGGGAGCCAGAGAAAGCCCTTGTGACTACGGCAGATCGCAGAGACGCTAAGCCCAAATGCCCCAAGTCTGGGGGCATAATGGTACATATTGTTTACATGGCTTCCGGAAAATAGGAAAGCCGCGCTTCTACAGGCCATCGACCGCTGACCCGATCAATAACAAGGGCTCAGGAGCAACAGCAGCGGAAGCTTCAGGAGATGCTGACTGCAATGGCTGCACTCACCGGACCAAAAGAAATCCCGGAGCCGTCATCGGAGCAGCGCCACGAACAAGAAACCGATGCTGACATCCTACGCAGACTCCTCGAAAAGAAGGACAGAGAAGCTGCAGAACAAGCTGCCAACATAAAACGAATGGCGCTTCTCTTCCAAGACATGGTCGGGATGATGTTACAGCCGGATCCCCCAGCTAAAGAACCTCCGATCATTATTGAAGACGACAGAGGGGAGACGTCGAATCCTCCTCCGGCTCTTTCAGCAGCCAAAGAGGAAAATATTTCCAAGGCCGCTTTGGATGACTATATTGCTCAGCAAATACGAGTTCACCAGGTAAATGAAGCGGCCGGCCAAGTCGTCAAAACTGGGCAACCGTATCCAGGCTGGTATGATCAGATAAAGTACCCACCGGGCTACATGATCCCCAAATTCCATGTGTACAAGGGGACAGGAAATCCCTATCAACATGTCGCTCAGTTCAGGGCTCTTTGCGGCAACACCAGGGGTGATGATAAGCTCTTGCTCCGCCAATTCGTCGGCAGCTTGTCGGAGACGGCATTTGAGTGGTACTCCGAACTTCTAAACGACTCCGTCAAGACTTTTACAGAAATGGAGTTGTTGTTCACCCAGCGATTCGCGAATGCTAGTGAGCGCACCCCAATAACGGCATTGATCAATTCCAGGGTGAAGCCAGGCGAGACATGGGTTCAGTATGCAATCCGATGGCGGAATCTGTGGTCAAGATGCGAACAGCGCATCGAAGAAGCACCAGTGGTGGGCATGTTCGTAGGCACCCTAGACCCTCATGCAACTATTTCACAGTTCATGATGTTCTTCAAACCGACCACGTTCCAAGCTTTAATCGACAAGTTGGCCTAAATGGACCATATGGGTCATAGACCGTCCCCTCCGAAGCCGGAGCCGCGGAACGAAAAGGGTAAAGGGAAGGCGACATTCGTTGCGAATACTCAACAGCAGCCCAGTGCCCCAAAACTAACGGATCAACTGGAAGAGAGACGGCGCTATTATAATGAGAAAATGAAGTGTCCTTACTCGTTCCCACGGGACAAAACGAAGAGACTATTTGAACTGGCGATGTGCAACAGGCTTATCAATTTGCCGAATCCAAAGCGACCATTGCAATCCGGCGAAGCGAATAATCCTAATTATTGCCCTTACCACCAAACGGCAAGCCATCCAATTAAAGATTGCTTCGTCTTTAAGGGTTGGATCGAGGACCGGTACCAGCAAGGCAAGTTTGCGCTGTCTGAGAAGTGGAAAGTAAGCCCACCGCAACCGCACACTCCTAAGGAGACGGATACACAGGGGGCATCGTGCTCTTTTGTTGAGGAAGCTCCATGGGAGGTCGCTCTTTCAGCTAAAACCAAAAGAATGTTGAACGATCTCTACACATGTCTGGCAATTAGGTGGAAGAATACACTGGAACCTGAGGTCATCAAGGGAATGCTGAAACCACGCCCAACTCCAAAGATTGGTGGTGATAGCCAAAGTGTTCACACCCAGCCGTCAAAATCTTCAAAGAAGAAGAAGAAATCCAAGAAGCCCGTGAAGCCTGGAGACAAGCGCACGGACCTACAAAAACAGATTGACGCGTTGGAAGAGTATAACCAGAAGGCGTGGACTCCGGTCACACTTCAAGAGTTTCTCATCCACGTCCTTGAGGACGGAAATGATGGAGAAGACTTATCGGATGAATCCGAAGATTACGTGGCGAGTTGCCATGTGATCTCTCATTCATCGGTAGACAATGAAGAGGCTCCTTGCACAAAGAAACTGGGGGCAGGTCCTGAGCCAGAACTCCAGTGGCCATCAGATGAAATAATTGATGCATTCCTGAATGAAACTCTTCTTAAAAGCAAGGCTGCCCGGGAGCGTGAGATGTCCATATTTGAAAAGGCCAGACGTCGGCGACTGGACGAAAGGGCTGAAATACCCCCGCCAGATCAAAATACCTCCATTGCGAATAAAAACAGGTTCAAGACGAGGAAAAGGTTAGCCAAAGCCATATCAATGGGAATGAAGCTACCACCCGCCGAAGGAAACACTCTTGGTGAAGCAGAGATGCATCCTAGCTACTGTCTATATCATAGAAAGATGGCACACCCCACCGAAGAATGCAACGCTTTTAAAAGATGGTGGCAGGGATATGTTGCTTACCGATAAAATTTCAAGCGGATGAAACGCAAAATTCGTCGGGAGCAGAGAAGTACGACCGAGGAGCATAAAAGAATTACCGGCAACTGTCGCATAGTCAACGCCGGGGGATCGCAGGTTCTCACCTTCGGGAGCGACTTTGATGAAGAAATGACTCTTGGCCCTCTCTTCAAAGAATCCACTTCAGGAAAAGAGGAAGAACCGAAGACCTGTGAAAATATTCAGCTACGCAATCGTACACTTCCAGAAAAGAATCTCGGACCCACAAATAGAAAAGATAAGGGAAAAGAAAAGGTCTCTGAGGATATCGCCCTAGATGACCAAGTCATCAAAGAGCTGACTGCCAAGGACCCGCCAAAGAAGAGCAAGGTGGACTACAACATTCTGGCACACTTGAGGAACCTACCCTCGCAGCTCAGCATTCTCGACGCCCTTCTGTTATCCAAAGAGGCGAGAGATTCATTGATCAAGGTGCTACAAGAGCCAGAGCAATTTCAAGCTTTCCTCGCCGAAGAAAAGATGAAGGACGAGCTGGAAGAAGTGCATACAGCCGATATCAGCTTCGGTGATGAAGATCTTCTCCTCGGGACGTGCGAGTACAACCGTCCCCTTTATGTCTCTGGATACTGTCACGATATCAGGATAGGCAAAATCCTGGTCGACAATGGTTCCTCCGTTAATCTCCTCAACGTGAGAGTATTGAAGGAAATCTGCATGAGCGTTCAGCACCTCGCTCGTGATAAAATTACCATCTCCGGTTTTGACTCCCAGTCATCACGGACTCTCGGGTCTGTGATACTGACGCTGCGCTTCGGGCTACTCATCACGGATATTAAATTTCACGTCATTGACGCCAAGACCTGCTACAATGCTTTGCTCGGCCGGCCTTAGTTACATGAGTACAACATTATCCCTTCTACACACACCAGTGTACGAAGTATTTCAAAGATGGTCTCGAGTACACTGTGACAGGAGAGTTGAACCCATTCTCCGTGAACGAAGTCCGGAAATACGAAGATGCAAAATACTTCCTACCAGATTTTGAGGACACGGAGAGATGTCACAAACCGAAGGACAAAGCTATCACCACTATTCCAGTCTTCGGGAGTGACACCGAGGAAGAAGAAGAGATAGTTTATTCAGGGTCGCCACAATGCAACAACCCGGGACCGTCCGTCCCCATGTTGATCTTCAGCAGCGACTCGGAAGACGAGGTTAACGCTATATTTTCCGCTCGGCCATCAATACAAGCCTTCGCTGGCGATAATCAGAGTTTGCAAATCACCATGGTTCCACAAGAGCATTACAAAGAGCTCGATGCACTTAAAACTTACAGTGTGCAAGAATTGCAGGCATTCTACGTCCCTCCCAAGCGAAAAGGTGAAAAGGTGATCCTATTCTACCGATCGGGGGAAACCAAAGTGGAAAAAGAAATCTGGCACGGTGCCGATTCTACGCTCGACAGACTACAGCCCATACGTCTGCCTAGATATTACGCGGAAGGCTTGAGAAGGCTATTGAAGCGCCAAGGGGTACCTTTCAGACAGACTACTCGACAAGCTCGATTCTACAACAGGATTTGGGACGTCCCCGGGACTCAACGAAAGTTGCCCAACGGGAGAATGGAAACGGTCGGGCTCGGATATGTCCAATCCAAGAAACGGGAACGAGTCCATGGTAGCTACGTCATATATGACTTCGATGAAGAGGATGCCCTGTCAGAAAACGCTGACCCTGAGCCAAAACGAGATCCTACCATCAAAATGCCGAGTCCGTCGTTCGAAGAACGAATGGACAAGCTTATCAGGGAAGCAGGTCAAAAGATCCGGGATGACCATAACCGTGAAATGGTCATTTACGAGAAAGCCAGGACACAGCGCCTCCTTCAGCAGGTCATGGAGAATGACAATGCTCTTCCTTATCAACCCGTCATGCAAAAGGCCCGACGCAGAGGAAAAAATAAATCAAAGAGCGGGAAAAGCATTCGAGAGTGACAAAGCGGGACCAAGAAGCCACGCTATCGGGAATCAAGCAATCCTGATTCGTCCCTTATAAAGAAGATGGGTCGACCATACTCCTTTCCTCGGAACAAAACAAGGAAGATACTTGATCTTGCCATAAAACATCAGATGATTACACTTCTGAAGTCCAAACACCCCGAGCGAGCCAACGAGGTCTCTCACCCAGACTATTGCTCTTATCACCAAGCAATAGGACATCCTCTCGAAGACTGCTTCACCTTCAAGAACTGGGTCGAAGACCAATATCAGCTCGGCAAGTTCGCTCTATCCAGCAGTTGGAGGATAACTCCGCCGCAGAAGCACGAACCAAAAGCCGCGCATACAGTGAGGGTAGAACTAGATCGACATCGGTCTTGGAAGCAAGCTCGTACTTGTCATATGATAACACTATCAAAAGAAAAGCCTGGGGATGGGGATGACCTCCCCTGGTGCTTCGAAAACGATGATGACAAAGTGATCTCAGAGTTTCCACCGGCGCCAAAAGAGCTGGAAGATGGAATACATACCACTGCAGATAACCTCAAGAAAATTGATTTGGGAACGGCAAGTGACCTGCGACCAACATTCGTCAGTGAGTTGTTGTCTGAAGAAAATGTGGCCATGCTAAAAGACGTGCTTATGCAGCATAAGGATTGCTTCGCATGGAATTATTCCGAAATGCCAGGACTAGATCCAGAGATTGATGTCCACAAATTGGCAATATCTCCGGACACCAAGACAATCAAACAAGCACCGAGGAGAATGCGGCTCGAGCTTGAGATGAGCATCAACGCCGAGGTCAAGAAACTAATCGACTCCGGTTTTATCCAAGAGGCTCAATATCCCGACTGGATCGCCAACATTGTTCCAGTTTTGAAGAAAAATGGGACGGTGCACATATGTGTGGACTTCCGGGACCTCAACAAAGCTTGCCCAAAGGAAGACTTTCAAGTACCAGGCACTGAGCTGATGATAGATAATACATCCACTCACGAAGTCTTCTCCTTCATGGACGGATCGTCAGGATACAATCAGATAAAGATGCATCCCGAGGACCAGAAGCACACCGCTTTCCGGACCCCTTTAAGTATATTCTGCTATAAGGTTATGCCTTTCAGTCTAAAGAACGCCGGTGCCACCTATCAGAGGGCCATGACGAAGATCTTCGATGACCTCATACATGAAATCGTCGAATTCTATATCGACGACCTCGTGGTTAAAAGCAAATCATACGAGGAATATCTCGAGCATCTGAAGATCGTATTTCAACACCTTCGGCAATACAACTTGAAGATGAACCCTCTCAAATGCGCATTCGGAGTTTCCTCGGGCAAATTTCTAGGATTCATTGTCCGACACCAAGGCATCGAGATAGATCCGTCAAAGATCAAGGCGGTTATGGAAATGCCCCCGCCAAGGACTCTCAAGCAATTGCGGTCTCTCCAAGGGAAGCTCGCGTATATTCTGCGGTTTATAGCTAATCTCTCCGGCAAGTGTCGTTCGTACAGTCACCTAATGAAGAAAGGGACCCCTTTCGTTTGGGACCGTAAATGCCAAGGCGCACTAGACGAAATCAAGCAATATCTGCATAATCCGCCGGTGCTGACCACTCCCGTCAAGGGAAAGCCTCTCATTCTGTATACAACCACTCTCGAAAGTTCTTTAGGCGCGCTGTGGGCACAAGAGAACGACCAAGGGAAAGAAAGAGCTCTCTACTATTTGAGTCGAGTTCTACTGAAGGCAGAAAGTAATTATTCTCCCATAGAAAAACACTGCTTGGCATTGATCTTCGCGATAACGAAGCTCAGGCACTATGCGTTGGCGCATGAAGTCCGTCTCATATCGAAGGTGGATCCCCTCAAGTACTTGATGTCAAAGGCCATACTGACGGGGCGGCTCGCTAAATGGGCCCTGCTCTTGATGGAATTCTCGATAACCAATCGTCCCCTCAAGGCAGTGAAAGGCCAGGCCATCGCCGACTTCCTCGCCGAGCATCCGATACCTGCTGATTTGCCCTTGAATTGCGAACTGCCAGACGAACATGCGTTTGACACGATCGACGAAAGTGATACCCGGTGGGAACTTTACTTCGATGGAGCATCTTTGATGAAGAAAACAAAGCACCCCCGTAATCAAATCAGTGGTAGGCCTCATCTTCGTAACTCCACAAGGAGAGATAATGCGCTTTGCCTTCTCCTTAACAGAGCCGAGGACAAACAATGAAGCCGAGTATGAAGCTTTGATAGCAGGTCTCAAGATCGCCATCGACATGAGAATTGAAAACCTCCTCATATACGGAGACTCCCAGGTGGTCGTTAGTCAAATAAAAGGCGACTACCAAACGTGCAAGCCAGAGTTGGTGAAATACGGCGAGAGAGTGCAGCAACTGCTGACCCAAATTCCTTCCTACACCTTGGAAAGCATACCGCGCACGGAAAATAGCAAAGCAGATGCATTAGCCAAGCTAGCTAAAGAATTGGTCGATGAGAACCTCGATGACGTAAGAATCGTGGTACAAAGCCGTCGGGTTCTTGCACCGGCAGAAATATCTCCGGAATCGTCCGAGGAAAAGGGAGAGACCGAGCAAATGGCTCTACAAGTAAAAGACCAAGAGAAGGTTGAGGATTGGAGAGAAGTCTTCATAGACTACTTCAAATCCCGTCGAACGCCTGAAGATGCGTCCTCAAAACATCAGCTCATGAAGCGAGCTCTATCTTTCGCCTTCGTCGATGATACCCTGTATAAAAGATCATTTGATTCTCTGTGGTTAAGATGCCTGGGACCCGAAGAAGCAAAAAGAGTCGTCCAAGAAACTCACGACGGACTCTGCGGTTCTCACCAAGCCGGCCCGAAGATGAAGTTGAAGATCAAAAGGATGGGCTACTATTGGCCCACGATGATTCAGGACTGCCTCGAGTATGCGAAGCAGTGCCATTCGTGCTAGATTCATGGGGACTTTATCCATCAGCATCCAAATCCACTACATCCAACGGTGGCTAGCTCGCCGTTCGAAATGTGGGGAACTGACATAATTGGCCCCATCGAACCAGCATCATCCAGAGGACATCGATTCATTTTGGCGACAACTGATTACTTCTCCAAATGGGCAGAAGCAGTATTGCTGAGGGAAGTGAAGACCGAGAATATACTCCATTTCTTCAAGACGCACGTCATTTATTGGTTTGGAACTCTGAGACGGATCATCTCCGATAACGGTCCAGCCTACAGAAGCCACAAGATCAGCCGCTTCGCACAACAGCACAACATAGACTGGAGATACTCCTCAGTTTATAATCCCCGAGCTAACGGTCTAGCTGAGGCTTTCAACAAGACCTTAACGAAGATCGTGAAAAAGACGGTGTCACGAAATAAGAAAGATTGGCACGAGAGACTACATGAAGCTCTCTGGGCGTACCGAACTACGTTCAAGACGGCCACGAACACAACGCCGTACGCGTTGGTATTCGGTACAGAAGCGGTACTCCCCCTCGAGATAGAGTTACCCTCTCTATGAGTGGCGGTTCATTACGAGCTGACGGACGAAGAAAACGCTCACCTTCGGCTTGAGGAACTCGATGCCCTTGATGAAACCCGGCTCATAGCGCAACAAAATCTGGAGGCTTATAAAGCAAAGATGATGCGCTCCTATGAAAGATTGACTGGGCCGAGGACATTCCGCCAAGGCGAACTCGTGCTAGTAGTCAAAAGACCTATATCCCCAATCGTGCTAAATATGGAAAATTCAAGCCGAATTATGAAGGCTCGTATATCATAGACAAGGTCTACCAAGGTAGGGCTTATCTACTCATGGACATGCATGGTGAAAGACCCTTCAGGCCAATAAATGGTCACTTCCTGAAGAAATACTACGCCTAATGAGTCAAGGCCTGGATCAATGATAGATGACGACGACTATGTCTGCCCGCTATCTTCCTAAGCCCAAACTCTATAAGGAGTAGCCGGCTAACGGACCGAAACGTCCTTAAACTAACAATGGACCGAAACGTCCCTAAACTGACAGCGGACCGAAACGTCCTTAAACTAACAGCGGATCGAAACGTCCTTAAACTAACCATGGACCACTATGTCCTAAAACTAGCTGTTGATCGAGACGTCAATAAACAACTGTGGGTTATAGCATCCCAAAGCGGATAAAAAAAGAGAGAAAAAAAAGAGAAAACGGTATGTCCATAAGCAAAAAGGGCACGGATGAAAACCCGAAAGGGCTCCGTGAGTAAAAACAGCAGGGCTACCTGCGAGTTTTGTGAAAACCCGAAAGGGCGCAACCTCGTTAGAATAAAAAAAAAAAGAAAACGGTATGTCCATAAGCAGAATGGGCACGGATGAAAACCCGAGAGGGCTCCGTGAGTAAAAACGGGAGGGCTACCGGCGAGTGTTTGTGAAAACCCGAAAGGGCGCAACCTCGTTAAAGGACATTTGCAAGGCCCTCTCGACCTTGTGAGGAGAAACCACCCGCGTGAGATCCTTACGACTCACAAAGGAAGCAACACACTTAGGAATCCCCACGACTCCTAAGGAGAAATTACACTTGCGAGATCCTCCGACTCGTAAGGAGAACCCTCTTATGAGACCCTCACGGCTCATAAGATTTGAAAGTATTAAGCTACAGGGATCTGAACCTGTTCTTAAGCAGCCCCACAACCTCCCATACTGCCCTACAAGCGGCTCAATGCTGACCCTTGTATACAATCCACGGGCGCGAATAAACATTTCCCTAACAAAGTCCCATCCGTGACTAGGAATATGTTTACATGGTGAACAGCTCTTGTAAGTCCTCTCGACTTATAAGGAGAAAACACTCTTGTAAGATCTTTACGACTTATAAGAGACCATGCACTTAGGAATCCTCACGACTCCTAAGAAGAAAACGCACCTATGAGATCCTCACGACTTGTAGGGAGAAATACCTTTATGAGACCCTTACGGCTCATGAAGTCAAAAGCCTTAGTTGACAGGATCTTAACCCTGTTTACTAAGCCACCTTTGTCTGACATCGACAGAGGCAAATGATGATTCGCTCCTGGCATTATCCCTGTTGTAGCGATGCTGATGCCGAAATCGGTGTCTAATCCCAAGCTTGCAGCGAAAAGTTAGCAAGCCACATATGCATACGAAATAACCGAAATGATGGGGCAACTTGCAACAAAATCAGCATGTAAAAAAATGTATGCATGCAAAATAGCCAAAATGATTGGGCAACTCGCAATAAAAAGCAGCGAGTGAAAATAAAACAAATAGCTGAAATGATTGGGCACCGCGAAAAAATAGCCGAAATGATTGGGCAATCGCGACCTTCGCGATATAAAAGCTGAAATAATAGAGCATTGCGGAATGAAATAAAAATGATGATGATGAAATTTATGCCCTACGGGTGATATCACATCAATCCATGTATACAATCCAGGGGCGCAAACAAAGAAGGAATCAAGCCTTTCCTCCCCAGGTTTTCACCAGAAGAAGAAGCCAAATCTCAACGGCTCACAGACGGCCTGGGGATCATCTCAACATTCGTCTCATTACAGCAGACACAACATCAAGTAAAGCGGAATAGCGGCAACTCCCAGTTCCATGACTCGGCGGTGCACAGATGACCGAGAGTCAAACCCCGACTCCGTCAAATGCGGATAAAGTCAACCCTTCCTGGTCACGTGGAACGCGGATAATGTCAATCCTTACCCCGTGGGAAACGTCCAGAGCGGAGCCTGGTCCTCGCCAAACACGGCAGTGAACCCGTGGGAAGCATCCAGAGCAAAATTCCTGGTTATATGGAACGCAGCTTATGTCAATCCTGACCCCGTGTGAAACGCCCAGAGCGGATCCTGGTCCTTGCAGAGCACGGCAATGACCCCGTGTGAAGCATCCAAAGCGGAGCCTGGTCCTCGCAGAATACGGCAGTGAACCCGTGGGAAGCATCCAAACCAAAATTCCTGGTTACGTGGAACGCGGTTTATGTCAATCCTGATCCCGTGGGAAACGTCCAGAGCGGATCCTGGTCCTCGCAGAGCATGGCAATGACCCCATGTGAAGCATCCAGAGCAGAGCCTGGTCCTCGCCGAACACGGCAGTGAACCCATGGGAAGCATCCAGAGCAAAATTCCTGGTTACGTGGAACCCGGCTTATGTCAATTCTGACCCCGTAGGAAACGTCCAGAGCGGAGCCTGGTCCTCACAGAACACGGCAGTGAACCCGTAGGAAGCATCCAGAGCAAAATTCCTGGTTACGTAGAACGCGGCTTATGTCAATCCTGACCCCGTGAGAAATGTCCAGACCGGATCCTGGTCCTCGCAGAGCACGGCAATGACCCCGTGTGAAGCATCCAGAGCGAAGCCTGGTCCTCGCCGAATATGGCAGTGAACCCGTGGGAAGTATCCAGAGCAAAATTCCTGGTTACGTGGAACGCGGCTTATGTCAATCCTGACCCCGTGGGAAACGTCCAGAGCGGATCCTGGTCCTTACATAGCACGGCAATGACCCCGTGTGAAGCATCTAGAGCGGAGCCTGGTCCTCGTCGAACATGGCAGTGAACCCGTAGGAAGCATCCAGAGCAAAAATCCTGGCCTCGCAGAGCACGGCAATGACCCTGTGTGAAGCATTCAGAGCGGATCTTGGTCCTCACAGAGCACGGCAATGACCCCGTATGAAGCATCAAGAGCGGAGCCTAGTCCTTGCCGAACACGGCAGTGAACCCGTGGGAAGCATCCACAGCAAAATTCCTGGTTACGTGGAACGCGGCTTATGTCAATCCTGACCCCGTGGGAAACGTCCAGAGCAGATCCTGGTCCTCGCAGAGCACGGCAATGACCCCGTGTGAAGCATCCAGAGCGGAGCCTGGTCCTCGCCGAACACGGCAGTGAACCCGTGGGAAGCATCCAGAGCAAAATTCCTGGTTACGTGGAACGCGGCTTATGTCAATCCTGACCCCGTGGGAAACGTCCAGAGCGGATCCTGGTCCTCGCAAAGCATGGCAATGACCCCATGTGAAGCATCCAGAGCGGAGTCTGGTCCTCGCCAAGCACGGCAGTGAACCCGTGGGAAGCATCCAGAGCAAAATTCCTGGTTACATGGTACGCGACTTATGTCAATCCTGACCCCGTGGGAAACGTCCAGAGTGGATCCCGGTCCTCTCAGAACACGGCAGTGAACCCGTGGGAAGCATCCAGAGAAAAATTCTTGGTCACGTGGAACACGGCTTATGTCAACCCTGACCCCGTGGAAAACGTCCAGAGCGGAGCCTGGTTCTCGCAGAACATGGCAGTGAACCCGTGGGAAGCATCCAGAGCAACTTCTGATTTCGTGAAATGCGGATGATGATAACCTCACCCATCACTTGCGGGTCCTCACGACTCATAAGGGAGCAAATTCTCTTGTGAGATCCTTACGACTTGCAAGAGAAAAACACACTTAGGAATCCTCACGATTCTTAAGGAGAAATTACACCTACGGGATCTTCTCGACTGGCAGGGAGAAAATTCTTTATGAGACCCTCACGGCTTATAAAGTTGAAAAGTCTTAAGAGGCAGATCTTAACCCTGAATCCTAAGCCATCGTTGTCCTGCAAAGAGATCAAGATAGACTATCCACATAATACATTCAATAAAAAGGGATACACCATTGAGAAGAAAAATATGTCTTTTATTCATGAACCAAAATGGATACAAAGTACAATTCGTGAAAGAACACAAATATACTCTCATTCAGGAGTATGTACAAAAGATGAATATATATACACACACACACACACACACAAGACTTCAAGTCGGTGGGCGATTTAGCAGATTGGCCAGTTCGTCCCTCCTTCGCTAGGCCTCGCCTTCATGGTTCAGTATTGTCAGAAGACAGGCCTCCGCCTGAGCTTGCTGAGCCTGGTATGAGGCAAGCCGGCCTTCGAGCTCTTTCTCAGTAGCCTTTTGAGCCTCAACCCTTTCACGAGTGAACACGGCAGCTTTGTCGATGGCCACCACCTCCTTGATGGCTTCTTGAAGCACTCTCCAAAGTTCATACGCTTTATTGGCCTTGGCTGTAAGGTTGACCTGAAGCTCTATCAGCGCTTTCGAAGCCAGCTCCCTCTCCGAAAACTTGCGGCCGAGCCTCTTCTCACAAGATATCATGTTCGCCGCACACCGCTCAATCAGGCCCCGTAAGATTGCCTTCGCAGCCATAGCCTCCGAAGAAAGGCGGGTACACTCGAGCACATGCAAGCAAGCCTCCACCTGCCGACAAAACTCAACTCAGACTTGCACCACTGCTTCGCTATGATAGGTGGCAAGAAAGGAAAGAGAGCCATTAGCTTCAGCAGCAAACGCTTCGGCCGTAATTACGCTACCAGCATGAAGTTCCTCGATCAAGGATGACAGAGAGGCGAGGCTTAGTTTTGCCATACGTTCCGAGGAATGCAGAGCATAAGGGCCGGGTGGCATGGCGATGCATGACTCGAGCGCGGTGAGAACTGGCAGGGCTGTTCAGATTTATGAACAGTCAGTGAAACGTGTAAGCAAAAGAACAAATGGAACAACATTAGGACTTTACTTACCCACAGTCATGCAAGAGGGCACTGAAGGCTTTCCAGGCCCTTCAAGAATCTCGACCTCGTCGTCGGCCTCCAGAACTGTGAAGGACATCAATGTCATTTTATGAAATAGTGATAATGCTGTGAAAAGAAGGTAAACAACACTAACCTTACCCAGAAGAAAGGACGATGCGCTGAGGAGATATTTCTTGTGGAGCAGCCATCTCCAACAGGCGCTGAAAAAACTGCCAGGGAGACAGATCAGCAATAGAGGCCGCCAATCCGCGCAATTCTGAAAAGACAGAAGGGTTCAGATAATGGAAAGATGACTAATTTAAGATATAGAAAGCTACCTTCGACGCTCTTCCCATTCCGAGCCGGAGGGATAGCAGCTTCAACGGCCTTCTCCATGACCTCGGGCACATTATCGGAGACACGGGCCGGTGCAGCGGCTTCTGACTAAGGAGCAGCGGCTGCCGCTACGGGCTCCAACGAAAGAACGGTAGCCTCTACTACCTGCATCCTAGCCTTCGGGTCGCCCTCAGGAAGATCCGTTGGAACGGCGACCATCGAAGGTGCCTCTCCCGAGGGAACAAGTGCTTGGGAAGCGGGAACTACCGAAGAAGATTCTGCCGCAAGAGCGACAATTGAATCAACCCCCTCCACACTGATTGGTGCTTCACTGGGGATATCAGTAGGCTCTATGGCCAAAACACGACTTAGAGCCTCTGCCGCCGCCGAAGTCCCTGCAAAGTTCATACAAAGATAAGGATACATATATATGTAAGCAAGCAATACAAGATATTACAAAAGAGACATATGAACATACCAATGCGCAAGGGAGCCTCCAATATGGCTTGTTCGAGCCGGCGCTCCTTCTCAAGAAGTCGTGCTCGCCGGGGCTCGAGGGTAGACTCGTGACCGCCGGTCCACAGTGAAAGCGTGTCCTCAGCGTCGGCCGAAACGGCCTGTTTCAAGGCCCTTTCGCCCTATTCTTCCAAAGGGCCGATGAATCGTCGCCTTATCCACGGGGGATCTTCATAAAAAATGACGGCAGAGTAGGGCCTCTTCGGAATCCTTACATTCTTCGATTCATCTCGCGAATGTTTTATAGACTTAGCCAATTGTGCGGCTTCCTCGGCAGATGAGCTCGGAAAAAGTAGGCCGGCATCCGACTCTTGCATAGCCAATGGTTCGTCCTGAAGAATGGGCTCAGACTCTACTAAAAAGTCGAGCAGATTGGTAGCCATTTTCCTCCGCCGCTTGGATCCAGAACCGACCGCCGAGGACGACCGTTTCCTCCCTCGTGAAGCTTTGGCATGACGCCGACCCACCTCACCTTCAACGCCCTTACTCCCAACGCCCTCGCTTGGCGCTGCGACCGAGGAAGACACGGCTATTGTCGATGCCACGGGCGGTGGTACTGCTACTGGCGCCCTCTTACCCCTCGACTGAACCCGGGTATCCAATGGCATACCAACTGTGGGAGTAAGATCCACCTCCGACGCCTCCGGAATAAGCGCAACACTGGTGTCTCTAAGGGGAAAGCGGACCGGTGCGCGCGGTCGCGGCGGAACTCCCGCGACCTGAACCGAAATAGGAGTGCCGTATCCAAGAAGCACCCTCTTCTCCTCAACAATAATTGGGCTGACTCGATGAAGGTACCAGCCCGTGAAGGACCCCACACATCGGGGAATATGGTCAGCTTCAGGGATCATGAAGCGGGAACCAGTGTTCAGCCTCACGAAGTGATGAGCAGCATCACGAACAGCTGCGGGTGAAGGGACCGGCGCAACTGTAAAAGCCTCGAAGGGGACGCCCTGATCATATCTAAGCTGCCGGGCGAAGCGATGTGGATTATACCGCATAAAAAGGGCCGCACTGTTCTGACGGAATACCAGATAACCTGGTCTGATCGTGTACAGGTGCGTGGCCTCCCGGGGCTTCAGAGAAGGTACCTCTTCCTTAGACAAGTCGCATAGTTGCTGAATTAGACCTGAGGGAGAGGATAGGG
Organism: Agapanthus africanus; assembly: GCA_030015575.1. NCBI lineage: Eukaryota > Viridiplantae > Streptophyta > Magnoliopsida > Asparagales > Amaryllidaceae > Agapanthus > Agapanthus africanus. The sequence continues at coordinate 519,047,914 of JASDDO010000012.1, read as the reverse complement.
CCCGATCAATAAATACCAGTCCGCCCACGCTAGCGTAGGGAGCGATCAACACGCGAATAGACCCGAACTAAGTCTGGTTGGGAGCAGAAGCGTCCACCAGCCGCATGAGTCGCGGAAAAGTGTAGACGTCATAAAATGCGGGTCTCTGGTGCACAGCAAAGGCCCCCAACACATGCATTTCAATCCAAGACATGAAGTAATGGAGAGAAAAGTTTACTACGTCTACGCCGGGAGTTGAGGTGTTAGCTGCGGCGCCCAACCCATGATAAAGGTGCGATAGCACTGGGATGCCTACGGCTAGCCGTGTCCCCTCAGCGATGCGATGAGCAGGGTAAATGACCGAGACTCTCATAAAGCGGCGATGCATGGGATGACGAACCAGCTGAGCCAGACACTGATAAAACCCACAAAGAATGTCTCTTCATCCATGCCGGGAGCTGCAATCGATTCGAAAGACGCCGTCGACATGATAGGAATATAGTACTGCCCTCTTCCTTAATCGGTCGTCGATCCAAACCAAACCCAAAGGGGTCATTAATGTTCGCAAACTTCGGAGCCGTCTTCGATAGGACATCCCCGCGAAGGAAGCAAGCGATAAAACTCTTAAAAGTGACGCCCTGCTCTTCTGATTCTGTGAACAGTTTGTCAAAGATGCCCAGAGCCTTGATCAAACTCGGGCGCTTGTGGGGGACGGCGTTCTCGGTAGATAGGTCGTCGAGCATGGCAGGCTCGGTTTCAAAGGCGTACTCGTCGGGAGGCAGCAATTCCTCATAGAATGTCCCCTTGATCGGCAGCCCCGAGATCTCGCGAAATTCTTCCAAGGAAATCGAAACTTCGCGGTCCCCTAGAAGGAAAGTGTTGGTGGGGAGATTCCACTGGTTCAAGAAATCCTTAACCCACTAGATATGAGGAGATTGGTAGTCGAAGAAGGATGCATATATTGCTTGATAAAGCCCAACCCTCTGCAGTCGCGCGCGATGGGCGGACAGGATGTAGCGAGCCCAAAGAAGGTAGCCCGTGGGGTGTCGAGGGGTGAGCCCTATTTTGTAGATCTGCCCCCATGGTTGGGCCTCGCCCTGGCAAATGCGGCGTCCCAGAATATCTATGGCCGGGATCGAATGGTTTGGGATTCCAATCGTCGAAGGCTCAAGCCGTCCCATCGGGGTCCAATTCGGCATCTCCACAGCGAAGACAGTCCTTGGAGGATCCATCGGCAAGAATGGATAAGTAGGCTCCGTCGGCATCTCACAGAGGAAGCTTCGGCGACCATAGATGATGTGACCATACCAGGTCCCCTACAAAATCAAGTTGGTGCAGTTCGGGTCATGAGCCCTGATCATAGCCATTACTTCCTCGTCAGACGGTGACTGAGGGAATGCAGCTTCCGAGCGAGTGAAAGGGAAATACGGAACAGACGTCATTGTACCTGCAATAAAATAAAGGGAAACTGTTAAAGCGAAGCCAACAGTATATATATATATATATATATATATATATTTATAAATGCATAAAAAGACAGTGGAAGAAAGCGACAAAGGATTCATTCTATGGGACCACTGGTTACAAAACACATGGGTCCCACAAAATCAAGATGGCGGCTGGCTAATGATGAGGTAAAGCAATTACAATGAGACAAAAGGAAGATTCTCATTAAATAAACGGTGGATTTCAAATGACCCTACACATTCCCCTAGGAGAAATCCATCTTGGACTCTGTAACAAATCAAACAGAATCAAGGGAATTAAATTTCCAGAAAAGAACCACTGCAGGCCTCTTCCTCTTGGTTACAGAGAGACAACTCGGGGCAAGAAAAAACCCAAGGAGTTCTCTGGGAAGAACTAAGTTCTTCATAGGAATAAAATTCCTTTTTAAAAAAATGGAATTAAATTCCCAAAGACTTTTTTCAGAGCCAAAGCTCTTTGAAGATGGAATTAAATTCCATAGAAAAAGGCAAACACCACCATTAACCCCTGAAGATCAGAGAAACCCTAAAGGGCCTGTTGATTAAAGAATGAGTGGTTTTCTTTTTTTTAAAGAAAAAATGGGTTCCTGTTAAAAGGGAAAACCCTTGGTGTGGATTTAAAATCCAAAGAGTTTTATATGTATGAAAGTTCTTCGATCGTCCAAAGCCATTACCTGAAGAGATGGGTCTTTCTTAAATAGAGTTAAACTCTGAAGATTTTGGAACAGAGAACTAAGCTCTGAGAACGAGAATTAAATTCTCAAAAGAAAAGTTTGTAAGGAAGAAGATGAAAGAGTGGAGGCGCATCTGAAGAGACCCCTGCATTTATAGGATGTGATAGGAAACGCTTCATCTCCCCTATTACCTAGACAAATCCAACGGTCATAAAAGTGACAGCGTTGCACTCACGTACAGACACGTGAGAGCAACGCTGTGGGGGCATTTGTTCCCTGATTAAAAATCAGGAATTACCTCAATGAGGTATCACGTGCTCACACGCGACCAATGGTCACATATTGACACGTGATAGTTAAAACAGAAATAAAAATAAATGGCTGAAGGAGGAACCAATTGGGGGTCACGTGCTCATACGTGACCAATGGTCATGTGTTGACACGTGATAGAAATAAAAACAAACGGCTGAAGGAGGAACCAATTGGGGGTCACGTGCTCACACGTGACCAATGGTCACGTGTTGAAACGTGATAGAAATAAAAACAAACGGCTGAAGGAGGAACCAATTGGGGGTCACGTGCTCACACGTGACCAAGGGTCACATGTTGACACGTGATAGAAATAAAAACAAACGGCTGAAAGAGGAACCAATTGGGGGTCACGTGCTCACACGTGATAGGATTGGAAGGCCTTACAGTTTAATAGAATTAAAATTCTAAAATTTTCTAAATCTCTCCAAACAAAAAAGGTCTATGGGGGACCGTTGGATTAAAAATCCAAGGGTGATAAAAATCACCAATTTATAGAAAAATCTTGGACAAGGAAAGATTTCCCTAAATCTTACCAAAAATAACAAACAGAATATCTTTTAGATTTAAAATCCAACGGTGAATAAAATTCACTGAGTGATTTAAAGGATCATATTGATTACGAAAACAAACAAAATCTTTCAATAAGAGATTTACTAAACAAATTGATTCTTTTCCTCCTATTTATATAAATAGGAGCCAAGAAGAGAAGAGAAAGCATGGGAAGATTTTTTTGAAGAAAAAAAAATAACAGAGAGAAAAGAGAGGAGAATTCAATTCTCAAGAAAGAAACCCTGGGTGAGAAAAGGGAAAAAGATCAAACTTCAAAAGAGAATTTAATTCTCAAAATCTAAGAGTTTAACTCTTCTGTAAAAAGAACTTAGTTCTTCCTCTGGTCGAAAATCTGCAGAAGCAAATCTCCCCATAGGTTGAGAATTTAATTCTCATCGGGTTGAGATTTTGCCATGCAGATCCAAGAATTAGGGGGAGAATTGAGTTCAGAGAATTTAATTCTCCTAAAATAACAGGAATTTAATTCCTCCAAGATATGAGACTAGGGTTTAACCCTATATGAGAATTTAATTCTCCTAAAATTTTAGGAATTTAATTCCTTCCAGACAAACAAAATTAGGGTTTAACCCTATATGAGAATTTAATTCTCCCAATTTACAGGAATTTAATTCCTTCAAGACAAAACTAGGGTTTAACCCCAATTAAGAATTTAATTCTCTCAAATTTACAGGAACTTGATTCCTCCTAAAATGAAATTAGGGTTTCACCCTATACAAGAATTTAATTCTTTTACATATATGGGAATTTAATTCCTCTAAAAAAGAAATTAGGGTTTCACCCTAAATAAGAATTTAATTCTTTCACAATAGAAATTTAATTCTTCCAAAATCATGATTAGGGTTTAACCCTACAGAGAATTTAATTCTCAAAATAAAATAAAGAGACTTAAAAGATCTCCATGCATACAAAAAACTAAGGTCACGTGACCCCTAAAAAGATCCCCAAAATGAAGAGGAAAAAGCTCTGAGGCAACGCCTCACGTGCTGCCACGTGACCTCCAAAGCACAGAAAGAAAAGCAAAGGAAATCTAAGTTTTGGGCGCTCTCACGTGTTACCACGTGACCCCTTAGCAAACGCTTTAACAATCAGCTCACAGATCTCCATCACGTGCCAACACGTGATGCTCAAAAATAAAAATAAAAAGTGTTTAACACTTATCTGCGGAACAAAGCGAGGAGATCTGGCCCCACCTTCGGGCGCCCTCACGTGTCCCCGCGTGACCCCTTTTACTTTAGTGTTTAACACTAATTCGAGAACTTTATTTCCAGTGTTTAACACTGATTGTCTTCTGGTGTTTATCACTAATTTGAGAATCTTATTTCTAGTGTTTAACACTACTTTGAGAATCTTATTTCCAGTGTTTAACACTGTTATCTTCTAGTGTTTAACACTAATTTGAGAGGTTTATTTCTTGTGTTTAACACTGCTGTTCCCTAGTATTTAACACTACTTTTAGCCAAATTGGCTGATTTTCCAGAGGCAAAAGACTCCCCTTCAACTGAATCTCAAAATTGAGCAAAATTCAGAGCTATAATGTTCCATACTCAGTCAAAGATAAAAATGTTATCAGAGCCCTCAAACTCTTGTTTAGCATTGCTAAATAATGTGGGCTTGTACCCAGACAAGTGTTAATGGTCCAACAAAGGGCAAACTCTTCAAATTTGATTGGACTTAGCCCAAGTTGGCCATAAATCCTCAATTCAGACTTAACTGAGTCAATGTGCTCATAATTTAATTAATTGATTTTAGTTCCAAATTGGACTACAGATCACTTAATCCACTTTGGTTTGAGGGTGCATCTTTTCACTCCTCTGATATTTGTCGTTGTAATCCTTCAACGTCTTCAAAGAGGTGACGGGTCCTGACAACCACACATTTCACAGACTATGACGTCTCTAAACATTGGACTGTGGGGTCCTTTAACTCATGGACTATGATGTCCTTAACCTCGACCGTGATGTCTTTAAACTAACGTTGGACTGTGGGGTCCCTAAACCCATGGACTATGATGTCCTTAACCTCGATCGTGATGTCTTTAAACTAACACTGGACTTGGGGTCCTTAAACCCATGGACTATGATGTCCTTAACCTCGACCGCGATGTCTTTAAACTAACAATGGACCGAGATGTCCTTAAACTAACAATGGACCACCATGTCCTTAAACTAGTAATCGACCGTAATGTCCCTAAACTAAACAACAGAGGCAGCCCAAATGCTCTCTTGTTGGATCTAAACGATCCTGTTAAGTTGATCTTAGTTTAAAAATTAGACTAACGTATCCTTAACAAACGTTTAAGTCGATCTTAGTCCCAAATGAGGCTAACGTATCCTTAAACCAACCCCCAAACCCAAATCTAAGAAGATACGGATTTGGACTAATCCACGTCCTACGGGTGACAATATAAATTAGTCTCCGTATACAATCCACGGGCAACCACAAACAAAACAAGCACCCACGACACGAAGTGACCGTCTGGAGAAGGAGAAAGTTTTTACCGTGATGCGGTAGCGTAATTAACTGCAGGGGCTTGCGCCTGCAGGGAAGAGTGTCCCCACAATCAAAAACCCCTCAATGACGAAGTCTGCTACATCGGCCGCATCCGTTTAAACCTTCGATACATGGTGCCATAAATCAACTTGGCATTTTCGAAGAGGTGGATAGATAGCACCAAATAGCATCTGCCCCCAGATTCAAGCAAGACGTCCGTCTTCCCGGTTTCCGGCGGTAAACAGTCGAACTAGCCGAAGACCTTGCTGTCCAACTAGGCACAGTTCACATACAGAGAGAAAAATTGCTTCTGAGAATCAGAGTGATGATGCTCAATATTAGTGATCTCCAAGATCTGGACACGTAGCAGGTGACATGTCCCAGAGCTCAGAAGAAAGGGCCCACATGGGCCGACCAGGCCACCCTGTACCCGACCTGCAAACACAAGCTGGCCCTCCTCAGGGCCCCCTGCAAAGTGGCTTCCTCGGCCCCATAGCTCGTGCCGAGATGCCATAAAACCTGGACTCCTCGGCCTCCTCGCTCGAGAAGAGCTCCCCAGCCGAGGCCGTCTTCCTCGATCCCTCCGACCGACCAACTCCACCACTCGCAGGCATAACCGCCGCTCCGCAAATCTGGCCACGCGTAGATTCTCCGGCAGCAACGTCCCACGTTCCACGCCATCACGATCCCCTTTAATGGGCGATCCGCTCTTTACGTGCGCGTGACGTCGAGAGCGTAATAGCCGGCGAGATTCTCGCGCCTGCTGCTGCATGCCGCCGCTATATAAACCCCCACCACAGAAGGGTTAAGTAAGCCATTCTTTACTCTTTTAAGCTGTTACTCTGCTCGGATCCCATCACTAACCTGATCGTCGGGGGGTCCTTGGTGGTACCAAACCATCCCGGGACTTCTTTACAGGTACTCGGCACCAAACTCCTCATATCACCTCTTCCACCAAAACCCATTGAGACCCACACGCAACAGAAGGTAACCACCTAAGTCCATCGAGAGATCAGCGGAAGACAACATCTGATAGAGACCCGAAAAGGACCTCCATCACAGAGATCATCACAGAGATGCAATTATTTCTTCCAAGTGGTTACAGAAGAAGATCAATCAATGAACAAAAATCCCTTCATATATGTACATAAAATAAGAAGAAGAACAACAACAACAATGTAAGCAAATTAACACCACCTTTTTCGTAGAAAATATATATTACAAATTCAGTGATTACAAAACTACACCAAAAAATGTTTCCACAAACATGAATGATGAAGAAACAATCTCATCATCTTCTTCAATCTCTATCCTCTCTCCGTTCCCTCAAGCTCATGTCCATCAAGGTGTGTCCACGATCAACCCCGTTTGAATCTCCTTAAACATCGCCATCACATTCACCATCGTCGGCCTCCTCAACGGCCGATCGTCCAAACAAGCACAAGCAATCTTCAAATGCTCCAACAGCTCTAGCTCGAGCATCGGGTCCTCTCTCAACAACTCCTTGTCGAACACGTCGCTTATCCTTGTCTTCGAATGCTCCTTGACCCACCCGACTAAATTGTTATCCCCGAAATCGATCGAATCCGTAGGGTTTTTCCCTGTTAGCAATTCAAGTAACACGACTCCGTAGCTATACACGTCGCCCTTTGTCGTGCACCGGAAGCTCTGATAGTATTCCGGCGGCACGTAGCCAGGAGTGCCTGCCAGCGTGGACACGCTCAGATGCGTGTCCATCGCACTCATCATCCTCGCCATTCCGAAATCAGAAACCCTAGCTTCTAAATTCTCGTCGAGCAGAACGTTGCTCGACTTCATATCTCGATGTATTATGTGTGGCATGCAGCTGTGGTGCAGGAAAGCTAGGCCTCGTGCTGCTCCTACCGCGATTTTCCTCCTGGTCACCCAATCGAGCTTGACTCCATGCTTCTTTTGATTGTGGAGAACATCTTCTAAGCTTCCGTATTTCATGTACTCATAGACCAGCAGCCGCTCCTCGCCTATGCTGCAGTAGCCTAACAAGGGCACCAAGTTTCGGTGCTTGACTTTTCCGATCGTTTCCATCTCCGCGGTAAACTCTCGATCGCCTTGCCTGCTGATGTGGATGAGCTTTTTAATGGCGACGATGTTTCCATCTTTGAGCTGGGCCCTGTAAACGTCCCCAAAGCCACCAGAACCGATCAGGGTGTCGTTATTGAAGCCGTTGGTGGCGTTCAGGAGATCCTGAAAGGTCAGTTTCTGGAGGGGCTTCTCGAATGTGGACAGGTTGATGCTCAGCGCTTCTTTCGTGTTCGTAAACTTCCAATTCGAGTGTGAATTGCCGTCGATGTAGATGTCTCTGAGGTTGTAACCATCGCTGCCATCCATCATCTTCTTCCTCCTTCGCTTTTTGCTCTCGATTGCGACCATGAGCAATGCAAAGATGCACCCCAATGATCCAAGCAAGCCTAAGGTCATGCTTCGTGCGATCGATCCTTTCAGTGATCTTTGACTCTGCTCGTTGATTTTCGAAGCCATATCTTCGCAAGACGGAAGAGGGAACCCGCAAAGCCCCGAGTTATTCTCATACCGAGCTTGAGGAAAGGTCGCCAACGACCCCGATTCAGGGATCGAGCCGTTGAGCTTATTATTCGAAAGATCAATCTCCGAAAGCCTGAGCCCAGACAATGAAGCAGGGATCGAACCACCAAGAGAATTATGCGAAAGGTCGAGCACCGCAACATTCCTCAAGCTCCCTAAATCCGGAGGGATCGGACCCGACAACGAATTGTGGCCGAGATTGAATATCATGAGATAATACATCTTCCCCAACTCTTTCGGGATCTCACCCACGAGCTCATTGTAGGACAAATCGAGAAAGATCATAGAGCCATTGTTGTTGAAAGTGTACCGTGTGTTCCCCATATAAACCCTAGTGAAATTGCAAGTCCTTCGACTCGGCAACCGATTCAGGTCCTCAGGCTTGATTTCCGCGAACTCCAACAGATTTCCCGACCCTCGACACTCGCTGCTCCCGTCGTTCTTTAGATAAACATACCGTTTTCCGGTGACTAACCCGGCAGCAATGTAGCCCGATTGCTTGGCTAACGCTGCCGGAATCGATCCATTCAGCTGATTGCTGTTCAAATCGAGCCAAATCAAGCTCTGGCAGTCTCCGAGCTCCGTGGGGATTTCCCCATAGAACGAATTGTTGCCAAGTTTAAGAATGGCGAGGCTGCTCAACCCGCCGATCCATGACGGGATCCGGCCTGTGAGCCAATTGCTCGACAGCGAGATCCAGTTCAGGCTGGTGCAGTTCCGGAGCTCGTCCGGGATGCCTCCAGTGAGCCCGTTGTTGTCGAGGATCAGATTCTCCAGCGATCCGATCCTCGACAGCTCTCGCGGGATCTCTCCCTCGAGCAGGTTCTGCCACATTAGCAAATCCTTGAGCCTGGAGAGCTCCCCGAGCGACGAGGGGATGGTGCCGGAGATGTAATTGAAGCTGAGGTCGAGCGAGACGAGACTCGAGCAATTGCTGATCGAGGCCGGGACGGCTCCGGTGAACTTGTTGTTCTGCAGGTAAAGCTCGATTAAACTCATGCTCAGTCTTTCGGGTATCGATCCGAAAAATCCATTGGAGCTCAGGTCGAGGACCTCGAGCGATCCGAGGTTCGAGATCAAATCCGGTAACTTTCCGCTCAAATTGTTGAAGGCTAGGTCGACGATCTTGAGGTTTGGGATGGAGGCTAGGGTTTCGATCGGGAAATCGCCGGAGAAGTTGTTGTTGGCGAGATGGAGCGAGGTCAGAGAAGGGAGGGAGGCGAATCTAGGGATCTCGCCGGTGAGATGGTTCGACGAGAGGTTCAAGATTTGGAGAGCGAAGCAGTTTGAGAAGGCGCCGGCGCCGATCTCGCCGGCGAGGTCGTTGGAGGAGAGGTCGAGGCGGACGAGGGAGGAACAGTTGGAGATCGCCGGGATGCTTCCGGGGATCCCGTTGCCGGCGAGGGAGAGGACGCGGATCCTGCCAGCGGCTGACAGGATCCGGCGGAGATCGCCGGCGGTGAGCTTGTTGTGGGAGAGGTCTAGGGTTTCGAGGCCAACATCTCCGGCGCCGGCGCCGGAGATGAGGTTGCGGGAGAGGTTGAGGGATCGGAGCCCGGCGGCGGAGGACGAGGAGGAGAGATCGCCGGTGAGGTTGGCGCCGGCGAGGGTGAGGGACTCGAGGTGAGGGAGCTTCAGCAGGGAGGAGGCGACGGCGTTGAGGTTGCCGTTGAGGGGAAGGTCGGTGAGGGTGACGGAGGTTACGACAGCGTCGAGGCACGTGACGCCGAGGAAGGAGCACGTGCTTCGGGTCGGGTTCCAGCTCGAGAGGAGGTTTGGGTTCGGTAGCGAGTTTTTGAAGGAGAGGAGGAGTTGGAGTTCGGATGCGGAGGAGCTGAACCCGACCCGTATAAACATGAGGAGGAGGAGAAAGAGAAAACCCATTGTGAGAGAGAGAGAGGGAGAGAGAGAGAGCTATTAGAGCTCAGATTGTGTCATTAGAGACGAGTTGGAGAGAGAGAGAGAGAGAGACAGCATGAGTAATTAAAAAAGGCTGGGAGTCAAGAAGGGGAGAGGGAATTTAAGGGGGATGTGGAAAGTGCTTGGCTAGTTGGTCAAATTAAAAGTTGAGGGTGTTTTTTGCATGTTTGTATGGGTTCATCGTATGCAGGTTATTTTTGCTATAGACTTGTTGTCCAATGTGTTTCGGCTGGTGTAAGTTGCTCCTTATCCGGTGTGAAATGGAATGTTTTTCAACTGAACTCTTCTGTCAAGTATCTTATTTTTTCCCGTGTTATGCATTTCTATGCGGATAGGCCGACACGAGAGACCCATGAATATCAAACTCCTTTTCTTCAGGTGTGCATTTCAAAGTAGCACGATCTAATTCGCAAATCCAATGTGTTTTCTGCTGGTGGAGTTGCACGTTGCTTGATGACACGTGTTATGTGTTGTGCTCTCAAACATGTAGTGATCATCAAAATACGTTAGCGACAAAACGACCGTACGTGTAACAACAATTCAAAGTTTCTCTGAACTCGGCTCACCTATGAACTGCCTTATTCATCTTCGCGTCATGCATTTTCGTATGAAAAAAACTGACACGAAAGAGCCATGAACAACAAAATCCTTTTCTCCAGACCTGCGGTCCGCCTATGTAAAAGTAACACCATAAACAGTATAAACCTTTACCATTTTAGCAAAAAAAATATTAGTTTGGATACTATCAACAATTTACATAAAATTTCCTAAGATTGATAAGCATGCAAATGGCAAAACTAAGAGGACAAATATGCTAAAAGGCTTTATTTCTTGAATGAAGCCATTCAAATAAAAAATAATAGTTTGTTGGTAACTTCACGTTAACAAAATGGAAACCAGGCTCGATCCAACGGCTGAGAGCGACCTACGCATCGCGATCGGTGAGTTCAAGTTCTGAGCACGGGACAAACTCACGTGCCCTCTGATCCCTTCAATGATAGTCGCTAATGACGTTACTGCCCCTATCTGCATCTGATGCTGAAAAGAGCGCCTAGGGTATCGTAAGGGCATTTTCATAAAAGACAGATGCACACCGAAGCAGCCAGCGTCCACGTGTGCGGAATCTAGATCAGACCCCGCGCGCGTGAGTACGGGTTGGTAGGTGGGAAAGTACCAGATTACCCTCGCCTACTTCTGTCCCTCCTAGCTTGCCAGGTAAGAGGGTGTTTATGTCAATTTAGATTCTTTGTTTTCCAACAAGGAGTTTACTGTAAAGTTGGTGATTCCTAGCAGTTTGTTTTATTGAATAAATTATTCGGTGTACCGTGTGCATTCTTCGGTCTACTTGGTGGGATTCTTGATCTTATTTCTTTTTTTCATAACCGGGCATATACGGCCGGCACACCGTAGAATTTCTCATATTATTTTCTCGTGTTATCAGTCCATGCAATGAATGTGAAAAATAAATTTTAGCATTTTCGAAAATAACAACTACGACCCTATCTGTGGTTCGGTTTCGGTAAGGAGTCGTATAGTTCGACATTTTTTAAATAAGTGTTTGCTTGTTTTTGCCTTCTATTTTATAAATAGTATATGCCTAAATTCAAATTATAAGAAATCGAAAGCTAAATTAGAGTAGGTTAAGAGAAAATTTTATGGAATGTACAATGTCTACAAATTCCTCGAATAAGTTCACTGGCAAACAACTAAAGTTGCAAGCATAGAATAGATATGGATCAGTGTCAATACAGAGAGTATTGTCCGCTCTGACCGAAACTGCACGGTTTTGTCCTTCAGAACGAATCAGACCCCACCAGGGGCCACTTCCCAGGAGTCACCCATCCCGGAACTTCCCTGGCTCGAACATGCTTAACTACATAGTTCTCAAGTTTCTGTAGTGCCGGTTCACTTAAAAGACGTCTCTGTATTGAAAAGTGGTATCATTCCATTTATATTACAGATCTGCACTTTCTCGTGTTATCGGTCCATGCAATGGATGTTAAAAATAAATTTGAGCATTTTCTAAAACAACAACTACACCACTAATTGTGGTTCAGTTTCGGTGAGGAGTTGTATAGTTCGACATATTTTAAATAAGTGTTTGCTTGTTTTTGCCTTCTATTTTATAAATAGTATAAGCGTAAATTCAAATTATAAGAGATCGAGAGCTAAATTAGAATAGGTTAAGAGAAAATTTTATGGAATGTACAATGTCTACAAATTCCTTAAATAAGTTCACTGGCAAACAACTAAAGTTGTAAGCATAGAATAGATATGGATCAGTGTCACGCCCCACCCCCAATACAGAGAGTATTGTCTGCTCTGGCCGAACCCGCACGGGTTTGTCCTTCGGGACGAATCGGACCGTACCAAGAGTCGCCCATCCCGGAACTTCCCTAACTCGAGCACGCTTAACTACGGAGTTCTAAAGTTTAGTGCCGGTTCACTTAAAAGGCGCATCTGTATTAAGAAGTGCTATCATTCCATTTATAGTACAGATCTACACTTTCTCGTGCTATCGGTCCATGCAATGCATGTGAAAAATAAATTTTAGCATTTTCTAAAATAACAACTACGACACTATCTGTGGTTTGGTTTCGGTAAGGAGTCGTATAGTTCGACATATTTTAAATAAGTGTATGCTTGTTTTTGCCTTCTATTTTATAAATAGTATATGCGTAAATTCAAATTATAAGAAATCGAGAGCTAAATTAGAATAGATTAAGAGAAAATTTTATGGAATGTACAATGTCTACAAATTCCTCGAATAAGTTCATCGCCAAACAACTAAAGCTGCAAGCATAGAATAGATATGAATCAGTGTCATGTCCCACCCCCAATACAGAGAGTATTGTTCGCTCTGGCCGAAACCGTACGGTTTTGTCCTTCAGGACGAATCGGACCCAATCAGGGGCCACTTCCCAGGAGTCACCCATCCCGGAACTTCTCTGGCCCGAGCATGCTTAACTACGGAGTTCTCAAGTTTCTGTAGTGTCGGTTCACTTAAAAGGCGCCTCTGTATTGAGAAGTGGTATCATTCCATTTATATTACAGATCTGCACTTTCTCGTGTTATCGGTCTATGTAATGCATGTGAAAAATAAACTTTAGCATTTTCTAAAATAACAACTATGACACTATCTGTGGTTCGGTTTCGGTAAGGAGTGGTATAATTCGACATATTTTAAATAAGTGTTTGCTTGTTTTTGCCTTCTATTTTATAAATAGTATATGCGTAAATTCAAATTATAAGAAATCGAGAGCTAAATTAGAATAGGTTAAGAGAAAATTTTATGGAAAGTACAATGTCTACAAATTCCTCGGATAAGTTCACTGGCAAACAACTGAAGTTGCAAGCATAGAACTCAATATGGATCAGTGTCACGGTCTACAAATTCCTCGAATAAGTTCACTGGCAAACAACTAAAGTTGCAAGTATAGAATAGATATGGATCAGTGTCACGTCCCACCCCCAATACAAGTGTCACGTCCCACCCCCAATACAGAGAGTATTATCCGCTCTGACCGAAATCGTATTGTGAAGTGATATCATTCCATTTATAGTACAGATATGCTCTTTTTCGGAATGTATTCCCGAAAAGTCCCCCACTGTTCTATAGTGGGTCCCCACCACGGACTCAAGAGGTGGCCCCCACCCCCTTGGCCTAGCACTTTATTCCGTGAGCAAGAACCGGATCCCGACATTCTCCCCACCTTTGAACAATGGTGCGTTCTTGAACCACAGACCCCCAATACAGAGAGTATTGTCCGCTCTGACCGAAACTGTATTGAGAAGTGATATCATTTCATTTATAGTACATATATAACTTTTTTTCGGAATGTATTCCCGAAAAGTCCCCACTGTTCTACAGTGGGTTCCCACCACGGACTCAAGAGGTGGCCCCCGCCCCCTTGGCCTAGCACTTTATTTCGTGAGCAAGAACCGGGTCCCCCGATACAGAGAGTATTGTCCGCTCTGAACAAAACCGTATTGAGAAGTGATATCATTCCATTTATAGTACAGATATGCTCTTTTTCGGAATGTATTCCCGAAAAGTCCCCACTGTTTTACAGTGGGTCCCCATCACGAAATCAAGAGGTGGCCCCCGCCCCCTTGGCCTAGCACTTTATTCCGTGAGCCATTTTATTCCGTGAGCAAGAATCGGGTCCCGACATTCTCCCCACCTTTGAATAATGGTGCACCCTTAAACCACAGAGCTACTACTGAGCGAAACCGTATTGAGAAGTGATATCATTCCATTTATAGTATAGATATGCTCTTTTTCGGAATGCGTAATACCCAGTTCTTTTTGTACACCAATATCCGTATTTTTATAAAGTGTTACTTACAAAATTTATTTATTTATATTTATAATTATTTTTTTATTTATTTTAAAACCCTAACCCTAATTTAATCTAATTCCTTTTTATTTTTCCTAAACAATTCCCGGCCCAACCCACTCCCTCTCTATCTCTCCTTTTAATTCTCTCTTCAGCCCGAGCCCGGCCCATTTCCCCAAATCCGACCCGCTTCTTCCCTTCTTCCTCCCTCGTAATATTTTTCCCGCTCATTTCCTTCCCCACGTCGCCGTAACCACGTCCCCGCGCCTCGCACCCATACCCTCGCGAACGTTTCTCGTGCGCGCCCACGACCCACGCCAACTGACCCCGCGACCCCACCTCCCGCGCTACCCCCATGACCCGCTCCTCTCTCAACGGCTCTCTCTTCCTTCACCCTCGCCCACTTCTTCTTCTTCCCTCTCACTTTTTCCGATCTCCCTCGCCTGCCTCGCTCCCTTCCCCTCACAACATTGCCACCCAACTCCCCCAGCGACGCCGATCATCCCCTCCGGCAAGCCTCACCCTCTTCGAACCCAACTCCACCTCCACCCATCAACACCAAGACTTCCCTACACCCAAGCTCCAGCCACCTACTGCGCCACCGTTGCCGACAAGCCGCCGCCTCCATCACCAGAAACTCCACCAGCCACCTCCTCGTCACCCTCCACTACCCGCCTGCACAACCGACCCCACTGCATCCTCACCGCGAGCATCGCCGGCCACCAACCTCCATCGCCGACGAAACCGCCGAGCTCCTCCTCTGTCGCCAGCGACCCCCTCAGCCACCTCCGGCCACTACGACCTCCTCCCTTCACCACCTCCTTCCAGAAACCGAGCTCCCCAACTTCTCTCGACAGCACCATCACCCTGCAGCCCTTGCCGTACCATCCCTGAGTCACCGCCGGCCAACCCCCTCTGCACTCGATGCCCGCTGGCCCCTTCTCGTTCACACCCAAGCCCTAGCCGCAGCAGTTCCATCTCCGAGCTCGAGCCAAATCGTGTTGCCGTTTCCGCTGCCGTACCGTCGTCGACACGTCATCAGGAAAGTGTAATGCTTGCTTCATGCTAATATTACCTACATCAATTAAATTTCCAATGAATACCATATATACTTTTCGTGTGAACTAATGGAACACAAGTGTTTGATGCAAAACACGAACTGAAAACCCCCGCTAAATTGACGGAAACTAATCACATATGATGGCCCGAATGATAATTAACGTCGTGTTATGATTTGGCTGGAAAATGCGGACTTTAATGACGAGATAGGCCCTTTCCATTTAAACCCGTTAAAACTGAAATTTTCCCGTACCTGAAACTCGTAAAAATTACAGTTAATTGGTTATAAATCGGAATGTTGCGTTAGAGGGCTCATATCGAAGCCAACTCGATGACCTAGAACCCCATAAGAGTTTTAATCTATTTCTACGCTAAAAAGATAACGGAAACTGGTTCGGAGTGAGACTTTGGACTGCAGTCCAGGGCAGCATTGGCTGTCGATTCTAGTTTTGTAATGCTTTCACTCCGCTGTATGAAAATGCCATGATGTGGAACCCTATACAATAGCGAAGATAAATCTGTTAGATAATCATTAAAACTAGTTTCATTCGTTTTTACTGTCATTTACTATTTAAATTATATTTTAAATCAACAAAACACATAGCAGTCCCAAACAGGGACAGAACGTATACCCCTTCATTTTACAATGCATAACTTCCAGTACGCCATGGATATTAATGATCCTCTAATTGCGTTGGAAACCTAACTGATAACTCTAAATATTGTTCAACTATAGTATCGCCTAATTACGATCCCAACTTGAATTAAAATGTGTTACGAGACGGACTTCCAATTCTGAAACTGGATTTCTAGCAGTGAACACTTAAAATGAAATGGCCATATCTAGCGAACTTGGAACCCAATTGACACGAAACCAATTTTGACGGATATCTAATTAAACATATTGCTTACCCCTTTTTCATTGTTTTGCTTAATTCTACATGTATGATTTATAGTGAATTATACAAGTGGTAGGACACTGGTTGATGATATTTTATTCATATCGTAATTATTGCATTCTCATCATATCATGTAGACATCACATACATTGGTAACTTAGTGATCGTGTACATTATCCAGTGTTAGATATTAGTGTTTGATTGTGGCAAGTACGTTAGTGTTAAAGCGTGAATGAATAAGTAAAAGTGACACGTGCTTGTACACAATCAACGGGCCCAGTTAATTTATTGCATTGTCGACGTCTATAATACATGTATAAGTGTGACTATAATTGGTATGGGATGATTATGGAAGCACTTATATTAGTGTCATAGGTAAGGCACCAAATACTGTCCATTTATCTTGGGTACCAGTCGAGACATACTTGATGGAGATCATGTCTTCAGTTCTCGCGGAGACTTGTCATGGACCGACTAGTATTTGAGTTTATGGTTGGTGTTTGATATAGACCAAGGGGTGTGGGGTAGTTTGAGTGTGAGTTCAACGGGATCTCGGGAGTCCCATTGCCGGCATACACAGCGATTCTGGGAGTTATATGGGTGATATTACTGATTATTAGCGACTCGAGCTCGTGTTCCTTTGCCTCTGAGGCCCTACCCTTGGGTGGGGGATACTCACGAGTGGTTGACTCTCACACTTGGACTGACGATAGGTTTAGCGACCTGGATAGTGAGACTCAAAGACTGATAGGTTTAGTGACATGCATTGATTACTAATTCGATATACCTGCCTTACTGTTTACCTGCTTTACTGTTTACCTGTACTGGTTCCTTCATGCTCATGTCATTACTCCATGCTTACTGTTTCATGTTCATCCTCTTTGCACGTGTTTATATTTGTATTTATATGTATTGCTATTGTGTCGCTCTGACGACCTGAGTATGCATACTCAGAGTGAGAAGTGGATTTAGCTTGGATCAGGACCTGACGTACTTCGAGGATATTGCGGACGTCTGGATCAGCGACTCAGCGCTATCTTTGCTTGATCTATATCTGGTTAGTTTTTGTATCTGTTTTGATTTAGTGACTATATTTCTCATCACCCGTGTATTGATTACTGATTACCACGTAAAGCTAGAAGCCGAAGTGTGATTACGGCAGGGTGTTTTCTCGACCGTAGGAGCATGGCTGGCCTTGTCAACCTCTCGTATTCCGTATTTTGGAAAGCGGGGCGTAACAGAATGTATTCCCGAAAAGCCCCCGCTGTTCTACAGTGGGTCCCCACCACGGAATCAAGAGGCGGCCCCCACCCCCTTGGCCTAGCACTTTATTCCGTGAGCCACTTTATTCCATGGGCAAGAACCGGATCCCGACATCCTCTCCACCTTTGAACAATGGTGCGCCCTTGAACCACAGAACTACTACTGAGCGAAACCGTATTGAGAAGTGATATCATTCCATTTATAGTACATATATGCTCTTTTTCGGAATGTATTCCCGAAAAGTCCCCACCGTTCTACAGTGGGTCCCCACCGTTCTACAAGAGGTGGCCCCCGTCCCCTTGGCCTAGCACTTTATTCCGTGAGCAAGAACCGGGTCCCGACATTCTCTCCACCTTTGAACAATAGTGCGCCCTTGAACCACATAGCTACTACTGAGCGAAACCGTATTGAGAAGCGATATCATTCCATTTACAGTACAGATATGCTCTTTTTCGGAATATATTCCCGAAAAGTCCCCACTGTTCTACAGTGGGTCCCCACCACGGAATCAAGAGGTGGACCCCACCAAGGAATACAGAGCTACTACTGAGCAAAACCGTATTAAGAAGCGATATCATTCCATTTATAGTACAGATATGCTCTTTTTCGGAATGTATTCCCGAAAAGTCCCCACTGTTCTACAGTGGGACCCCACCACGGAATCAAGAGGTGGCCCCCGCCCCCTTGGTATCAAGAGGTAGCCCCCACCACGGAATACAGAGATACTACTAAGCGAAACCATATTGAGAAGTGATATCATTCCATTTATAGTACATATATGCTCTTTTTCGGAATGTATTCCCGAAAAGTCCCCACCGTTCTACAGTGGGTTCCCACCACGGAATCAAGAGGTGGCCCCCGTCCCCTTGGCCTAGCACTTTATTCCGTGAGCCACTTTATTCCGTGAGCAAGAACCGGGTCCCGACATTCTCTCCACCTTTGAATAATGGTGCGCCCTTGAACCACAGAGCTACTACCGAGCGAAACCGTATTGAGAAGTGATATCATTCCATTTATAGTACAGATATGCTCTTTTCGGAATGTATCCCCGAAAAGTCCCCGCCGTTCTACAGTAGGTCCCCACCACGGAATTAAGAGGTGGCCTCCGTCCCCTTGGCCTGGCACTTTATTCCGTGAACCACTTTATTCCGTGAGCAAGAACCGGGTCCCGACATTCTCTCCACCTTTGAATAATGGCTACTACTGAGTGAAACCGTATTGAGAAGCAATATCATTCCATTTATAGTACAGATATGCTCTTTTTCGGAATGTATTCCCGAAAAGTCCTCACTGTTCTACAGTGGGTCCCCACCACGGAATCAAGAGGTGGCCTCCGCCCCCTTGGCCTAGCACTTTATTCCGCGAGCTACTTTATTCCGTTCAAGGGCGCACCATTATTCAAGAGGTGGCCCCCGTCCCCTTGGCCTAGCACTTTATTCCGTGAGCCACTTTATTCCATGAGCAAGAACCGGGTCCCGACATTCTCTCCACCTTTGAATAATGGTGCGCCCTTGAACTACAGAGCTACTACTGAGCGAAACCGTATTGAGAAGTGATATCATTTCATTTATAGTACATATATGCTCTTTTTCAGAATGTATTCCCGAAAAGTCCCCACTGTTTTACAGTGGGTCCCTACCGTTCTACGGTGGGTCCCCATCACGGAATCAAGAGGTGGCCCCCGTCCCCTTGGCCTAGCACTTTATTCCGTGGGCCATTTTATTCCGTGAGCAAGAACCGGGTCCCGACATTCTCTGCACCTTTGAATAATGGTGCGCCCTTGAACCACAAAGCTACTACTGAGCGAAACCGTATTGAGAAGCGATATCATTCCATTTATAGTACAGATATGCTCTTTTTCGGAATGTATTCCCGAAAAGTCCCCACTGTTCTACAGTGGGTCCCCACCACGGAATCAAGAGGTGGCTCCCGCCCCCTTGGCCCAACACTTTATTCCGTGAGCCACTTTATTCCGTGAGTAAGAACCGGGTCCCGACATTCTCCCCACTTTTGAACAATGGTACGCCCTTGAACCACAAAGCTACTATTGAGAAGTGATATCATTCCATTTATAGTACATATATTACAATGGTGTGTCCTTGAACCACAAAGCTACTATTGAGAAGCGATATCATTCCATTTATAGTACATATATGCTCTTTTTCAGAATGTATCCCCGAAAAGTCTCCACTGTTCTACAGTGGGTGCCTACCACGGACTCAAGAGGTGACTCCCACCTCCTTGGCCTAGCAGAGCTACTATTGAGGTACCAGCTCTGATACCATTCTCTCACGCCCCATCATTAATACAGAGAGTATTGTCCGCTCTGACCGAAACCGCACGGTTTTGTCCTTTGGGACGAATCGGACCCGACCAGGGGCCACTTCCCAGAAAGCCACCCATCCCAGAACTTCCCTGGCTCGAGAACGTTTAACTACGGAGTTCTCAGGCTCATGTAGAGCCGGTTCATTTTAAAGACGTCTCTGTATTGAGAAGTCGTATCATTCCATTTATAGTACAGATCTGCTCTCTTTCGGAATGTATTCCGAAGAGTCCTCATTATTCTACAGTGGGTCCCACGGACTCAAGAGGTGCCCCCATGGATTCAAGAGATGGTCCTCGTCCCTTAGCATGACACTTGGCGTTGCATTTTTTTCCGTGTGGCACTTTATTCCGTAAGCAAGGACCGAGTCCCGACAATCACCAACTTTATTTTCTCCCTATTTCATATGCACTCTGCAAATCCAACCGCTGACATTGATAGAAAACAGCGAGTAACAAGATGGAAAATCCAATGGCAGTATATTATTTCTAAAATTGTAGCTAAGGGCCCAAAAGGGTTGCATACATAAACATGAAAAAACCTAAGGGCCCACATCCTGAATGCACACGTGTGACTGTCTCTTGATTATTGCATGCATGCATACATCCAATGATATTGAACTCGACACTTCATGCTAAGAACACCCTAGATTATGATATCTGCCGTTGGATCTCATTGAACGGCTACGACAGTGGGGAGGTGATCTTTAATTTGAGGCATCAAAGTGGGGCCCTCAGCTGTTAATTGAAGCTCCTCACACGTGCGAGGATGGAGAGATGCCACAGTTGTAACTTGTAACAAGTTTAAGAAGGACAAAAGATGGTGTGTTGAGGGTAGGGGTGGTAATTGAACGAGCTAGCTCGGGTTCGATTAAGGTTCGGCTCGGTATCAGCTCGTTCAAATTCGGTTCATTTATTAATGAGCCGGACATGAGCCAGAAAGTCTGGTTCGTTTATTAAATGAGCCGGACTCGAGCTTAGCCAGGCTCGTTCGGTATTGACTCGGGTTCGGCTGGGTTACACGGTTTGAAAAAAAAACAGTAATATGTAATATATAGCAGATTCTATACAACTCTCAGAACACTTAATTCAATTAAATGACAGTATATAAAGTGTACTGAGATAAATATAAAACCCAGCATTTAGACCCATTCAATGCCCTAGATGTTAATGTTTTTTAATTTTTCCATATCTCAAAACCCTGAGTTTTAAGCATTATTGTTAATTATGTTTTTTTCTTGGAAGACGCTATTAATATGAGTAAATGAGCTGAAAACGAGCCGAGCTCACAAACGAGCTCAATTGAGCTCGGCTCGTGAACTCGGCTCGTTTAGTTAATGTGCCACAAATGAACCGAACACGAGCTGGGCATGTTTAATCGAGCCGGACTCGAGCCGAGCATCTCTAGCTCGATTAACTAAACGAGCCGGACTTGGGCCGATAAAATGAACCACGAGCCGAACTCGAACCGAGCTTGGCTGGCTCGAGTTCGGCTCGTTTACACCCCTAGTTGAGGGTGCGTGGGGGCTTTCATGGCACACGAGTGATATTTGTCCCCTTGTTAAGGCCTGTGGGCCCAACCCTTTTTGGCCCCAAAGCTTGTTCCTAACATACATAGGTAATTGAAATTTCGGAAATTTTATCAATCAAAACCATCCTCTACCATGACATGTGTGCCTAAGGCCAACGTGACGCTGATTTTGTGCACAGAAACTCTTCAATATTTTTCTCCGTTACACACACACCCTACCCCATCTGCTATATTGCATTGGTCATTTCATAAAGAAATGAATGGTAGTGGGGTCGGGTTCGCAAATGAATGGTAGTGGGGTCGGGTTCGCGTGTAGCAGAGGAAAACTCGAGGGGGTTCTGTGCATAAAATCGGCGCCATTATGGTTTTGGGAATATAGGGCATAGTACATGATGATTTTGGTGAAATTTTCCTAAAATTAAATAAAAGCAAACATTACACACACACACATGAGAGTGATCCATTGAAAACCGGTCTGCGTTTTTCAAAAACGGAAACTCCCGATCTACGGTATATTTAAACGATCCGATCCATTCAAATTGCTCACCTTACCCTCAATTATATGTGTATGAAAAATTAAAGAATTTAAAGACCTCTAGCTTATGCATCGGATGGCGTTTATGTTGCATTATCGAAAGACGTTTATTTTTGCACCCATCGATACATAGGCTAGAGCTCTTTAAATCCTTTGATTTTTTACGCGTATATTTGAGGGTTGAGTGAACAACTTGAACGGAGCAGACCGTTAAAATATGTCGTAGATCGGGAGTTCCCGTTTTTAAAAAACACGGACCGATTTGTAATGGATATATATATATATATATATATATATATCAATTCCATTTCGCTATTTGTTATATTAGTTAGAACATTATTGCATATAGCATATATGTCGTATTTTTCTCCTTTTTTTAGACTTCTAGTTTAGGAGAACCCTGCCAGTTGGTCATTTAGGATTATGACAAATCGTTCTCTTGTCATGTATAATTTTTTTCTAAACCTTGAATTTGGTAATTATTTGAATATGGTTGATGTCAGGTAGAATTAAGGGAAGCAAAGCAGTTTATCTCAATTCTGGCTTCCCTCATTTCATTTCCAATTATCCCTTTTCGTTATGCTTAGATGGACTGAACTCTCGACAGAATAGAATCTAAAACTCTAAAGTCTGATCAGAATCATGAGATCCATAGCCACCGCCCTCCGAATTCCGTTGCGTAAACCGTTGGACACCGATCTAGACCCCTGAAAAAACTTCACCATTTAACATGGAGAGCAACAAGTCATTGTGGGCCCACAATGCGCCTGCATGCCATTGCACGTCAGTTCAAGCATAGTTCTGGCAGTCTCTATGATTGGGATGTAACTTTGTTAAGTTTTTTGGGAAATCACGTCTTGGGCTGTCTTTAATCTTTATGCTCCAGCTTTTGACCCATCAGTACTTCATTCTTTTATATCCAAAAAGTAACATTAGGACAGTTTGGTACACTCTCATTATTGTTGCCAAATCATTTTAAGTCTTTCTCCCATCAAATATAGGTGGCCATGAAATATATATCGATCAGTGCCATAAAACAGAAAAGAAAATTTCTCATAATCTTGAATAAGCCTGCATGCAGCAATTATGAAAGTCCATCGTACTTGATTCCATATATGCTCCTAGAGATGAAACAATCACACACTTCAATAAAATACCAAGGGATATATAGAGCCCCCAATGCTGCAGGCTTTCGTAATATTGCTTGCTACCGAATTTTGGCATGACAGTATAATCTGAAGAAATGAGACTTTGCGTTCTCCGAACCATAGAATGATCAATAAGATTCATGTGTAGGGCTATCGGAGCGCATGTCCATGGACGAGTCGTTTGTTGGAGAATTAGAGTCACGGTTCACATGGGAGATAGATTCATGCTGATAATGCTGCAGGTTTTGACAAACAGGGCTTGAGAGAGCATTTGCGAAAACCGTGTTCTTTGTTTGGCTTTGGTCGGAGTAAGAAAGACGAGGGGCAAGCCCCACTGTTGCCTGCCCGAAAATTGTAGAAGAGGTTTGCAGGCCGTTGGTTGGGAAGTGCACCGATAATTCTTCGCCTCCATAGTCTATCTCATTCTACAAATTGAAAACATAAAATAAACAACTGTCCAACGATGCAAGATGTGAGGAATCTATGGAAGGAAATCTGTTTGGATTATATGCTTCGAAAGTTGTTTTATTACACCGTTGATAAGAGAACTAGGATTTAAACAATGTTGTTTTCCAGATAAAGCAGCATAAATATTAATATCTGAATTCTGCTTAGGAAGCCCTGAGACTATGGGATGATGTTGGAAAAGGTCTAGGCCAATCCTTTGTTAAGTCAACCTATGAGTGTATTAACGCTAATTCTTATTTAGCTTAATATGTACATTGTTATCCCACAACCATCAGCATAAACTTTTGGGTAAAACGGTTCTTAACATGGTACCATAGCATCATGTTATCAAAGGGTCCTCGAAAGGTCCTGGGTCCAACTATTATTATCGTCAATTTAAAATATGGTTATTTATCCTATTTATTCGGTCTTTACAAGCAAGAGTTTTTGCTAGCCCTTTCCATGTGGCCCTAAGGCCGTGTGAGGAGGGTTAAATGTTAGGCTTATTTGCAAAAAACACCCCTCAGGTTTGAAACCCATGACAGGAAATTAGCCTTTCCGTTGGAAATTACATAAAACAATCTTGACTTAACGATCAACGTTAAATTTTATAGTAAATTACATTTTACCCTTATATAATACAAGCAATTAATTATTAATTACATTATTAATCATTTTAATTAATTATTAGAATATTAATTAAATGATTAATAATAGTAGGGAACGAGGCCGGAGAGAATGGAGCAGCAGAAAAGAGAGTTAAGGCCGTAAAATACAAGCATAGTGGTCTAATGACGTGGGGAAGTCGGGTGGAGGTTGAGGGTGGGGAGGGGCGGTGGTGGAGGGGGAATGGGTACGGGAGTCCGAGGAGAGAGAGAGATCCGGCGAAGCGGTGCAGTGGAGGGGGTCGAGATAGGTGGAGATCGGGGGAGGGGTGGGTGAAGAAGAAGAAGAAGATGATGATAATGATGGTGATGATGATGGGTAGTGGGAGTGGGGAGTTAGGGGCTGTGGTTAAGGGAGCTAGAGCCGCTGTGTCGGTGATGGGTCAGTGGTGGAACAAGAAGAAGAAGATGGTGGTGGGGATGATGATGGTGATGGTGACAGGTGGTGGGGATGGCGGTTTGAGGGCTTAGGGGTGGTGGGTGAAGTGACGAGGAGGAGGGAGGTAGAGGCGGTGGTGGTGTCGACGCCGTTGCTGCTGGCGACCGTGATGAGGATGATGAGTTTTTTAGGTAGGGTTAGGGGTAATTTAGGGATTTTTTTTTTGCTAACACGGCAACTTGGCTGACGTGACGGTGATGTGGTGCAGTTAGGATGATGCGGCACCGTTAAATAAGATAGTTTCTTTTAATTTTGAAAGGAGAGGGCAGTTCAGTGTCACGGGCCCAAATTTAAGGGGAGTTTTCAATAAATAAGCCTAATCGTTGTTTAGCTTGATAAATGTTATCATCTCACAACCCAATAGCTAGCTAACATTTTTTGGGGGCTATGGGGAGAGGTTTTATTTTTTGGTGTGTGTGTGCGAGAGAGAGAGAGGAGAGAGAGAGTGAGTTTTGAAAAAATCAATGGAATGAAGCTACTCAATGAGTTAGAGAAAAACTGACTAGACTGGCTTGTTCCCAACCAAAAAAAACTTGATAAAGATGAACTCTCTTATTTCTGGACAATATTAGTTCTTCAGTGGCTTGTTAGAAACTATAGACAATGTTAAAAGTCTATTTTTCCTAATGTCCCTTCACAAGTCATATATCGAGGGTTCTGATTAAGAACTTTAATATCAACAAGCCCTCGTTCAAGGGCATTTAGTGTACATGGAGAAAAGTGTCGGTCTTAAGAAATCTGTGTTCTGTGAGAGACGTTAGACAACACCACTTAAATTAGGATGGTGTTTCCTATCAAGAGGAAGATTTCCTCCGGCATACAATTTAGGCAAGATACAACCATGTGGAGAAAATTAAGAGGAGCAAAAATCAAGCAATACAACAACTGAGCCTTTTATCCCAAGCATATGGGGTAGGCTACATGAACCAACATGAGAATCACGCCGGGTCCAGCACATGAATCCTCCGCCTCCACTCACTCTTATCGAACAATATACTTTCATCGAGTCCTTTGGCAACCATATCGTTTCGTATCGCCTCCATCCATGTTTTCTTCGGTCTTTCTTTTGCCTTTTTGCCATTGCTTATATCTAGAATATCCATTCGTCGAACCGGTGCTTTCATAGGTCTGCGTCGCATATGACCAAACCATCTTAGCCGGTTTTCCCGCATCTTCTCCTCCACAGGTGCTACACCAACTTTTGCACGAATATCCTCATTTCGCACCTTATCTTTTCTAGTGTTACCGCACATCCAATGAAACATGCGCATCCCCGCTACGTGCATTTTCTGTGTATGATACTTTTTAGGAGCTCAGCATTTTGAACCATATAATAAGGCAGGCCGAATAGCGCTCCGATAAAACTTCCCTTTCAATTTTAACGGAAAGTTACGATCACACAAAATTCCTATTGCACTTCTCCATTTCAACCAACCAGCTTGGATCGTTTGATTAACATTACTATCGATCTCCCCATTCTTTTGGATGATGGAACATAGATATCTAAACTGGTCGTTCGGTAATATCTCTTGCCCTTCCAATATTATACCAATATGGTTGACTTCTCTGGTTACTAAATTTGCAATGCATATATGCTGTCTTGGACCTGCTCAATCTGAAACCCAGATTCCAATGTTTGCCTCCATAATTCCAATTTGACATTAACCCATGCTTTCATCTCATTTACTAGAACAATATCATCAGCGAATAGCATACACCTAGGTACCTCATCTTGGATAGTTCTAGTAAGTTCATCCATCACGATGGTAAACAGGAATGAGCTTAATGCAGATTCTTGATGTAAACCAATTGTAATCGGAAAATCACTCGTTAAGCCGCCGCAGGTTCTGACATTTGCCACTACTCCATCGTACATATTCTTGATTATGTCAATATACTTGACGGAGACCCCCTTCTTCATTATTGTCCCCCATAATACCTCTCTAGGTATCTTGTCGTACGCT
The DNA here is from genome assembly GCA_030015575.1 of Agapanthus africanus. NCBI lineage: Eukaryota > Viridiplantae > Streptophyta > Magnoliopsida > Asparagales > Amaryllidaceae > Agapanthus > Agapanthus africanus. Next base: position 519,021,293 of record JASDDO010000012.1, on the reverse strand, counting down.
TTTTCTAAATCAATAAATATCATATGCAAATCTTTTCTCCTCTCTCGAAAACGCTCGACAAGTTGACGAAGCAAATGAATAGCCTCTGTTGTCGATCGTCCAGGCATGAACCCAAACCGGTTCTCTGTTATCTTAATATCCTTCCTTAGCCTGTGTTCAATCTCTCCCCCAAAATTTCATGGTGTGATACATAAGTTTTATTCCACGGTAGTTTGAGCAACTTTGAATGTCACCCTTGTTCTTGTAGATAAGTACAAGGATACTTTTTCTCCATTCATTTGGCATCTTTTTTGTCTGCCAAATCTTATTAAACAGATCTGTCAGCCATTTAACGCCTATTTCTCCTAAGTATCTCCAAATCTCGATAGGAATCCTGTCAGGACCAACCGCTTTTCTTAAACTCATTCTGTTCAAAGCTTCTTTAATCTCAGGTAGTCTTATTTTACGCATGAAATCACGATTTATATCTTGAGATTGAATGACAAGTCCATCCAAATTCTTAGTAAAGTTCTCATTGAACAATTTGTCAAAATAATCTCTCCATCTTTCCTTGATATTCTCATCTCGAATTAAAACCTTCTGATTTTCATTTTTGACACACTTCACCGCACATAAGTCTCTAGTCTTCCTTTCCCGCATCCGAGCAATCCGGTATATATTATTTTCAGTCTCTTTAATATCTAATTTCTCGTACACCTCCTTGTAGACCTTAGATTTAGCTTCCCGAATAGCTTTCTTAACTTTCTTTTTAGCCATTTTATACTTCTCAAATCTCTCCACATCTCTACTTTTCTTCAAATCTTTATAAGAATCCCTTTTAATTTTAATAGCAGCCTTCACTTCTTCATTCTACCATGATGTGTCTTTGGATGGTGGAGCACCACCTCTCGACTCACCAAGTAGATCTCTAGCTACCTTCTTGATACAACTAACCATTTTGTTCCATATTCTGTCTGAATCATATTCCGACTGCCAATCCGCTTCTTGGAATACACGATCTATAAAAGCCTTTTGGTTATCTTCTTTCAATCACCACCATTTAATTTTAGGCTCTACCTTACGTCTAATCTTCCTAAGTTCTCTTCTAAATCGAAAGTTTAGAACTAAAAGTCTATGTTGAGTAGTTACACTCTCACCTGACACTACCTTACAGTTGATACAGTAACCTTTATCTATTCTTCTTGTCAGAAAAAAGTCTATTTGACTAGCACTTGATTCACTCCTAAAAGTGATAAGGTGGGATTCTCTTTTCCTAAACCAGGTGTTTGCTAAGATCAAGTCATAAGATAAGGCAAAATCTAGAATCGAGTCACCTACTTCATTCCTTTGTCTAAAACCAAAACCTCCATGGATAGTATCAAACCCACTACGACTAGTACCTACATATCCATTAAGATCACCACTAATAAATAACTTCTCTCCACTAGGTATACTTTGCACCATCTCGTCTAAATCCTCTCAGAATAGACGCTTACTAGCGTCATCAAGACCTATCTGTGGTGCATAAGCACTAATAACATTAAGGATCTTTCCACCTAGAATAATCTTAACCAGTAAAATTCTATCACCTTTTCTCCTAATCTCAACTACATCCTCAAGCAACCGTCTATCTATGATTATGCCTATCCCATTACGATTTTTATCTCTACCCGTATACCAAAGCTTATAATCCCAAGACAGTATGACTCTACTCTTTTCACATACCCACTTAGTTTCTTGCAAACACATAATACCAACTCTCCTCCTAATCATCACCTCCACTAATTCTATTAGTCTACCCGTAAGGGAACCTATGTTCCAGAATGCTAGCAGGATCCTATGAAACCCTTGCTTATTTGTCACTACACCCGGGGTCCGATGTAGCGCGCCGTTTCTGGACGACGACCCTTGCTTATTTGTCACTACACCCGGGGTCCGATATAGCATGCCGTTTCTGGACGACGACAGCCTTAGAAAGCAGTATATGTGGTGGGTGTTGCTTGTACTCGTTTTGTCGTGTGTTCAGTTTTCGAATGTTTTATGACCAATTACGTTAGATGTCAGAGTGGTTTCATTATACTCAGTGTAATGAAGTACCTAGAATTAACCCATCTTGAGCTTTTCGCTCCTTACAAAGCATAATTGGAAGAAAGAAGATACAGACACATAAACAGAGAAAGATGGAAGACATGAATGAAACCCAAATATCAAAAGAAATTCAGTATAATCCACAAAAAGACCAATAAGCAAATGGTGTGAAGAAAGGAAGTGAGCTGAAACAAGGCAGAAGGTTGCCGTGTTTGATGAATAGCTAATCTGTGGCAAAGAAGACTGCCAACGTACAGTATGAATAAATGCACCTCGTTATGAATATATTTTGTCAAAGTATGAATAGTGCTCGCCATCATATATGAAAAAATTTCTCAAGATGTCGAAAATATCATTTGGCATGAAGATACCATGACTAATCAATGCGCACGATACATAACAAGGTAGCAGTGAAATTGTGATAACAAACCAAAACCTATTATAATTTGTAAAATCTTAAAGTGACCAATTTAGCCAAACCTGAATGCGACTAACAACGTCTGCTGCAGTCACCCTTGAGCCTTCCTCATGCTGCCTCAATATCCATTGATGCATCTTTTCCTGCAAAAATTCATATGCAGGAAAGCTTCTTTAAGTACTTCTTAAACTCGATATAAAAGTCAAATCAACAGCCCAAAACTTCAAGGATGACAAACATTACCAAGACCAAGACCAAGTAAAATCCTCTTTTTTATTGTTACGTTCGCCGGAGAATGATGGCTGAAAATTAATGCCGAGTCAAACTATTTTACAGATCATTTCCATTTTTGCGTTTTATTTTTTTAAGATTCTTGCACATGTCTAATTTCTAGCTTTCTATTTATCCTCTAATTTCATCGATGCTTTTTTGTGTGTGCATGTGAGCGTGTCCATGCTAGAGCCGTATTATGAAATTATCTCTATCCAGTTTTTTGAAAAACGATATCCTCTCTTTATCTTCCTTTTTATCATGCTTTCTTTCATTTTATATGTGAGTGCTTCAAAGTGGAAAACATTGAAAAATTTGTTCTGCCTTTTGTACTATCATGATCTCTTCAATCAGCTAACTCAACTAAATCTACTTCACAATATAAATATGGACGGGAAAAAAATAAGCATTTACCCGGTTTTAATAGAAGGCTTAACGAAGAACAAAAACAGAGTCCATCTATTAAATGCATGTATAGCAGACATTACTCGAAAACTGAACATGATCTCCTTTAGCATAATGTGCCATCTTTCACCTTCTTCTACACCATTTTCCTAAGCCAAAAATTTAAGGATATCAACTGGTAGTTTAGGATATGGTTAACATGAGGCTGACATCCAATCATAAAACTGTCCGTATTTTTCCTTAGCCAAGAAAACCACACTAACGACGACATGGTTGACATGAGGCATCATACAATCATAAAACCATCAAGGCCCTGTCTGGGAATGGAGTTAAGTTTTGTAAACCGTGGTTTCAAAAAGTTGGCTGAAATTAACTCCAAAATGCTGACTTTTCCTTATTTGGCAACCATTTTGAAGTTGAGATAGCTGCAATTATCTCAGCCCAAAACTTGAGATAAATGCGGTTATCTCAACTTCAATCTGACCAAAATTTTGTAAACTTCAATTTTAGAGTTTGAGACTTGCTAACCACAATTTGCATCTTCCTCTACCTCCACTTAAAAATAAACCATAGTTATCCTAACTCCATAACATGGCCCAAATCTTTCATAGAGCCTCAATTTTAGGCTAAATTACGCTATACTACCCTTAACTATCAATGTTTAAAGTTTTTTATTACAGTAAACTCCCTTAAGCTTTTGTTCTTTGGGAGTTTTTTAAAACTAAAATACCATCAAATATAGCGTACAATAACTAAAATTAGCCTCAATTTAATGGTAAATTTCCCTAACGTGCTCTATTGGGTTTGCCTCGTATTCTCGATCCCTTGAAATTGAGACGGCTCACTAAATTCTGAATCGGCTCACTGGAATTACATATTTCACTCTATTTGTATGAGACGGCTTGAGATAATTTTGAGCCGGCTCAAATGTCTGTCGATGAGTCCTTCTAGGTTTTGATTTTGGTGAGGATTCGTTTTGTAGACTAATTAGAAAAGTTTGTTGGAGAGTTAATGAAGATTTGGTAGGAGATTTGTTTGAGATTATTTTGGAGAGTTGATGAGATTCTAATTCGAATATGTTCTGGGATTTTAGGCCTATAAATATAGATTGATTAGGGTATTTTGTTGAGGAAGAAGAAGAGAAGTAGAAGATTTTGTAATTTGTATTAAGTTGAATAAAACCAGAGAAGTTGAAAGAATATTTTGTGTTTGGTTGTGCATTTTCATATTATCATTTCTTCTCAAAAATTCTGTGTTTATTTTCTGAATTGTTTGGGATTTAAAAATCCCAAACAAATTGAATCAGAGTTTGGTGAAGAGAAGAACGACGAAAATGAAAACAACTCAAATCAAAATAAGGATGGTGTGCTTGAATAGCACAAACTGGTCAGTATGGAAGCCAAGAATGGAAGACATGCTGTGTCTCAACATTTAGATGTGCCTTTTGCTGGGATTAGCGCCCAACTAGAGAATATGTCTGGTAAAAATTGGGCAAAGATGGATCAGAAGGCGAAGCGTCTTATACGGAGATAGAAAGAAGATTCGGTGTTCCACCATATATCGTTGGAGAAGACGACAAAAACAATATGGAAGAAGTTGACAGATCTCTACGAGAGAAAGACGACTACAAACAAGTCTTTTCTAATGAGAGAATTGATGAATCTGAAGCTTCGGGAAGATTTCTCAATAGTGAGCACTTGAACAGGGTAAGAATATTGTGATTCAACTAGCGGCCATGAAGATACCGATTGAAAACAAGATGCAAGCGATTATAGTGTTGAGTTCCCTTCCGAATAGTTTGAAAACTCTGATAGTTTTTTTGAGCAACTCGTCTCCTGATGGAGTTATTTCAATAAGCGCAGTAACAAATTGTCTCTTGAATGAAGAACTAAGAAGGAAATAATCAAGTAGACCATCTGATTCATTTGCACTTACTGTAAGAGAGTTTGAAGTGGAGGAAGGAACAAAATAACGATGGAAGAAATCAGAGATCGTGGCCAACAAGAGACATTTTGAAGATAAGGTGTCATCAATGCAACGAGATGTATCATTTTAAATCTGATTGCCCCAAATTGAAGGACTTAGATGATCTAAAAAGACTTAGAGAGGAAGAGCAAGCGAACGTGGCCCACAATACCGAAATTAAGTATGATATGCTTATGAGTAGTAATGGAGAAGTTAAAAAGGAAGATATGTGGTACATGGATTCGGAAGCATGCTTACACGTATGTTCAAATAAGGAGTGCTTCAATGGGATTGAGGAAAAAAAGCAACAATGAAGTTAGCGGATGACTCTAAAGTATAAGTGAAAGGCGTGGGCACCATAAAAATGGAGATGTTCGATGGGAAACAAAGAACTCTTAGAGATGTCGGGTATTTCTCAAAACTGAAGAGGAATCTAATTTCGCTTGGGAAATTGGATACAAAAGGTTGTACAATTATTGCTCAAGGTGGAGTAATGAAGGTGTGCCAGAAGAACCGTCGTAATGAAAAGAATCAAAATCTCAAGCGATATATATCAACTTACGGGAAAGACTGTTACTGGAAGAAAAATCTTGGAGCAAGGTGGAGAAAAATTGAGTCAAGATGGAGTTTTGTGCAGAACTCAGAAAATGTCGTGGGTGGAAGTTGTGAAAAGAAGATAGAAGAAAGCTAGTTGAGTACGAGTTAAGGTGGAGATTTGTTGAGTTTGCCCCGTATACTCGATCCTTAGAAGTTGAGACGGCTCAGTAAATTCTGAGACGGCTCACAATATGTCTGGAATCATATTTCTATCTGTTTGTATGAGACAACTCGAGTAATTTTGAGCCGGCTCAAACGTCTCTCGATGAGTCCTTCTAGGTTTTGGTTTTGGTGAAGATTCGTTTTGAAGATTAATTAAGAAAGTTGGTTGAAGAGTTATTTGAAGATTTGTGAAGAGATTTGTTAAACATTGTTTTGGAGATTTGATGAGATTCTAAGTGGAATAAGTTTAGGGATTCTAGGCCTATAAATACAGATCGATTAGAGTATTTTGTTGAGAAAGAAGAAGAGAAGTAGAAGATTTTGTAATTCGTATTAAGTTGAATAAAATCAGAAAAGTTGGAAGAATTTCTTGTGTTTAGTTGCGTTTTTCGTATTATACTTTCTTCTCAGAGATTCTCTGTGTTGGTTTTCTGAATTGTCCGGGACTTAAAAATCCTTACATGTTCACTCCCCAGTTTCCCAAATGGCTCTTAAATGAATCCAGCACAAGATAGATTTTTAAGCGATACAAACCCTCATCCAACAAAATCTACCGAAAAATTGGAATCAAAGAGAGAGGGAGAAGCAAACCAAGGCATGGCGCTCGCCAGCTTGAAAGGAGATCTTCTGCTGGTTCATGGCCTGAGAGTAAAGCTGCGAGAGAGAGTTGGCCGCGCTGCAGAAGTTGGGATACATGCTACGATCCACCTCGTCCAGCTTCGTCGCCGCCTCCGATTTCCTCTTCCTCCCCATTTTGATTTTGATCGATCGATTCGATTCAAAACCCTGGAATTCCAAAAGAGGGGAAAAGAAAATTCTAACTTTGGACACAAAATGAGATGAAGACAAGAGAGAGAAACGAATAAGTTGTTTTTTTTCTTTCTTTCCATTTGTTTGTGACATCGAGCAAGTGCCGGATGTTGCTGTCGGATTCGGGTTGTTCAACGTTAGATCCTAATACGGCCCGGCATGGCCCGATATTACCATTTTTTCTCACATCCCAGTCCCGTGCTAACGAGCTCAAACGGTTTGAAGATTAAATACAAGATATTCGGATAATCCTGACACGAACCATAACAGCTGCCAATGTCCAATCCAATTAGATATATATCATAGAATTTAATTTTAAATATTGTATTGTTTGCGTAGAGTACTTTATTGTATAGTATTTATTTCGGTGTAACCTTTATAGTATGATTTATTAGTCTTCCCGGGGGCTGGGTTAAACTCCTCGCTTATTGTTTGAATACGATCATAATTATCCTTTTTCTGCTTCCTTGCAAAAGGAATGAAAATATTTTAAGGCTAAATCGACTTCACCTCCGTTCCTCAGATTCCAGTGAGCCGGGTTCTGCAATACTATGGCAGGAGAGCATTCTAGGAAATCGGATTCCAAGAAGTGTGGTTTTTGAGCAACAAAACACACTGGTCTTTTTTCTATCAATCAAGCATTTGAAAACAAATTTATACCATGTATCGACATATAATCTTTAATATAATGCGAAAAAACGATTTCTCAACTGTTTCATTATCAAAGAAAAACATCACCCATTAACCAGTTCATAAATTACATATTTATCCATATAGCAGCATACCCAGTTGCCATATACGGCTCGGATAATGTACACGAGTTAAGGTGTTGATTTGTTGAGTTTGCCTCGTATACTCGATCCTTAGAAGTTGAGACGGCTCGGTAAATTCTGAGACGACTCACAATATATCTGGAATCATATTTCTATCTGTTTGTATGAGACAGCTCGAGATAATTTTGAGCCGGCTCAAATGTCTCTCGATGAGTCCTTCTAGGTTTTGGTTTTGGTGAAAATTCGTTTTGGAGATTAATTAAGAAAGTTGGTTGAAGAGTTATTTGAAGATTTGTGATGAGATTTGTTAGACATTGTTTTGGAGATTTGATGAGATTCTAAGTGGAATAGGTTTAGAGATTCTAGGCCTATAAATACAAATCGATTAGAGTATTTTGTTGAGAAAGAAGAAGAGAAGTAGAAGATTTTGTAATTCGTATTAAGTTGAATAAAATCAGAAAAGTTGGAAGAATTTATTGTGTTTAGTTGTGTTTTTCATATTATACTTTCTTCTAAGAGATTCTCTGTGTTCGTTTTCTGAATTGTTCGGGACTTAAAAATCCTTACATGTTCAATCCCCAGTTTCCCAAATGGCCCTTAAATGAATCGAGCACAAGATGAGATTTTTAAGCGATACAAACCCTCATCCAACAAAAATCTACCGAAAAATTGGAATCAAAGAGAGAGGGAGAAGCGAACCAAGGCATGGCGCTCGCCAGCTTGAAAGGAGATCTTCTGCTGGTTCATGGCCTGAGAGTAAAGCTGCGAGAGAGAGTTGGCCGCGCTGCAGAAGTTGGAATACATGCTGCGATCCACCTCGTCCAGCTTCGTCGCCGCCTCCGATTTCCTCTTCCTCCCCATTTTGATTTTGATCGATCGATTCGATTCAAAACCCTGGAATTCCAAAAGAGGAGAAAAGAAAATTCTCAACTTTGGGCACAAAATGAGATGAAGACAAGAGAGAGAAACGAATAGATTGGTTTTTTTTGTTTCTTTCCATTTGCTTGCGACATTGAGAAAGTGCCGGATGTTGCTGTCGGATTCGGGTTGTTCAACGTTTTTATTTGGTTGTGTATTGGGTTGGGTTTGATCCTAATACGGCCCGGCCCGGCCCGGCCCGATATTACCATTTTTTCTCACATCCCAGTCCCGTGCTAATGAGCTCAAACGGTTTGAAGATTAAATACAAGATATTCGGATAATCCTGACAGGAACCATAACAGCTGCCAATGTCCAATCCAATTAGATATATATCATAGAATTTAATTTTAAATATTATATTGTTTGTGTAGAGTACTTTATTGTATAGTATTTATTTCAGTGTAACTTTTTTAGTATAATTTATTAGTCTTCCCAGGGATCGGGTTAAACTCCTTGCTTATTGTTTGAATACGATCATAGTTATCCTTTTTCTGCTTCCTTGCAAAAGGAATAAAAATATTTTAAGGCATAATCGACTTCACCTCCGTTCCTCAGATTCCAGTGAGTCGGGTTCTGCAATACCATGGCAGGAGAGCATTCTAGGAAATCGGATTCCAAGAAGTGTGGTTTTTGAGCAACAAAACACACTGGTCTTTTTTCTATCAATCAAACATTTGAAAACAAATTTATACCATGTATCGACATATAATCTTTAATATAACGCGAAAAAACGATTTCTCAACTGTTTCAAAGAAAAACATCACCCATTAACCAGTTCATAAATTACATATTTATCCATATAGCAGCATACCCAGTTGCCATATACGGCTCGGATAATGTACACAGAATGCAGCACTCGTGTAGCTCCAGTTATTATTATCGTATATTCACCTCTCGCAGTAACCTGTACACGGATGACCCTGTAACTTAATTTCGTTGTGGGCCCCAATTTTATGATGATACGGTAGCACTGGGACGGAAGAACTGAGCCCCCAGCAGGAGCCGTGCACACAAGCACCAACACAGTGCCGTCATGAGCTCATGCACACAGCTGGCAGCACGACTCCCAAAGGCCCAGCTGTACGGCGATCCCCTCGCCTCGAATCGGGCGCGGCTCCTCTTTCTTTTTAACCTCAACCCGCAATCACGCCGTGGACCCGAAACCCGTCGTTTTTTTATTACAACGCCGCGCATTGACTGAAGATTCGCCGAAGTCAAAGCGGATTACGATCTCGGATCCGATGATCGCCGCCTTGGTGTAGCCGCCATCGGATCTCGAAATTTTCCTCTCAGGTACCTGATCTTTTCCTAATTTGCTAAAAGCCACGGCTTTTTCAGCTTAAAATTGGAGCTTTTTGGGGATTAGGGAGTGGAGATCTAGGGTTTTTGGTTTTGGATTCCTTCTGTTTTTGGGCAAATATGTGGATGTTTTTTTTGAAATCGACGTTAAAGTTGGGAGCTTTGGAGTGAGTTGGGGGAGATTCGGTTTCCATTTTTGGTTAAACTGTGTTAAATGCTGATGTAAAATTAAGGGAATTATGCTTTGTATGGAATTTACTCTGCAAGTTGTTTTTTTGTTGATTCTGAGTGTAATTTTGTGCTGGGATTTGTTGAGTGTAGTCAAAATTTCATAAAAGTTTCAAGTTTTGTGATCAATGACAACCCTCTCATAATTAATGCCAATTTCTAGTCGAGGTAACTTGTGCTTGATAATGAACACTGAAACAACAGTAGATTTTTTGTTATTTCCTTTTGCTTTGGAATAGAGGTGATCAGTGTACTATGCCAGTTGCTTATGTTGATACTGAGTGTAAATTTGAGATTGAATTGAGCTGCGATTTGTCGAGTGTGGTCAAAATTTCATAAATGATTAAAATTCTATGATTGATGTCTTGTTATTTCTTTTGCTTTGAGACACAATGTACGAGAAAATCGTAGTAGTAAGTTGTTTTCTGCTCACTTCACTCAGACACACATTGACACTATGTTTAATCGCTAGCTTCCGACATTTTTTCGCAAATGAAGAGGGAAGCCTCTTATTTATAGGTAACGAGTTCGATTTATTGATTTTTCTACACCTCAATGTGCATCACTGAAAACGGTTTGATTCATGAAGCAGTCATCAATGGCCACTTGGCACACTACTTATCAAGCTTCAAGTCTGAGCACTCTTCTGAATTCCTTAAATCCCGACATCGAAGTTCTTGTTCCTTTAGTAAAGATACCGGCTCTTAGGTTTGGATGAAATGCATTTCAATCTCCTTTTGATGTACGTTTAGAAGTAAATGCACCTTAAATGCACCTCTATTTGTGCAGGATACATTATTTGCTAATCAGATAACAGATTGACTGTGTGGCATGGTCCGTTCGTTGAATTTTAAAAATTAATTTTGTTCTTCCAGTTTCCACCGTTTGTCACCTACATGAAAAAAATAAGAGGGCTAGTTGCTATAATCTGAAACGATGGGTTGGCATCATCCTAATTATCCTAAATCGAGGTAAATGTTTAGAAGAAGAGATAGTGATAGATTTTCTTTAGGAATCTGTTGGGAATGTTTAATCTTAAATTTAACTTGAGAAGGTTTTATATTTTTTCTTTACCAATGACTGAAACGCCAGGCATGAACCCATGTAGAGCTAAGAGTTTATTGACATCATTTCTTTGGCAAGTCCATTGATATAACAGTAACAATCTCAAAACAAGAAATGACATGATTTGACTATAATATTGAACATCACCATGACTGTTTAGAAATTCACATTTCACGACTACATTTGAGCATGATGAAGATACATAACTCATCATTTAAACTTACGATGAAACAAGGATATTCATAGTAATATACATCACATTATCATCAAAGATAACTTGAGCCAAGTCTTTTTTCCTATTATCTTTGTGAATTAAGAATGTAGAAAGGAGGAGGGCTAACTTGACAATGAATATGAACAGTTTGCGGTCTTCCTCTAGCTAGAACAGAAGCCATCTTTTTTATGATGCGTGGTTGAGCCGCAGCAATGCTATTTGCTGTAGAAGGAGGAGGATTCTTCTCATCTTCGGCATTGGGCTATAGCAAAGGGCTTGCCCTTCTACTCCATGGCCAAAGAAATGAAGAAAACCCCATGAGAGTTTCACCATGGAATCAATACCAATTGGTAGAGCAACGAGTTGGATCTCAAAAGTCTGATAACAAAAAAAAGGGAGTTGCTGCTGGATTAACTTCCTTCATTTGCTTTGGCCGCAAGTCTTCAGGATCCGATGGGTGTTCGAATTCCAAAGTTGGCTCTGCTCAAAAGCCTGAAACTTCGCCTGAGTCTTCAGATTCTTGTGATAGAGATAAGGTTAGAAACAGCGACTCTGCTGATGAGAGCGACATGAAGGTGTTTTTGAAGAGCAGCCTTAAAAAGTCATCTTCTGTAAATTGCTCGTTGATTGTTGGGAATGGTGATGATTTAGATAATTCTTTAGAAGAAGCACAAAGCAACGTATCTTATGCCGATAAGAGGAAAATACATTGGATGGATGCACACGGAAGAGAGCTTGCTGAGATACGGGAATTCGAACCAAGGTATGCCGGATTATTTACTAAATGATTTGACAATTTGAGAATATTTACTTTATAGCTGCATCTGATATTAGCGTCTAATGTATCACTAAATTATGATAACACAAGAGGTGATCGGTTTTATTCAACAATGTTAGGTGATTTTGTTATAAGGTGCTCAAATGGTTATGGTGTTTAAGTTATGAGGGTTGATAGATATATTTTTATATACCATCATTCCCCCACAGATTGAGCATCTTCTTTTATGAGCTGAAACCTGGTGTTTTACATAGTGTTATATTAATAATCCGCTTCAAATACTCGATGGTTGGCTTTTGAACATGCTATGTGAAATTGTTCCTATGGGCTGAAACCTGGACTTTTGCGTAGCGGACTTTTGCGTAGCGGTATTTTTAATTTAAATAAAATCACATTTAATACGCGTCCGGTGGGAATTGAACCTGGATTGCTTTGATACCACATGAAATGTCACTTCCACTGCAGCAAAATTCTGAAGCTATGAAGAGGATTGAGGGAATATATTTTATATTCAAACATGCTATGATACCATTTAAAAAAATCTTCAAAGCTATGGTGAGGATCCAGGGAATACTGAAGTCTAAAACCTGTAATATTTTGATTTTCAGTGCCTAAAGTTCTTTCATTACTTGGTTAGGCGGAGATTGATTCTTTCATTATTCACCCATCGTATCAAAACTCCTACCGGGAGCCTATACAGTGCTTAAAGGGGGCTTGCTTCCTTGTCCAGCACCATAGGTGGGCACTAGCGCACTAGACCGGTAACAAAACGGAAATGTAGGCATAGACGTGAAGAGCATGCGTGCTGCCCCAGCTCTTCCTATCGTGATGATTTGATCTAGGACAAAAAAAGGGACCGGTTCCATTGCTTAAAACCTTTTCTTTTGAAACCGAAGGTGCTTACTCATCAAGTGGCATTTGATGGTTAAGCCTGAATTGATCCCACAAACATAGTGGTTAAAATCCACCGTTGCCGGTCCCAAGTCCGGATGAGAAAGTGTGAGGGTTGTGGTAGGCTTGTAACAGCCAACGTAAAACTTTGTCACATTCTATGACATGCACCATAATAAGAATATCGTTGGGACTTGGGACATCCTCTACTCAGCGACGTGCTACATCGGATCCCGGGTGTAGTGTTAAGTATGCAAGGGCTTTTAGGTCGTCGTTCAAAAACGACGCGCTATATCGAATCCCGGGTGTAGTGACAAATAAGCAAGGGTTTCATAGGATCCGTCTGGCTTTCTGGAACATAGGTTCCCTTACGGATAGACTAATAGAATTAGTGGAGTTGATGATTAGGAGGAGAGTTGGTATTATGTGTTTGCAAGAAACTAAGTGGGTATGTGAAAAGAGTAGAGTCATAGAGTCGTGTTGTTATAAGCTTTGGTATACGGGTAGAGATAAAAATCGTAATGGGGTAGGCATAATCATAGATAGACGGTTGCTTGAGGATCTAGGTGAGATTAGGAGAACATGTGATAGAATTTTACTGGTTAAGCTTATTCTAGGTGGAGAAATTCTTAATGTTATTAGTGCTTATGCACCACAAATATGTCTTGATGACGCTAGTAAGCGTTTATTCTGGGAGGATTTAGATGAGATGGTGCAAAGTATACCTAGTGGAGAGAAGTTATTTATTGGTGGTGATCTCAATGGACATGTAGGTATTAGTCGTAGTGGGTTTGATACTAATCCATGGAGGTTTTGGTTTTGGACAAAGGAATGAATTAGGTGGCTCGATTCTAGATTTTGCCTTATCTTATGACTTGATTTTAGCAAACATCTGGTTTAGAAAAAGAGAGTTCTATCTTATCACTTTTAGGAGTGGGTTAAGTGCTTGTCAAATAGACTTTTTTCTGACGAGAAGAATAGATAGAGGTTGTATCGACTGTAAGGTAGTGCCAGGTGAGAATGTAACCACCCAACATAGACTTTTAGTTCAAGATTTTCGATTTAGAAGAGGACTTAGGAAGACTAGACGTAAGGTAGAGCCTAGAATTAAATGGTGGCGATTGAAAGAAGGTAACCAAAAGACTTTTATAGATCGTGTAGTCCAAGAAGCGGATTGGCAGTCGGAAGATAATTCAGACAGAATATGGAACAAAATGACTAGTTGTATCAATAGGGTAGCTAGAGATCTACTTGGTGAGTCGAGAGATGATGCTCCACCATCTAAGAACACATCATGGTGGAATGAAGAAATAAATGCTGCTATTAAAATTAAAAGGGATTCTTATAAAGATTTGAAGAAAAGTAGAGATGTGGAGAGATTTGAGAAGTATAAAATGGCTGAAAAGGAAGTTAAGAAAACTGTTCGGGAAGCTAAATCTAAGGTCTACAAGGAGGTGTACGAGAAAGTAGACACTAAAGAGGCTGAAAATGATATATACCGGATTGCTCGGATGCGGGAAAGGAAGACCAGTGACTTATATATGGTGAAGTGTGTCAAAAATGAAAATCAGAAGGTTTTAGTTCGAGATGAGGATATCAAGGAAATGTGGAGAGATTATTTTGACAAATTGTTCAATGAGAGTTTTACTAAGAATTTGGATGGACTTGTCATTCAATCTCAAGATATAAACCGTGATTTCATGCGTAAAATAAGACTACCTGAAGTTAAAGAAGTTTTGAACAGAATGTGTTTAAGAAAAGCGGTTGCTCCTGATGGGATTCCTATCGAGATTTGGAGATGCTTAGGAGAAATAGGTGTTAAATGGCTGACAGATCTGTTTAATAAGATTTGGCAGACAAAAAAGATGCCAAATGAATGGAGAAAAAGTATCTTTGTACCTATCTACAAGAACAAGAGTGACATTCAAAGTTGCTCAAACTACTGTAGAATAAAATTTATGTGTCACACCATGAAACTTTGGAAGAGAGTGATTGAACACAGGCTAAGCAAAGATATTAAGATAACAGAGAACCAGTTTAGGTTCATGTTTGGACGATCGATGACAGAGGCTATTCATTTGCTCGTCAACTTGTCGAGCGTTTTCGAGAGAGGAGAAGAGATTTGCATATGATATTTATTGATTTAGAGAAAGCGTACGATAAGGTATCTAAAGAGGTATTATGGGGGGACAATGATGAAGAAGGGGGTCCCTGTCAAATATATTGACATAATCAAAGATATGTACGATGGAGTAGTGGCAAATGTCAGAACTTGCGGCGACCTAACGAGTGATTTTCCGATTACAACTGGTTTACATCAAGGATCTGCAGTAAGTCCATTCCTGTTTACCATCGTAATGGATGGGCTTAATAGAACTATTCAAGATGAGATACCTTGGTGTATGCTATTCGCCGATGATATTGTTCTAGTAAATGAGACGAAAGCAGGGGTTAATACCAAATTGGAATTATGGAGGCAAACATTGGAATCTTGGTGGTTCAGATTGAGCAGGTCCAAGACAACATATATGCATTGCAAATTTAATAAACAGAGAAGTCAAAACCATATTAGTACAGCATTGGAAGGGCAAGAGATATCATCGAACGATCAGTTTAGATGTCTAGGTTCCATCATCCAAAAGGATGGGGAGATCGATAGTGATGTTAATCAAAAGATCCAAGCTGGTTGGTTGAAGTGGAGGAGTGCAACAGCGATTTTGTGTGATCGTAATTTTCCGTTAAAATTGAAAGGGAAGTTTTATCGGAGCGCTATTCGGCCTGCCTTATTATATGGTACAGAATGATGTGCTTCTAAGAAGCATCATACACAGAAGATGCACGTAGCGGAGATGCGCATACTTCGTTGGATGTGCGGTAACATTAGAAAAGATAAGGTGTGAAATGAGAATATTCGTACAAAAGTTGGTGTGGCACCTGTGGAGGAGAAGATGCGGGAAAACCGGCTAAGATAGTTTGGTCATGTGCGACGCAGACCTATGGAAGCACCAGCTCGACGAATATATACTCTCGATATGGGCAATGGCAAAAGGGCAAAAGGGAGACCGAAGAAAATATGGATGGAGGTGATACGAAACGATATGGTTGCCAAAGCCCTCAATGAAAGTATATATTGTTCGATAGGAGTGAGTGGAGGCGGAGGATTCATGTGCTGGACCCGACGTGATTCTCATCTTGGTTCATGTAGCCTACCCCATATGCTTGGGATAAAAGGCTCAGTTGTTGTTATTTCCTGGACATCCTGTATCAATCTCTCGACCGTCTCTTAGAAGCAAATGACGATTTTGTTACAGATAGCTGGTCAAGGTTGGGGTTGAACTAAATAATCGAGTTCTAAGCAACCAATGAGTAGTAACTAGAAACCTATCCATATTTTAATGCCTTTAATAGAGGGTCGAACCGTATATATTCTCTATTCGGTCGGCCAACGCTTAACTCATAAATGGATTATATATGTTGCATAATCGTTATACGGAATTATGAAGAAGTTTTAGTATATATACTAACATACATATATAGAAAAATCCCAAATAAATCAGACTAAGATAGAAGTAAAATATGTCGGTATGAAGGTTATTAAAAATAAAAATTAAATAAATAAAAACCCAGTCCTTTTTTAAGGGGATGTTTGGTAGGTTATCCACATTGTGCACGTGCCTCATTAAACCTTCATTCATCTGCATTATTTGCATAGGGCTAATTATGCAGGTCGTTCATTCGTTCAATTTTATCTGATTCGCTAATAGTCCCTTTAAACCTTATTCTACAACACTAAGATCACATAAAATAATTATATGTAGTGCGAATATATGCATTCGTTCTTAATGCCGAATGACATCATTGTAGGTAATTCAGTGAAATATAATTATTTTTTAAAATAATACAAAGACATGTATCTCACAGCGATGCAGGCACATTAGATGACGAATCCGAACACGGGGGCTCTCGAAGATGTCAGTGTGTGATTCAGTAGATACAATCTTTCAGTCAAATGAATCGAGTGTGCATATAGGTGCATCAAGCAATATATGTTGTTTCTCTTCACCTTTTAAATTCTTTCTTGTATTTTAGCAGAACCTATGTATCATCGATCTTGCGTCCGGCTCTCTGATTCCAATTTTGTCAATCTTTGGATCTTAGAATACCCTTGTGTGTGGCTTTTTTACCAGTGTATCAATCTTCTTGCTTTTCTCCTGTAAAATTGATGGGTTTTTTTCGAAGATAAATGTTTGATGTTTTCTCCATACCACTTCACATAATGTATAACTCCATATGTTATATTTTATTCATCATGTGTTTTTTTTCATATAAAGTTTATGTTCTCTTAATATCATTCAATGATTGTTTGCAAGGAGTAGTGAACATTGTTTGTGTGAATTCAGTTGTAGTATATACGGCCTGGAATAATTGGAACTTCATTGTGCTTCTCAAAATTCAAACTCTGGTTCTTATCTGCAGTCCTTTTATATATCAAGGGTAAATTGTCAAAAAGCTTCCGGCCCTTCAGAAACTTGTGTAAAAACCCAGGGGCTCTTTTTTAAAAACCCAGGGGCCCAATCAAAACCCTTTTATACCGGTTGCCTCTGATAATTAAGCAATTGTTTGTAATATCTAAGCGGTTAATATCTAAGCAATTGCAGTTATATGTAATATATAAACAGTTGCATGTAATATCTAAACAATTGCATGTAAGATCCAAGCAGTCGAGAATTAGTTGAGGGGATACCGCTACAGTAAATAGACACTTGTTTCGATGGAAATTTACCGTCAAAATAGGTCTATTTTGTCAGGAGACACCAAATAGCCACGAAAGAACGTCGACATAATAGGTTATGTCGCAATAGGTTATTTCCACGGCTGATGTTCGTTGCAATAATCATATCTTTTTCGATGGCTATTTTCCGTCGAAATAGTTTTTTTCTCAACGGGTGATTTTCGTCGAAATATATAATTATTTTAAGTTAAAAAAATTGTTTCAAGAATCATTTAAAAATCTTTTTCTCTATTTTGACGGGAATTACCGGTCGAAATAGACTATTTCGACGGGCCAGTTCCATCGAAATAGAATGCATTACAGCAATTTTTTTTTAAAAAGCCAAGAAAATCTTCAATCCAATCTATTTCAATATAATATCAATTTCATTTCAATTCAAATAACGATTCGAATACAAAATCCATTCCATTCAAATAACAATTCTAATACAAATTCCATTCTATTCAAATATCGATTATCCAAATACGATTACAATACATACTACATGTTCCATTACAATCTTAACATCATAAATTTACAAAAGTGGAAAATGAAAAATCAACGGAGGACGAACACAGAAGGTAGCGTCAATCACGAAGGAGGCGCTCATGGATTTCCGGGGTGAAGCTCCTGTGATTAGTTTAAAATACATGAATTAGTATTGATATTTTATATTAATTAAATGTGTGCGCGCTTGTTTGTGTGTGCGCTGTCTGTGTGTATGTATACATGTGTGTGCACACATGTATGTGATTTGTGCATGTGTGTGTATGTGATATGCTTTTGTATGCGCGCGCGTGTATGTATGCTTGTGCATGCATGTGTGTATGTGTATGTATGATTGTGTGTATATGTGATATGTGCGTATATGTGTATATATGTAAGGGTTATCGAACTTACCTGAGGTACTGGTCTCCCGGCCTGGATGTACACGTTGATAAGACTAAGGATCTGCTCGAGAGTCCAGCCAGCAAATAGATCGGCAATGGGAGCGGCAGCAACAGCGGGAGCGGCAGTCGATCGGCGTGAGGAACCGCTGGATTCGGGCGTCTGCTCGTAGGGCGATTCATAAAACACAGGGGTCTAGGTCCCAGAGACCCTGGTCTGTATCGGCATCTCCGATACCGATTCGTCTGCCGGCTGAAACCTGGAGGTGGATATCCGGTCGGCTGGAAAGGAGTGTTATACTGATGCAGAGCGATCTTGGAGGACACACACTGTACTCTCCAGTGACGATCCGGCCTAAAAGCCGTGAAAGCTCTATCTACGATGAATGTTCTCTGCGCGTCATCAACCAGGTGTCCATGCTCCGCCTTCATCGTCTGGATCAACAGATCTTTCTCAGCCGCCATCGCCGCCTGTTTGTAGAAGAAATGTATTAATGTCGTTCTAAAATCTACACAATAATTATTCTGAAATAAATAAGAAGCTCGACATATGTGGAGACATACATATATCCCCTGTGCCTTAATTGATGCAGACACGCCGTCGTCCCGTATAAATTGAGCCCGATAGATTTCGATATGATCAAGGGACTCTCCACTATGACTTTCTTCCTGCATATAACATTTAGAAAGTTCATACATAAATTTCTAAGATAATTTTAATGTATTAATATCAAATACGATACTTACGTGTTTAATGACAACTTGCCGGGAACTTTTGCTCCCACCCCTATAAATATCGTGCAGCTGAGCGCGAGATACTTTGCCTCACTCACTCTTCTTCTAGAGTTACATCAAATATTGTTTACCAAGTTGCTATAAAATAGTAAAAAGGTATCGTCAAAGACATACCCTAAACTTTCCGGATAAAAAATGATCGACCAAGGCATGCCGATATTCGTCGGACCAATCTGGATCTTGCTTAATTGAATACATCTCATCCAGTGAAGTGCAGTTTTCAAGCTTTCTAAAGATTTTGTTTTTATGGTCTCTTCAATTCTTCACCATATGACTACACATTTTATCATAAACCGCGCGTTCATCGCAAACCCCTTAGGAGCTCTCTACGCTAACCTACCGGAACTCGAACCGAGCTTGCGAAATAGGATAATTCATCATTGTATGGGTATTTTATAGTAATTTAGTAAATGCGTATGTGTATATGTGTGTGTATGTGTTTGTGATATACGCGTGAGTGTGTACATGTGTGTTGATTGGCACGCTTTCGGCATGTCGTATTTAAGTTCTAAAGTTAACCGCAATCAGGACGGCGTCGCGTGTAGTTAGCCGCGATGAGTACGAGTAGTCCGCAGGGAGACGGTGTGTTTTACGTTCTTGTTATCACGAGTTAAAGCGAGGTTCGAAACGGTTCGTGTCTAACCTATGTGTATATATGCAAAGTATAAGTTTGTTAGGAATCGATAGGTTCGTGTAAGTTAGGGAAGTCCGTACTTAATCCTTTGTGCCGAGCTTGACTATTGAGGTTAGAGCAATCGGCAACAATGTGGATTATGATGCTTAAAACACGGTATTTGTGAAATCCAGCTTATTGACCCCTGTCCGTCCGTTCTTGTCTCTTGACTTTCGCCTCCGGCCAAACCGAATGCAACCGGTCACAGTTAGGGATCACCGATATCTTGGCAGGGTAGGGTTCCTAACGGAGCGCTTGCAAGGTTTGGGCGGAGTTCAATTGGAAAATATCGGGCAAATGAAATGAGAAACGAAAACTTTAACTTACAATACCATTCTTCTTCCTAACAACACCATTATTTACAAACCATCAAAACAACAACAAAGAAATGATAAAAGAAAAGAATAAAACAATATTACAAGTAAGTAAATAGTAAGGAATAAAAGAGCAAGTAAGTAAATAGCAAGAATTAAATTGCAAGTAAGGAAAGTAATAGAAATGCTAAGAACCCAAAAATGAAAGCTTTATTAACTTCAAGTGATGATACAAAGCTTGAGTTCAATAACCAAAACTTAAACTTGCAAGCTCAATGAAGAGATTGCAAGATCAAGAAAAGGTAAGGAACTCAAAGCAACTAGCTATATACAATAACAAAATGGAAAATAAACAAAAAAGTGTATCCAAGTATAAGTCTATGCATCCTTTTCCCTTGCTCACTGATCTGGCTTTTATAGGCACAAAATAAGATTAAATAAGGAATAAAAATAAGATGATGTGACAGCAAGGGATGGACAGAAGAAAATTGGGGATGAAAGGACTTGACAAAACCGGCGGCGCCGGGTCATGGTGGGGTCTCGTCGGGCTACATCCGAGCAAGTTGGCTCGTGTTGGTGTGGTGCTGTTGTGTGCTCTCCACAATCCTGCTGGTATTGCTTGATTTGTTTATATGAACCTGGTCTGTATTCAGGGATTTAGAGGGAACATGCAGCTTTATATCACATCACACCTTTTTTGCATTTATCATTCATGTCCCTCACATGTGCCATGGGCAGCCCCACCATGGTTCATGTGCCAAAGAGCATGTGCACACTTGTATTGTGTTGGACCAACATTGTGTGCACACATTTATTTACAAAAGAACTCTTTAGTCATTGATCGGTTTGCAGTTCCGGTTGCAGTGTCGGCTCACAAACGTTATATCTGTGATTTTGAGTGTGTTTCCAGTATTGTGTCACAGATACCTGTAATCTGTATTTACTGAGCAGACACTGGTTAATAGTACCGATATATAACAAAACAGATAATGATTGAGTAGTATTGAAATACAGTTTTCTGTGATAAACAAATACCCCCAAACTTATCTTTTGCTCGTCCCGACCAAAACAAAATTCTAGCTTCACTTTCGCAGGGAACACGATTGCACTGAGTTCGTGCAACAAGCCGTTAAATTTCTAGGTGTCTATAGTAGGAGGAGTGTTGTCTCCTGAGGGTTTTCAGCGGATTATACCCACAAAATCCCGTCAAGCTAGTTTCACAAGTTAACGTCGATTCTACTTCTACAGTTCAGTATCTAGGTTAGAAATTCTATCATTCTAAGTTAGAAATATTCAACCCTTATGTTTCACGCCTCTTATTTATTCAAGCTCAGATCCTATACATTTTTACAGTTTAAAAAGATCTCTGTTTCTCTTGAGTTTTCCTTCTAAAGTGCGATCTCCAATCATGAATTTTTATCATCTTTACGGAAAACATAAGTCTTATTCTTTATTCCTATCTTTCCTCCAAACATCGACTATATACCCCTACGTGTGTGTAAAATTTCACCCTTACATTTAAGAATTCAATTCAAGCTATAGTACCCTTGCCCTAATACCTAATACTACTTTTCATTAATGATGGACGGTTTTGATCACACACCTTTCATGCGACTATTAATGCTTCTTGAGGCACTAACAGCCGATTACCGAATATGTGAGTTTAAAGCATAAATATCAGTTTACAGGTCTTGACTTTATTTACTTATTAATTTTCTTTTCTTTCTTTTTCTTTTTCAAGACTGGATATATTTTTCAATGATGCTCTTTTGATGGTTAGCTTTAAATACCGTTTTTTCTTTCATACTAGGTTTTCAGGTAAGAGTATTTCTAGGTATCCTCTACTATCCCAAGTTTCAAGGTACGTGTACGTGTATGTGCAGTTTGTAGGGTATATACTTTCTAAATTTAGACTCAAGAATAGAAACTATTTTTCAAACTTATCCTTCAGTAAAGTTTTCAATACTTTCCCTTCATCTCGACTTGACTCAAGAACTGAACTCAAGATTACCTACTTCTATAAAAAAAATTGTAAGGACGTATAATTACCAAGGTTAAACAGAATGAGGGTTATTTTTATGGTTTTTAATTCCTAAGCCTAGGATTTAGTTATTTCTAACGTATCAACTCAACTTTCGGAATAAAAATCTAAGTTACCCTGTTAGCTAACTTGACGACAAAGTTTTTATATTTTAGTAATTTTTTTTGATTTTTTGGGGGTTTTAAATAAGTATGCAATGCAAAATATACACATGAATGCGAAGGAAGAAAGCTTACCGAGCACACCCTCAAACTTAAACTTGACAGTGCCCTCACTGTCAGACTACACCATGAGGGTCAAAAATTGCCGGCGCTCCCATGTTTTTTTTTTCTTTTTATATACATAAAAGAAAAGGCAAACCAAAAATATATATACATAAAAAGGTCCTTCCCAAACTTAAGTAAAACAGTGTTTCCACTGTTTAAACGGTGATGGTCAGGATTAGGGGGGAGAGAACAGTATCAATCTATACAAGATCTTACACAGGCCAAAAGTTAGCACCAACCATTCAAAAATTTTATCGGGATAAGGCTCGAGCTGGTGAAAGAATGCAGAGAGGAAAGAAATAGAGAATACGCGAGACCGTATGGGGATGGAAGCGGTATATGGTCCCGGTATATGAGAAGAATGGCGGAAGGGAAAAAGAAATAGAGAACGAACTTGAGCGTGAAAATGGAGTGAATAAATTAGTACAATTTGTAATGACCGATGTGGAAAAAGCGATTGTACTAATCTATTAACCCGTCGAGAAATGGGGTCAAACCTCTCAAGATTCGTGAGAAAACATGGGTAGATCGATCTTGGTAAACCAGACACAGTAAATAAAAGTGATACGGTGTCTTGCGAGGTGGGAACGATGGAAAGGATGGAGGGGGATGATCGAGGAATGGTATCAGTTAAAGGTTCGGGAGGGTGTACACAGTTAGTGAAAGGGATATGATGAATTGGAAAATCCGACTCATCAAGTAGAACTGTTTCATCCTCAATACTATCCTCAAAAGTCTCCTCAAAATTTAGCTCATCCATGCATTTATCATTAATTTCCAGATGCATATGGGGTTCGGGAAAAACAGTTAATGACTCGGGATGATGTCCCCACGGAAGTGAGAGGACATGATAAATTGGTGAGAAAAACTCATCCAAAATTGTGGGTCCATCATCCAGAATATTCCCAGCGTCAATATTCTAAATCAAGTGAAAGTCAAACTTCTCAGACGCCTCCTAAAAAACATGGATTTCAATCAATTCTGGTTCTAGGGTGGAGGTGTAGAGATCAGCAGGATTGGGTGTATTTTCACTCGAAAGGGACCCTTCACAATCAGGTAAATCAAACACTACAAAGTCGCACAACTCATTAAACATTCTATTTTCCATTGGTGAATCATTTGGGACACTCGATAGACTTTCAAAATCGGAGTTGTGGGATTCAATTTGCAATGGGTAGATTTGATTTGGAAGGGTGTACTGCTCACTCTCACCATTCAAATTCTCAACATGTCCTATCGCCTCGTCATACATTGGAAAATGTGGAGCTAGTTGGAAACTAGCTATCGGTTCGTTAGGTTGTATGAGGGCGGCCATGGACGTATTCAAATCCACCATCTGTTGGCATGACGCTACCCAAAATTCTTTCAATGACTGTTCCAGACTAGACATAGGTTGTGAAGGGGTTTCAGTAAAGAATTCAAAGTTGTTTCGATACGTGAAACTCCCAAATGGCTGTGTAGAAGCAATGTCTAGGGAAGGTGCAAAAGTTGGGTAGGATTAATAGGAATCGAATGGTTGGACAGGATGATGATCAACGTTATGATAAGAAGGTGGTTGGAATTGTTGATCAAAAGAATTGGAAATGGTGAAAGGAGTGAAACATCGGCTACGAGATTGTTCGATTCTGTCTGCAATGGACATGGGTTTTGGAGTTGCAACAGGACTAACAAAAAGGGTATCGACGTAAGAAGGTGGAGGAGGTTGAAACGGTTGATACGAAGTGGATTGCGGAGTCCAATTGTTTGTCCTAGACGCGTCTATTCGATCTTTCAAAGAAAGTTTGGGCATGGAGGGATCGTTTGTCGTTCTACCAAAACAAGAACAGTATGAAGTAATCTCTGGTTGAGGGTACCAAATTTTGGCAATAGTTTGTTGATGTGGGGTACCCATGATATGAAGAGAAGAAGAAAAGGAATGTGAGTTTTTATTTTTTTTATATGTTAGTTATTAACAAAAGTATGAAATATACACACAAAAAGATAAAGAAGAAAAATAATATTGACACAATACCACACACCTAATCGGTCTAGGGTTCACCTAGGTTAACTAGACCTGCTCAAAAACTTGATTGTTGAAGTAAAACTGTGTCGAGAAACGGGCTCAAGATATACTGATCACGAGGCCAGGTAAGTGCAGATATAAGGGGAGGTTTTCTAACGTTTTCGCGAAAGTCCTTAATTAGATAACCCTTTCTCTTTTGGCGGTTTCGCCGTGAACACTTTCCTAGACACCCCGTGAACGATATATCGTTAAGCGGTGTTCTGAACACAGTTAACTTCTCCTAATGAGCGCGAGAGGTTTAAAATCTAGTTTATTTTAAAATTTGTGCGGGTAAACGTTATGCTCAATTTCGTGATTTGTGGACCACGGAAAAGATGATGAAATCCTTTACCGTATGTTGTGGGGTTCGCTTGCCCTTAAGTCCGTATTAATGGATGCAATGCGCAAATCAATGAAAAAATTATTCAAAGTATCAAACAATCGTTTTTATGTTTAATCATGGCACTGCAACAAATACGGGTTAGTCAATTTTAGCGTTTGACAACGAACTTGCAAAGAATTCTGCAAAGATAGTATATTGGATGCGTCGGATTTGAGAAAGAAGGTGTTAGGAAATACGTATTGATAAGTTTTTGGGTTAAGAAACCTCCGTTTGAATTAAATCCGAATAGCTTGGAAAGTTCGCTTGCGCGGGTCAAACTACCCGGATCTTTGGCACTATACTTCACAATCACCATAGCTTTGAATGTACACTTTGCTCCACATGATCGCAGTTTGCAAATCCGTCAAAATCTACAAATATCGGAAAAATAGATTTTTAGTGCGAAAAAGCGATATGAATGCACAGACACCTGGACACCCAAAATTATAAAAAATCAAACAATAAAATTGGGACAAAATCAGAACACTGGAGAACAGAGAAATTTTTTGAAGCAAACGAAGAAGAAGAAGCTGGCGGCGTCGGACTTCTGTAGGGTCTCGCCGGATCGAATTTTGAGTTTGGGCTCCAATTTTCTTCTGGCTTCTAAGTGTTCTACTAGTGACTTAATGCTATTGTTTATCTTTTTTATTTAGTCCCAGAGTGCTAGCAGGTCAAAAATCCAGAGAGCAAAAAGTTAGAGTTGTTAATTTTTGTTGGTTTTTTGAATTTTTTTTTATTTTTAGTTTATTTTTAGAATGGTGTTAGAAATATAAACAAGATGTACAGAGATTAACCCGAAATAACAAGAATAAAAACGTTACCATCCCCCCGGCAACGACGCCATTTGATTGGCACTTTCGGCGTGTCGTATTTAAGTTCTAAAGTTAACCGCAATCAGGACGACGTCGCGTGTAGCTAGCCGCGATGAGTACGGGTCGTCCGCAGGGAGACGGTGCATTTTACGTTCTTGTTATCACGAGTTAAAGCGAGGTTCGGAACAATTCGTGTCTAACCTATGTGTATATTTGCAAAGTATAAGTTTCTTAGGAATCGATAGGTTCGTGTAAGTTAGAGAAGTCCGTACTCAATCCTTTGTACCGAGCTTGACTATTGAGGCTAGAGCAATCAGCAACTACGTGGATTAGGGTGCTTAAGCACAGTATTTATGAAATCCAGCTTATTGACCCTTGTCCGTCCGTTCTTGTCTCTTGACTTTCGCCTCCGGCCAAACCGAACGCAACTGGTCACGGTTAGGGATCATCGATATCTTGGTAGGGTAGGGTGCCTAACGGAGCGCTTGCGTAAGGTTTGGGTGGAGTTCAATTGGAAAATATCGGGCAAAGAAAATAAGAAACGAAAACCTTAACTTTCAATACCATTCTTCTTCCTAACAACACCATTATTTACAAACCATCAAAACAACAACAAAGAGATGATAAAAGAAAAGAATAAAACAATATTGCAAGTAAGTAAATAGCAAGGAATAAAAGAGCAAGTAAGTAAATGGCAAAAATTAAATTGCAAGTAAGGAAAGTAATAGAAATACTAAGAACCCAAAAATGAAAGCTTTATTAACTTCAAGTGATGATACGAACCTTGAGTTCAATAACCAAAACTTAAACTTGCAAGCTCAATGAAGAGATTGCAAGATCAAGAGAAGGTAAGGAACTCAAGACAACTAGTTATGTACAAGAACAAAATGGAAAATAAATTAAAAAAAAGCGTAACCAAGTATAAGTCCATGCATTCTTTTTCCTTGCTCACTGATCTGGCTTTTATAGGTACAAAATAAGATTAAACAAATAATAAAATAAGATAACGTGACAGCAAGGGATGGACAGAAGAAAATCGGGGATGAAAGGACTTGACAAAACCGGCGGCGCCGGGTCATGGTGGGGTCTCGCCGGGCTACATTCGAGTAAGTTGGCTCGTGTTGGTGTGGTGCTGTTGTGTGCTCTCCACAATTCTGCTGGTATTGCTTGATTTATTTATATGAATCTGGTCCGTATTCAGGGATTTGGAGGGAACATGCAGCTTTATATCACATCACACCTTTTTTGCATTTATCATTCATGTCCCCCACATGTGCCATGGGCAGCCCCACCATGGTCCATGTGCCAAAGAGCATGTGCACACTTGCATTGTGTTGGACCAAAATTGTGTGCACATATTTATTTACAAAAGAACTCTTTGGTCATTGATCGGTTTGCAGTTCCGGTTGCAGTGTCGGCTCACAAACGTTATATCCGTGATTTTGAGTGTGTTTCCAGTATTGTGTCACAGATATCTGTAATATGTATTTATTGAGCAGACGCTGTTTAATAGTACCGATATATAACAAAACAAATAATGAATGAGTGGTATTGAAATGCAGTTTTCTGTGATAAACAAACTTATAAAAAAAAGTGCAATATTGAATTGTATAAAGAAATCTGACCATCATCTCCCATATAGAGACTTGTTTTTTTAAGCCTTAACGCTTCGCTGTCTCAATGTAGGACCTCGCACTCGTCATCTTCGGCCGTCAACAAATGAGACATGTAGTCCTCGTTGTTCACCATCAACAGCAACATCCCACCGGGCATTCTTAGGGTCTGCGACATAAAATCATTGGCGAGCTTAGCTGGCGAGAATATAAGAACCAAAAGCGAGTTTCGATGAATTGAGTAAAAGTAGGCCATTTTCAACTTTGAACTCAGTATGTTCATGATGGACATCGTATCACAGACACTTGAACATGACAACCGTCTGTTCATGATAACACACCCGAATTATTTTTTTAAGCACCTCGTAATAGTCCAATTTTCCCGTGGTTGGATTTGAATCTCTAGAAGATGAATATCCAGTAACGATAGATGTGATAAAGACGTCGCAATTCTGAAACTTTTTATTTTGATTTTTTTTCTGGTGTGAAATCTAAACCCGACAACATAACCGGAGAGCTACTCAGCTTATTCATCTAGACCATACGCTAATGCTTTTATGTCTTCTGAAACATGTTTATCATTTGGATTTCTTTCAACTTATTTGGGTAAAACAGATTAAGTTGTATGTGTGTGTATCAACATGAGTTGTGGTTTGGTTTTTACGGCGTGCTATCAACCAAGCGGGAAAGTGTTTATGTCGTTCCTTATCGATATCCTATTGCCGAGTTCGTTTAGAAAGTGGACGGTATAAAGCATTCCAAATGCTATATATATAGCAAATAAATATTTAATTTTGACTTGAAGATTTTCTATAATTATGTTAAGAAAAAGTGTAACTTTCTAGTAAGATTATACAACATTATTTGGTATTTTAAGTCTTTCTTTATAATTCTTTTATTTTATCTTTTGGGTTGCGAATGATTCGAATAGTAGTAGTCGTTATCCGACCCGACCTGCAAGTTTAGAACCCAATATCGTGCAACATTGTATCCGAGATTTACCAGTAAAGTGTATCTACGTGAATCTAGTATAATATCTACATTATATTTTTAGATCTTTATATATCATATATTTAGATTATCATATATATTTTAATAGCCACAAATTAAGAATAAGTTATATTTTGTTAACTGTCATAATATAGTTGCTATCCCATATCTTATTTTGCTTTTATCTTTTACGTTTAAATTTCAAGATATTTAATATCAAATATTTACTAAATCTAGATATATTTCTAGAAATCCTTTTAAATCTTAAATTAGGGGTATGATATATATTATTGTATTATGATTGAGAAATTTACATATGTGAATTATTTTTCAAAATATATTTTTGATGAGATTTTGGTGGAAATTGGTTGTAGTTTGATATTATCTATATACACCATACATATATTTATAATCTAATTTAAACTATACTATATATATTTATATTAAACACAAAATATCTCTCTCTCTCTCTACATAACATATTTCTCCCTCATCAATTTATATATTTTCCTTTTTCGTTCTTCAAGCCCACATCCATTCTTGCCGACGCAACTCCAGCCGCATTCTAGAAGCTTAACCGAGCCATCAAAACTTGGTTAATTTGTATAACGCCATATTGCTTCCGTTCATCGCGTTTGTTTCGAGGAAAGTTTATCTTACTACATGCTATACTTTATATAATTTACTTATATATTGTCGTACTATTATTATTATTATAATTATACAGCTATATCTATATAATTTATACACCATAGTTATTTAACGTTAATCAGTTTATACAACGCATGCAAGTTTATAACTTGCGACATGCTATAATTATATCTATAAATATACATATAGTCGTAATATTTCTTATTATTATCATTAATTAGTTTATAATCTGCATTTTATAACGTTATACAAAATATAGTTTGAAAATTTTACAGTTTACACATAAAACGTCGTCGCAAAGCGAATACGACAAATCTGAAATTTACTGTACATCTTACCTTATAAAATTCATTATAAATTATAAAAAAATTATTAGCATACGTTCTTTAGCTCGTTACGAAGCTAACTCATAATATTATAACCCTGTGAAATCTTTACTTGCAAAATAAATTGTTTAAGTAACGTAAACTGTAAATGAAAATACCTCTGAACTGCTGTTCAGGGAAATTCCAGCAGCAAACTTTCAATTTTGAATGCTCATAATTTTTTGTAGGAACAACCTGAGATACTTTAACTTATAAAAATAAAAATATTATTGAATTAGCTTTGTTTTGGTATATGACATATCTCTTTTGGAGAACGTTTGTTATTTTTAAGCTATTTTACAAATCAGGATGCCACTGAATTTCTGAACGGAACTTTCTTGTGCATGGTTAATCAATACCACTTTTATAGTTATAAATCGGTTTGAATATATTATCCCTGTTGATATTATTATATCAATATCTATTTAATAAATAATAGTGCATGTGTTTTAATATTCAACAAATATTACCGATTTACAGTTTTATAATATCCGTCTGTATCCGTACTGATAATAGCTTATCTAGTTGCATGCCGGAACTTCACAATGTTATCATACTACTATATTAGTTTAATATGTTATCTACATTGCATTATATATGGTAATGGATATATAATGATTATTACAGATAGATACATATGCATCCTAGCATTAGTCGTGTTTCGATATTGATTACAGTTTTACATTGATATCTATTTTGGGTTAATATATATTACATGACATATTCACGACCCACTACCAGACTTGTTACTTGGATCTTATAACTAATACCAACAATCCTGATTGTTGTCATGACGGATGCGACTTGTTGTCTGCATAGACAAAACCCGTATCTGCTTGATCCTGTATTGGCATTAGACTTATATCATCAATATCTAACTTGAACACATAACCTTGAGGGTAAGGGGAAATCAATAATGAAACCTGACTTGTAACTTAACAGTTCGATACTTATACTGATCAGTCTTTACGAGCCCGGCCAGCCCCGGAATGATACTGCTGACATCATTCGTCTGTACATGTTACCTGTTTACTGCTTAGCGGCACGTCTTGGATTCAGCCCGAGAGTCTTGACCGTGGTCCCGGGCACGCACGGGATACTATTGAGTTACATCGACGATCCCATTAAATTGATTTCAAAGACTTCTAGAATAGATAATCTAGAGGCACAGACTTTAAGATACACATTACATACCTAAATCTCACTGTTTTACACCTATATTATTTATTTACACTTATGTTTAATCATAGCATCCCATCCTGGTTATTCTTATTATTTTGATATTTATGACGCACCGACGTCTGGGTTTTGCATGACCCAGATACTTAACAAAGCATATGAGTATTCGACCGGATTGCCGATCAGTGAGGACCACCTCATTGATATAGCTCTTATGCAGGTTAGTTATTCCTTAGATCTTTATTGCTTCCGCTATCTTTTCCAGCTATTGTTCTTGTGACTATTGGACACGTGATAGATAAATTTAGTAGTTTACTGTTCTTGATATCTGATTGACAGCCGTAATGTGACTATGGTGTTGGTGTGTAGTAGCGCCTCTAGTAAGGTTGCATTATCATAAAGTAGTGAACTTTTAAATTCTAGAGGGTTATTACAAACGAACTATGAATCGTAACTAGAGATTAGGGTAAAAACATCATTATGTGAAGTCTAAACTAAAGGAAAAGGAAATACAAGCTTTGTAGCCAACTCCTTCGGTCTTTAGGACTCCTACGGCTTTACTCGAAGCTTGGAACAACTCCGCTGAAGATCCTTCATCGTCTACGATGATCCACCAGGAGATTTCTAGATCAAGCTCTAAGCTACACAAAATGAAGCAAACACTCTACACTAAAGGTCTAGAGTAGTGTAGAATGGTTGTGTGGTTTGTAAACTCACTTAAAACCCCTTTCTTTTTAAGTTCCCCACTCTAAACAAAACTCAAGAGAGCTTGAAGAAGAAGGAAGATGAAGATGGTAAAAGCTTTTGTAAATATAATGAAAACTTATTTCCAAAAAGAAAAAGAAAAGAATATATATGAGACACTCTCAAATATAACCATAGTTAACTAAATATCTAGATATTTTGTAGATGGGTTAAAGAACAAAGGAAATCTAACCATGGTTAAAGTCAATGGTCAAAGAAGAAGTGTGTAGAAAATGAGCCATTATGCTAATTTCCTTTTTCTTTAATTCATTAACAAAAATCTAGATATTTATCAACCATGTGAGTCTTGTATTGCCATCTTCTATGTATCATCCACCATGACACATATGTATGTATGTATGTGTGCATGCACATCATCATGTGTATGTATAAACATATATGCATACATCTAAAAGAAAAGGTTTAATTAAAAATGAGCTAAATGTTAATATTAAATCAACACTTGATTTAATAAATCGGTCACATCAAATGCGACCCAACCAATATTGAACGTCCGATTAAAATACGGTATCACATATTCATATTTAATCGAGCTCCTGCGCATATCACATATGCACACCACAACATTTCGCTTGAGCTAGAAAAATCCTGTGTGAGACTCTAAGACTCGTCAATATACCGGCAGTAGGTGATGATCATATCAAAACACCTACAAGCCGCAAGCGGTCAGCTAAACGTAACGGCCATCCGGGTATTGAGCGATCAGAAGAAAAACAAGCGAACCCGTCAAAACTCCCGTTGAGCCATTGGCAACACTTACCGTACAGTCCGGTCTCTTCGTCTGATATGTTGTATATCAAGTCTAGGGATGGAATCGTCGAGCCCTAACAACTCAATAAGTCATGTCGATATGGTCTATGACCGGTCGAGAAACTACTGATAACACTTATCAGTAAATCTCATCAGCCCTGGCCAGGGACTTCAAGTCAGAGCCAATCGCACATTGCACAACATCAACTCCCAAAACCGAGAGAGACGAAACCCCTCCTATCGCTCACTGTCTCCATGTGTCTCGGGACTATATCCAAAAGCCACCTGTTTGCACGACTCAGCAGAGCCGTGGTAGGGTAGAAATCAAAGTACAGTGGGAGAACACATAAGACTCTATGACGATCTCGGGTCTACAGACTAACCTGTACCAGTGTCACCGGAGAACTTCTATCCGACGATAAATATAATACCATATAGGAATTCTCGGTGAGTCCGTTCAATGTACCCAGTCTCCACCGAGCACCCGTATACAATCTTCGATGTCACAACACCAATGGATATGGGATCATCCATCGCCCATCATATGGGTCAAGAAATGTATACGCTAGTCTACTCTGGAATATCGATGCCCTGTCTCGATATACCTACGACTAGGAACATTTAAGGATATGCTTATAGACTACTCATGCCCCACTAGTATGATCTCTATCATAGCTATGGAAGTCAAGCAAATATCCTTAGGGTTTTATCAACATGTATCAAATGAACAGTATCAAGTAAACATGTCAGATAAAGTAAAACCATATAGCATACTATCATGTCGAGCAAGAAAGTCATATATCAAAATATACATATATATATATGTCCAAGCATCCACTATACATATAATGGCCTCTAGGGCATACATATATCCAACAATCTCCTACTTGCACTAAGGCCAATTATTGGCGTATCTCATACCCAACATCTCAAAAAGTTGCTCATGTTGCGGCTATGGAAAGGCCTTGGTGAGTGGATCCACGGTGTTATCCTTTGTATCTACTCTCCGAATCTCGATCTCTTGGCGATCAACTATCTCCCGGGTCAAATGATATCGCCTGAGGATGTGTCTGGACTTTTGATGGGATCTGGGTTCTTTGGCCAACGCCATAGCTCCATTATTATCACAATACAATGGTATTAGATTAATAATGGTTGGAACTACTTCTAGCTCCGCAACGAACTTCCTCATCCAGACGGCTTCCTTGGCAGCATCATTTGCAGCAATATACTCAGCTTCCATCGTGGAGTCTGCAACGGTATCCTATTTGGAACTCTTCCAACATACCGCCCCTCCATTGAGGGTAAATACAAACCCTGAGATAGATTTACTGTCATCCTTATCACTTTGGAAGCTAGAATCGGTAAAGGCCTCCATTTGGAGATCCCCATTACCATACACCAAGAACAATTCTTTAGTCCTTCGCAAGTACTTAAGAATGTTCTTCACGGCTATCCAGTGTTGCTCCCCTAGGTTGGATTGATACCTGCTCACTACAGCTAGTGCATAAGCTATATCAGGGCGAGTACATATCATCGCATACATTATAGATCCTACGGCTGAAGCGTAGGGTATAATGCTCATGCGAGCTCTCTCTTCATCAGTCTTTGGACAGAAGTCCTTAGAGAGAGTGATTCCATGGTAAGCGGGCAAGGCACCACTCTTGGAATCTTCCATACTAAACCTTTTTAGGATGGTATCAATGTACTTTGATTGGGACAATCCCAATAATCTTTTGGATCTATCTCTATAGATCCTTATGCCCAAAATGCACGAGGCATCACCCAGGTCCTTCATGGAGAACCTTTGTGATAAGAATAATTTGACCGATTGTAGCATAGGAATATCATTTCCTATCAAGAGAATGTCATCTACGTGCAATATGAGGAAAGTGACAGTACTCCCTACAATCTTCTTATAAATGTATGGTTCATCTATATTTTTGATAAAATCAAACTTTTTGATTGTATCATCAAAACAGATGTTCCAGCTCCGAGATGCATGTTTTAATCCATAAATGGATTTAAGCAACTTACACGCTTTTTCGCTGCTCCCACTGTCAATGAAGCCCTCTGGCTGATCCATAAAAACGCACTCTTCTAAATCACCATTTAGAAATACAGTTTTAACATCCATCTGCCAGATTTCATAGTCGTAGTGAGCAGAAATAGCAAGTAGGATCCGAATGGATTTAAGCATTGCTACTGGAGAGAAAGTTTCATCATAGTCCAGTCCTGATCTTTGACGAAAACCTTTCGCTACAAGCCTTGCTTTATAGGTCTCTACCTGTCCATCTATACCAATCTTTCTCTTAAAGATCCATTTGCACCCAACGGGTTTTATCCGAGGAGGTGCAACGTCCAAAGTCCATACTTTGTTGGTGTACATGGACTCCATTTCAGATCTCATGGCATCCAGCCACTTCACTGAGTCACCACTCGTGATAGCTTGCTGAAAACTAGTAGGGTCATCATCATCTATGATGCAATCTTCTCTATCACCATCAATAAGAAACCCATAGTATCTCTCCGGCGGGCGAGAAGTTCTACTAGATCTCCGGAGCGGCTGAGGTTCTTGAAGTTCTACTGTAACATCAGTTTCAACCAATTCGTCCTGAGTAATTTGTGTCTCTAGAAGCTCTTCTAGTTCTACCACTTTGCCTTCAGTACTGTCTGTAAAGATTTCATTTTCCAAAAATATGGCATGTTGAGAAACAAACACCTTTTGTTCCTCCTTGTGGTAGAATAGATATCCATACGAGTGTTTTGGATATCCCATAAATTTACACATGACCGATCGTGTCTCGAGTTTATCCGGATTCTGCTTTTTGACATAAGCCGGACAACCCCAAATCCTAACTCTTTTAAGAGACGGTCTCCTTCCACACCATATCTCATATGGAGTTGTATACACGGTCTTTGATGGAACCCTGTTCAATAGATAAATTGTTGTCTCTAATGCATGTCCCTAAAAGGAAAGTGGTAACTCAGCATCACTCATCATGGACCGTACCATATCTAATAGGGTACGATTCCTCCGTTCTGACACACCGTTGTGCTGTGGTGTGTACGGAGGAGTGAGTTGAGAGAGAATCCCATTCTCTTTTAAGAAGTCTGAAAACTCAGTGCTTAAATACTCTCCACCTCGATCTGATCGAAGTTTCTTGATACTCGAGCCAGTTTGTTTTTCTACTTCAAGTTTGTACTTCTTGAATTTCTCGAAAGCTTCGGATTTATGTTTCAATAAAAACACGTGTTCGAATCTTGAGAAATCATCAGTAAAAGTGATGAAGTATGAAAAACTGCCTCTAGCATGTGTAGACATTGGTCCGCATACATCACTATGTATGAGGCTTAAGAGTTCTGTAACTCTCTCTCCGTGTCCTATAAACGGAGTTTTGGTCATTTTACCTTTGATACAAGACTGGTAAGTTGCATAAGATTTATATTCAAAAGGTTTTAAATATCCATCACTAAGCATGGCACGTGGGCGCTGGGCGCCAGCGGGTCACGTGCGTTGCACGCGACCGCTGGGCGCTGAGCACCCGCGGGTCGCGTGAGGCGCACGTGGGAGCTTAGCGCCCGCGGGTCACGTGCCTTGCACGTGATCGCGGGATGCTCGCAGGTCACGTGCGCTGCACGCGACCGCTGGGCGCTGAGCGCCCGCGGGTCGCGTGAAGCGCACGTGGGCGCTTTAGCGCCCGCGGGTCACTTGCCATGCACGCGACCGCTGGGCGCCCACGGGTCATGTGCGCGGCACGCGACCGCTGGGCGCCCGCGGTTCACGTGCGCGGCACGCGACCGCTGGGAACACCAGCGGAAAAGGAGCTTAGCCCCTGGGTTAGGAGTTAAACTCCCAAGAGGGCTTTGGTGTTGAACTCCTAACAGGGATTATGTATAGAATTGGAGTTAAACTTCTAAAAAAGGTTTGATTTATGGAGTTAAAACTCCAATAGATCTTGAATGGAGTTAAACTCCTAGAGATCTTTGGATCTTTTTTTGAGCCTTAGATCCTCCCGGAATGAGATTTTTAGAGATAGGTTTCCTTCTTCCTCCTCTTCGTTGGCTGGATCTTGAAGGGAAATGGGGATGAGATTCAAAATCTTTCTTTAGAGATCTGATGGGAGATCCGAGCTCCCTTTTGTGGGTTTTATGGTGAAAAACTATTTCTTTTTTTATAAAGAAAGAGTTAAACTCTTGATTTAATTCCAAAGGGGAAAAAGGTTTTAGAACCTTGAGGAAGGAGGCACAGACCCTAAATTTTGAGGGGAATGAAAATTATTTTTTTTAATTTCATTATCATGTTGCCTTTTATAAGTTTACAAATTTACGCATAGCCCATTGGGCTTTACAAAATGGCATTTTGCTCATCCCATACCTCATGTGCTCATTTATTTTGCGCATGGGCTATGGACTTTACAAAAATTCGGCTTTATGCCCATTTTTCTTACATTCATGCATAAAAAATTACATCAAAATTATTTATTACATGATTTCATTTTGGCATGGAGGAGGCCGGCCGGTTCATGTTCGGGCTCGACTCGGGCATGAGCCCACTTGATCTGGGCTTAGGCCCACTTAGCTTGGGGTTTACTTTGACTTTTACTTGGTCAACCGGGGTGTAATTTTTTACCCAACAACTGCAATAGAAGAGATAAATATCTCAATACTATCAGTATTGAGATGATCATCTCAACTATATTTGTACACGGAGTACTGACCAAACTCATCTCGAAACGAATGAAAAGCATAAGTATACAGGGAAGTGTAGACGTTATACATTCTTAACTTGTCCAAAAAGGGACAAATCTATCGGTTATAGTGCTACTAGTATTCTCGTCGCATAAACTACGAAATGGCTGTCAACGAAGAACAATTAACGTTCGAGATTGACAACGCACGCGTAGTTTTATGTCACGAAAATAACCGTACGCATATAACTGATAGACCGGTCCTAAGTCGTGATATTTTATCAATGTAAGATACTCGATGACGATATGTATCGGTTTACTTTTTTTTATCATAGAGTATCATGCACTTAATTAGATTGGATTTTATGGTTATCGCTCTGACGTCAACCCTTCAAGCACACAAATTTTTAGTTACATATGCTATACATCTCTATAAATAACAACAATATATATTATTCCTAACTATAATTTGTTGGGGTAAAAATTTACACCCCGGTTGACCAAGTCAAAGTCAAGGTCAACCCCAAGCCAGGTGGGCCCAAGCCCAGGTCAAGCGGGCCCATGCCCAAGCCGAGCCCGCGGCCAAGCCTCCCCATGCTAACAACAAAATCATGTAACAAATAATTTTTTATGTAATTTTTTTATGCATGAATGTAAACAAAATGGGCATAAAGCCAAATTTTTGTAAGCCCATGGCTTATGTGCAAAAGAAATGGCACATGAGCCATGGGATAGGAAAAATGCCATTTTGTAAAGCCCAAGGGGCTATATATTATATGTAAGCCTATAAGAGGCAACATGATGAAAATATCTAATATACAATTTTCATTCCCCCCAAAAATAGGGTTCTTTGTGTCTCCTGCTCCTTCTCCAAGGTTCTAGACCTTCTCATTTCTTTTGAATTAAATTAAGAGTTTTACTCTTTTTTTTCTAAAACTAAATAGTTTTTCACCACAAAACCCACAAAGGGGAACTCAGATCTGCCATCAGATCTCAGAAAGGAGAGATTTTTAGATCTCACATCTCTTGATCTTCAAGATCCGGTCAACAAAGGAAGAAGAAGGAGACCCATCTCCAGAAACCCCACTTTGGGGAAGAACTAGGGCTCAAGGGGAGAAGCCCTTCATCAGCTTCAAAACATCTTAGGAGTTTAACTCCTCATATATATATATATATATATATATATACACACACACACACACACACACAGAATAATAAGTGCCCCTTTCTGGGAGTACAACTCTCATTACAGGGACTAAGTCCCTTTTGTTGCTCGAGCGTCCACGTGCTGACACGTGGCGCTCTAGCGCCCGAGCGCCCACATGTTGACACGTGGCGCGCTAGCGCTCGAGCGCCCACGTGTTGACACATGGCGCGCTAGCGCTCAGAGCGCTAGCGTCCGAGCGCCCACGTGCTGACACGAGGCGCGCTAGCGCCTAGAGTGCTAGCATCCGAGCGCCCACGTGCTGACACGTGGCGCGCTAGTGCTCAGTGCGCTAGCGTTCTTGTGCTCAGAGCGCTAGCGCTCAAAGTGCTAGCGCCCGAGCGCCCACGTGTTGACACGTGGCGCGCTAGCGCTCAGTGCGCTAGCGCCCGAACGTCTACGTGCTAACACGTGGCGCGCTAGCGCTTTTGCGCTCAGAGCGCTAGCGTCCGAGCGCCCACGTGGTGCGCTAGCGCTCAAAGCGCTGGCGCTGGCCCCACGCATCCTTTGGATGCCTTTTCCCCTATATATATATATATATATATATATATATATATACATATGTACACACACACATACTCCACAACACTGTCCCTGTTAGAAAAAAATTTCTAACGGGGCGCTGCCCCGCATCCCGCAAGGGGGCTGCTAGCCCCCTTGACCCCCAGCCCGCTATCCGGGCAGCGGGACCCCCGTAAAAGCTCTGCGGGGCCCTCGATATATCCAAAACCCCTTCAAAACACAACACTGCACATTGAGTTCGCATGACCAGTTTAACCCGTCAATCGGAGGTTCCCTAGCTCCAAAGGCGAGGGGTAACTAACGGCAGCTTAGTCCGCGGCTGCCGAAGATTCGGATCCCCACAATCATTAAACCCCGGCCTACCCTAGACATGGGGAATCTGTAATGCGCCTGACAAGCGCGTGCGTATTCCCATCTCAATGGGGTGACGAAAAACACCCTACATAATTAATTAAAATTAACAACCTAACCTGTCACGTCCCGAAAGTATGGAACATGACCGGCACTTGGGCTACGAACGTCTCAAGGCGTACGTGCTCTAAGTAAGCGGAGCCCAGAAATCCAAACCAAGAAAAGTAGTGGAGTGAAGGAAAAACCATATGTAAATCAACTAGTTTGCAACATAATATACAACGCCTAAAGGCAAGGATCACAACAGAAAAGGAAACTCAACAGCAAGAAATCCAAAGAAATGTAACGCGCGACTCTAAGGTCGAAAGAATAAATATCACTGGTCTCTGACATTCGATCGTCTCTGTCGACTCTCAACGTCTCTGCGTGAAGTCGTCTCTGCTGGAATCAATCTATCTGATGACCTCGCATCGGGGTAGCGAACGATCCACATGTCCTAGTCATTCATCCTTGGTGACTAGCGACCTTCTATAATCTCTTAGTACAATCTCGTATTGCAATAGCTCCAATCATCTGGGCGATATCTCGTCGTTCACATCATTACTGGCTCACTCGCATGCATGCTGAACAGTACCTCAATCATCATGAGTAAGCAATACACCAACGGTCATCAAATCTGGCTGGCCTCTATCAGTGGCTCAAGCCCCTGGTGCTGATCTGCACGTCCGAGTAATCTCACACAGCGATCCATCCAACGCTCGTGGCGCTTACGCAATCAAAAGACACATCTCTACAATCGTGTGTCGCCGGAATCATGCCATGGTCAGTCCTCGTTCATGACGAGCTCGTGCTGACCGCAACTCTAGCCGTAGCTCTCCCTGCCCGTAATCGTGGCAGCAAAACCATAACTGGTACTGATGAGGCTAGATTATAAGAAGGAATATGATACTGAACAAAGAAAGGTACATCCTAAGGCTTCTTAAGTGGAGTGGCGTGTCGTAAATATGCCGCGGAACCTACCCACG
Organism: Agapanthus africanus; assembly: GCA_030015575.1. NCBI lineage: Eukaryota > Viridiplantae > Streptophyta > Magnoliopsida > Asparagales > Amaryllidaceae > Agapanthus > Agapanthus africanus. Next base: position 518,981,342 of record JASDDO010000012.1, on the reverse strand, counting down.
GTACGTCACTCTACTTTAGTCACATATTCCATCAACCAAGGGTCATCCTATGCTCCGAAGGTAAAAGCTAACGCTCTGATACCAACTTTGCCACGTCTCGAAAGTACGGAACATGACCGGCACTTGGGCTACGAACGTCTCAAGGCGTACGTGCTCTAAGTAAGCCGAGCCCAGAAATCCAAACCAAGAAAAGTAGTGGAGTGAAGGAAAAACCATATGTAAATCAACCAGTTTGCAACATAATATACAACGCTTAAAGGCGAGGATCACAACAGAAAAGGAAACTCAACAGCAAGAAATCCATAGAAATATAACGCGCGACTCTAAGGTCGAAAGAATAAACATCACTGGTCTCTATCTCAAATA